>CM064338.1:41388229-42065729 GCA_032595735.1 Pelochelys cantorii | reverse complement strand
CCAAATGACAATACACTTAAAAATAAATATAGAAATATAAACAGAAGTCTAAAAGTAGTCATGATGCCCTGTGTATTATGGCAATACACGACTCCTGCCCGTTTAATTGGGAAGAGTTCTTTATGTAAAAGCAAGATCAGAACCATTATGACTAGTTTTCTGAGATGCACAGTTTGATAACAGCAAAAGCATGCTTGACAAATATTGTTTAGGTGGATCCCTAACAACCTTGTCTGGGAGACTAGATAAGCATGATTGAAGTACCACCAACTTACAAGGAATCCTGATAGAACTCAGTCTGGGACCATGTAGCCCCAGTGAGGTTTCCATTACAAAATGAATATCCATGTCCACTTAATCAGCAAGCACTGTAATTCAACATCTCACGCATTTTGGTCAGTTTAGTAAAAATAATCCAATACAACACCAATTAATTTAGGACAAAAATTTAAAACAAACATGATTTGGCACATGCTAGAACAGACTTCCTTCCTTAAGAGGTGAAATACATATCTGAACAGATACAAGCTTGAGAAATGAGACCAGAATAGCATTGTTTTAACAGATGTACAAGATTTGCTCTCAATATTCAGATTCCAGCAGCATGCGTAGGCGTACTAGGCTGGTTGAGGCCTATAGTCGAACAAAGCCATCCTGCAAAATCCACTTCCTCGGCTTCAGATCTTTTAATGAAAACATGAATCTATAATAGAGACAGAAAGAGAATGAGCTAAAGAACAAAATAAAAATAAAAGCTTTTAAGATGATAACATAGAAATAACTTAAAGTCCAATTTACTTTCACCGTTCATGTTGTTTGGCCTTATATTTTGCATTGAACTCAACATGATTTGATTAGATTGATGGTTTGACAAGATAACATGGTTTTGGTAACTAATTGACTAGTCATTATCAGTGGTAAATAGGTCAATGGAGGGATGATAGGGGTTACTATAGAGAACTTTCTGGTGTCTGGCTGGAGTCTTGCCCACATGCTCAGGGTTTAGCTGATCGCCATATTTGGGTCGGGAAGGAATTTTCCTCCAGGGTAGATTGGCAGAGGCCCTGGAGGTTTTCGCCTTCCTTGTAGCATGGGTACAGATCACAGCTGGAGGATTCTCTGCATCTTGGGTCTTCAAACTATTTGAAGGCTTCAATATCTGAGAGATAGGGGTGAGGATTATTCTAGGAGTGGGTGGGTGAAATTCTGCGGCCTGCATTGTGCGGGGGGTCAGACTAGATGATCATAATGGTCCCTTCTGACCTTAAAGTCTATGAGTCTATGAGTCTATGAGAACAGATTAGCTCGTTTCATATTTTGGGTCTGATATGCTAGTATAATGAAGCAGTGTGTTGCAAAACACTCAAAGAACTCTGTCACACACCATATATATGGTGTCTGACTATGTGATTACAGAGACAACCACCTTAGTATGCAGTAAGTTTGAGTCACAACTATCCAAGATAGTGCATTGTATGACTTTACCCAAGTATTATGCCATCATACATAGTGCTATATTTCCTCTATATTAAGTGGTGGAGAGTTAGAGACTAAGAACTGCAAATATGCTATATCCTTTGATGTTAGATCTTCTAAAAATACTCTCTTGGTAAAATAAGGGAAGCTGCATGTTCCCCCGAAACAGTCCAAGGTGGTCCAGTTGATAATGACCAGCCACAATTAAAGAACATGGACTTACTGTCTCTTCCTCTGAAGAGAACCACTGTCTACTATATATTTGAGAGTTTGCCTGCCTGCCTGTTCAAGAACTCTTCCTAAATGGTAAGAGCTAGGACCATCAAATTTGGGAGGCAGCTTCCTCTTATGCTAACTTAAAGCAAGGGCAGTGTTGGGTTGTGCCAGGACAGTGGGATGTGCCTAGAATGGGACTGCTTCTCAGCAAACCATACAGAAAAGAGACAATCACCAAGCAGGTGAAAGGGGCTAATTGGGGGTGCCCCCACTCTGGGACTGCCCCAGTCCCAGGCCTCCCAATTCCCAGGCACTCATTAGAGAAAGCGGAGAGAGATGAAGCTCCCCCCCCACAATTCGTATGGGGATATTGCTGGCTGTTCCCCATTGTCATGGAGCAAGGGGAAAGTGCCCAGTTGCTGCATTCCTCACTCTGGCTGAGGAACAAAGGGGGAAGATGAACCAGGACCTTCGTCAGCCAGGGGACATGCACCCCTCCCCCCAGCTGTGCCCGCTGGAGCTGTAGGAGCCACAGAGGCACTTCTCATCTGGCCCCAAGCTGCTGCAGTGAGAGAGGGTTGGGATAGTCCTCCTTCCCAGGGACAGCCTGCATAGTGAACCCCTCCTCCCCAGCCCCACCCCAGATCAATGATTTCTATGAAGCACAAACATTTTCATTTTATTTTTCAAAAAAACAACCATTAATTGAGTTAAGGACCCAAGCAACACTGCGTAAATCTTCTAGTATTTTATAAATTGAATTACTAAATTAAAGCCAAGAGACCGTTTAAACGGTGCAAAGGAAGTTTAAGGGGTGAATAATTTGCCTCAATAAACAAATATCAAAGATGTGTCTATTAAGACACTGGTTTTAAAAATGACAGACCCCTACACTTCTCAAATTTAAGGGCCGAAAATAACTAGCTGGATCCTCAATCCTGCTAAGGTCACAGTGCCTGCAGGGACCTTAAAGCTGCCTTTATGGGATAGCTAAGGACAGGTCTGCTGACAGGGGGGAGTGCAAAAGGGGCACTTGCACAGGGCCTGGAAGCAGCAGCAGCCAGAAGCTGCAGGCCTCTGTCAACTGCTGCTCCACACAGCTTTGAGGGCTGGTGGGGGGGTGTCCCAGTGCTGCGGTCTGGGTGATGCTAAAGACTGACTGCCCTAGGCCCTGCCTCTTCTGCCTTCAGCCCCACCCCTTCTGGGGGCCCAGAGCCAGCCTCCCCATCTTGTCCCAGCACCTGCTATGGCTGGCTGAGGTGAATCTTAGAATGGCCACATTTTATGTCAGCTCTTACAAGCAGGCGGAGAGTGGGGAGGTGTTCTTGGGACACAAAGGACAGAGTTAGAGATTGAAGCACTCCACCAATCCCAGGCTGGCAGAATGGTCCCATGGTGGGACTCCTCAAACCAAAATTGTGCTAGGAGCCAGTTTAGTGCCCTACTGGCCACAGGATCACAAAAAGTGAAGAGGTGGCTTCCACCAATCTTTGCCTTCCTCTCTGCTCAGGTGAGCAGAGAATTCTAGCCGGTGTCTTCGGAAGGACCAAGCTGCAAAGATCTATAGTACTGGGCTACCTAGAAAGGACAAGAACCTCTTAATAACTGAGCAAGGAGCTTTTCACTCACCATTAGTTGCTTCAAATCTGCTCGCTCTGCTGGATTTTTTATTAAGCTAAGAAAACATAAAAAGTTAATAGAAAATGTGCAAGGTATTGCTTAATTTTCTCTTGTAAAGGACAGGCTTTACCAGTAGCAGGTTATGATACATTTTTCAGTGTCCTGGCATTTTTCTTACTGCTTCCCCCCCCCCCCCCCAAGTATATTAGTGGTGCAATTCCCCCTGATACACTGAAAGGTCTACGCCATTATTGTTTTTTTAGGTGTTCATAAATGGGTAATAAAATTCATTCTAGGCTGCAACTTAATCTATGAAATTATCCTGGGCATTATTTGATGGGTGTGTTCTTTTGGGCAGGAGTGGGGGGGAAGGAGGTAAGAATTCCTGCGACTTGTGTGTTTAACTGATTTTCAGTGTGCAAAACATAGATGTTTCCAGCCTGAAAATCCCTTTCCCCAGCATCATTCCTTGGACTGAGGAGGAGCCTGGGGACCTTTCTAAGCCTCTCAACTAGCAGGGGCTGCTGGCTCTGTGTGTTTTGTAAATGTCCCCTCTTCTCCTTGGGAGCTGAAAATGCTGCTGTTGCAGTTAGTCAAGACCCTGCAGCCCTAGGAACAACAAAATAAGCTGCTAGTTTTGTTAAATAGAAGTTAAAAATTAAAAGTAATTTTGCAGGTGTAAATTCCTATAGGAAGTGAATCCACATAGAAAACATCCCGTTCACTACACGTTGGATTAGTGGAGTGGTCACAGGGGACACAAGTTTTGGATAACTGGGAAAAGTTCTAGTGTAAATAATCACTAACGGGAGACAGAACCAAGTACTAAAAGTGTGGACAATTTAGTGCCTGATTCTGCAAACCCTACCTGTTGGATAGGATGCTTCCTAATTTGCCAAGGCTTCAATAGGATTACTAATGGCTGTAAGCACTACACCCAGTAGTAAGAATTTACAGGATCAGGCCCCAGGTTTGTATAGTATTCCCCTTTTGCAGCTGACATTCCATAAAGACCATTGACAATATGAAAACAATTGTTCACAGCTCCTCAAAGTAGCAATGTTCACATTTGGAGAAGGAACTAATTTCTTACCTTTGGGATCCTTTTAAAGAAACTATGTTTTCTAACTAGAGGGTAAAAGCCACATTCATGTCCCAGCAATGGTCCCCTTGAAACTTCCCACCTCACAAAACTCACCATTTGTTCACAAAATCTTGAAATTCAGGAGAAAAAACACCATTGGGCAATTTTGGAGGTGGCTGAAAAGAAAAATCAGTGGTAGATTGAAGCAAAGAATGAGTAATGCTCCAACATCTGAAGAGGTTGCTTATTTTTCTGTTATAAGTCTATATAGCTTGTTGTGCCCAGCAGCTATCTGTGCTATCCTTCAGGGCTGAGGTGTCGGAGCAAAGACAAGGAGACTCTTGCTTTCAGACTAGTGGAGATCAGACACACTGTGACACTTGATTTCAGAGATGAAAGCTGCTATTCTACAACACTTTAGCCCTTGGCTGGCCGCTGCCACTGTATTTACCCGCACAGCCACAGATACTGGCGATTGCAGCTCCTGTTGGCCGTGGAGTGCCATTCCCAGCCAATGGGAGCAGCAAGGACCAGGACACCACTTCCTGCAGCTCTTATTGGCCAGGAACGGCAATCCGCAGCCAAATGGCAGCTGCGATCACCGATACCTGCGGCCATGCAGGTAACTATAGTGGTGACCCACCAGGACCTAGCCCTAGTGGACCAGATCCAGCCAGCAGACCGGTATTTGCCCACCTCTGCCCGGGGCAGCCCAAGACTAGCTGCCAGCAACTGGCACCCTAGGCAAACCATGCAATCGGCGCCCCCCCCTCCAAACCCCTCAGTGATATTGCGCCACCATTTGGCACCCCATTTAGCTTGGCGCCCTTAGCAACCGCCTAGTTCGCCTATATGGACGGGCCGCCCCTGCCTCTGCCATACAGTGTATTTTACAAATTGGGGCACTCTCCATTCAAACATTTAGGGACAAGGTTTTCCCAACTCCTGTGAGAGCACAGGAGAAGAGGGAAGGAGTCGCTGTGCTCTGAGAGTCCATGAACTCTGATCGGGTCAAAGCTCTGCCCTACATCCACCACAGTCAGCAGAACTAGCTGGTTGCAGACGGGAGTGCAAGTTGCACCCCGCGTACGCTAGGATTCTTCCCTCACATTTCCTGCTTGTGCCAGAGCTGATCCAAGGCCCCGGATGGCAGCCCAGGAAGACAAGATGCTGCTATTTTAAGTTTTGTGTTTTCTAACACTACGTAGGAGGAGTCCATGTGACATATTTAACCAGAGGCTTCCTGAGTCTTGGGGGGGGGGGCGGTTGAAGTCTACTCCAGGCAGCAATGCAACTAATGCTACTAATCCTACTAATGCTAGGCAGCCACAGTCAAAGCTTCACTTCTGGTGTATCTTTAGTGAAAGAAGAAAGCAAACTCCCCCTTGCCTTACTAGGCGGAAGGAAGCGTCTGGCTTTCAAAGGCTACAAATTAACACTCTAATTTATTTATTTTTATTTATTTAAATATTTTGACCCCGCCTCTCTATTTAAAATATTCGAGGCAGCTAATGTCTCCATGTTAGCTGTATGCTCTTCACTACCTTTCGCTTCTTTGGAAATTTTACCTGGCGATGACTGAGACATCCCCACACAGCTTACTTTTGTTTTTACATAAGAACGGCCACACTGGGTCAGACCAAAGATCCATCTAGTCCCGTGTCCTCTCCTCCAACAGTTGCCAATGCCAGGTGCCCCGGGGGGATTGAACAGAGCAGGTAATCAGCAAGTGATTCCGTTCCTGTCATCCCTTTCCAGCCTCGAACAAACAGAGGCCAACGACATCATTCCAACCCATCCTGGCTAATAGCCATTACTGGACTTATCCTCCATGAATTTACCTAGTACTTTTTTTAACCCTGTTAAAGTCCTGGTCTTCACCATATCCTCTGTCAAGGAGTTCCACAGGTTGACTCTGCGCTGCATGAAGAAAAACTTCCTTTTGTTTGTTTTAAACCTGCTAACTATTTATTTCATTTGGTGACCCCTAGTTCTACGTATAGCTGCCAGCAATGAGGGCTTCAAGCAGCCCTCCAGCAAGTAGGTCCTGTAGGGTTCGATTTGTACACATTGCCGTTTTTCACGGGGGGGGGTGGCAATTTAGAAAACATCTTTGTTTGCATGCGATTTCTAGCCTAATGTAAACATCCCACCACAGGCAATTAATGCACTCAGGTTCTATATTCAAAATCATAATCTAAAATCCAAGCATTTGGATAAAAGAGGAGTTATTTTATGTAAAGCTGAGGAGACACTGCCTTTTCCCCCATGTTGTTAACTACCACAGTGATCCACAACCAGAGGACTCCTCCTAGGCAGGGGAAGGAGAGGGGCACCAGCCCTTCCCCCCCTGCCCAAACAGCCAGGACAACCCCTTCTGCCCCAGCCCCCGCCTCTCCCTGCCCCTACTCCACTGCCCACCCTTCCTCCTCCCCTCCTCTTCCCCCCAGCGCAGGCGACCGGAGGAACTAACAGGGCTATGGGGAGATGCCAACAGCAGGAGACGGCAACATACACCCACTGCACTCGCTGGCAGCGGTGGTGAGGAAAGCGCAGGGAGGCGTCTCTGGTCCATGCTGCTTCCACTTCCAGGGAGTGCTGGTGCAGTCCTCCACCTTGCCCGGAGCAGTGCAGCCACGGCCACACACCCTGCGCTTTCCCCGCTGCTGCTGCCAGTGAACGCAGGGAGGGGAGGCCTTCCACTGCTGGTGCCGGCCCTCCAGCTGCTAGCCCCCCTGCCAGCTGCTGGCCAGCCCTGATCCCTTGCCTTGGGGGTGCACGTGGCCCCACATACACCCACCACGTGCCATCTATGTTTACAACCAGGGCTCTGGGATCTGCCAAAACAAACCAGAGAGCAGGGCCAGTGTTAGATTGTGAGGCCTGGGGCTGAAGACGGAACCCTACTGCCCTGGGTTGAAGCTGAAGGTGGAGCAACTTAACTTTGCGGGTCCCTTGTGCCAGGAGGCCCAGACAGCTGCCCTGCTTGCTACCCCCTAATGCCACCCCAGCTTTGGGTCGACTGGACATGCAGAAGAAGAGTTGCTGTGGAGTTTTTACAGCATGTTGGAGGGCGAGGGGGGCTCAGAAAGCAACAGAACCACTGAACTCCAGGATGAGCATTAAATCTACACACTTATGTCAAACACACTAGGCCGTAAGTTCATGTACAGGAGCAATGGGCCTGCGTGTCTGCACACAGCTCCTCATGCAAGTGTTTGCACAAGCAGGGCCAGAGTGTACTGAGTAAGCCCGCAGCAGCTGTATTTCAGGCAGGAAAACGTAGCCTTAGCGTTGCCATGGTAACGCCTGGGCACTCACGTTTACTATGGAACGAGAAGTGTTTGCAGGGTCATGGACTCGGCAGTAAGTCAGAGTTTGAAACAATTTTCTACCTACATTGTTAATGGGCTGTAAACATGAATCATCAGTGAGTTCTTATTAAAAAAAAAAAAAAAAAAAAAGACAGAGGCAGGTTCTTTGTGAGGATGATGAAACTACAAGGGTTTGCATGCACACACGTTCATTTGTACCCAGACTCGTCTCATTCCATCGCAGTGTCTGACGACTAAAGGCAGCGAGGAATAAAGAGCAGGAGCCAAATATCAGCCAGGAGGTTTTAACATCATTTTCACTCCACGGGGCAAGATTCCGCAGTGACACACAATTTTAAGTCTATTCCACGGACCAAGGAGAGGCACTGTAAAGCTCTCTGAACTAGGAGCATGCTAGGAATTCAGTCATGTAGCAACAGATGCAGTAACATAACCAGTAGCTCAGGTAAAATCTCGTACTTGAGGAGAACCAAACATCCACGCTGACTGGTGCTGCAGGACTATTGTTGTTTTTTAAGTTTTTCGGTAATTATGAGTGTCCTAGAAATGCCTGGCCGTGGATCGCTGGTACTCATATGTAGTTTCTTTTACTTTAGTACAGGGAAAGGTAAAATAACAGCCCACTGTCCCGCGGCCCCGGCACGCTGTTCAAAGCGGCTAGCTGTGGGAGGCACCTGCTCTCAGCGCACTGCGCACCCACACCGCCCCCACTCCAGCACAATTCCACAACTCCCATTGGTCAGAAACCAGCCAACAGGAGTCATCTGAGCCATGCTTGTGGCACAAGGAATGTGTGGAAGCCACTTCCCCCTCAAGGGGCATGCGGCGCGCAGAGAGCACAGGGCCCCTCAGCCAGTTGCATTGAGGGGCGTGCAGTGGCACAGCAGACAGGGAGCCTGCCTGAGGTTCATGCTGGGCTGCTGGCCAGGAGCCACCTAGAGTAACCGCCTCCGGACCAGCACCTGCACCTGGCACTCCACTCCCTCTCTTCCTGCAACGCTCTGCCCCTCTCCTATATCCCTGCCCCAGGTCACAACTCAAATCCTGTGTGCATCCCACTCCTAAACCCCAATCCCCATCCCAGGCCACAATCCAAACCCTCTGCACCCACAGCCCCTCTAACCCAATCCCCTGCCCCAAGTCACAACCCAAACACCCTCCTGTACCTCTGCCCCAGGTCAGAATCCTCTCCTGCATCTATACACTCTCCCGGATCTTGCACCCCCTCCTGCACCCCAATCCCCTACCCCAGATCACAATCCTCTCCTTCACCCGAACTCCCTCCCAGACCCCACGCTCCCTCCTGCACTCCAATCCCCTATCCAGAACTACTTTCTTCCCTCAACCTCCATCACAGACCAGACACCTCTCCCATTAATATCATGGACGTGTGTGGCCCTTGACTCTTGGAGTGGGCCTCCCTTTCAAACATTATTGCCCACTTCTGCTTTAGTGGTTAGTAGTTTGTTGATTCTTTGGTACTGGGATTTCTCTTGTTCTTTATGGCAGGTCAGCCCTTGCCAGTGCATAGAAGAAACGATAAGGACACAAGCATTGGAATTATGTGAGTTTAGCTATAGCTGGGGAGTCAGAACTTGATAGCAAATTCTAACAAGTATTTGTGTCCTAAAACATAAAACCACCACTTCAAAACTGACATCCTCTAACACTGTAGCTAAACTTTTATTGTATAGCCGTAACAATTAACGTGGTAAAACAGAGATAGTTATGCAGTCACTTGCTACTGCTCTTTGCCACCATCTCTCATAAGCATGTGTGTCATTGGACAGCCACAGACCTAGATAAAGGCTGATCTTAGGTTGCAATAGATTGGGCCAAAAGTATGCCAGTGTAACTTAAAGAGCTGTGCAAGTCCAGAAATATCACCTTTATCTCTGTGAAAGAATATCCACATCCGTGTACACAGATACCCGCTACCCATTTTTGGAGACTGCTGATCAGACGTGGATACAAATTTTGTATCCGCACAGGGCTCTAATACCTGAACTGAAGCCAGTGCATTTGCCCCAGGGATGAGTTTGGCCCACTGTATTTTAAAAAAAGAGCAAAGAGGCTTGGTTTACAACATACACTAAAGAAACGCTTAACTATGGATCCCAGAATCTCAAATTCTTTATTTTTAGCAGTTTAAAAGGGAGTCCTGCCAGATGTAAACCGCTGTTTACCTCATTGACGATGTAGTCCAGAAGTTCAAAGATTGCCATTGGTGGCCTGCTGTCTGGTCCGTAGGCTAGAAATGGATGATGTATATATTGAAAAATAAAACAGACTGTTTGCAGAAGAAGGTAGAAATGCATTCAGTGGCTGACAATACAGCAGCTTTGCTCTTTCAAACACATTGTCCCATTGGGGGAGATTACAGATAGGGATATAATAGTGTAGTCGATTAACCGATAAGCAAAAGCGTATAGGTTAATGCTATAGACTACACGCATTTCTCCCCCTCCTCCCTGCCAATAAATTTTTTAGCAGGCTGGCCAGCAGCCCGGCTCAGTCCTGGCTTGCAACAGGTTGGGACCTACCCCTGCTGCGGCTCTGCATTTAAAGTGTATTAGAAGTTGGGCAGGCAGGTAGGCAGCCCGGTTCAGTCCTGGCTCATGCGAGGTCCAGGACCTAACTCCTACTGCGGTTCAGCATTTAAAGTGTATTAGGAGCTAAGCAGGCAAGCAATCCGGCTCAGTCCCAGCTCGTGCCAGGTCTGGGAACTCAGACCCTCCCCGGACAGGAGCTGCTGCTACCCTGCACTGGCAGCTGGTCTGCGAGGGGAGCCGGTTTTTAAACTGGCTCCCCTCGCAGACCAGCTCCCGCCTGGCACCCCACGCTGCTGCCTCTGATACAGAGGCAGCAGCACAAAGTGGCAGGGGGCTCCTCAGGAGTGGGGCCTTAGTGCACTGGCTGCTGGCCCCGCCTCCAGGTACTACAGAATAGTCGAGTAACCGATAAGAATTCATGAGGTTAATCATCTATTCAATTAACCGATATTTAACATCAGGCAGACCTCCCTGACAAAGGGCTTGTCTACACTTACCAAAATGATCACCCAGAGGTCGATTTAGCAGGTCTGGTAAAAACCCACTAATGCGACCAGTGATCACGCTCTTGTCAACTGCAGCACTCCACCAGATCGAGAAGAGTAAGGGCAGTCGATGGGAGAGTTTCTCACATTGACTCCCCCACCCCCGCACAGTGGAGACATCACAGTAACTGGATCTAAGGTAGATGGATTCCAGCTACACTATTTGTGTCACTGGAGTTGCATACCGTAGTTCAACATTGCCCCTAGTATAGACCTGGCCAAAGACGGCAAAGTTCTAATACTTCTTCTTGGGATCCCCAAGAAGCTGGAAGGGGACAGTGTGAATTTGGCTTTTTCCTCTTCCCCGACCCTGCTCTGCACCTCTGGGCCATACATTCCTCCCATCAAACCCATCCAGTTGTCACGTTGCATCAGTCACTTACAGCTCATTGGACGGCCAGGTGTTCTTTGCCTAGGTGAAGTCTCAGAAACAGAAGAGTCTCCCTCTACAGGGCAGCCAAACATCAGCTCCAACTCCTTGGAATCAGGCGGGGGAATGGGGTATCTGCCAATGGCCATTTCGACCAGTGACAATCCCATGCTCCAGATGTCTGACTGCACTGAATAATGGGTACCTTGAAGTCTCTCCGGCTACAAAAAAGGGCAAAACACTGGAATAGGTAAGAGAAATCACACATCACAATAACCTGGGTCATGAATGAGCGATGAATAAAATAAACACCTGACCATGTGACTGACCATTTAAAAATCATTATGATAGTCAGTGAGTCCATAATTAACTTTTTTAAAGTATCTGGACTCTCAATTCTCATCAGTTCTGCAAACCTCAGGTACTTGATCTTTCACAATAAAAGACAGTCATTATAATTACAAAAACTGAATTCAATCACCAGCCATCAGTAGCACAACTCAGATACCCACTTTATAAATGTACCTTCAATGAAACATTTAAAACATTCAATTAATGGTGAGGTCCTATTTTTTGCGACAGGAAGCGATAGTGTTTAAGCTAGCAGTTTAGTATTGCAACAGAATTCATTGCTAGAACTTGCATGTAAATTAAAGGAAAAGAAAATCAAAGTTATTATCGGGCAATCAAGAATTCACCCTTTTCCTAAGAAAGAAAGAGGGGGAAACCTTTATAGATTTTCTAAATGTCACAAGGCAAGCTGGCCTTTTTAAGGAGTTTCAAGGTCCAGCCTCTACCTACATCAGATTTCTGTCTGGAAGAGAAGCATTCTGAGATGGAGAGTTCTCCAGACCTGAAGAAGAGCTCTGTGTAAGTTCAGAAGCTGGTCTCTCTCACCAACAGAAATTGTTCCAATAAAAGATACTACCTCACACGTCTTATCTCTCCAGGGCACCTTGAAACTGCAGACTGTGCTGTAGTGCATTCTGTGAAAGCCTTAAATTCCACCTGGCTTTCCACTACACTGTTGCATAGCCTACAGTTCCCATACCCTGAGGAATTACACTCCCAGAATGCCTCTGCTCTGGGTAGAAACTAGGTACCGACAAACGGGACCCCGAACTCCCTTTAAAAGGCCAACTTTCCTGTGACACAATGAAACTGGGGCTTGGACACACTGATGTGCATCTATTTACTGTATTTCAAAGGAGTAATCTGCCAACTGCAAGCTACATAGCTCAACTCAGGAGAGGTGAAATGTGTAACCCCAGCTCCTGTAGTTAATGGAGCAGGCAAACAGATGTTTCTTTTTCAAAATACTGATTTTATTTTGGTAGAAAACACTGAAATTATTTAAAAGGTTTTACAAAAGTGAGAGCCTGTCCTTTCAAACACATTTGGCTTGTAAAATGCACTGCATGTGGGTTTCCTGGAGTGCATTACTGATAAGTATAGAAACGTAGTAGAACTATATTTCAAATAGTTTCCATGTGGGATGGGCTCGTTCATAACCATTCAGATGTCGACATGTAACGTTACTGGGATTGTGTTCTGCTAAGGAAAGACTAGAGCAGAGACGGGACCAAGAGAAAAAAAAACTCTCATGTGCAGATTAAAAATGCAGTATACATGTATACACGTTCAAGCCAAGCAACCTTTGAGCAAGTGGGAAGTTACGTAGGCAGGAGCGTCTCTAACAGATGGCACAGCATTAACTAAAAGTATGATTTTCTTTTTTAAAATCGAATCACACACTGGGGAAGTGAAACAAGTATTTCAGAGACAGTCTAACTAGTTCAGCCATCCCAATGAAAAACATTTGAAAAGGTTCTCCGCATGTCCATGGGCATATCTAGACTACATCCCTCTTTCGAAAGAGGGATGTAAATTAGGCAGATCAAAATTGCAAATGAAGCCGGGATTTGAATTTCCTGTGCTTCATTTGCAAAATGGCGGCCACGCGTTCTTTCGAAAAAGGGTATTTCGAAAGTGAAACCGCTGTCTAGACGCGGTTCTTTAAAAAAAAACCCTTTTTCGAAAGATCCTGTACCTCCTTAACCGGACCCAAAGTTGTTGAGCAAAAACAAACAAAAAAAAGCGCTGGGAATTTTGCTGAGTGAAAAAGGGGCAATCGTGGCCCCTTTAATTGCTGGGCCGCTTCCCTGACACTCTCCCCACCCCTGCCACGTGTCCGTCAGGCACTGAGCCAGATCACAGTGCTGTGATCCCCCATGGGTTGCGCGCTGTTGCTATAGGGTGTCAGATTGGTCAAACCCTTTAACCCAGTGGCTAATAACCAGTAGATCGGGATCTACCTGTAGATCTTGGAGCCTCTGACAGGTGATCCTGACTGGTTTGGCCGGGAAGCTATGGAGCACTAGTTCTTCAGTTGCCCCTCCACCCGCTGTCCTGCTGCTTCTGTCCTCTGCCTTGGAGCTCTCTCCACAGAGAGAGATTGCCTTAATCCACTGCTCCACCACCTGGAAGCTGTCTCAGTTAAATGGTGCCCAGCCAGAGCCTGCTTCCTGAACCCCTGTCCCAGCCCTGAACCCTCTCCTACACCCAACCCCTTGCCTCAGACATGAGTCTCCCTGCACCAAAACTCCTTCCTAGAACTTGCACCCTATGCCTGGAGTCCCCTTCACACTCCAAACCCCAGACCAGAACCTGCACCCAACCCCCTACCCCAGCCTGGTGAAAGTTAATGAGGATGGGGGAGAAAGGGAGAATGGAGTAAGCAGGGCAAGACCTTGAAGAAGAGGTGTAGAGGCAGGGCCTCAAAGAAGGGGCAGGAAGGAAGTGGGGCAAGGGTATTTGGGTTTGGGGTAGATCTTACATTGCACTTAAATTTGAAAAAGTGATCTTGGGGTTAAAAGGTTGGAGACCACTACTTTAACCAATCACAACCTTGAACCACTATGACAAGTGTAATTGGCATTTTATTAACCACATACTATTTCTATGAGTCCATACTTAAAACCTTCTCTAATGTTCCACACGAGCCAGAGCCAAAGCTCTTCTAGATAACCTACCAGATTTCAGGGCCTCAAGAAAGACATCCCTTGGTCTTTATCCAAAAAGGGATAAATTCTAGAGTTTGCTAGAGTATTAGATGAAAAATAAAAGTGAATGCACGAGAAATAGCAGGCAGCATGGAAGTAGCCCTGAAAATGACCTCTATGGCACTAAGTGCATCAGAACTATGTGCAAAATAGCTCCAACTTAATCTCACTATACTGAGACATCAAAATCAGATGTTGCCAGCAAAAGAATCACAGTCCAGCAAAGTCTTTTCGCCCATAGTTTGAAAACCGTGCTAAGAGAGACAAATATTAGTAATTGCTTGCAAAAGAATGAACTTAAAACCCTACTTCAAAGACTAAGCAGAATCACCACTGTGATGTGATATTTCATGGGACTGGGCTAGACCTCCAACCTTTGGAAGTGGTGTCAGTTGAAAATGAGTTGCTCCTCCAGTGTTCCTAATCAGAAGAAAAATAAAAACAAAACACCAGAGCCAGGCAAAAAATGAGGCGCTGTGACAATTTTTCTGCAATTTAACAGCACTCACAAAGCTCAGGTTTGGAGCCTGAGTTGCTGGTTCACGTCTAATCTAAATGGAGAAGATAGTAACCGAAAACTAAACCACAATGCAGATAGTAAACTCAAAGCTGAAAGAGCTGTACTTACAGACATGTAGGACCGTGTCCCAACAAATGAGTTTGCCATTGAATCTATCAGCTGTCCGCTGACACCAAAATCACAAAGCTTGATTTCACCTCTAGAGTTTACCAAAATGTTCGATGGTTTAACATCTGGAAAACAAATGAATGGATGAGTGAGATTAGAAAGAAAGAAAATGGGAAAATGTGACCAAGAGAGTTACATGAATGGTGGAGTAACCCTTTGTTCTCCTTTTAAACTTCCAAAATCCAAAATGATTCCCCTCCTCTCCCTGGAAGGTACAAAAGGTTTGTGTTTAAGTTTGAATCTCATTCAGAATTTCCTTTTTTCCCAATGTTTATTTTGCAGTGTCTACAACATTCTTATAAGGACTTTCACATTCAGGTCTGAGATATACTAATGTGTAAACTCAAACTTCAGTTTGATGGCTTTTTTTTGGCCTGGGAATATTCAATTAACATTCAGTAATAATCTATGCATTTTAGTTTATTGGGTCATTAAATGAAATGTGGCCATATGTCCTATCATCCAAATGGATTTTTGTGTGTGTAAAAACAGAAGTTTCTTATATTTGGCAAATAAACTCAGGCAGAGCAAATGGGCTATTTTAGAACTGAGAACAATTTTGACACTGAAACACTGCATTTAAATTAAATGTTTGTTTAGCTTGAGGTCAAGTGTACCTGAGATGGAAGGCAAAACTGTTTGAGATTTTACATTCAGCACTGCTTCCCTAAATGGAAACCTAATGCTTTGGTAACTAGGCAACTAATAACCAACTACTTATGAATGCTAAAGAGCTAGGAGCATTTCTTTTAATCTTTTTGTTGAAGGTATAAGAAGTTTCTCAATATAATTGACTACTTACCCAGAGTCATTACCAATGAATTACAGGGCCTGTGAAGAAGGCAGCCACATTTGCAAAGTAATACCACCAATGAGTAAAAAAAAAAAAAAAAAGGATTATTATATATTGTTTTGCACTGAGGGAGGGATTGAACTTCCAGAATTCTTGTTTGTCCATGACCCAAGAGCACACGGACTGAAACTTCTTGTTTGTTACCATATCCTCCTCACTCCAGTCCAAACACCGCTCAAAAAGTAGGTGGGGAAAGATTTGTGTTGATCATTTTTGTCTATGTATGGCATTTTAACAGGATACAAAATACTCTGCACCTTCCACAAGCAGAGAGTACTTAGAGAGCAGGTGATGAGGCCATGGAAATACCTAAAACGGACAGATTAGACAAAGCCTAAAATAGCTTTCAGGAAGTTGGATGTTTCACCACAAGCTGGGGAAACGCAAGACGCACGGCATGCTTGAAGCAGAATCTTCTCTGCCTTCCACACTGCTGCTGCACATTAGCCTTAGCAGCTCTCACCCCAAGCACATTTTCTTCTATATTTTAGTTAAGGATTTATACAAAACACACACCAGCCAGCTTGCAACACATCCCCGAAGGAGTCAGTCCACAGCAGGGTAATCTTGGAAAGCGGATGCTAACAAAGCACCCCAAAATAGGGAGGGCTCAGTGTGAATGGTGTCACTTGATGTAAGAGAGGCATACAGACTGGGAAACAGAGGTGCACAGTCTGGTTGTAGAAGTAATTGGGTTTGGGGTTTTTTTTTTACTTCTAAAAAGACACAGACCAGAAAGGCTATTGCTGTTTCTCCATCACCTCTTTAAAACAGGCCACCTGAAGATGCCCAGGCTCAGGGAGAAGTGTTTTCTCCATTTGTTGTGTGAATAATGCCTTGCAGAACTCCTTGGGTCCCACCACAATAGCCTCCATCCAAACTCTGCACTAGCTGTGAGTCACAGCAAATCCGCACGTTGACCCAATCTGGGACCACAGCACGGCCTCCAAGATCTCAGGATGGAGGGGATGCTGCACCCACAAAAGCCTCTCTTCCTCTGCAGAGAAGAGGAGCCCAGGTGCCTTCACAGTATGGTCTCCCGCCCCCCTACAGAGGGCCCCAAGAAGCTTTTCGGCAACGGAGATTTCTCTTTTATGGGAGGAAAGAACCAATGTGGTGTGACTCCCCCGGAGCCTGCTGCTTGTCGAGAGCCTCAGTGCAGGCGGAGACCTTTGCGGAACCTTGCAGCAAAATTCCAGGATGGGGTAAACCCCGTCTCTGCCACAGAACCATCCAGGGGTTCTACACAACGGGGGAGCCCCAAAAAGAGTCCTTCCTCCTTAGCTAGGTGACTGCCCACTGACTGGGGAGGGAGGCAGCCCATGCGCTCTCTCTCGCTCTCCAGTAAATCTCTAAGCTTCAAATTCCTCTCATGAGCAGGGTTACCGTTTGTCTGGGAAAATCTGGAATTTTTTTGATCTGCCACCCTCTGTCCGGGCAGATTTTTTGAATAAGAGGCAACGTCTGGGACTTTTGCAGATCAGATGTTGCAGCTGAGAAGGAGACGTCTCTGGGCTTCGACTGATCCCTCCCCAGAAGCTGCAGCTGCTGGATCCCGGTCCTGGGGAGTGAAAGACCCTCCCAGGGAGGTGCCCACAGACGGCTGTTGCTGCATGGCCAAGTCTGTGCTGGCCACCCTGCCATCACGACAAGGAGAGAGACACTGTCAAAGTCCCAAGGACCCCTCCCAGCATCTGTGTGGTACCTCTCCCAGCACACACACCCCTCCAGCATCCCCAAACTCTCCCTCTCCTTCCCCCCATCCAGCAGTGTCCTCTTCTGGGGAACCCAATGTACGGTAACCCTAGTTATAAGAAAGCAATAGCAACAGACCAGCACTGTGGGGCCAGCAGTGAGAGGTAATAAAAACTCCTGGCTACCCCAGGATTTTCAGAAAAGGCTCGTTAGCCGAACTGGATTTGATTGGATCTTGTTGGTGATGGGAAGGGGGGCGGGGGGGAAGGAATGTTCATAAGATGCTTTGAAGCCACAGCAGACCTAGGCAAAATTCTAAATGCTACATTTACCTTAGTTCTGTTTATGCATGGACCCACCAGTGCGGTATGTAATGCAGGCACAGAAGAAATTTTTTAAAAACCTATTTTCATCTCATTTGACAGCTCTTTCTGAGCAGCACAAACATTCTGTCTTCCTCTTTCCACAGCAAAAGAAACAATTAAAATGTCACTGTTCCGCTGTCAGTGAATTGCTAACAGCCCTTCCGGTGCTAGGGTCTACCTGGAAGATAGCCTGGCTTTTAGCACTTAAACGGTGCTTGGAGTGTGGTTTTGTAGCGCTTACAATAGCCGGGCAAACCCTGGAGTTTGAAACAAAGCCTCCTATTCTTTGATCGGATTCCTTCTCTCCCTCCAACTTCTGAGTCAGATGAGAACATGGCTTTGGATCTCCACTGCCCCTTCCCGCCCCACCCCGCTCCCCCCTCCTCCGCAGCCAGTCTTTTCCCCACACCATGTGTATTGCCTACATGGAACGAGGATGTCAAAAGAGCCTTCCCAATGGAAACATCTGGTGGTAGCACTGCAGGACAGCACAACCCCATGGGGCTCCGTCCCGGGTGCTGCGCTATCCCTCAGGAAAGCTGGTCAGAGTACACCGCGGGAGCTAGGTACTCAGCCTTTGGAGAAGGCAAAAGGGCAGGTCTCATGTCACTTCACATCAATCCCTCCAGACTACTGAGGAATGGAGCGGTGCTTTCCCAGCCAGTCCTCTCAAGGCAGAAGGAGGGGCATGCGATGTTGCTAAATAGAGCAATTCATAAGGAAGGCTTTAAGTAACCACTGTGGCCATCAAGTGCAACTTCCTGTCTAACACAGGCCATAGAACCTCCCTGAATTAACTAGTATGGGCCAACATCTCTTTTAATTCCCATCTTGACTTACAAATGTTCAGCGTAGAATAATGCACCACAGCTGCTAGCATAACGGTTAATTACTCTCTCTGCTAAAAATGTGCATCTTAGTTCCAGTGGGGTCTTCGGGGTTTATGGGATGCGAAGGCATAACCTCCTCATAACCTCATCCTCCACACACACACACCCCAGCCATGCAAACAGCCATGTAAAAGAATAAAAACGTTGCATGCTACCATGCAAGTGGTTGTTTTGCTGTACTAAAAGGCATTCATTAGGAATGGACACAACAAATTTATTTGCCTTATAGCACAAATTTTGGCAACAAATTCAACCATCTGAATACAATTTGGGCAAAAACAGGATTACAAATAGGCTGAGCAGAATTCAGTTTCATTTCTTATCATTTTAATGGGTAATATGTATTTTAAGCATTTTTCTATTTTTATGGATTTGATTTTTCAGAGTTGCAGAAAGTTATTCGGGAGATCAGGCAATAATTAATCACAGTAGGTGCTGAGATTCAAAAAGTTAAAGCTTTATAACCATTACAAAACAAACTGCCAAATCACCTGTCAAAATATACAAGGTGCGTATCTGAAAAATCAAACTCTAATAAGTTCTCAAGCAGCATTTTTCTTAGTTTGCTTAGCTTTTTCCTCGGTTTGTGTGTGTACAGTGAAATGGATGTTCACTGGCATTGGCCAATTAAAATCGAATCATTCCAAGTCTACTTATAAATGTTTGTTCATTCTTGCCACAAGTTCTCCACTTGCGGAATTTATCTCATAGCTGAGGAGGAGAAACTCGTTCCTAGAATTCACAAGTCAATGAAGTTCCATGTATCAAAGTTAAAATTCAGTCAAAGAGTAGACTATGGTGCAGCAAACTAAGCTAAAATCCAGTGCAATTCACGAACATCAAATGATTCCACCCCAACATTTCTTGTGCAACATATTTCTTTTATCATGATTTAACCTATTAATCAATTTACCAAGATGTAACTCAGGAAAATAACATGGAAATTGGCATCTCGGAACAGAATGCTAATCCACCTAATCCAATCTCATGTGTCTGACAGCAGCCAATTCTGGCTGCTTCAGAATGTGTAACATTCCCCAAACAGAACTAGCATATGAGATAAAAGGATAGTTGATAGTATTTGTAATTTTATCTTGGCTCATCTCCGGGTGCTATTTGCTATTTTTATTCACGTGGTGATGGTTTCCTTAAAAAAAATCCAAAAACCAATAAAATCATCATGTCATTTGTCATAATATTCTGCGACAAGGAGTTTCATGGATTAGTCATAGTATGGAAACTGTTTCCTTGTCATGTTGAGCCTTTTTATTCTGGTATGACAGGAGAGCATCTGTCCCTTTATCACACCTCTGCTTACTCCTTGCAAAAAAGAGTCCTAATCATCTTAGCCTGGTAAACTCCTCACACTATCTGCCTCTTCTCTCTTATTTCCCAGCCATCTTTGCTTTATGTCTATTTGATTTAATGTCCTTCCTTCCAAAAAGTTTTTCCAGTTCTCCTTGGAGAGAGGAGGAGCAAAACTAAGCACAGCATTCCATAGGAGTAAACAATCTATATAAAGACATAATGTTCTCCATTCTCCTCTGAATGCACCCTAATGACTTCTTCACTGTCCGTACTAATGCCTGAATATTTTTCCTGAAATGTCACAGCTAGTTCAGGATCTATCTGTGTGTCTAAACTGATACGCTATACCTCCCAATGTAGCACCATTCAATGTCATGCTGTCTAGTAGGTCTTAATCATTCTCCCTACTTTTGACGAATTAACTCATTTTGTGTCACCAACAAGCTTTGCCTTTCCCCTTCATTCTCCTCCAGGGCAGCAATACTATTGCTATTTATGTGTGTTAAAGGCATTCCCAGAAGCAGGGCTCCACTGTGCTAGGTACAATAAATGGTCATGAATCCTAGTTCTGGACCTCAGGAACACTCTGTTGTTAACATCTTCTGATAAAATGCCTTTTTTCGACAGCATATTTTTTAATGTTGCCATAATGTTCCTTTGTTTTATAGCCCAGCAATGATACTGCTAAGTCAGTTACACTGATCAACAGCCACGGAAGTCAATTACATTAATGAAAACATGTGCACTGTGTAGCTTTTGTTTCCAAAGACCTATTGATTCCTTTGAAGCAGATATACCCTAACCCTCCCAATTGCCAAAAGACTTTTGTGCAATGTGATCCAAGAAACAGAGTCTGGAATAGGGATGTAAACTCCCGTTTAATTAGTAAACGTTAAGTTTAACCAGTTAACTGATTAAATGGGGGCAGGTAGGGGAGGCTCCCCCAAGCACTGGCTCTGACCTGTCCCCTGCCCCTTGGTGCATCTGTGAGAGGCAGCAGTGTGGGGGAGGCAGCTCCATGAAGCTGGCACGTGCAGAGGGCTGACTTAAAAGCTGGCTCCCCAGGCATATCAGCTCCTGCCTTGCACCACCTTCCTGCCCCCCGGGCACTGGTGCCTCTGATAGAGAGGTACAGCATGGGGAGTGCGGGGCGGGGGGCAGGCAGGAGCCGCTACATGTGGAAAGCCAGCTTTCAAGTCAGTTCCCTGAGCATATCAGCTCCCGTGGAGCTGCCTGCCCCCCTCAACCTCCTCACTGCTGCCTCTCTATCGAAGGCAGCAGCATGGGAGTGGGGAGGCAGCTTCACAGATCCAGTGCTCATAGTTGAGCCGGGCAGCTCCCACCTCTTCCTCCCTTGCTGCCTATGATACAGAAGCAGCAAGGGGGGAGAGTGTGTAGTCGATAGAATTAACCAATAAGCTTAGGCTCATCAGTTAATCATGCAGTCAACTACACGTTGACATTCCTATATTTTACTATGCTACTGTAAGCACTGCCTGCTTTATTTCTATTAGGTGATGCTGCCAGTGAGTATCCAAACATCATAAAGCAGGGAATCACTTAATAAATGGCACAATCTCCTCCCCTCCTATCAATTCCCTCCCAAGTCAAGAGTCCTCAATGCACCCCCCAAAATCATTCAAAGCTGTTCAATGCGTTACCAGCCAAGACAATGACACCTCTTGGCCATTCGCTTTAAGATCTACATTTGAAAGAGCGTAAATCCTGAACAGCCAACCCGCCAAAGGGTTCCAATGGAGGCCAGACCCAAAGCACATTGACTTCAGTGAAAATACAGTGAGTTTTGATGCATCTCCCCTTCTTCTCCTGGCAGCCTTCACAGAGCTCCCCTGGAGGGATGCAAGTCTCATCACGTCCCAAATGTGCAACTGCACTTTTTAAAAATCAAGTGTTAAGAAAACCTAGCACATCGGCTATTGAGTGTGGTACATGGCCACCTTCTGAGGAGTGAAGAGTGACACCCTTTGGCAATGATGATAAAACAGAGACTCAATATCAGAGACAGAAGGTGCAATTCCATCCAGCTTTGTTAGGCATTTTAAAACCAAAGGGCATGTGTAGCTCCTTGCGATGTTCACAAAATTCAAGCAGCAGGCATCCCAGTTAGTAAAAAAGTTTTTTTGCCGCACAGTCATGGTGCTTTGCCATCTTTCATATTGATTTCCACTACTCCACTAACACCAGCCTCCCAAGATAATGGCTGGCAGCAGGAGGGCCAGAAGTGCCAATATGAGGGAAAATTAATTGTAAGATGAAGTTTCAGAGTTTTTAAGTAGCACGAAGCATTCTCAGCATGGGAGTTTTCTGTGTGTTGAGCAGACAAGGCTGGGTCCAGCACACAGCGCAGCCAACAACTGTCCGACAGAAACCCTGGCGTTGTGGGCGTCCGAGATGCGGTACCTCAACACAATCCATGGCAGAATGTAAGGTGGAAAAGAGATGTGTGTTTTCACACCTTTAAGTCAGAATCTAGCGTCAAGCTAGAATGGAGGTGGTGGTGCTCACATCCAGAGTTCCTGGGGCTCAGGTTCAGGTCGGTAGCTTGAAACAACACTAGATATTCTCACCAGATCTCTGCCACCTGAGTCCTCTGAGAATCAGGCCTGCCGGCAGGGGGCAAGTGCAATTGCCCCAGGGCTGGTGGTTCACAGGGACCTAGAGCTCCCAGCAGCTGTGGTGGTTGGAGCCATGGATCTTTTAAATTGCTGCCAGAGCACCATGCACAGGGCTCTGGGCAGCTCTTAGGGCTGCCGGGGGAGGGGGCACCACGGTCTAGGTCCTGACCTACCAGGAAAAGTCTGCAAAAACCTGGCCATTGGTAGTCTTGAGATACAAAGACTGAAGGAGGCACACGTAACAAGCCTTAAAATATGTTAAGGACTGTTATAAACAGGATCCTGATCATCTGGTTCCCACCTCCATTGAAGAGAGAATTACGGATGTAAAATCCCATTTTACTGGTTAACCGGTTAAACATAATGTTTAACTGATAAAAAGAAGGGCAGGTGAGGGGGCTGCTCCAAAGTGGCCCCCACCTGCAGCGGCCCCACAGTGCTGCAGCAGCCCCTCGTGCCTGCAGTGGGTGGGGTGCTGCTCCAGCGACCACTAGTTAACCGGAACTGGTAAGCCTCACCCGATTATCCGTTCACATCCCTAGAGAGAATCTGTGCTAAACCCGCAGCAAGGGAGATTTAGGTTAGATCAGTGTTTCTCAAAGTGGTCCACAAAATCTGCTAACTGGCCGCTCTGGTGTGTTTATTTACCAGCTCCGCAGCCATGGAGCCTCGTGGCTCCCATTGGCTCTGGTTCGCCATTTGCACCCAGGAGGAGCCGTGGGAAGCGACATGGGCCGGGCAGGCGCCTATGTTCAACTGTTGGCAAAATCCCAAATAGAACATGTAATAAAACCAGTCGATAGCATCACATTTAAAGTTGTTCTTCAATCTGTCACATCTATGTGAGTTCCTATGAATTCTTTCTTGGTTTTGCTAACAACCACATAGCATCTGATTAGTCTGATGAATGGAATGCTGTTATAGCTAAAAGCCTGTGGAGTCCTAACAGATACAAGAGACAGGCTAAGTGGTCCATACTGAAGGTTATATTGTGTAATCACAGCAATGAGCTGAACCATTCAATCAGAGGCAAAAAAAAAAACCGGAGCGCAATCCATCTGTGATGCATAATTCACACTGCCATAGGAACTACAGAATTTTTCATTTCATAAGTGCCACTTCTGATTTAGTAGGTCATCCAATCAATTAAAAACAGCTGGATTTAAAAGGCTGTAGGTAAAAAGATGCAGGAAACAATATGGGTGTTCACCCCACTGCAAAATCTGTCCAAAGATCTGGGTAGATGTAGAACTAAACTCCTGCTTCTTTTTTATGTAATTTGACAATTACCCATTTTGTTAACAACCGTTAAACTAGGTAATAAATGTAGAGGTCTGTGCTTTTGATTGGTGGGGTGCTATAAATAGCACATGAACGCCTGAGACATCTACTAAAAGCCCGTGACTTTAAATTAAAAGAGGAACCATGGTCTTAATGGTGATAATGGAAATTAGCAGAAATTAAAAGCAGCATGTTTTCCTTTTTTGAATCTCGTCAAAGCTTTTAGCTAAGACGGATAATAGGTCTGTTGCTACCAGAAGAAAACCCATTACAATTAGAGAACTGTAATGTCATAAATACTGTTTCATAAGGGATTTTAACAAGCTTTCCGCATAAAGCAAGAGTATATCAAATAGACAAATCACACACACACCCTCTCCTACAGCTCTCATGTAGATTAGCTTAGACTTATGCAATGGTAAGCTCGAAAGCTTGTCTCATTCACCATATCCAAGATATTACCTCATCCACCTCATCTCTTTAATATCCTGGGACCTACTCAGCTATAACAATACTGCATGCCTGATGGGTTGGAAGCTGCATGCAAAGCTGCCTCCCACACCAGAGAACAGAGGTGAAAAACCTCTTTTGGGCTGGGGGCCACTGACTCACAGAAAAAATCAGTCGGGGGCCACACAAAAGTGAAAAGCAAAAAAAGAAGAAAAAAAAACCTCACTGACATTGAAGAAAAAAAACAAGACACTTATCTCATTCCCCCACATACTCCAGCCTGGGCCCCCTAGGCTCTAGGGTGGGGCCAAAATGAGGGGATCTGTGTGTAGGAGGAGGCTGGTGGGAAGGGGGGTTAAGGTAGGGGGTCTGGGTGGGAGGAGGTGCAGGAGAAGGCTAGGAAAGGGAGGGTTGGGTGGGAGGTAGGGTGCAGGAACAGGATGGGGGTGGATTCTGAGCAGGAGGGGGAATGCAGGATCTGGGAGATGGGGGAGGGGGCATTTACCTGTTCTGCTCCACAGGGGACAGGAGCTCCTCCGCGATTCCCAGGCACCTCCCCCTGCTGCTCCTATTGGCTACAATTATGGCCAACTGGAGCAGTGCGGAAAAACCCTCCAGGAGAGCCAGAAGAGAGGGGAAGAGCAGCAGGCAGAGCTGCTTCCTTTCCCCACTGGGTAGAGGGATCTGCCCCAGCTTGCCTCACTTCAGCCTACAAGGCTCGGAGCTCCCCCCTCCTCCCTCTCCTTCCACCCCTCAGCACTGGCAATCCAGCCAAACGGGGGTGCTGCAGGGGAGTGCTAGCACAGGCTCTTGCATGCTGTGTGGGGAAGCCCCGAGCATTGCGGGCCAGTGTCAGGCAAGCCAGATCCAGCCCGCAGGCCGTAGGTTCCCCACCCCTGCCACAGAAGTTTCCTTTGAAAAGCTAGCATTTCAAAGAATGTTCATCATACTTGCAACATATTGAGTGTGAGAGCACCCGCCAGGAACAGGAGTAATGGTTGAAATAGAGATTTGGAGAAACAATACGTCACGTGAAAAAAAATTCAAGGTGAGACATAAAAGCATGAAACAGGAAAATAAACCTCTTGATTTCTATGGATGTTCAATATATAATGAAAAGAGAAGCCAAGGATATAATGCATGATCTTACCTCTGTGCATTATCTTATGCTTTTCTCTCAAATATGTGAGACCTTTGATTACCTAGAGAAAAGGAAACTCAGCGTTACAAAGCAGTAAACTCAGTAAAATTGAAAACATGAGTTTCATTCAAGCAAGAATTGCAAAGTGTCAAAATCAAAAAGCACAACACACACACGCACACACATATCTTTGTTAGTCTCTAAGGTGCTACATGCCTATGAAAGCTCATGATTATATATTATGAGCTTTCACGGGCAAAACCCACTTCCTCAGATGAGCAGAGGGTCTGCTCATCTGAGGAAGTGGGTTTTGCCATGAAAGCTCATGATACTATATATATATATCTACCTTTGTTAGTCTCTAAGGTACCACAGGACTACTCCTTGTTGTAAAGTTACAGACCAACCCTGATACTCCTCTGACACTTTTAATAAAGGATAATAACATTAACCCAACAGCCACCAGAAGTGTCATGGGCACAACCTACTGCAATACACAGTTAGCCTGTACCCGCAAAGACAGCGATGAGTCCTGTGGCACATTAAAGACAAACAAATTTATCTGGGACATAAGCTTATGCCCAAAGAAATGTGTTAGTTTTTCAGGTGCCAGAGGAATCCTCATTGTTTTACTGCAATACACATCCTTAAAGGGTAACATTCAAAACATCTTAATTAGGGATGTCATGGTTAACCGGTTACTGGTCAACAGGTGGCCCACCAGGCCACAGTGGGCAGGGGGCACTCCAGCCCAGCTGGAGCAGCTCCCGCCCAGCCCTGTTTAAGTGGCTAACCGGTTAAACACTACGTTTAACCAGTTAACTGATTAAACAGGATTTTACATCCCTAAGTTTAATAGACAGTCTTTTTCAGACCATTTGAATTATTTTGCTAGTTCTTTTTCCACCCAATGGCAGTAACAGCAGCTGTCATCTAAGTGGGAAATCAAAGCAAACATACCCAAGGGAATGTGTGAGATTGAACCAAATGCTCTTAGTTATATGGTGACATGTATTAAAAAAAACTATCACAAAAACACTTTAAAGCCTAGTAATATTTGCCTATCCCACTTAAATTTTCCTTAATCCCCCAAACCAACTGCTTTTGCCTTCTGGATGCGGCACAATCCTAACATAACATGGAGACATCTGGTCCCCAATTCCCAGAGTAAATTACAAACATACTTACAGCAATGCTAACTTTGCCCAAAATCTGCTCTGGAATTCTTCCAGCTTTTTTCAGGACTTGATCCAAGGACCCACCATCCTAATAATAAATGTTTGAATATTACAATGTTAATCATATTTATCCAAAACATTTTAAAGCCTGCAGTCTGGGAGGGAAAAAAATCTTGTCCTTTTGAAGGTAGCCAATGTGCCATGTCCCGTTGCTTTATATCGTAGTCGTGAGTATCAGGGGGAAGAAAAAATGAAGCTGGTCATTAGAAAAAGCTTAATCAGTTTTATACTAAACTGTAAAACAACCAGAGACATGGCAACCACTGAGGTGGACGCTGGCATCACATAATGGTCTTCTGGCCTTGCATAATTGCATGATGCCCAGGCTGATCCTCCTTTGTAAGGAGGTTTTGCCATCACCAGCTGTGACACAGCACTAGGAGCACAGTAAGCTTTCTGCAGCAGCCTCCAGGAATTTAACTGTTCTCTGCATGTCCATGGGGTGCCATTGTCACTCTTTTAGATACTCAGGGTTCAGGTAGGAAGGAAGGTTTATATCTTGTGATCTATGAAGGTCTGAGTGGATCTGTTCAGATCTGAGTATCAGTGTATCTGGATGGGAAATATAGTACTCGGGGTCAGTGGACAATCTCCCTGTCTATTATGTTAATTACTGTAGCATGCAGTGGCCCTAACCAGGATCAGGGCCCATTGTACTATGTACAGTGCACAGAGATTGACACCTTCTGAAGTTCGTAATCCAAGAAAACAAGGAACGCAGGGAATGAATCACCCGTGTACGGGTTTTTCATGCATTGTCTGTGTATGTTTTTATTCTGTAATTTGATATCCTGCTTTCTCTGAACAGACACTGGAGCAATTATGAAAGACACCTGAAGACCTAAGATCCCTGTAAACTACATGGCTGAGCGGCCATGCAGCTTCCTATTTAGCAACGCACAGGCACTAAAGCTGCGCGGCCAGGCCAGGGACTTGCAGAGGCTGGGAGAGGGCTGCCCCTCTCCTCAGCCCCAAACTAGACCACCCTCCAAACAGCTGGGGCTGCTGGGCTCCAGCCCCACCCTTGCCTCAGGCAACCCAGCCCCAACCTGGTTTATGGAGCAGGCCCCAACAGCCTGGCCCCCACCCGGCTACAGCGGCTCAGCCCTAGCTCCCATCTGGCTTCCTTCCTGTCTCCCATCCAGCCATAGCGGCCTGGCCATGACCCTCATCTGGGCCATGGATGTTCCCCCAGACCCAGGTGCTGCTGTGAGGAGAGAGAGCTGAAAGGAAGACCTCTCCTTGCAGTAGCCCTGGAGCACCTTCCTTCATGCCAACCTTTCCTGGATCCAGCCCCACCCTATAACCTTTATCCCCAGCTGGAATCCACATACCCCTGCACCCCAATCATCTGCTCCATCCCTGAGCCCCTCATCTCTGTCCCCACTTCTGAGCCTGCCCCCACAGCCAGAGCCCGAACACCCTTGTACCCCAACCCTCAGCCCCAGGCCGGAGCCTCCTCCTGCACTATGAACCCCCTTGGCCCCACCTCCACCACCTTAATTGTGTTATGTGCACCAATATGAAGGTGAAGTGTCACACATCTTTCTCCCCTCCCCCATATTGGTGCACATAACAAAATTCATTCCCCTCAGGGGTAGGAAAAGTGAGAGGGAACCCTGCTGAAGACCAGTCTCAGAGGTCAGCAGGAGGTAGGGTTGCCTGATGCTTTCACAAAAAATCCCGAACGTGGCAGGAAAAAAATTGATTGAGAAAAAGGAAAAAAAAAGTCGCTGGGCCTTTAAAAGTCCCCATGCTCCTCACTTCCCCCCACTCCCGCCCCTGCTAGACGCAGCAGGGGAAGAATATCCCTGCCAGCCTTCCATCCAAGAAAAACAGAAAATATCGGACATTTTACATGTCCAGTATTTTCTGGGGGGTTTTTTACCGGACAGAGGCCACAAATAATGGACTGTCTGGGTGAAAACCAGACACCTGGCAACCCTAGCAGGAGGTTCTGTAGAACTCTGAGCACTAGAAAGATAACCATTTATCAGCTCCTCTGCACCCAGAAATCAGGAAATATCAACCTGTTTCATTTGCAATAAATAACACTGAAATGGTCAAAAGCATGTTCCCTAGAACCCCACTGAGCCTGTCCTGTATGCAGAAACAGCGAGGAGTCCTGAGGAGTTCTATTCTTAACTGAGGATGGCAATGTGTCATGCATACCCCCAAATGGACACACAGAGGCAGGCTATGAGAACATAAAGAACGGCCACACTGGGTCAGACTGAAGGTCCATCTAGCCCAGTGTCCTGTCTGCCGACAGCGGCCAATACCAGATGCCCCAGAGGGAATGAACAGAACAGGTTATCAACAAGTGATACATCCCCTATTGCCCATTTCTAGCTTCTGCAAAATGACTCGCCAAAGGACAAAAATAAAAAAAAAATTTCTTTCCAAATTTCATGTTAAGTAACTATTCCACTAATTTTACCAGCATTAAATTAGTTACTAACACATGTACCTGCACCCTTTCAAATTCAAGCAATCCTGTTGCTAAGAGCTTCAGAGGGGAAAAAAAAGCTGTATGCTTATTTTTAGCAACCGATTATGATGTAATTCAACAGTGGCCTTGTGCAGATTTTGTAGAACAGAGACTACATAACAAAAACAAAACTTCGCAATGTTATTTCTTTAAGTAAAAACCATATCCAATTACTTGGTGGATGATTTGCAATATTCCAGAGTTCCTGAAATCATGTCTGCGGGCAAAAGACAATATTTTTCTGCTGCCTTAACCCTTACAAAACGCAGCAGTGGGAAATGCTCGGTCATTTTTTGTATCCTTAAAGAGAACCATATTGTATGCAAGCTTTTATAATTCAGAGAAGTGCATTCCAATGTTCCCAGGAGAAAGATTTTTTAAAAGTGCATGTGAGTCTACGTTAAATGTTGCACTCACATTCATGTAATCAAATGTGAACTCAGTCAAAAGAAATAGGAGTACCAAAGGAAAAGTGCAAAAAACAAACATACCTTATATAATATAATATATTGGGGGGGGGGGAACATGTATCCACAGTACGTGGAAAATCTAGCAACACCTTCTGATCTTGTTACTACAAGTTGTCATCAGACAGAAGGATTCACTCCACAAGGCAATCAGCAGACCTTTGAAACAGGTCCCAGTTCGGCAAGGAGCTGTCTGCCTTCAATTGCCATGGAAGTCCAGGTGCTCAGCATCTTTTAAGAGCAAACCCCAAATATTTTGCTTGTCAAGCACTTGGTGCTAGTTGAAGTGAAGATTCACTTGATATTTTCAGATGGACAAGGACAAAAATTTAAATCCTCCCTTACTAGGATTTTGTTTGTTCCAGATATATTTAAAGAATTCCTTCTTATTGTTCTTAGCCCTACCAACTGATAACTTTAGCTTCCCTTATCAACTGTCTGCATTTCCTAACTACTGTACACTGTTTGTATTTATTGCTCTCAGTTTCTCCATTTGTATGTTTAATACACGTGCGCACACCTACACACACAGCCTCACATTCACACTGGCATGCACTTATTTCACCTCCCCTATTAACCAAGATGGCTTTTAACCAAAAGATATCTTCTTTCATGGTTGCAGAATTGTGTTTTTGGGCATCTAACAAAGCATTTTTAACACCATTACCAATCATCATTCCTGTTTTTAGGTTTCAGCATTTCCACTTAGTCGGTTTTCCTCCCTATTGGTTTCAGCTTTGGGGAACTGGCCTCTCTGAAGCATGAAGTATATATATAAATATTATTCAGCAGCACCACATTCCGTTTGCACATTGTAAAAGAAATTAGAGTATGAGCACATTCGCCTAGTCAACCATACATTTTCCCCAAAGATTTCCTTTAACGAAGATCAAAGCAACATTAATATAACCATGTATAGTATCCACAGAAAGAAAATAAGGGACCTTCTTTCTATGTTACTTGCTAGAAAATAAGAGACCTTCTTTCCATGGTATTTGCTAGAAAATGTGATTCTTTGAACAGAAATTATTCAAAGCCTCCTCTGTCTGATGGACAAGGGAGGGATTTGATTGACCTTAAATCACAGAAAAATTGCTCTTAACATTGGGCTCCATATGGCATTAGAGAAATGCTGGCAGATGGCTAGAATAAATGTGTACTTTTCTATTAAAAAGAAATAAAGTTAAAAAAAAATATTGGTATGAAACAACAGTTGTGTATGGTGCTTCTGGTCTTGCTAGTTTCCCTTGTCCTTCCTCTAGGATTTCAGAAAGGATGGGCAGGGCAGATGTATTCTCTCTCGTCGCTCTGAAATTGTATCTACACTAGAAAAATTACATACCTGTATTTACAGCAGGTGCACCAATTATAAGCCACCGCTGTTGTTCTAGTCCAGGTATTTTTAACATGGTGTCAAAAAGCCCAGCTTAGAACAGATTTTCAGTAGGGTTGTGAAAGTGTGAATGTGTGAACAGTTAACCGCTGGGCCCAGGCTCATCGCTTAACCTTCACAGTTACATGCAGTCCCCCTGTAGCAGAGGCAGCAGTGCTGGGGGCAGGCGGGAGCAACACACGGGGAGTAGGCTTTTAAGCCAGCTCCCCACAAGCATCAGCTCCCAGTGAGCCGCCTTCCCCCCGGCATGTAAACATGTAACGGCTGAAATTTTCAGCCGTTACATGTTTACCAGAATGAACACATTTTAACACCCCTAGTTTTCAAGTGGTAAAAACACTGGAGCCCTTTTTACATGGGGGGAGGGGAGTCGCACCAATGGCTACTTTTGTGGAGCTGCACCAATGCTGGCAGTTGCTGTAAAAGGAGATTATTTTTCCCCATTCAGGCAAAGCCAAAGGACAACATAATCCTCAACAGTAACTCCTCAGATTGATTAACCAGCATGTCGACTGGCAGTAAGAACGGCAGCTAGAATGTGGATTCTCAAAGGCTAGGCATAAAGGAGAAGAAAATAGGGACTTTTGTAGGGCCGACCAATACAGTGGATCAGTTACACTGGAAAGGTTATGTTGTGACAATGCTAAATCCAAAGCCCTCAGATTTGCATGGTCAATCAGAACTCCAATATTCCACTCTTTATACATGCACAAGGAGATCCCGTGTTAACAGAATTCCTATGAATATACACCAAACACAGTATCTATTGGGTTTCATATTCACAGAGGTCTGATACCAAAATTTAGATTAACACAGAGGCACGTGTACTTACCATGTGTTCCATGCAAATGCTGATCTCTCCATCACTGTAAAAAGCCCCGTAAAAGCCCACTATATATGGAGAGTTACATTCATGTAGCACTTGTAGCTCACGAATGATCTGGTTTCGAATAGCCGGCTTGATCTCTAAGTGAATTAACTGTAAGACAAATCCATTGTTATTGCTCCCACAGTGACAATTTAAAAACAATACATGACGTGGATGCTGCAATTTTTATTTTATCCCATCGAAATATTAATATTAAAGCATAATCATCCTATAGAACCGTTACTAGGGAAGTTCCATATTTGTGCCCTTTATAAAAAAACAGAGTACAGGGTATGTGCATTCCAGTGCTCATGAACAGATGCTGGATTTCCAGCAATGGAGCGTGAAGTCTTAACTATTCTCAGACTAGATACAGTGCACACAAAGCAGTGAAAGCTCGCCCTATAGACTACGCTATTGTGTCTCGAACTCGACATGAATAGAAGGCCCCTGAAGACAGGGGATAGCTCAGCCTCCATGCCCAGTTAATAGCTGGCTTTTCGAGTGAAACTGACAACAGGGTGTAGTTTGCAATATGCAACTTTTCTGTGCATGTTTATGGCCTTTAGAGGATGGTCTATTTCAACTGAAACGCACATTCTAAACAATGATTTTTAATACTGTATATGTAATATAGATAAGACATTATCAGACAGGCCTCAATTAAGATATAAAAATGTCTTTTTATACAAAGGTGGGGATTTTTATTTATTTTTCAAGTGCAGGACATTTCTGATATCCTGGAGCGACATAAGGAAGCCCCGACACTGCAGATCAGAATACACGAGAGATGTAGTCCAGCCAGGGAAGTAGCACGTAGAAAATGGAGGCAATAAGGCATGTGAACTATAGGGATGTTAGCGTGTAGACAATAACACGATTAACTGATAAGCCTGGGCTTGTCTGTTAATCCAGGGGTGGGGAACCTAAGGCCTAGGGGCCAGACACGGCCCCCAGTTTACCTGGATCTAGCCCCCAAGGCTCAGGTCTCACCCCCAGCATTGGGGAGCCCGAGCTGGCGCTCCAGCCCCACCACCACCACCCCCTGTAGGGATGGAGCACACAAAATCTATTAGCCTGGGCTCCCCTAGGCTCTGGTGTGTGAGGAGAACGTGAGGAGTGTCTTTCTCCTTCTCAGTCAGGGGCTACATCAGTGAGGATTTGGTGGTGTGGCCCCTGACTGATTTTTCTGTGGGTCAGCAGTCCCCGACCCTTAAAAGGTTCTCCACCCTGGGTTAAATCATACCGACAACATGCAACTCCACCTCCTTGCTGCCTCCGTATCAGGGGCAGCAAGGGGGTGGGGAGGTGGGGGCCAGTGTCCCTGGAGAGCTGGTTTTTTTAGCCGGCTCCCCACACATGCCAACTCCTGTAGAGCCACCTCCCTCCCCTGTTGCCTCCTACAGAGGGAGCAGTGCAGAGGTGGGGGCAGGCAGGAGCCAGTACTTGGGGGAGCTGGCTTAAAAGCTGGCTGCCCACGAGCACCAGCTCCCATGGAGCCACCTCGCCCCCTCCCTCCCCCCCACGCTGCTGCTCTATCAAAGGCGGCAGGGGCAGGGGATAGGCGGGAGCTAGTGCTTGTGGAGAGCTGGCTTAAAAGTCAGCTCCCCCTGAGGTCCTGCCTCCCCTCACCGCCACGTATAAATGTGTAACCGCTCAAATTTCCAACAGTTACACGTTTACACAAATGAGCAGTAAATGTCCTTGGTGAACTACCGTGTCACAAAATGCAGACACTTCTTGTGAAAAAAAAAAATCATGTAACCGAAATCCCATTTTTCAGAGGAAAAGTGGTTTGGATGGAAAGTTTTCAACCGGCCTCGCAACTAACCCATCCACTCCTCTTACAAAAAACTGCCAAACTGCTGCACTAGGGTAGGGGGGTGAAATGGGGCTGAAGTATCCTGATCCCCCACGCCCAAAAAGAGCCACCTGGATCCCCTCCCCCACTCTGGAGGCACTAGGGTCCAAGTGATGCCTTTCCTCCCCTCCCCCACATCACCACAGGACCTTGGGGGAAAACTGTCAAGAACAGGAAGCCAAAGATTTTAGCCAATAAAAGCAGTAGCCAAAGGAGGGATCCCAATGAGAGCTGAAGAAAGTTTTCTGATAACCTCTGCCCCGTGCTGATTGGCTGCTTGCTTCCCCTTTTCCACCAGTCGCATTCATTCCACACCAGCCCCTCTTTTATAGGGTTACCAGGCAACTGGTCAGCAACACAGCAGGCCTAAGGCAGGCACCCTGTCTGTCCTGGCTCCACACAGAAGCGGTAGCATGTTGAGGGCCTCCAGGGAGCTCTGTGCACTGCCCCTGCTCTGAGTGCCAGCTCTACAGCTCCCATTGGCCAGGAACCAGGGCCAATGGGAGCTGCAGGGGCAGTGCACAGCGTTTACTGGCCCCAACTCTGCCTAAGAGCTGGGGGTGGAGGGACATACCTCAAATGGCTCCTGGAAGCAGCAGCAAACACCCCCTGCATTCCTCTCTACCCTATAATCCCCTGCCACCCTCTGAATGCCTCTGCTCTAACCCAGAGACCTTCCCGCATCCCAAGCCCCTCATCCCCAGCCCCACAGCAGTGCCCTCACCCCTAGCCAGAGCCCTTCCCTCTTCCCACACCCTAATTTCCTGGCTCAGCCTGTAGTCCCCTCCTGCACCCAATCCCCTGCCCGAGCCAGAGAATGAGTGAGAGTGGCAGAGAGCGAGCGATGGAGGATGGGGGGATGGAATGAGCAAGGCCACGGCTTCAGACTTGGGGCAGGGGCAGGACAAGGGTGTTCAGTTTTCTGCAGTCAGAAAGTTGGCAACCTACCCTCTTATCCTATTCTCCCCTTTGATTTCCGGCGGTTTCTCTTACTCCTCAGAAATGCGAAGAGTACCAGAGCCTACCGGAGCCACCCTCAGTGTTCAACTCAGCGGGTCTTAACTAGACCCACTAAATCGAACACCACACGATCAATCTCTGGCACCGCAAGTGGAGATGTGGCCTTCGTCAGAAAGAGCACTACTTGTGGCAGTGTGGAGTATTCCTTCTGCACAGGGTAAAGGCCCTTCCTGCATTGCAGTGAAAGAGGCAGGGAGGTTGAGACAGCAGTTCCACTAACCATTCTCCCGGCTCTACAGAAAAGGAGCCCTGTTGCTGCAGGAGCAAGCACAAAGTAGATCTACTCCTTTACTGGAGAATTTCCCCCTCCTCCAACCCCGACAGTGTAGAACATATTAAGCCCCTGTACAAAAGCCTGGCTTAGAGAACAGGATATGCTGCTTTGCTAATCCAAAACATTAATGGTGGACATCCTAAACATTAGTGAGGGTCTACTGTGTAATTCAATTTTGAGCCAGAGACATAAGTTTTTTGCCAGGAAACAAAATCCCACCTACTTTACAAAATATGAGAAGCTGCTAAAGAAAAATCGAGGGGATTACTGGCCTGTCATCACTACCGCATGGAACACAATACCGTGTCCACAGACAGGGGAAGTGGAAGCTACAGAGATATTTGACCTTTGCTATTTTTAGAAGGCATTTCCACTTCTCCTGGAAGTTGATCTTTCATAATATTCTTTGTGTGACTGTCATTTTTGGATGGGCACTAAGCTTAGAAAAGGCACAATGGAAACTCCCGTTGACAAGGCGGTTCTCACCTTTCTTGCCATAATGAGGCCAGAAGGTTTGTGAGAGACTTTGAAGACCACGCCGCCGTTCCCTGCTCCCAGCTCACTGATTTTCTCAAAGTCGTCATCCTTCAGCTCCCCAACTTTTTGCTTCTGCGTAAGGAAAGCTTCAAGACGTTTACGTTGCTGCTCATCCAATTCTAACTCCTCCAGCTTCTTCTGCAGTGCCTCTAAATTTGTCCTATGCAGCGAAGAAAGCATAATGTGATTAAGCTAGGTCTACACTACAGCCATTACAGTGGTACAATATGACACTATAGCACCACTGTACAGACACTTTCAACATCAACAGAAGGGTTTTTTGCACCACCTCTAATCCACCTCTCTAAGAGGTTGTACCTAGGTCACTGAAAGAACTCTACTGTTAACCTATCCATGTCTTGACTGGGAGTTAGATCAGGGCATGAAAACAACAGCCAGACAATCTAATTTTTATGCGTAGACCAAGCCTAAGCAATGTTGCAGGGATGGGAGGAATAGCACCACTGAAATCAAAGACTATCTGAACAAGACCCTGAATCTTTGCTCTTATAGGCATCATCTTGCAGGATCATGTCTTACATGCGCACTAGCAAGAGTCACGCAACTAGATCCTTAAAATGATAACGGCCAGACTGGGTCAGACCAAAGGTCCATCTAGCCCAGTGTCCTATCTGCCAACAGTGGCCAATCCCAGGTGCCCCAGAGGGAATGAACAGAATAGGCAATTATCAAGTGATCCATCCCCTGTCACCTGTGCCCAGCTTCTGGCAAACTGAGGCTCGGGACACCATCCCTGCCCATTCTGGCTAATAGCCATTGATGGACCTAACTTCCATGAATGTATCTAGCTCTTGTTTGAACCCTGTTATAGTCCTTGATGTATGGAAGCTATTTCGGTACAAACAAAATAACACAAAAGTAGCTACATAGTACCTATCCCCTTCCTTTTTGAGGCACTGGACCAAATTCATGCCTGATGTAAATTCTTGATCCACCTAGTGGGATCAGTAACTCAGCATTACTGGTTAATGGTTTGATTAATATACCACTTCCCCACAAACTATTTTTAAACTCACATTTTAATACGTGACATGCAACCTCCTGCACATTTTGTCTAAATGTCTTAAACACTGATCTTCACATGCAATTTTGGATCTACCAATCCACTCAAAAGCCTCACCCTTGAGTTGTAAGGCAAAGAAAACTCAGGGGATACATCTAGACTACGTTTTTTTTCTAAAGGAGATATGCAAATGCGGCACTAATTTGCATATCTTCTTCCGATCGCTTTTTCAAAAGTGGGTTTTTCAAAAGTGAAAGTAGTCTGGACATGCTTTTTTTCGGAAAAAAACCTTTTTTGAAAAAAAAAAAAACGCTCTTCCTAATAAAAAGGTTTATGCGGTTTTTCGAAAAAGGGTTTTTTTTTCCTGAAAAAAACCCACGTCCAGACTACTTTCACTTTCGAAAAACCCGCTTTCGAAAAAGTGATCGGAAGAAGATATGCAAATTAGTGCCGATTTGCATATCTCCTTTCGAAAAAAAACGTAATCTAGACGTACCTAGGGAGTTTAAGGCCAGAAGGGACCATCAGATCACATTATCTGACCTCTTGTTATCATACGGCACTCACCCAGCACTCAGGAATTAACCCCAACTCAACTAGCATTAGACCAAAGTATTACACTCCTCCAGAGACTGAATTGGTGTGTGCCATGGTCAGAGAACAGGAACAAATAAAGCACATCCAATAGCATAAAGCAATGAAGCCATTCAAATCAAGCACAAACAGAAAATACGTACATAAAATAGTCATTGCAGGGACAAAATAGCCTGTTTCAATAATAAACCCATCAAAAAGTTTTCAAGTTCACTACTTCTCCTGGTCAACAACATGCCAACCAGAAAGCTTGATTTAATAAGGTCAGAAAAATACAGAAGAGCTGAATACAGCAATTCAGATGACAGCTCAGTTTGAGAGAACAGCCAATACATTCAACTTCTACACAACGAAAACAAAACAGAATTTAACTCCAGTATGCCGTGTCTACGAAACAGTGCATCTGAACAAGAAACCATGCATTCCTGCACCCAAAAAATAATAAATAAATACATAAATAAATGGATGCTGCAGCTAATATCCAGGGACAAGCCCTCAAATTATTGCTCAGCCAAATCATGAACTTCTTACCCAGGAAACATTTCCAATGAACTTAATACTGTGAGAGTAAGGATTTCAGGAGTTGGCTCACAGCCCTTTCGCGCGGACAGCAGGAACACTCTCCCTCTGGAGGATTTTAACAAAGTGCCGGGTGATATCCAGCAAAACCATTTCTAAGTATCACTTAATCAACGCTATTAATGTGTGCAGCCATGACCAAAGAGAAGGTGCATTCGGAGTTCTCAGCCAGACCCAGACCACTGAGCTGCTGCAAGGCAGAGTCCCTGTACTGCAGTGACAAATCATCTTAATATAGCAATAAGTCTGAGTGGACGGTGGAAGCATCAGGCAAAGGACTTCCCTCCCTTCACTTCCGCAAAACTGCTCCTCTGGAGTCCAAAAGAGAACCCAAAATTAGAAGTTATCTCTCTGAGCTTCCACAGCGGACATGGAAAGAGCATCAAGAAGGTGCAAACAGGTTCAATCAAGAGCACATTTGTGAGAATACTTAATTCAGCCTTCTGAACATGCAAAGGCTTAAAAAAAAAAAAACAACCCCACAAGCCCTCGATGTTAACTGATACTCTTTCCCTGAATACGATCACTATTCCTAGCTCAGTTAGAAGTCAGAGCAGACAAGTTAGACACGAGACAATTAAGGCGAACATAGTTCTTTCTAAGCCAGGTGGCTTTTAACTGAGTAAGTTGTATACAGAGTATGAGAATTCCTGAGGTCTGCAGCTGGCTGCACTGCACGGCTGGGCAGCTCCCAGGCAGGGCAGTGAGTGAGCGGCCAGGCAGACATCAGGCACTGCGGGGCCCTGGAGGCGCGGGGACCCAAGCCAACCGCCTTGCTTGCCTTGCCCTAAGGCTGGGCCTGTCTAGAACTTCAAAATGCTGGTGTCCAGTCTCATTGCAATCATGCTGAATCGTTACTAGCCCAGACACCAGAGACATCAGGGTTTTATGGAGCCCTGGACCACAGCAAGTGGGGGCCCTTCTGCCTCTCCAAGACAAGCCTGCCAGGGAAAACAGAGCCAGGGTGCAAGAGCTAGCCCCGCACTGCCTAGCGCTCCTGCTGGGGAGTGGGCCAGGATGTGGCAGCTTCCCCCACTCCCAGGCAGGAGCACCATATGGGCAGCTGGACATGGGGTCACCCAATTTTCTGCTGCCCCCCAACAGCCCAGGACCCCTGGGGATGGTCCCCACTGGCCCAGTGGTTAATCCACCACTGCCAGACACCTGATCAGCTCATCCACTCTTATCAAGAGGATAAGTAGAAACCTAACACTGTACTCAATTATTAATAAAAAAAAGAAAAATGTACAGCCTACTCACCCTGGAAAAGTGTAATTTTGCAAGGCTACTTTGCATATGAATTATCTATATGGGCAAATGTACTGGCATAACTATACCAAAATCATTAGTCTGCTATAATAATACTGTTATAAATCCCTGTGCAAACATTTCATTCTGGGATCAAAGTGATTTTATTCAGATATGAACAGAATCATTTGGAAGCAAATAATTATACAGGCTGAACCTCTCTAGTCCGGCACTCTGTGGGTTTGGCAACATATGGTCTTACACAATGCTTTTTTGTAAAAAACAAAAACAAAAACAAAAACAAAAAAAGTGCGGGTACTCCAGGGGAAAAGTTGTTGAGCTCTGACTGGAAGTGCCGGTACGGTGTCTGGAGGTGCCGGTACTGCGTACTGGGCAGTACCATCACAAAAAAAGCACTGGTCTTACATGAGTTTAGCTAGCTGGTTGTCCACTTATCATGGGTGTGGCCAAGTTTCCTACAGTCCCATAAAGTTTGTTTACAGCCACCAGTTCCGGATCTCTGCGTTCTGTACTGTGATTTAGCTCTAATTTACTCCTACATGTCTCAGAGGGGCAGCCGTGTTAGTCCGTAACTTTAAAAAACAAACAAGTAGTCCTGTAGCACCTTAGAAACTAACACATTTGCCTATTATATATATGCAAAACCCACTTCCTCAGATGAGCAGAGGAACTGGGTTTTGCCTATGAAAGCTCATGTTATCCCTAAATGTATTCTAAGAGCCCAATAAGCAGTGGAAGTGCTGGTAATACTGTTAAGCATAAGCCATCTTTTCATGCTTTATCTACTATTTCCTTGTGCCAGTACAGTAAAATTGTGTAAGAACACTAATGCTTTGTTATGAAGAGAGCTGATAACCCCTGGCTAGGCGTAGGCTGCTATAGGGTGTATCAGCAATGTCATACATTACTAAGCAGCATTGCAAATGCTGTTCCATTTATTCGCCTCGGTGAAATAAAAATAAAAATAAAAGAGACCTATTCACTGCAATATTGACCTCCTGTGGTCCGGCACATTCTCTAGTTCAGCACCAATCAGGCCTGGAGGGTGCCAGACTAAAGATTCTGTACCAAAATCAAGTGTCCACACAAGGGACTTATACCAGTATCACTCTAGTGGAATAGTTATTTCAATATAAGTGTAATAAGACATTTGCCCAGGTAGAAAAGCCCAATCGTCCAGCAGACAGACACTGTAATAAAGCAAAACTGTGAAGAAAGAGGCATAGTTATTATCATCTAACTTCCCAAGCATAAGACAGAAAGCAAACTAGTCACTAGAACTTTTTCTGATACACCCAGTGAAAAATAACTTAAAGCTTCAAGTGAATTAAAATATGTATTTGGGGGAATGCAGCTGTCCTCCATCTCTTTTCTTACTGTGGTAATTCCATGATAAAAATAAGAGCAGGGAATGATTAACAGGCGCTAAGTATCCTTTATCACATTACTGTAAACACTTGCACAGTGAAGCAAGCAAATTCTGCACCCTGCACCGGAAGTTTGCTGACAGACAAGAATAAGTAGCTCATGTTTTCAGAGAGCACATGCTTACAGACCCACACACCTTATGTCCATTTACTAAGTCGGAGAGTTTGCCGTATCAGCTGAAGTCTTCAGCAGGTTACAGCTCAGTCAAATGGCCACCTGCTACACTCACAGTTCACCCATAAGAGACCAGACTGTCCACTCAGTGGTGGGCTACTTCACCTAGAATGGTCCCTTAGCATATGTGCTAACTACTAGGGATGTTAAAATGAGTTTGTGTGAAGTTTTCTGTGGAGATTTGTTTACATGTGTGGGGGGGGAGGGAAGGAAGGAGTCGGTGCTTGTGCGGAGCCAGCTTCCCCACCGGGGTTCCCTCTAAGCTGCGGGGCAGCACAGCTTCACAGGTGATTAATCAGCCCCGCCCAGTCAGGCACAGGGCTCTGTGCAGGGAGCTGGCTGACTGGGCGGGGCTGATTAATCACCTGTGAAGCTGTGCTGCCCCGCAGCTTAGAGGGAACACTACTCCCCACAAGTACCGGCTCCCATTCCCCACCCCCATCGCTGCCTCTCTTTCAGAGGCAGGGGGAGCAGTTGGCTCAGTGGGAACCGGTATACGCGGGGAGTCGGCTTTAAAGCCAGCTCCCCACGAGCACCGGCTCCTGCCTGGCCTCTCCCTTCCCCCCATATTGCTGCCTCTAATACAGAGGCAGCAGCATGGGGAAAGGAGAGAGTGTCAGCTGAGTGGGAGCTGTTATATGCAGGAGGAGCCTGCTTTTAAACCAGCTCCCTGTGAGCACCAGTGGGATCCCGCCCCCACATGTCCTGTCTCTGAAACAGAGGCAGCAAGGGGGAGGGGCCTACATGTAACTAAGAGGGTTAACCGATGAGCCCAATCTCATCAGTTAACCATGTTCTCAACTACACAGTCACATCCCTACTAACGGCTTATCCTAAACTATCTGTTTGATCTTGTATTTAGCTGCGATGCTCTCAGGACTTTTCCCAGACCTGAAGAAGAGTTCTGTGTAGTTGGAAAGCTTGTCTCTCTGACCAACGTAAGTTCATCCAACAGACGGTATTACCTCATTTACCTTGTCACTTAGCCATGTATCTTTTTTTACAGAAGCAGAACGGAACAAACATTCCATGCACATTCCTGACCGATGTTGAACATACTGTTTAATAAAGAGAGACACAGACAGACACATACACTTAGGAAGTACAGCTCGGCGCGCTTTATAGGAAAGCTACAAAATTACAGGAGGGTGAGGAGAGGGAAGGATCCTTATTCTTTTGGTCACTCATCTAGTGTGTCCTTTCAAATGTCTCCTTCTGGATACCAGAAGCAACTTTCCAGAGCTTCGATATACTCCCATTAAAACTGAACTCCTTCATAGGAGGGATGTAAAATCCCATTTAATTGGTTAACCGGTTCAACTATTTAACCAGTTAACCAATTAAAGGGGCAGGCAGAGAGCCCCTGCTCCCTGTAGGCAGCCTCCGGTGCTCCAGCCCGTTAAAGGTGAGGCTTACCAGTTAACCGCACATTCACATCCCTACATCATAGTGTACTTTTCAGCTATTTACTTATTCATTTGCATTAAATAGAGCCCAAAGTTGACCAAGAACATATGGGCCAAACCACAGAATCATTTTTGTCTCACATGATTTCTATGCAGAAGACACATTTCCCTGCGTCTAACACGAAGGGCCAGATTTTCAAAAAAGCTCAAAAGACAGATATACAAGTGCTCAGCCACCATCGTTGGGGCCTGTCTTTCACAAGAGCTCAGATCCTACTGAGGTACCCAAGGCAGGAATTTTTACAGCACTCCAATAGCTTAGAAGGAGAAATCTCACCAAAATTCAAACGACTTGTGCTCCTAAGTCACTTGGGAACTTTTAAAAAGCATATGCCAAGCAAGTGACACCAAAGCACTCAGGACTCAACACGTTCAACTCTGGCCACTGATTTTAGTGCCGAACTAGGGATTAGCTTTCTGAAAGTCTAACCTCAATGGGGGGTAATAATGACTTTAGAAAATCTCTTCTACATTCTGCTGACTGTTGGAAGGGGCAGTGGGCCAAAATCCATGGCTGTATTTGCAAGGAGCCTTGAGGGGGACTAGTTACACTTCCTAACAAAGTCCTGCTAAAAAGCTTCCCTTTAAGGCAGGGGTGGGCAATAAGCCAGACGTGGTTCACCAGGGGAAGCCCCTGACAGGCCACCTGAGGTTTACTTACCTGCGCTTCCTCAGGTAGAGCCACTTGAAGCTTCCATTCATCATGGATCAACATTCCTGGCCAGTGGGAGCTGTAGGAAGCTATGTCCCAGTCCACTCTGCTTCCCACAGCTCCTATTGGCCAGGAACATCAATCCGCAATGAATGGGAGCTTCAAGTAGCTGGACCTGTGGAAGTGAAAGTAAATAAAGCGCCAGTGGCCCACCAGGGGCTAACCCTGGTGAACAGTCTCCAGTCCGGGGCCTATTTATCACAACTTCTTGAACGTCAGTCAAAGGAAACACAAAATTCTCTCTCAGAAGTAGGAGCACACAACTGGAAGGACCAAGAAGCCAGACTCATATAGACGGGGTGCCAGAACAGTTTTCAATATCCCTCTTGAGGAAGAGAAAAATGCCAACGCAACATTTTCTCTTTGCAAATCTTACAGCTGCCATATTGTTCCTATGGAATACTTTTTGGCAATTGCTACAGATGAGAAATATAAAATTTCAGTTTGTCAGGGATGGGGTGATCACTAACTCCACCACATTGGGAGTCAAGTTCTCGAAGGCTGGGAATTTGAACTAACCCTGGGAACTCAAAAGTCTGAAAGAGCAGAGGAAAATCTCTGTTCTTTTGGTCCTAGCAGGTCCTGTGAAAGCAGAGGTGAAAGTGAGCTGATGCACCTGCGTGCGGCGCACCGGTTAAGAGACTGAAGAGCTGGGGCAGTGCTCTTGATGCTGCTGGTACACCGGGCTGTGCAGCCACAGCACACCCAGGGCATGTCTACACTAGGAAATTATTTCAAAACAACTAAATTCGAAATAACTCCCGATAAAACAAATTCAAACTAGCATGTCCGCACTACGGGGAAGCCTCAAAATTAGTCCGAGGCAGGCTCTGTTAACGTGGATGCGCTACCTTGACCTGAGCCCCAGGAAGCACTGGGGAGTCATTATTTTGAATGACTCTGGGGAGTCGTTATTTCAAAATAGCGGCACTGGAGTATCCACACTACTGCTATTTCGAAATAAGTGTTATTCCCCCAAGGAAAGCAGGAGCACAGATTTTGAAATAACCAACCTGTGGACGATCCGCTTATTATTTCAAAATAAGGGGGGTTATTTCAAAATAACTCCCTCGTGTAGACTAGGGCCCAGGCTCCAATCCTGGTGCTTGGGTGGCCAGGTAGCACAATCCCCACCATCCCAGCCAGCCCTGGGGAATCTGGCGGCCTGGTAGTGCAGTGGCCACATTCCCAGCCCTAAGCTCGTCCACACCCTCCCCAATCTCCTGCCCCGAGCCACCCCCCACACACACCCCCAATCTCCTGACCTGAGCCCTCCACACACCCCAAAGCCCTCTGCCTCGACTCCTGCACCCCCACAACCTCCACACCCCTGCCCTGAACCCTCCCCACCACTGCCCTGACTCTTGCACCCCCACAAACCTAACCCCCTGCTCTGAGCCCCCTCCCCCCCACTCTCCTCAGCTCCCTGCCCTGTGCCCCCAGCACTCCATCCCACACTTAAATTTCTTACAGGTACTGCCCTATGCCAACCCCTCACCAGCTGCCTGCCCTGACACCCCCACAGGGGGGTTGCAATACAACGGTGTATGTAAAAAACGTAAGTTACTTTAACCCCAATACAAGAACCAAGTTGTCGAGTGAGGAACATGGAGCAAGATGGGGAGAAAGTCCCACAGATCCCCAAGTTTCTTTTGATCTCTTGTCCCAGTGCCTTGCTTATGAAGTTTTATAAAACAAATATGAAGATTATAGGGAATTCATAAGCCAGTGACTTCAAGACCAGTGCACTCTGAGAAACATTAAGGCAGTGTGGTAAGCTGAAAGAGGTAGTAATTGAGCATGAAAAAGTCTGGGCTCAGAAGACACTCTGGTAGATACTGTATCTTTATATAAAAACTTTTATTCAAAGACAAAAAAAATACCTATTAAAATTCATCACCATTGGTGTATGTCTCAGTTTTTCCACTATCAAAAAGCTATGCCTTTGCCAGAGTTCCAGCAAAGCAAGAAATAATCAAGCCATCCAATGTTTCAGTATTCCAAGTACTATTTTAAATCAACAGGTGGTACCATTTCATCCATTTCTATCACTTCCTAACACAAACAAAGACATTGGGCGCTCTGCAGTAGTGAAACAGTCCAGCTTTTGTAGCCATGATCAGCTACACAGAGCAGTAGTAAGGTCACTGCATTCGATAAAGGCACCCCATACAAAAGATACATTATCGGCTAGCGAGTAGTAAAACTGCATAACTAACACAGCCAGCGCCACACTAGAAAGTATCGAGCCTACAGATGCCTTCTGCAGCAATAAGGATGTAGGGAGAAGTGTGGAGGGAAATTAAGCAGCCCAACTTATGCCTTTTTAAAGAAAATGCAGCACCAGTGTCAGGGTATTAGGTGTCCAGGGTTGGGGGCTGGCTCTGTTCCAATCCTGCCCAGTCATAACTCTCTTGGGGGATGTTGCATTGCCTCTTCCCTCTTGCCCTTAGACACAATACCGCCCACATAATTCCCTGCCTCCTGCACAAGGGAGGTTTCTGTAACTGCAATAATTTCACAGTTCTGCTTTTGCATTTCTAAGCAACTCACGGCAATAAGTCCAACCAGAATAAATGTGCTATGCGCAGGCGTAAGTTAAATTTCAGTATATGCCTGAGGACCAAATGAAAGGCAAGGTTTGCTTGCCAGGTATGTGTCTGGGGCTACTTTGGGGGGATTTTGTGTGAGTAGCAGCTGAGGTGGGCTTCCCAATCAATAATCTTGACATGCATGGGGAAAGATTCCGATCCCTGCCAGCTCCTTTATGCCAGGTAAAAACCCCAGTTCCGCTAAGGGGAGAGCTAAGGAAGAAAGCTGCAGGCTGTCACCCTCAGAATCACACCATGGAGAGTATGCCAGGAACATGGCTGGCATCAGGAGGATGTCAGTACAGGGCCAACAGCACAGAACGAGTGGCGATCTTTCAGCGTTCGATTTAGCGGGTCTAGTGTAGACCGCCCCCAAATTAAAATGCTAAGGGAAGCCCCCACCAGCGTCCTGTACGCCTCATTCTGCGAGTAGTAAGGGAAATGGCCTCCCACAGTGCAGATGCTACAGTGGCTCAGTTTAAGGTAAGCTGAATCCAGCTACACATTTTGCATAGCTAGGTAGTGTACCCTAAGCTGACCTGCCTGGTCTAGTGTAGGGATGTTAAGGACTAGTCGACTATCCGATAAGCAAGTGCTTATCGGATAGTCAGTTGACTAGTTGATCCCCCCCCCCCTTGCTGACTCTATCAGACAGAGGCAGGAAAGGGGGGAAGAGGGGATACTTCAAAGTGGCAGTGCCACACAGCTGAGCCTGGGAACAGCTGTGCGGCACTGCCACACATGGAGCCCGGGGTCAGATGCGGATTCTCCAGCTGATCCCGGGTTCCACTCGGCATTTCCGCAGAACCCAGGATCAGCTGGCGAGTCCCCAGCCAACCCCGGGTTCTGGGGAAATGCCACGCAGAACCTGCAGTTAGCTGGGGAGTCCCCAGCTGATCCCAGGTTCCGCTGAAATGCCACGCAGAGCCCGGGTGACCCCAAATCAGCAGTGCAGCATGGAGCCTGGGGTCAGTGGGGGACCCCAGGCTCCATGCTGCGCTTCCGCTTTGAAATGCACAAGAGCCCCCGCTGGGGGCCTTTGTATATTTCAAAGCTGGCATGCCCCTGTGCAGCCCAGAGTCAGCAGGACTTCCCACTGGCCTCTGCACGCAGAGTTCTGCATTCCTCCTTTGAAATGTACAAGAGCGGGGGCTCTTGTACATTTCAAAGGAGGAATGCAGAAGTGCCTATCAACTAGTCGAGCAGTCGATGGATTCCATCGACTACTTGACAAGTAAAATAACCGATAGTTAACATCCCTAGTCTAGTGTAGACCAGGCCTAGTTGTCCCAGGGGACAGAGCTGGACCTGCTAAAGGAGCAGCACATAGCCCATGGACTCCTGAAGGGGCAAAATGTCGTCCAGATGCTAACACTTGAGCTAGGTTGCTAGGTCACATTTAAGGCCCATCCATCTGGACAGTGTAACCTCGAAACCTGAAGCAGCATTCACCCTCCTTAGAGCAGCTGGGAGTTTGGAAAGGTGACTGTTACCACTTGCTCCCTGCTAGATGGTCATGTCACACTCTAGCCCCAGAGAAGCAGAAAAGCACACTCCATTTTCAAAACACACTCACAGTAAGGCCAGACCCATTAGACTGAACCAAATGTAATTTTATTTATATTTTAAAGAGAGTAAAGTTAATTTTGGATTCACATCTGTGACAGAATAATTAATAATACTACACACTGTTAACACTCTTCAAATGCTTTTTGAGGTAATATGTTATCTGTAAACCTCTGCCTCTGTGCCTGAATACTTCAAATATTTGTTAAGAGTTGCTGATTTTCATTAAATTTAGCTGTTTGTATTTTTACAATCTATTCAAAAAGAGGTGATTCTACGACTGCACATGAAGGTACAATATCCTTCAGATCTACTAAAGGCTCTTTTCTGGAACAGTGACAGTAATGCTTTTTCAAGCACCTACACACCTGTCAACTTTATAAAGAAAGTAGGCAGAGCACTGCATGATTTGCATGAACCACCGCAATCAAGGAACTGAAAAAAAATTCTGTACTAAGATTGTGAAGACGTCTTATATATTTTGAAAGACAAAGTGGCTTCCATGCTGCACGACTGTACTGAAATCAGGTGAGAAGAAAAATTTCACGTTTATTTTCCTTCTCCCAGGAGAAATGGTTTGTGGAATAATAGGTAGCATCAAGCAATATCATATGCTAGTACAAGAGCTTCTTCTAGTGTCAACAGTGTCTCTTTCATATGATGCAATTCAAATGCTGTGTAAGAAATATGACAAGTCCACAAAGATTTATGCAAAAGATGTAAACTCACTCCAAAATGAGCAAAGGGCTCGGTTCTTTGGCACAAAACTAGTAATAATTTCTGTATGTTCCGTTAATTTTCAATATAATTATTTTCCATTTTTACAAGAGATTTGATTTCAAAATTTATGCTCACAATGATAAGACAACCTATTTTTGGCATCAATGCATTAACTATATCTGTCCTTCTGGTTAATAGACAGAAAAGAAAAAAAAAATCCAAATATGAGTTTCTTCACATGGGTCGGCATAAATAAACCCTCCACTCAGCAAAACTCTGCAGTTTGTGCTTCAAACTCACTAACTTCAATGTTAGGTATTGATTGAATGTGTTTAGCATGTGCTTCACCGCGCTTTTGAACAGGGGTCTAAGGTCAAGATTCTGCTACCTTGACTAATACAGAGTAGTACTTTACTCCATCAAACAAAACAGCTTTATCGCTTTGCAAAAACTATTGTACAGTATTTCTATTGCAATCACAGACAGGACTGCAAACTTACTATATTCCTGGACACAACCTTCTATGACAGAGGGAATGTAAAAAGGAAGTACAGCAAGCACATTTTGTTCTAAATAATATTCTCTCTCCAGACTGACAATCCATGTCCTCAGTTTTCAAAAGATGGAAGCCATGGACATCTGTCAGAGGCAGCAGCGCAGGGCAGCAGGCGGGAGTCTGTCTGAGAGGCGAGGTGGTTTAAAAACCAGCTTCCCGCGCAGACTGGCTCCTGCCTGCCACAACACACTGCTGCCTCTGAAACAGAGGCAGCAGCGTGGGTGGCAGCCTCTGTCTGTGGGCAGCTAGGACCCCCTGTTCCGAGGCAGCAGAGTAGGGGGATACTGGGGGGAACTGGCTTTTAAGACGGCTCCCCCCAGCACCAGCTTCTGCCTGCCTACTATAGGAGTCAGCAGGGGGTGGCAGGAGCTCTATCAGAGGCAGCAGTGCAGAGGGGGTGGGAAGGCAGATGTGGAGCTCGTGGGGAGTGGGTACCGGCTCCCATCTTCCCCCCCCCTTGCTGCCTCTGATACAGAGGCAGCAAGTGGGGGAGGGAGAAGCCACTAGTCAAGTAGTGACTCGACTACCCGATAAGCCTAGGCTTATCGGGTAGTCGACTGTGATGGGGTGTATCAACCCCGCACTGGGAAGGCTGAGCCTAATCAGGCCCACCTGGCCGAAAGAGCTCTTCCCCCACGACGCTGCTACGCATGCTCAGACTGCAGCCCAGGTATAAAGGCCTGGAGGGAGGCTCAGTCTGGGCTGACTGCCAGTGAAGAAGGTCCTCCGCGGGGAGCTCCGGACCAGCATCAGCCAGCCGATCAGAGGGCGGACAGCAGCGACCCGAGCGCCAGTTGGGATGTCCCCCCTGCAGCCTACAAGGGAGAAGCGGCCCCCAGGGAAGGCGTGGACCCAGAGAGCTCGTGGGACACTATCTCGCAGGATCCAGTAGGAAGTGGCCCAGGGTGGGGACAGGAGCTGCCTCTCCCACCCCAGGGACCTCAGCGCGTTTTGGATGGATTCCCCGCTGAGGGAGTGGTGAGTCCGCCTACCACTCACGGGACCCAGTGGAGTAGGGTGGGCCCGGGTCCCCCTACCAGGGGCGGCAGTAGCCTCATTCCATGACTTGCCGCCACTGGCCAGCGGGCCCTGCCTTAAAGGGCCAGCTATTGACTTGTGTTATGGACTTTGGCCAGGGGGCTGGCAGGCCCCGCCTTAAAGGGCCAGCGAGCCTTTCTGAGTGACCAGTTTGGGTTGAGCTGCCCATCAGGCACTGGTGTTGGGAGCAGGCCCCCGCTGGGAGTAGAGGGCGCGAGGCTGGCCATAGACCCGGGAGGGGGGAAAGAGAACCCGCCCCAGGACATCGACTACTCGCTTTTATCCCTAGTTTGAACGGAACTGAATCAAAACGGACACTGGAGCAAATAATAGGAAGTAGGGCAGCCACAGTGACTGATGGCGGTGTTGAAATCTACAAAGTTGCTCCTGCCCCGTTAACAAAACCTCCACCAGGAGACCCTTACCACCAGGCTCAAGTTTTCTATAAACAAGGGTTTCAATCAGAGGTTAAAACAAAGGGCACTGAAAACTCAATTAAAACTCTGAATTTCTTTTTGCAAATTATTTCTCTCTCACTCATCATAATAACAGGACTCTTGAGACAGACAGTCAGTGCTTACAGACAGAAGTATACACTTGCATAATCGGCTGAAAGAATATGTACGGCAGCAGAAGGTAAACATCTCTCAGGAATTAGTTAGCAGGGCGGTAAGCACCAGCAATCTCTTTGTGCTTACAGAGGTCTTGTTTTTCCACTGTACTATAAATCTCTGTATATATTCTCTATGCAAGAACCGGAGATATATCAAGATAGTAATGATGGGGGACAGTTCTTGTGCAAACAAACATGCCACAGAATTTAAACCACGGTTGTCCTAGATTTCAAGTTACAGTAAACAATCCTGGCTTTCTATAAAGAAAATGTCCAGTGGCACAGAAAATCCAATTGCCTGATTTGCAGATGTTCTTAGTATCCATCACTCCAATTAAAGTAGATAGCAATTATGAGTATTCAGCACCTCTGAAAATCCAGCCCTAGAAATAGAGCCCAGTGCAGATGTAACCCACATACCTAGTGGGTGTGGTTCACTGTCCCATGTAGTGGCACTTAGAACACTTACAGTGAGAGATAAGAACAAGAGAGCTCTACAGCCTAAGCTAAGACCCAGCTGGGTTTTATAGCTCAAGCTGTAGAGGCTCCTTCACCAAGCTCATAGGTTGCTGGTTCAAATCGATCTGCTGATAGTTACACAAACACAAAATTTTTATCCACATCTGTAAAAGCGAGCTGCAGATATCCATGGATTTGCAGGGCTCTAGCTATGACTCTCTGCTAGCATACCATACAGAGAAGCAGGTCAAGGAAAAAACAGCAAGGTGGGTAAGAGAATATGTTTAGATTGACCAACTTTTGTTGGCGAGAGAAACAAGCTTTCAGGCACACAGAACTCTTCTTCTGGACCTACTCTGAGCTCCGTGTGGCTCGAAAGCTTGTCTTTCTCACCAACAGAAGTTGGCCCACTAAGAAATGTCACCCCTCCACACACACACTTTATATCTCAAATATCCCGGGACTAATGTGGCTACACTACACTGCCTACAAGAGCACAGGGTGGCATGTTTTCCAGACTCTGAAATATCTCAACAGTCTTACTTAAAACAGTGCAGCTAAATACAGGTTTCCATTAGTTTCTCTCACCACCTGAGATTTGAAAAGGGTAAATTTAGAAATGTCTTTAAAACATGCCTAGAGAGAAGAATGTTATGAACATACTGCTAATCATGGCGTATCCAGCGCCAAAGGCATTAGCCAAATCATTTTTACTACTGAATATGAGAACCAAGATGTGGTCTTACTGAATTAATACTGGAATTTTACATGTCACAACCAATTCACAACCGTTTCCAGCGTTTTACACATTTGTTATGTAGGGTATGTCTACACCAGTGGTTCTTAATCTGGAGTGCATGCACCCCCTGGGGGTGTGAGATGCCCTTTCTGAGGGTGCGAGACATGCCAGATTTTTATGATATATCTTAGGTTTAAAGAACTGACTTACTTCAATGATTTTTAAGAAGGGGTGCGAGAACATATTTTGAGAACCAAAGGAGTGCAAGCTGCAGTAAGGTGTAGACCAGTGGTTCTTAACTATGGACTGTACAGGCATAGCCAGATCACTGTAGTTATGCCAGCATAGCACTGTAGTGTTGACACTGGCAAAGGGGTTTTGTGTCCTAATAGGAACACCACCTCCCTGAGAGAGATGGTAGCTACATTGATGGAAGCATTCTCCCATAGACATACCTGCATCCATCCCAGGGTTCGGCCGGAATAGATGTGGCAGTCAGGGTAGTGTATTTTTCACACCTCTGACCAACACAGCTATGTTGACCTCACTTTTAAGATTTTTAAGACTTTTAAAAGAGTAACTTTATGGCTCTTAGATTAAGCCATAAAGTTACTACTTCAAGCTAGCAACCCATTTCCCATAGAAAACGTATCTTGCTTCAGCTATCACACAGATTTTGCTTGAGTGGTGAGTTACCCCATCTCACCTTTGGAAAACTATACCAAGAAAAAAAAATTTTTGATCCCAAGGTGCAAAGTATAGGGAAACTATTGTTGTTGCAACCTCTTTTTGAGTTAAACCAATGACCTTATTGTCAAAGGTGTACACTACTGAGAAGGGTTATCTACATAAGGACATTCAAGAAAGTTAAGGCAAATCAAAGGAGTGAAGTCAATGTACATAAAAAGAAGTGCATTAAATCCGGAAATGGATGCTCTTGGACAGGCATTTATGTCCTTAGGTCAAAGTTATAGCAAATTAGATCTACCTAGCATTGCTCAGATCTTTAACTCAATTTTTTGGTTTTTGGAAACTAAAATGAAAATGTCCCTGCTTCGTTTGAATCATTGCTCTGGGGTGGAGGTGGGGGTGGGGCAGAGGGGTTCAGGATGCAGGCTGCCCCAAGGAGAGAAGAAAACCTCAGCCCTCGCTCACCACAGCACCATCGGGCCAGGTGAGAAGCGCCTCTCCTTGGTTGCTATAGCTCCAGCAGGCAAAACCGGGGAGGGGTGCATGACCCCCAGCTGAAGTGGGTCCAGGTTCGTCTGCCCCCTGCGCTCCCCAGCCAGAGTGAGGAATGCAGCGAACTGGGTACTTGCCCCTCGCTCCCTGACAAAGGAGAACAGCCAGCAATGTTCTTGTGTGAATCGCCAGGGGGAGTTTGGGGGAAGCTTCAGCCCCGCCCCCAGCTCTCCCTAAAGGAGGCTCGGGGCTGGGGCAGTCCCAGACAGGGAAGGGAGTGCGCCCCGAACCAGCCCCTTTCACCTGCCTGGTGAGTCTCTCTCTTTTCTATATGATTTTCTGACAAGCAATCCCATTCCAGGCATATCCCATCTTCCCGGCACAATCAAACCCTTAAGTTGCTTTAAGTTAGGATAAGAGGAAGCTGCCTACCAAATTTGGGTACAATATTAATAATGCCTCACTGTAATCAAGGTAAATTCCAGTTTTTAAAAAAAATCACTGATTTTTTTCCCCCAGAGTCTCCAAGCTACCAACAGTATAAATTAGGGGTCTTAGCATGTAGTCGTTTACATGATTAACCAATAAACCTGGTCTTCTTGGTTAATCCTACCAACTACACACAACCCTCCCCTTTGCTGCCTTTATATCAGAGACAGTGGGTGGAAGGTGGTGCCTGTGGGGAGCCGGCTCCCGCGGAGCCACCCGCCCACTCCCCCCTTGCTGCCTCTTACAGTGGCAGCAGCGCAGAGGAGGGGGCAGGTGGGAGATGGTACGCCCATGACAGTGTTTAGAGCCTAAACACATTTGTATTCAATAATCTTTTTTAAACTAACTAGTTTTTAAGTTTCAAAGTAGACTGGACCTTCATACACACATATTGTCCATGTTGGTCAATTTCACAGTCATAGGGTTTTTAAAAATAGTGCAGCCGTCCAGCTCTGAAGACATCAATGCAGAAGTAAGGGTGGCACGGTGTGATAATGCCACCCGTACTTCTGCGCTGCTGCTGGTGGGGGAGTCTTCAGAGCTGGGCACCCGGACAACAATCACTGGTCTCAACTGCCCAGTTTTGAAGGTAGCGCAAAAGTAACCTTGCAACCTCACTGTAATTCTCTTTGGAGTCAGGACCCCAATTTGGGAAATGCTGGTCTCTCCCTGAAGTCTATATGGTATAGGAACTTAAAACCAGATTTCACAGTCTGTGATAGGTTTTTCATGGCCGTCAAATTGAACCTCTCCAGTCTGGCAACATCCATGATCTGGCATGATTTTAGTTAGCTGGATGTCCACTTATCGTGGATATGGCCAAGTTTCCTGCGGTCCCATAAAGTTTGTTTTCAATCCCCAGTCATGGCTTTCAGTATTCTCTGCTATTACTTAGCTTTAATTTACCCCTAAACGCCTTCTAAGAGCCCAACGAGCAGTGGAAGTGTTGGCAATGCTGCTAGACAATATTGACCTCCTCCAGTTTGGCAAATTCTCTTGTTCGGCACCGGTCAGGTCCCGAGGGTTCCAGTCTAGAGAGGTTCAGCCTGTTGTGCCTGATGCATACATCAGTAGGTTGAGTGCATTTGCATTTCTTCTTCAGATATCCATGTTCAGTTCCCTCATGTGAAGTATCCCAATGGCTCCTACCCAGTCTCAGTGGACATATTTATACATTACAAAGCTATGCCACCTAGCTACTGCAAGCATGATGAATGCATAACCCTGTGGTTCTTAACCCGTGGCCCAATCAGCACACAGCAGCCGCCCATGTGACATTCTCCGTGCAAACACATAGCATGTTCTGTGGCTACACCCCACATCACACAGAGGGTTGAGTACGCAGCCCAGGATGGTAAAGAGGTTGAGGACCACTGGTGTAGCCAGCTGATATGTGGTCACCTTTACCAGTTACAATTCAGACATACAACAGCTCTTCTACTGGGTTATTATACTTTTCATGCAAACAATATTGAGATGATGCACCACTTTTATATGTGAAGATTAACTGATGTGTAAAACATTTTGAGCATCTCTGAGGTAGGTAAATATTAATTTTTTCACAGCAGAAACGAGGACGGCAGGCAGCAGAAACAATGGGATGAAATTACTTGCTTAAGGCTACAAAGTCTGCAGCTGTGCCAGGATTAGGAACCAGAAGTTCATGACTCACAATCAGACACATTCCTTAGAAACGAGGAGACAAGGAAGCAACACACAAATACACCAGGAATTTAGTCACAACCTGGAGCCAGCATAATGGAGCAGAGGAGAGAAACAGAACAGATGAAAGGAAAAATAAAAAACTCCCCTAAAAAGCTCATTGGGATTCAAATCAACCCTTTGATACAAAGAGCACAAGTATTTCTATAGCAGTGGTGGGCAACCTTCAGCCCACGGGACAAAACCAGCCAGTCCACGACGCCACGTTTGAGAATCAAAACTGCTGACTCACAATTCATCCTCCCGCTCAGCACCATGAAGCATAAAACGGACTTTTAAAAAAATCCAGGAACAAAATGCTACTGGTCAAGTCTTTAAAAAAAAGTGCCCTAAGTAGGAAAAAAAGAACATAAAAGGTATTACTCTATAAGGAATCTGATGGACAGAATTGTTGTAGTGTCTCGATCAATTCCCAGAGATTTGTAAATTAAAATATTCTACTTTCCTGCAATTAATTTCCTACCCATCATCTAGTCATTAGCACCACGCCCTCCTCTACTGGTGGAATGCCGCAGTGTTGATGAAATGTAGGCACAAGGTCATACATTAAGCTGGCAGTAGATGAAATTCTATTGTTTGGGCATGACTGTATGGATTACTGCAGGTCACAATGGGTTCTGCCTTAGCAGACGTTTGAAAAGAGTTACTAAACACTGAATTATTCCCTTCTCCAAAACAGTTGTTCATTCCCTGTGGACCGTAACTGGCTGCATGGCTAGCATGTGCCTTCCAATGTTATGTCTCCTCAGAAGTAGTATTTGTCTGAACTAACACTGTTGAACATTTATCACAACAGAAATCACTGTGTCATGACATTCCAATCATAAAAACAATATGCATCTAGAAAACACTTACAGCTGACTGCTCCCTCCAAAGAAAAACCTGTGGGAGGGGGAGAAACAAAATGAAAATTCTGCAAGTTAGAACCTGAAGTTGTCAGCCATTGCTCCCCCTAGAAGAGGAATTTTTGGCTGAAAGCAGCACAGCCTGGAAACTGTATAAATCACAGGCAATCTCCAGGGCTTCTTCTAGCAACAGTAAAAGGTGACTTAAAAACAAAATCACATTCATATCCAAAAATTGGGTACCCACCATGTTATAAGCAATACCTCTCTCTTCTATGTATAGCATTTTAGACATTCCAACTTTTTTCAGTTTGTGTAACACACGTATACAGATAAACTTAACATATAGTCAGTTGCACTGTTTTGTTTCTGGCCAGCTGTGCTTCCTGTCTCATGCATGGGCAGGAAGACAACACCTTTTTGCACTGCCGTGGGCAGAGCTCAAGTATACACCCTTTCCCATGTCCTCCAAATGGGTGTTTACCAGTATCAGCAAAGCTAAAACTCTGACGATGCAGCCAGGAACTGGGTTCGAACAAGTTTGATAATATTATTATTGGAGCCCCAAAAATTCTAAATAGGAATAGAAACATTATGTAATTATTGTGCACAGGTGTAACGACAATACTGGGTGCACAGTAGTAGAGAATCAGGCCTAAAGTTTGAGTGTGATATTGTGTGTAAAAATTTGAAAAAGGCAAAGATTATCAATTTTGTCGGGCTGACAATTTTGAGGGTTGTTTTTTTTTTAAACTGGAAATGGTAGACAATTGTACGTTTATCTTTTGGTGGTCTACCTCAAAGCAGATCTGACATTTTAATATACAAGGCATATTTTAAAAGAAGTATTTTGTGATATTCTAAAAAGCATAAAACACAAAGTCACTCTGGATTACAGAACTGTAAGATGTGCAGCAATTAAAAATAATGAAGTACATTTTTTAAACTTTTCTTTATAAAAGGAAGCAATCTGTATTTAATATGGTTAAAATCTTAGCAATTTCCAAGCTCAAGATGGTATAGCAACTCACATGTATGTTGCATCTGTGGAAGAAAGGAAGGAGTTCAGAATATTTTTCCTTTGATCAGTAAGGATAGTATCTTTAAGACTCCCATTTTGTTAAAGCAAACAAACAAATAAATAAATAAAACAAAAAGCATTCTAGTGACTTTACTGCTTAATAGGAAAATATTTTAATTTGTGGGAAACCTGTGCCATTATTCTCATGATAATGAATCAATTAAATTTCTAGTAGAACTTCTGTTCATTTTTATTTAAAATTTTGTATACAAATTAATAAAAAAGTTTAAATAATTAAAATGATTTAAAAGGTCTTCAATACAGTAGATTGTAGCAGTATGGAATCATGGGGATGCCAGTCTCTCACTTCTAATTCTATTGCCATCCATTAACTGTTTAAAGACATATCTCCTTCGTTACTTACTAAAATAAAGCCAGAGTTTTGTGCAGAAAGAGAAATGAACTATGAAATTAATCATGCTGATACAGTATTTCAGCGTCTATCCAGAAGAGCAATGCAGTAAAGTATCTCAGAAACAGCTATAGCCTTGTTGGTCCCAGGGTAGAAAGACCAGGTGACTGAGAGGGATGTGAATGGGTAACTGGTTAACCGATTACCCAGTACCTGGGAGCAGCCCTGCACCTGCAGCCCGCTGCCGCTTCTAACCCTGTGTGAAGGCTGTCAACACACGGGCGGGGAGCTATCAGCCCCAAGCGAGGCCAGAAGCAGTCAGGCGGGAGCATCCCCTGCCCAAGGTGCAGGGGCTGCTCCAGCCCTCCCCCCCCTTAATGAGTTAACCAGTTAAACTTAACATTTAACCATTTTACTAACTAAACACAGGATAGGGAGGTTAAATTTTGATTAATCAACTAATCGAGTAATCGATGGAATTTCCATCGAGTACTTGATTAGTCAATAAGGGGGAGGCTCACTATCACCGCTGAGCCTCTGCCTTTTAAATGTAGGAAGAACCTCCCATGGCTCTGGTGAGGTGGGGAATCCAGGGCGAGCGGGGACGCAGGCAGTCCCCACTCGCACCAGGTCCGGACTGCTGCGCCTCTGCCTTTTAAATGTAGTAAGAGCCGCGGGAGGCATTTAAAAGGCAGAGGCACAGCAACTGGGACCCTGCTTTAGTCCCTGCTTGCGCCATTTCCCACGCTGAGCCTCTGCCTCCCCTCCCCCCCACCGAGACAGTGCTGGGGGGAACCAGCTTTTAAGCTGGCCCCCCCCAGCACCAGCTCCTGTTCCCCACCCTTGCTGCCTCTGATACAGAGGCAGCAAGGAGGGGGAAGCGCCTAGTTGAGTAGCGACTCGATTACCTGATAAACCTAGGCTTATCGGGTAGTTGACTAGTCGCTTACATCCCGAGTGAGTGAGATAATGTACCTTTCATTCAACCAACCTCTTTCTGTTGGTGAAAGAGACAAGTTTTCGAGCTTACAAACAGTGTTTGCAAATTGCAAATTCGAGCTTTCAAACAGTGTATTACAGGAAACAATTATATGCATTTATTTAATATTTAAACTAACTAGATAATTTAAAAGTGATTTAACAAGCTTTTCCCACTCCAGTGCATTATAGCTTACATCACTAAACAAAATTTATTTATGCTTACTAAACGAAGCCATAACTGTCTTATGAAGTACAGTAAGCATCACTTTTTCACTATTTTGCTGTCATACAAGCAGAAATGTGTAAGATGACTTAATATTAGCTGGAATACCAGTTTAAGTTTCTGACAATCCTTCTGTATCCTTACCAAATGAATAGACTTTTTTTTGGTCAGAAGCAATGAATGATGGAGGTTTTGTTTAATTTGTTTAGTGTTTGCACATATTTTTGCATTTGTCTGAAATACTTTTCAGAATTTTTTAAATACCTACACAATAGAGAAATTTAGAATAGTGTTGCAGACTCTGTTTCCATTATTTTGATAGAAGATAAGGAATGTTATAGTATCCTTTTTAGTGTTATTAAAACAAAATTTCTAATGCAATTAAGGAAAATATCAGACATGTGCATATCTGAACTGGAGGATATCAACTGGGTAAAGTTTTAATTTGAATTTGAAGGATCTATTCACTAACAAAAGGTTCACAGTTTATTTGGAATTATCTTGAACTCGTAATGCCCAGACTACTAAGTACACCATTGTACCACACATATTTGGAAGACTTGTTAACCTATTATCAACAGAGCATGAAAAAAGAGACGGCTTTGACTATAAACTCTTATGAGAGACAAGTTTATAAATCTACAATAACTGTATAGACAAAACATAGCTTTAACTGCTATTCAGCTATTTCAAATATAAAATCTATTTTTCAGAGGCTTTAGGATTTAATCTGGTAGGATTTAATCTGAGCATTTCAAACTCAGAGCTCCAATTTAAATCAATGGGGATTCTGTACAGGGATTGTTTCTAACCTGAGTTTATATATATATATATATATATATTTATTTATTTTACACACACACACACACACACACACACACACACACACACACACACACACACACACACACACACACACACACACACACACACACACACACACAGAGAGAGAAAGAGCATTACTGAGACAAGTTTTGGTTTGTTTGTTTTCTAAAACTATGTTGTCTAAATCCACTCGTAGGAAGAGGATATATAAAAATATATATAGTATCATGATGATAAAAAAGACCTGGAGATAAAAAAGACTCTGGTAGTTCCTCACTTTTTAATGACTCCCCCACATAGGACAAATCCTCAGATCTGATAGGATCTGGCCCAACCTATCCTACTGTAAAAAAAACAAGTAATCCGGTAGCACCTTAGAGACTAAGAAAAAAATATATATACACATACATAGAGAAAGAATCATTTGCTTTCGTGGGCAAAACCAACTCCACTCATCTGAGGAAGTGGGGTGTGCCCACAAAAGCTCATGATACTATATATATTTTTTGTTAGTCTCTAAGGTGCTACCAGACTACTTGTTTTTTTTAAAGTTACAGACTGACCCGGCTTCCCCTCTGAGACTATCCAACTGTTATACTCTTCATTTAGGTCTGTTTAGCAATGGCAAAAAAAAAAAAAAGTAAAAATGCAGGAATGTTATAAAACAAAACAGACATGAAGCGATAATAACAGTGCTACTTGGTGTCAAGGTGCCTTTCTGTTCCCATTAGGCATATAACAAAATGCTCTTGATGAAGATTTTGGCCCAGGATGTTTTGGCTATAAGAAACCTATGAGATACTGATGAAATGAGTCACTGTACAGTTCATTTGCAAATTGTATTATGAATTGAATTCTAAGCCAATTCTGCAGAATATCATTTCCTGAACTCTCCTCTGGCCATCAAAAACAGGCAACAGTAAGCAGAGGACAGTGCCAGTTATTCAGTGGCTTCTTTAATCCCACTTGACAGAATGAACAAGCCGCAAGGAAAAGCTAAAGTTTGTCCAATTCTGCAAAGGTATTTCTTTTTACTCAAAATTTTCTCAGGAATTCTTCTCAATTCTGCACTGACTATTTCTAAGGACTGGATCCATTATACAAAGAGTAAAAAAATCCCAATATTTAATTATGTCATCCCATGCCCAACTCTGTATTTTCAATGATACTGCCATTCTTTATATCCAGTGTCTCTACTTCTCTCACAACCAGGTGTGGACTTTTTTTTCCCTACGCTGTCCTCTATGCATGAAACACCTCTCCTGAGATTGTCTGCAAAGTCACTATTTTCTCCTCTTTTAAATTCCTCCTGAAACCCACTTCTTACACAATGCCTTCAAGACGTGTGCTAATTAAATTTTCTTCTTATTCATTCTTTTTATTAATTAAAAACAAAATATTTTTTCATCATACTGCCACTAGCTTTGTTTAATAAGAACATAATTTTATTGATAGTGCCTCTTCTCCATTCTCAAATACCTCATCATACTCTCTTGTTACATCATGTCTGAAATTGGCTTGGAATTATCTTCTTGGAGCAGAGAAAATTAATTTTAATCTGAATTGGAAGAGTGCAGCATATTTTCAGATGCTGACAAAGTACATTCTTCAGTGCACTGAATATTCTGGAAATCCTTAAACAAGAATCTAACTTGGGTTTTAATTCAAAGCATCTTTAAATTCAAAGCAGACTGCAAAGAGTTACAAAAAGATTGAATAATACTGGGTGACTGGGCAACAAAATGGCAAATGAAATTCAATGTTGATAAATGCAAACTAATTAACACTAGAAAACATAATCCCACCTATACATACAAAATTATGGAGTCTAAATTAGTCGTTATTACTCAAGAAGAGATCTTGGAATCACTGAGGATAGTTCCCTGTAAACATCCATTCAATATGAAGATGCAGTCAAAAAAGCTAACAGAATCTCAATAAGCATTAGGAAAGAGACAGATAACAAGAAAAAGTATCATTATATCTCTATATACATCCATTGTACGCCCACCTCTTGAATAGTGCATGCAGGTCCGATCTATGGTTAACCGATAACCCCAGGCTCATCGGTTAACCTTTACAGTTGAACACAGGCTCCCAGGATGCGCAGGAAGCCGGCTTAAAAGCCAGCTCCCAGTATGAGTGAGCACCGGCTCCTGGGGAGCTGCCACCCCACCCTCCGACTCATCGCGCTGCTGCCTCCCCCTGCATGTAACCATGTAACCGCTGAAATTTTCAGTGGTTGCATGTTTACTTGATTAAATTCATTTTAACATCTCTAGCCTGGTCTCCCGTCTCAAAAAAGATATATTGGAATTGGAAAAGTACAAAGAAGGGCAACAAAAATTATTAGGGGTATAGGACAATTTCTGTATGAAGGGAAATAAAAAAGACTGGGACTTCTTAGCTTAGAAAAGAGACCGTGAAAGGGTGATATGATTGAGGTCTAACATTCTTCTGGTGTGAAGGAAGTGAATAAGGAACTGTTATGTATTCCTTCGTATAACACAAGAAACAGAAGTCACCCAATGAAATTAATCGGTAGCAGTTATAAACAAACAATAGGAAGTATTTCTTCATACACAACACAGCCAACCTGTGCAACTCACTGCCAAGGGATGCTGGGAAGGCCAAGACCATAACAGGGTTAACCGAAGAACTAGGTAAGTTCATGTAAGATAAGTCTACCCATGACTATTAGAATGGGCAAGGATGGTGTCCCTAGCCTCTATTTGCTAACAGCTGGAAGTGGGTGACATGACATCGGATGGCTCACTTGATGATCACCTGTTCTGTTCATTCCCTCTGAAGCACCTGGGATTGGCGCCACTCAGAACACAGGGAACAGAGCTAGATGGACTACTGGTCTGACCTAGTATGGCTGTTCTTATGCAATTACAACTTTTGTATGATACAATACACAGAATGATACCAAAGGATACAATGGTAAGTGAAACTTTCCCTTGTTTTTATATTTCACGAGGACAGGGCCCTCCCCAGTTTTAGACCCTCCATGCAAGTCCAGATTATAGTGTTAGTGAAAGGGAAGTACCCATTATCTACTTAGGCTGCGTCTTCACTTCCCAGAAGTGCGGTGGTCCATCTTCCAGTGTTCGATTTAGTAGGGCTAGTAAAGACTGAGTGTGCCCTCATCAATACCGGAGCTCCTATTCCTCGCAAGGAGTAAGGGAAGTCAACAGGAGCGTTTCTCCCATGAATCTCCCACTCTGGAGACGGCGCCAAAGGTCGAATTAAGGCAAGCCAACTCCAGTTACGCAATAATTGTAACTGGAGTTGCGTATCTTAATTTAATCTTCCAGGTAAGTATAGACCAGGCCTTAGTCAAGTTAGAAATAAAACTTTAGCGCTGCCCCATCACTAGGCAGGCACTTTGGTGGTGTCTGATGAGCACACCTAGTAATCTAGGTCCCAAGTACTGCCTCTGTAATTAAAAATGCAAGTAGGTCAGCAATGGCACACATGGCTGGATGGCTACTTGGTCTTGCCTCAAGATGCGGGGATAGACTAGAAGACCTTTTGAGACCCCTTCTAGCCCTACATTTCTATGATTAATGGCTTTTTTTCAGAAGGGAATAGAAGTCATTTTGGGGAAAAGACAAATTAACCTACTTGTCTCAAATGCAAGAAACAGGCAGGGATAACTACCAATGTTACGTACATGGTTTTGGAAGATCTATTAATACCATATGCCTTCATAACCAGTCTATTTACATGTAGTTTAGACCCCACAAGTTTATCAAGATTCTTCTTTGCAGACTCTTTTGTGCATAGATATTCTTGCAGATGTAAGTTTACCCAATTTTCTGAGACTATTACGATATTTAGATACAAACTATGGAGTTTACTTGAATTAATCGGTGGAAATTATAACCCAACATTACCTTTTATTTGATAGTTTCCAATAAGCCCCAACAAAATATCTAGTAAACATTACTGTAAGATTATACTGGAGGCTGTAACTATAACAACCTCCTTGGAGCCAGCATGCACTGCACTGGTGTTGCCTGTTGGTGTAACTAACTTTAACTAAATCATCTTTAGCCACTTTTATTCCAAATACAGACTTGCACTAAAATGCCTAGACCGGGTTTAGGAAAACAGCTTCGCTGAATTAGTGCAAGCTTGTTTGTAAATCAGCCCTTAGGACAGTGGTGGGCAACCTGTGGCCCACGGCAGGGCTGGATTAAGGGAGGGCGGGGGCTAGCTGGGCAGCTGCCAGGGGCTCCTGATGACAGCTGTAAGGGGCGCCGCGGGCCCAGCTGCACGGCGCCCCTTAGAGCTGCAATCAGGCGCCGCGCACCCGGGGCCGGGGGCCGCGCAGTGCCCCTTAGAGCTGCCATCAGGTGCTGCGCGCCCGATTACAGCTGTAAGGTGCACAGCGCGCCGGGGGGCGGGGCCGCGCATGCGCCCGGGAGCAGAGCTGCGCATGCGTCGCGCACCCGCTGCCCGGGGCACAAGAATGGCTTGAGCCGGCCCTGGCCCACGGGCCACATGTGGCCCAGCAGGGTTCTATGTGTGGCCCACAAGACGTTTTGTTTACTGTTGCCCACATGCAGAGTTGCCAGATTCTGCTGGTTTCTGTCTGCATAGTCTTTTTCCTACCAGTGCTCCTAAAGTGATGCACAGGTAACGCAAGGGCATGTGAAGCAAGGTGCATGCGGATTGCACACAACATTGACTCTGAGAGTCAAGAGCTCCCTCTGCATCCAATTAGCACACCTCGCAAATTCTAGATACGCAAGTTCAGTTAGCAAAACTACCCTATTCTGGGAGACCATCTTGGTTACAGGAGTCTTAAATCCTGCTGAGATAGATGAAGGAGGGCCACTCACTAGCCTAGGTTGCTCATCATTGCCTAGGGTATATATATTTACACTTGAGGGTAGGGTTGTGATTCCCAGCTCAAGGAGCCATTCTTGCACTAGCTCTCATTGAGCTAGTATAAAATGTAGCTAGGGTAGGGTGAGCGACAGGAAAGGTAAGCTGCCCTGAGTGTGCACCCATCACAGACCCTATATATGTACTCAGGGCTACTAGCTCATTCCACCACTTACTCAGAGCCAGGTGTTTTATTTTAGTTTGGTACCTCAATGAGGACTAGTGTCATTACGTCTCCTTGAGCTGGCAATCACACCTCATGCTCTAAATGTGCTGCTGCTGCTGCTGCTGCTGCTAGTTGAGCTGGGTCTTCTGCTGTTGTGTTTCAGATGAGTCATTAATACAGTGCAAAATTAAGAGGACAGACATGCTCAGGAGACATCAGGAGCTAGCCATGCTAAGACAATATTGTGCTTTCATTTCATATTTTCCTTCAGGGGACGATCATATGGCAGTGTAAAAGAGTTTGTCTTCACTGGGAAAATAGAAGTGTTTTTACATCAAGCTAACTATCTCAATAGAAAATCTTTTAGAGGAGAAAAAGCACTGTCGTTTTTAAGGTCAATTTTGCAAACAACAGTCATCCCTATACTCCTTCCCTGGGGCTTACATTGACGAGCTACATGAAGGTAAATACAGGTAAAAATTACCTGTGAGTTGGCTCCACTAGAATTTCACAAGATAGCTATTACAATGTAAAATCCACACTTATTTCAACCTAGCAATCACATGGAGTCACTGTCTTCTAGCAATAAACAAGGAACTTTATTAGAATAAAAAAAGTATTCTCTCTAGTACTACTCCCTCTGTTTCCCTGCACAATTTCTGTTTAGCATGCTCAATCCAGCCTGGCCTAAGAATGAATACATTTAACCTCACATGGACCTGGAATGCTTATAAAGTTTCAAGTGGAAGAAGGGAATGCAGAAGTTTCAGGGGAATGAAAAATGGATATTGTTTCCTTGTTTCTTCTGGCTATGAAGCTAATGGATTATCACGAACACTTTCGTAGGAGAAAGAAAAAATATTTCCACTCTGATTAACTAGTTTGCTTATTTTCTGTTTGTGTGTTGCCCTCTTTATGTAATCTCTGCTCCTCGTTTGCAGCAGCACTAGAATAAAACCAACATTAGTCTGGTCAGCATTGCATTAAGGCCAGGTCTATACTAGACCTGGAAGGCCATCTTAAGGTACGCAACCCCAGCTATGTAAATAACATAACCAGAGCTGATACACCTTAAATCGAGCTTGGCACCGTCTTCACAGTGGGAGGCTGATGGGAGCAAATGCTCCTGGGAGCTTCCCTTACTCCTCACAGTTGCAAGGATTACTGGTGACAACCAGGAGCACCCTCAGCATTTGATTTAGTGGGTCTTTACTAGACCCACTAAATTGAATGCCAGAAGATCGATCTCCAGAATGGTAAGTATAGATGTGGCCTAAGTTCCACTGTGGTGTAGCTACTCCTTCTGGTAGCAGTGGATGCAAAGAGTACAGCAGTGGTGCAGTCCTCCTTCCTATGCGATTGTCCTTTGGGGAGTATTAAAAAGAAAAGTGAACAGTTTGGCAGAGTACCTGCAATCCAGCTTTCATAGTATTTGATAGGCTGAGACGTGCATTCAGGAGCCCCAGATAAATATGAAATAGCCTAAGTGAATGACCAAAATAATCAATCCACATAATGGGGAATGAAGCAGTGTTGTGGGCAACAATCCAAGGACTTCAGGGGCTAAATGTTCTGTGTACACCCATAAGTACACGATACCAATGCTATATTTTTGCTGCAGATATTTTAAAAGGGCATTAGTGTAAACGAGAATCAGGCCTTGCAATATATATTTTAAAAACTTCCCTATACATCTCGCCACCGGTATGTTTTTCTTGTACACTAATCAATGGGTACCTGAGACAGAACAAGTGAGATAAAAAATACAGGAACAGCCAGGACAATTTTACTGGAATGGCAAGTATGTGTAAGGGGCCAGCAAATGAGTAACTAGGGGCTCATATGACCAGCGACTGAATAGGCCAGGACTACATTAAACCAGTAAATGAACTGTCATAAAAAGGTTAATAATCTTATACATACATAACACCTGTCTGTAGAATTCCAAAAACTTTACAAGTTATATGCACACAACACAACTGAAATCCAGGCAGCTTTGCAGCACAAAGCATTAACGAATCAGGACACGACAGTATTTGGAAAAGAATTAGGGGAAAAGGCAAAAAGTAGTATAATCTGGTCTCAAAAGGCACAGAAATGGAGCAAGATTTGGGATGCATTCCCAGCTCTGCCTCATGCATCTTAAGTCATACAGGAAGTGTCACAATAAGAGTTGGCATTTGTTGGGGGGATGAGTGTTTTTGATTGGTGAATTCTTGCTATGTAAGGGCAGGTTGTTGATTTGCTGTTTATATTATTTATGTCATCAAAAGCACCTAGCATACATTTTAACCTCCCAACGGTTAAATCTGAGATGTAACATATAACAAAGATTCAAGAGGGGGCACATAAAAATGATTACTGCAGGAAAACTGAAAATGTTGTAAGATTCAGGCTTTTTGTACAAATAACATTTTCTGTATAACATCAGTTTCATAGATCTTTGTTTTTGGTGTAAATAGCTTGCATTCAAATTTGGAGTCCACTCACTTCTCTTGTTGCAATGTTGTATGGAACTCTGGGACTAAAAGGAGTGACCTTGAAAGAAAGAACATTGGGGAGATGCAATGGATACCTGCTTTTTAATTTTAGGTGTCAAAATAAATAAATTTGGCCTGTGTCTCAGCTTCTCTGTAAAATGGGGATAACCATATCCCACACTCACAGATATTTAATGTTAAATCAGATTATGTTTGTAACAGCCAGGAAGATCCCTGTACAGGAAAATTTAGATATGTATCTTATTAATCTTTACAACACAATCCAGGGCAAACCTCAGGTGACACTTAGGCCAAACTTCTCAGAAGAGGTCAACACCTGCTGTCCAAGACAGATTTTCAGAAGAAATCAGCTCCCATTCAGGCACCAGGGTGGTTGGCTAGATTTTTAATGAACATCAGCACAATGGACACTGAGTGCTTCTGAAAATCTGGTTATAAATATCACAGTGGGAGCTACTAGCTCCTACACAGGTTTGAAAATTAGAGTATTAAATAGGTAACATGGCAACCGAGCTCATTTGAAAACCCGTCACCAATTGCGGGGCATTGGCCTCACATGATTAACAGAACTGATCGAACTTCCATTTCAGATGTCCTCTGAAAAGCCCACACACAAACTTTATGTAAATTCCCTAAGAAAGCAGAAGGGTCACACTGACCTTTCTGGGATAGCAACCTGTATTCCAGGGAATGTAGGTATTTCAACACTCTGTTTCTCTCTCTCATAACCTCAGGCTAAGAATGAAGTGATGTGTGCCAACCTGTTGCCTTTAGCAAACTCAAACTCTTTTGTAATACTTCATTCTTTTACACTACAGATAATTTAAATACAGACCTCCCAAGCAAGCATGTTTCGTTACCCATAAATTCACAGGTAACCCGTAATTTTAAGGACTGCAATCTTTGTTATTGTTGTTAGAAAAGGATCAAATCAGCTAGTCAGTACTTCCCTCTTGATTTTTTTGCAATGTTTTCATTATACCCAAAAAGCTCAGGCGTAGCATCTTGTTTCCACATGAGTATTATTTGTAACCAAATGTGACAGCTGAGGTGACTGAAAGAAAAGATTTTCTAAAATGGACTGCAGTCTGTTATAGAATAAAAGGGGGGAAATGACATTCTGATTTCCAGAGCAAATTACTCTTTTTTACATATATAAAATATTCCTATTGGAAAAAAGTACTTGACATTTGCTAAGTACTTATCATATAGTACATGCACATGTAAAAGATACCATTAATTTGGAAATAACATTTCCATCTAAAATTTTTGTATCTACCAGAATTACAAACTGTGACTGAAGTTAAAAAATTATTTTTCACCTTGTTTACTTTATGCATCTGACAGAATTTTGTGTCGCCAAATTCACTGTCCTTTCTGAAAAGACACAAATATTAACAAGGGAGCAAAAAAAAAAAAACCCCACCCTGGATTATTTTGATTTTTTTTTTAATTAAGCCTTGATAATGAAAGGCTGCTCTAACAGAACCTTTTGTAACAGTGGCCTTTAAAAAAAAGATCCTGTTGACAGTACCTTGTAACACCTCCTGTGTTTTTTATTTTTTAGACACAGAGATTGAGGCGCTCGTGTTAAGCACCATCGTCTCGCTTTGCTTTGCTGGAGTCCTGGAGAATGTGCAGAAATGTTTCCCGTTATCCCCAGACTAAGAGATTTAGGAGCACGGTCCCCCAGAGACACAGCAGGGGAGCGAATCTTGGGTTGTATCTGCCCCACCCCTCTCTCCTCCAAGGCAGGAGTAACACCCAAGCCCCAGGGAGGCTGTACTCACTCTGCAGTGCTGGTCCCATTGATAGTGGAGCTATCTGGAGTCGGGTTCAGCTGAATTGGCATCGGCTTCTTTTTAGGCATTTTGCAGTAAGAAGAATGGCTTGTCAGCTCCCGAAAATGCCCAGCTCCGGGGGCTCCCTCCCGCCGGGCAGAGTGCGGGTATCCTCCGGCAGTTCCCGCCCCACTAGGGCGATCTTCCCTGCTAGGGCTTCTGGGCTCCTGCGCCGGTCAGCCAGCGGCCGCTCCCTGGCCGGCAGCCGCGTTCCGGGCGCTCAGTGCGGCTCCCGGGGCCGGCAGCCGCTCCCCGCCTGAGCAGTCCGAAGTTCCCCGAGCGGCGCCGGGAGAGCGGACCCTGCCCGAGCTCAAACCGCGTCCCTGCTCGCTACTGTGCATGTGCAAAGCCCTCGGCCCGCCCCAGTGCGCAAGTGTGGAGCCGCTGCTCATGGGCACTGGGGAGGGCCGCCTTCTGCAAGCACCCGCCTGCTCCTCTGCCCGGAGTTTCGCTTCGAGTGCGCGGGGGAGGTGTGCGCCCGGGGCGAGCTGGGGACTCGCTCCTTGGGGAGCCGGGGTTGGGTTCTGGAGTCAAACGCGGGCCTGCTCCGGATTCTCATCTTCCCTGCGGCCACGCCACGAGAGCTCGGGGCTTCTCTCCCTCCCTTCTCACCACCACCCGTCCCCCCCTTCCTCGTGTACACGCACCGAGGGACTGGAGTCACTCCGCGTTCGGTTCACACGCGCGCTCCAGTTGTGAGAACTGGGCCCCGAAAGGGGATCGTCAGACACAAGCCAGGAGCAAAACGCGCAGCCCCGGCTCGAAAAGAGAGGGGGGGATGTCAGGTGACACGGGGGTGAGAGCAGGACAGGATTCCTGTCGGAAGTCACCAGAATGGAGCAAAACAATGGGGAGGTTAAAAAACAACAAATAGTCTAGTAGCACCTTAAAGATTAACAAAATATGTAGATGGTATCACCAGCTTTCATAGGTACAACCCACTTCTTCAGAAGATAGCAGTGTAGAACTCATGGGGAGGTTGTGACTATGAGCGTTGGAGGACAGTCTAGAGCTGTGCATGGGATGGGGTCTACTTTGTGAAAGAACAATGGGATGCATATTTCAAAAAGCGGAGCATTTTAGACTTTTCCTCATCATGACCTACTCTGTTTTGCACTCCCAGTGTAACCAGAAAGGTAACAGGAAACTCACAGCTCTGCTGTTCTTCTCCGCTGCCTTCGAATCGTTTCTTGGCCAGTTTGGGGGTGGGGTGGGAGGAGGGTTTAAGATGTTCCAAACCGTTAGAATTCGTAAGGGTGAATCTTAGGCTCCCGTGTCACTATAACATCATTATGTTATTTGCACCACAACTAGAGGACAGTCATTTAATCATTTGTGCGCTTTACAGGACCGTAGGCGGGAATTTCTGTGGGGGTGCTTTTTTTGTAAATGTGAACTGCAAGGGTGTGAATGCACCCCCCTCTGGTCCCCCAAGTAAGCAGGGAAATCAGCCCCCCTTCCCCCAGCAGACCAGAGCATGGGCGAGGGAGGCTCAGGCAGCACTCCCCTGGCCAGCCTGAGCATACTTACTTGGGGGACCCTAGGGAGTGCTTTCCTATCCCCTTGCGTACAGGCCTGCTTTGTATTTAAAATGGGATTACAAAAAGAACTGTCAACATCTAGTAAATTAATCTGCTATGTGTATGTAACCTTTTGTTTATAATTTCTCAGAAGTTCTGTGAAATGGAATTATGAGGTCAGTAGCAATTAAATTAGCAAATGTCTACCATAAATACTTACTCTGCATATCAGCCTACAGTATTAATGTTACATGAAGAACAACTTAATTTAATCCCCATATAAAATCATTACTCTGCATACTTTATATATTGAAAGTATTGTATTTATAATTAAAACATTAGCCTGAATTTGGGTATTAATGGTTTCTATTTATCCCCATAAATACTTGAAATAAAGATCAAACCATAATAGTACCATTAGAAAATAACTCATTATATATATTAAAGTGAGAATGAAGACCAGGTGCAAAGATTGCTGTTATTAACCCATTGCTTTAACTTTATCAAATAAATACACTCAATACAAATTCATATTAAATGAAAGTTACAATCTGTATTTATGTACAAGTGATTGTTGAATTGTTTTATATGTATCTCTAAAAAACTCTTCATTTTAAATATCAGGACATATTTCAAATTAATGAACAGTTGCAATGCACAGAAGTTTTAATCATTATGTGTTCTTGAAATTCTAGTGAGATATAACCATCTATTCAATAATGTTCTGTGGTATGTTGCCAGAAAAACAAGAATAGACTGAGAGAGGATAATTTATAGAAAAACATCATTCAAAGCCAGATATATAAGGAATCTCACCTCATTGCTTCCTTTAATAGCTTTAAAACTTAAATCAGTAGTTTTCAAAATGTGGGTTGAGACCCCTAATGGGTTTGCACCACTGGGATTGTAGCAATATCTAGTATATAGAAGACGCTATTTTATGCTGTACCGTGTGATGTCACATTTACCATTCATGCAAGGTCATGAATTCATGATGTAACGTTTTTCTATGCGGACAGAGGTATTCTTTTATTGACATATCTGTGCCTATACTGACTGTTATGTCAGCACTTCTACAACACTTGTAGGGGAGGGATTCCACATCCTTGACTAACATAACCATGGCAATTTACCTATTAAATGTAGACCAGGCCTCTAATTCCGAACTCCTAATTCCTGTTTCCCCTTTGTTCCAAAGCAGGGAGGTAATCTGTACCAGCCCTTTAGCTAGTGAAGACTTCTCTCACTGTGGTAGCTCCAAGGCAGTGACCATCTCCCAGCTCCTTACCACCCACTCTTTGCCCACTTGAGCCAAAAGAGGAGAGGCCGGGCAGGGGCGCTCCAGGAAATGTTCACATGGTACCAACACCTTAATGTGGCAGAGAGGAGGCTGGACCAAATTTCAGTGAGTCGTGCTGCAACCTGGCAGGTGAGGTCACAGGCAGGTTTGGCCAGGCAAATCCTCAACAGAGCACAGAAGGGCTCACAGCTGAGCCCCTGGATTCAATGCCCAAATCTACTTCAATAAGTTATAAGGTGAGAAGTCAAAAGAACGTATGCAGTATATATTTCAGTAACAGTTTAATTTTGAAATACTGGCACCGTCTTGGGACAATTAAATCTTTCCAGTAGCACATTTTCTCCTAAGACTGATCACTGACTAAACTGTAGGCTTTGAAAATAATTTTTTTTTTAATAAACGAGGTAAAGCCTTAAGGATAACACATCTGAAGAAGTGGGCTGTGCCCAGGAAAGCTCATAATACCATCTACATGTTTTGTTAGTCTTTAAAGTGCTGCCAGACTATTGGTTGTTTTTTAAGTTTTTCCTGTTACAGACTAACTCGGCTACCCCTCTGTGGGATCCAGTTAACACATCTGTAGGGCTTTCTGACAACATTTAAATGCGTGCTATCTGCAAGTATGCTTACGATATCAGTCTCCAAAGCATTCTTTTAGTACAGATAATACATAGCTTGAGTCTTAGCACTGAAATCACCATGGCTGCTGAGTGTGTTCACTTCCCTTACGCAAACTCTTTGGTGATATTTATAACACATTTAATGTAAAAGCTAATAGCATTGTTCACATTCCACCACTCCAGATGTCCTCATATTAACAGAAACAAAATGTTACACAAAACAAATATGTAGCTTTTAATTATAGCACAAATGCAATTTTAGGAGATAATTCAAGCAATGATTTGCCAATATACAAGGTATTAGTTATCAAAAAAAATATTCTGCTTTACAATTGATAGCTACATGTCGTCTTTTCCTGTATTTTATTTGCTTTACTATTGGAATAAAAGACCTCATTAAACATCAACAAAGAAGCGGAAAAACTATTACAATTTTGTAAAGGAATTTTTGTTTTTAAATTCAGGATATCTGAAAACTGAAAATTTTGAAAATAATCCGTTTACAAACAGTTCAAGTTGACAGTGTCACTCTAAGCAACTATGTATCTTTTCTCTGACAACGCTTTATGGAGATTTTTCTGTATGAGGCAAGCTACTGAATGTGCCCCTTTGTGATAGATCACTGTTTGCATGTCATTTGAGCTATACAATGGATGGGTGGGCAGGAGGATGTTCACTCTTGACATTTCTCAGCCTCGTGTCTTTTAGGCTATCTACACCAGGGAAAAAATGTGTATTTTGACACTGTACTTAGCTAACACATGCTAACTAATATGTTAGAAACCTAGCCCTGATATCTAGCTGGTGTAAATCAGCACACAACCATTGGAGCCAACGAGAGCAGCTATGTCAATTTACATCAGTTGAGCATCTGGATCTGAGTGTAGACAAGCCAGTATTAGTGTCAACAAGTGTTACCTGGTCAAGATAAACCTAAGTTGGGAGTGTAGTGTTTCTCTCAACCAGCTACTGTTAAAATTACAACTTGTCTAGGCTACATTAGGATTTGACATGCTACCTACCATGTTAAAAATTTACTTTTTTTTCTTAGTAAAGAAAAAGCTTCGGTGAGGTTGTTCCCTCTTTTACACATAGGGATGTAAAGGCACAAAAGGCAAAATAGCTTGCCCTAGCCAGCAACAGAATTCAAGACAAGTGTCCTGAGTTGTAACTGGCCTTTGATCTAGATGCACTACTCCTCAACACAAATGGGATATGCTTACCATCAATAACCCACGTGACAGAATTATCTCCAGAGTAGAAGTGGACTTAATCTGTCCCTAAGAAATTGATGTAGCCATTTCTCACTCTTGGTCTACACTATGAGGTTAGGTCAAAGTAAGCCACATTAGGTCAATTGTATAATGAATGTCTACATCACCAAGCCCCTTCCACCAACCTTAAGTGGGTTTGAAGTCAACTGCTCTATTCCACCTTGACAAAACTAGCACTAAATTCAATCTGCCTGGGTTGAATTTGGGGTAGTAGAGATGCAGCATCGTTCAATTCGACGTTCTTGGTCTCTGGGAGGTGTCCCCCAATGCTCCAATGTGATGGCTCTGGCCAGCCCGTTCAACTCTGCTGCACTCTCCGGTTGACAGGAAAAGTCCTGGAACCTTTGAATTTCATTTCCTGTCTGGTGAGCGTGGGGAGCCCAGCAGCACACCTGACCATGCATGCCCAGGGTTGCAAATGAGCTCCAGCATGAAGCATGCAGGAGGTCCGATTGCTGTCGGGGGAGGAGAATCTGTGCAGGTAGAACTCTAAACCAGCAGAAGAAATGTTGGTACCTCTTGTCAGCCGGTGGTCAGGGCAGTGAGTGGTGTGTGTGTATTATACACCCGAGACTTCAACTGCTAGGACTGGGGTCCTTTAGCAGCGGGCAACCTGGAGGAGGTTGACGGGCGCCCCAAAAGCTTTACACCTCAGACTTTGACTGCTAGGATACACGATCCCTTCGCAGCGGGCAGCCTGGGGAGGCTGAGAGATGCCCCAACGGATCTGTTCCCTGGAAGCGACACAATCCAACGCTCAAGCTCTCCCTATATCTGTCCTTTATGACCGGCTGGAGTTCTTTTTAAAATTGTGCTTGGTTCTGTTACAGCAACTGAAGGAGTCAGGTCACAGCTTAAACAGTTACTATTTTATTGTTACAGGGTAAACTTAGCTGTTAAATGCTACTACTGTGTTACAGATAACACAGCCACTACAAAGGACAGGACAGAAATTACACTAATAAGTCACTTACAGGTACCATGAAACCCTTTTGGTTCTCTGAGCTCTTACTAAATGCATGCAAAATAGACACCTAGCAGGTATATATTCTCACCCCTGCGTTCCAGACTTGGCGTGGCCAGCGTCTTTCTCTCAATCCCTCGGGAAGAAGTAGGGCGAGGCTGGGCATCCCACAGACCTCGGGAGACAACCAATACCTGCCAGCAGGTGTAGATGATTGGAGCTCAAATGGGGTGGGCTACTAAACCCCTCTTTATACCCCTTGGGTCACGTAGGCTTCTTCCTGGTCTCAAGTGGCCAATTAGGAAAAATGGCTTTGAATGCCAAGTTTCCCAGGAAGGGTGCAAAGCATAATTCACACCTGGGAAAATGCAGACAATGGGCACTTCTAGTATGTGATGGGCGAAGATTCCTCTCCTGGGACAGTGTAGGCGTGTCAATTACTGGTGCTAGCCATCAGGGCGGCGGGAGGTCCCCTGGTCGTCAGCTAGCCCATTTACTGTCTGGTTTCTGTTTATTAGAGTCAGGGACAGGCACCACACCTGCGTTCCCAGGGCATCAAAGGCTGACTGCCTTTCTCTTGCTCTCTGGGGGGGAGGGGGGAAACAAGATGGGGTTCATGTCTGGCTACACCTCTATGCCAAAATTGCACAGGGCTTGAGGGAGAAAGGCTACACCAAGGAAACCCAGCCGTGCCACATGAAAACAAAGAAGCTCAGGCAAGCATAGCAGAAGACAAAAGAGGCTAATAGTTGCTCTGGGTCAGAGCCACAGACATGCCACTTCTGTGGGCAGCTGCATGGGATTCTAGAGGGGGACCCAACCAGTACCCCAAAACTGTCCATAGATACCTCCCACGTGATTCTTCACACAGCCTCAGGCAACAAGGAGAAGGAAATTTTAGATGAGAATGCACAGCAGGCATATCTGCGGAGTATCTGCTCTCCCTGATAGCCAGGAACTTTTCACAGAATCATAGAATCATAGGGCTAGAAGAGACCTCAGGAGGCCATCATGAATTCAGAACAGGATCTATATTCACTGCAACAGCAGTGGTAGAAGGGTTGGTTTACAGGGCAGTACATGTACAAAGAGGGCAGCTTGGTAATGAGCAACACACATAACTGTCACATGATTGGTCATTCATTAAACGGATTTTCAAAGCCTCTCTGATGCCCAGTGCACCTGGATACGCTCTTCTTATTGCCCTGGTCCTGCTGCTCATAATTGGCCACTGGGCAATCTGCCTCACCCCTCACCCTGCCAGAAACTTTACCCTCTTAAGTTCACAGACATTATGCAGCCCACAGTAAGCAGCAACAATAGGAATATTGCTTTCACTGAGGTCTAACCGATTCAATAAGCTGCGCCAGCAGGCTTTTAAACAGTCAAAGGCACATTCTACCACCATTCTGCACTTGCTTAGCCTATAGTTGAATGGCTCCTTACTGCTGTTCAGGCTGCCTGTGTACAGCTTTATGAGTCATGGGAGCAAAGGGTAGGGTGGGTCTCTAACTATTGGCATTTCAATGTCACCAATGGTAATTTTCTGGTCTGGAAAGCAATTTCCATCTTGCAGCTTTCTGAAGAGACTGGAGTTCCTAAAGATGTGCATGGTATGCATCTTTCCTGACCATCCCTCACTGATGTTGGTGAAATAGCCCTTGTGATCCATCAGTGTTTGCAACACCATTGAGAAGTACCCTTGGTGAGGTACTCTTGGTGTTAATGTACTCTTGGTGAGGTGCCAAGATAGGGATATACATTCCTTCTATTGCTCCACCACAGTTAGGGAACCCCACCATGGCAAAGCCATTCATTACATCCTCTGTGTTTCCCAGAGTCACTGTCCTTCTTAGCAAAAAGATATTGATTGCCCTGGCTACTTGGATAACAGCAACCCTCTCCAAATAGATTCCCGACTGACCAGTAGCAATCTGGTGTTGCAAGCTTCCAGAGGGCTACTGCTACTTGCTTTTCAACTATCATAGCAGGTCTCATTTTGGTATTGCTGTGCTTCAGGATGCGGGGGAAAGCAATTCACAAAGCTCCATGAAAGTGGCCTTATGCATATGAAAGTTTTGTGGTCACTGGTCCTCATCCCAAAGCTGCATAACTACGGGTCCCACCAGTTCGTGTTTGTTTCCCGGGACCAGAATTGGCATTCCACTGTATCAACATACCTGACTGCCACCAGCATACACCAATCGCTCTATCCCAAGCGTTCCTGCACATCTGCCTGAGTGGCCTCCTCTTCCGTGTGCTGGCGGCTTCTGGCTAGGCTCTGGACATACCACAGGATAATGCACGAGATGATTGCAATACTCACAACAGCAGTGTGTAGCTGAATGAGGCCCATGTGTGGCCTGGTATAGCATCTACACAGATAACCCGGGAAAAAAGAAGTGAAATGATTGTTTGCCTTTGCTTTCAAAGAGTGAGGGCAGAAGGAGGTAAGTGCATCACGGGAGGCTAACATGTACCCAAAACTACCATGTTTTTGTTTCAACAGGCATTGGGGGCCTAACCCAGAATTCAAATGGGCAGCAGGAACTATGGGATGGCTACCCACACTGCATTGCTCAGAGTCAATGGTGGCCACGGTGGTGGGGACGCACTCTGATGTCCGAATGTGCATAGTGAGGACATGCACTTTTGACTTTTTAAAATGTTGACTTCAATAAATTTGACCTAATTTCATACTGTAGGCATACCCTGCAGTTGTTAGCTTTTCTCCTTTTTATGACACCTGTTCTTTTTTATTTAACCAGAAAACAGCTCCTTGCTGCACAGAACACCTGTTTCAGGATGTGTTTTTCTTCTGAGCCATAATTTGATTTTCCACATTGTTTTTCTTACCCTCCAAAGAAGCATTTCTCAGATGTGGGTCACCAGAAGCTTTTCTCGTGGCCCCAGCCTCCTGGGTGGTGATTGGGGTTGAGGGATAAAGTAGTGGCCCTCCCCCAGAACCCTGCTCTGAAGACACAAATGCTGGATGAACAGACTTTCCAAAGGGGATGAGATTGGACTTCAGCCCTGGGGTGGCAGGCAGCAGTCTCCAGCCCTGGGGTTTTGGGCTCCAACTGCACAGTGGAGGGCTCAGTCTCTGGCCACACGGCTTTTGGCTCGGCCTTGGGCCTTAGACTACAGTGCGGGGCTTTGGGCTCTGTTCCTTGGGTGTGGGGCGTTGGGTGCAGTTCCACAAGCTTACCCCAGCCCATCACTCTTGGCCCCTGCTGCCTACATGTCCACCTCCCCATCCGGAGCATAATTTATCTCTGGGCTTGCCAGAGCTACATAAATCTGCTGTGAAAAGTAGTATTTGTATGTTTGTTAATATCACTTTTCACAGCAGATTTACGAGCTAGCTGGGAGGCTGCTATCAATGTACAAGTGTCAGGTATCATAGCTTATGTTCTTATGTGTTTGTGCATATTTGGTTGTCTTTTTTACTGAAATTAATTATTTTAGGAAAAGTTTTCAGAGCAGCTACCAGCAAGAGTTGGTGGCTGCACTTGGAGGCTACCCAAAAGTTTGTTGTGAGAACTTCTGCTCCAGAGTGTATCTCTACAGCTGCCATTTATTCCACTTTAAATTTGCTTCTGACAGTATATTATTTTAACACCGTCTTATTTGGTCTAAAATCTTTGCATTCATCTTCAATATGCAATGACTATCAAAAACTATTATTTGTTCACCAAAGGCCAAATATTACTCTAAATCTAGCCAGATCTCTGTGCACATCCAATTACATGTACAATTAACCATTGATGTCAATTATGATAATTTCAGAACACTTAGATATCTAACTGGTTAACTGCATACACAAATATCGCAATTGCAAATGCAACTGTAGTGACTGCCTGCACTAATTATGGTCCCACAAATTTGACAATGGGATTTTAAAAGTCTGCTGCTTTTTTCTCCACAGGAGTTCTTTTCTATCTTATTCTCTAGAATTGTCTGGCTTACTAAGGTAATTTTAAAATAATTAACTGTGTAAATAAATATTTTTCCTGACAGCTGCAGAATTTCTCTTAGTGTTTTAATTACTTTCTCCCTTCAATCTTGTTTGCTTTTGTATAACAAAATAATTCATTGCATCTCTCCAAGCTACTTACCTTTTTTAAACTACAAAAGATAAAATTATTTTATCATTTTCACAGTTTGATTTTCAAATATACAGCTTCTTCTCACCCTCAAATAATTGATAACATCTGAGTAAGAGACAGCTCCCTCCTGTGGTGAAATCTATACTTATATTGCAAATACAAATTTGAAATATTGTAAAACAATAGGAAAGTGTTTTATTAACCCTATATCAGGAGTGCTGCACACGGGCATGCCCTCACTCTGGGGGCAGCATCTGCTCTCAGGGACAGCGTGGCAAGGCGCAGGACCGTCTGCCGCTCACACACACCTCCCCACAATAGTAATAGAGATGTAGCCGTGTTAGTCTGGTCTTGCTGAAAAAAAAACAGGACTATGCAGCACTTTAAAGACTAACAAGATGGTTTATTGCCCCCTCTCCTCCAGCGGGCAGGGATACAAGTCCTCTCCCCATGGAACACTGCCACTGCCAGACCCGGCGTGTGCATGGCATGGAGGGAAGCCCAGTCAGCCCGTGGCTCCCCTCTCACCTGAAGGATCCCAGTCTGGCTGGCACCTTTCCATGCCTGTTTGTCCCCAGGACATGGGGGTAATGAGGCTCCCGCCCCAGACATCTGGGCCCCTGTAGGAAAGAGCCCACTCTCTAGGCCACAGATGGCCTTGCTCCAAGCACATCGCCTTTGTCTGACCCGAGACCTTTCGGTCTCGGCTCACAGATGAGGACAAGGCTTTAGACACAGCGTCTCCAGGGATGACTGACCTTCTCTCTGTTCTCCACAGCTGGACTAGCTGTGAGAGGCAGGTGGTTGACACCACCTGTAGCAGCCCCTCAACCCCGAGTGACCTGCTGGCACAGAAGAACCCAGGAGGAATTCCAGCAGGAGTACATCTCCACACTACGAGCCCTGCAGGATACCCTGGACTAGAAACTGGAGGAGGACATCCAGCTGCGGCAAGAGACCTGGTGGGAGATGCTGGAGCAGGGCCACACCACCTGCGCAGTTGTACAAGCACGCATCACCGGCATGGTGCCTGCTCCTGCTCCTGCCCCTCCTGCTTCTCCCCCTAACCCCACCCATGGCTGCGGAGGTCCCCACACCTGAGGCGGTGGGACCACCAGAGCCAGGTGCCACTCCAAGCCTCAGCCCTGAGCCTCTCCCTCTCCCAGATTCTTTCCCCAGTCCCTCCCCACTTACTTTTACCCCAATTATAGAACAAACAGTTGATTTTTCCAAAACAAAAGGTATGTTTATTGTCTCTGCAGGGGGGAAGAGGGAGCAAAAGAAGGGATATGGGAGGAAAAGCACAGAGGGGCAATGCACAGGCCCCTAGTGGGGAGGCCCAGAGGAGAGTGTCACTGGGGTCCTTGTGAGAAACTCTCCCTCAGGGCCTCCTGGATGCACACTGTTCCCTGATGGGCCTTCTGGATGGCAGCTGTGCGTGACTGCTCGCAGGCCCTGCTGAGCCAGCCAGCTTCTGTCCCCCACCCTGGTAGGAACATCTCCCCCTTCCTTTCACATATATTGTGAAGGACACAGCACGCAGCCACCACTTGGGGGATGTTCCGCTCCCCGATGTCCAGCCAGGTGAGGAGGCAATGGAACCTCACCTTCAGCCGCCCGAAGACGCCTGCCACCACCATGCGGGCCCTGCTGAGCCTGGCATTGAAGCATTCCTTAGTATGGTTAAGGTGTTTGGTGTAGGGCTTCATTAGCCAGGGCAACAGTGAGTAGGCCATAGCCCCTACAATGCACATCAGCATGTCCACATCCCTGACCCTGTTGGTGCCGTCAGGGAAAAAAGTGCTGGCGTGCAGCTTCTGGAAAACACTGGAGTTTTGGAAGATGCAGGCGTCTTGCATCTTCCCCAACCACCCAACGTAGATGTCTGTGAACCAGCCGTGGTGGTCCGTGACAGCCTGCAGGACCATCAAAAATTACCCCTTCCAGTTGATGTATACAGATGCCCAACGGTCAGGGGCCCGGATGGGGATGTGGGTACTATCAATAGCCTTCCACTCCCGCAGTTAGGGAAGCCCATGTCGGCAAAGCCAGTAATAATGGGATCCATGTCACCCAGGTTGATGATCCTGTGCAGCAGGATGGTGTTGATGGCCCTCACCACCTGTAGGAGACAAACAGAGAACACAGGGTTGCCAGAGCCCTCAGGACGTCCCCAAGTCCATCCCTTCTCCCTCCCACACATCAAAAGCAACCCCTACTTATGCCATCCCCTGGCAGGGCTTTGTGAGGGTGGGACTGAAAAACCTCCTGGGGAGGGGGCTTCCACCACCACCACCACCAAAAATCCCCCTCCCCCTAGCATAATCCTTTCCAGCATTTCACCACCCTCCTGGGACAATAGCCCAAGAGTGCCATATCTGCATGACGAGGGCCCCAACAGTCGATCTCCCCATGCCGAACTGGTTCCCGATGGATCAGTAGCTGTCTGGCATGGCAAGTTTCCAGAGGGTGAAGGCAACCCACTTCTCAAGGGGGATGGCGGGTTGCATGTGGGTGTCCTGTTGCCTGAAGGCAGGGGAAAGCTACTCACACAGCTCCGAAAGGTGTCCTTCTGCATGCAGAAATTCTGGAGCCATTGCTGGTTGTCCCACTGCTCCATAACGAGCCAGTCCCACCAGCTGGAACTGGTGTCCAGACACCAGAAGCAGTGGTGCATTCTGGGGTGCAGCTACATGAGCTGCACCCACAGAGAGATGATGAGGTTCTCTGCGATGAGCTGGGGGTTGCATCCCTGCAGGGCCAGGAAGGCAGCCTGCAGAAATTGTTGCAGGAGCTGCAGCACGACAAATAACAGCCATCACGTGCTCAGAGGCTTCTCCAGCTCCAGGGGCGGCCCGTGAGCCTAGGCAAACTAGGCAGTTGCCTAGAGCGCCACTGGCCTGGGCGCCCGATGATGACGTCACGGCCACTGACGACCGTACAGGCGGGGTCGCCAATTGCACTGCCTGCTTGGGGTGCCAGCTGCTGCAGCCGGCCTCGGGCCACTCCTGTCCAGCTCCATGGCTAGAGGGCTGAGGTGTCCACAAGGACAACCACAGCAGGCAAAGGAATGGGTTTGCTGTCCCTCAGTGAGGTAGGCAAAAGAGAGGTGCCTGAGACATGGCTATACAGAGGCGTCCATTTAAGTATGAGCCTCAGATAGCCTCAGGCAGCAGCTACAGGAATGAGTGATGTCCTGATGCCCTGCCTGAAGTGCTACTGGATGGCCTTAAAAGCGATTCAGCATCCAATGAGTGTGGACATTCTATTTCCATGGGCATCTGCTGTGTAGACATGCTATTTCAAAATAACCTATTTTGGAGTATTTCTTCCAAAATAGCTTATTCTGAAATAAGCGTGCAATGTGGACATACAGGACTCCTCGCTGGTTTTGCAGATACAGACTAACACGGCTATTCCTCTGAGGTGTAAATCGGTAAACATGGAACACCTTTAATAAAAAAACTGGTAATTTATCAGTAGAAATTAGTAAAAACTGCATATAATTAACACTATTTATACAATGCTGAAAATAGCTGCCAAAACCAAGGAGCTGTCTGTGTTACGGACCAGTCTTGCTCACCTCAGTACAAGTGTATCAGGAGCTACAAGAAATGGTTATGTTTTCTAGTGTAGACAACAAGGCTTTGAAAAAAAATCAAGGTACTGTCATAATATTTAAAAGTAAATGGTTGGAGAAACTATTTTCCTACCTTTGGCATAATCAAAAATATACTCCTTAATTAGGAGAGCCAAAAATATATTAAAAAATAAAGAAAACCACAAGAAAAAGATATAACACAGTAACATTTTTGAATCAACAGTGTATTCACATTTTACCCACCACATATAAATTATTTATGTAATTCCTTTTGTGGAGATTTTTTGTTGTGTGTAAATAGTGATTTTATTATTATTATTAATTTGTAGTGCAAAGAGCAGTGTTGCCATGGCTTATAATTTTTTTATTTTCAGTAATTATGCTTCCTTTCACATGTCATTATTGAAACACCATTAAATATGAATTAGTTATGATACATACAAATCTTTATATAGAGCAAATTATGTGTTTTCATTGGAAAACCCAGCGGCACTTGTTAAGTTACTACTAATATTTCTTCGGCTATATTTCTTTTCAAACTAATGAACTTCAGTAAATTAAAGAGATTTGACAAGATAGCTAAAAAGCAGAGAAATAAATGCAAACATAAGAATGCTGACAAATGAGACTTGTAACGGTTTCCAACAGCTATTAAACAAATAATCTGCTTAGTATTTTGCATACATTCTTGCCTATATATTAAGTTCCTGCACTTGGAGATGAGACAGCTTTACTGTATCAGATGTACAATTAGTTTTTAAGTGAAAGATAGAGATGTTATTTTGCCTAATTGAAAAGTGTCAATAGCTGTTTTATTTGTCCTATTAAAAACAATAAAATAAATTATCAGATACATTTACTATGCCTTGCTTTATCTCCTATCTGCAAAGAACTATTACAGACTGGAAAATGATGTTTTTTACTTGCAATTTACATTTCTGAGACCTACTGAAAAGTGACTTTTTATTTGTGATTCTGGCAACACAGGAGCCCATGGTAAACTACATGATAAAATCTCAATCCTGTTTTTGTAGCTCAATTATATTTTACGATATTTGATGCAGTAACTTGATGTATTCCTTAAAGCCCCAATTCCTGCAATCCTATCATTATAAGAATTGGTTTTCTTGGGAAGAGTGGGTTCCTAGCCCTCGATGTATTGAAAAAGCATGACAACATGACCTGAGACTGACCAAAAGGCTCAAAACCCAATAGAAGGGTTTTTCAAACTTTTACATCTGTGGAGCCCCATGAGATCCTGAAAATTTGGTGGAGCCCTTAAAAATTTGTGATTTTTTAATGTAATAGGTACCCAAATAAATAGACAAAGTTTTGGAATTCTATTTTTATTTCTTGTATATTTCTTATAAATTCTTTTTTCCCCAAGAAAACTATCAGAAAATTAGTAACGAAATTTCAGGGTCATACAACTGTCATTAATATTGTCTCACAGAGCCCCTGACCCCATCACATGGAACCCCAGGGCTCCACAGAGCACACTTTGGGAAACCCTGGCCAATAGAATAGAAATATAAATGGCTTGTGGTAACATTCAGGATGTGCCAATCTCCGCCCCCCCATTTCCCCATCAACATTTTATTTACTAAATGGAGTGCCCCTTCCTTGTACCTCTGGGTGGTCTGTCCTGCACTCTCACCCTTGCAGGCACCACTGCACTAATCACCTATGAATAGAAAGAACCCACAATGTATTGACCTATCACTTTTGAAAGCTTAGGTTTGGCCATACTGCCTGACAAGTAAATAGAGCCAGCCTTACCTACTGTTTTATGAGCTTCCCCCTATGTAGCACCAACCATCACACAGGTAATCCTCAGGTGAGAGAATAAGCTCATTTCTTTTAGGCTGGAGAACCTCAAAGAACAAAGCCCACCACCTGGCTACACTAGGGGTAGGTCTAGACTGCAAGCTTCTTTCAAAAGTGAGCATCCATACCTCAAAACCAGATCAAAAAGGCGATCTGCTTTTTCAAAAGAGAGCGTCCAGACTGCATGGACGCTCTCTTGAAAGAAAGTCCTGATTGCTATTCACAGAATGGCCACCAGGGGACCGGCACTTTTTCGATTGCCTCTTATTTTAAAAAATGTCCCTGTTCTGCGTCCACACATGCCTTTTTTCGAAAGAGCTCTTTCGAAAAACATATTCTTCCTCGTAATTTGAGGTTTACCAATGTCGAAAAAACCTCTGTGTTCTTTCGATTTAATTTCGAAAGAACGTGATTGTAGTGTGGATGCAGGTGAAGTTTTTTTCAAAAAAAGGGCAGTTTTTTCAAAAAAACCGCGTAGTCTAGACATACCCTAGGGCAGCAGTGACCTTCAACTGAGGGAACACCTCCTAGCAATAATTAATTTCACTCAGCCTATAAATGGCGGTAGAGTATAAAGTTAAGTTGCTTGCATGTCATATGAGATAACTTTTGGGTTGATTTATACTAATTTATAATTGTATTCATTATTATGTTTGTATTTATAGTAAATATTATGTTGTAAGTATTCATGGTATTAAGCTGTAATGCAAGAGACCTAAAAGCCTGTGTCCTGTATGAACAGCTAAAGCACAGTATAGGGAGTTTGTGTAAGCAACCTCTGTCCCAGACAAAATGCTTGCTCAAATGTCCCTCAGCTTTGGGAGAACCAAATAGAGGAACTATACCTATTTTGAGCTGGTTCACCTGACACCAGAATCAGTCAGTAACTGCAAAAGAAACAGCATAGAAATTGCTAGAAGGGTCAGAGGCAATGGTTTCAGGAATGAGATAATCCTCCCTAATATGTAGTGTTAAGTGTCATAATCAACTAACCTATAGAATAAGTGTACCCATAATTTCTTAGGATGAGGAAATAAAATCTGGTCATGGTAGGTTGGGTCTGAATCAAGCAATGCCAAGACCCTATAAATATTCATGTTGCTCAGTCTAGGAGGTACTAATGCTCTCTAGGTTCTAGTTTGGCACTTTTTCTCTGCAGCTCATGCACTTCGATCAACTATTAGCTTAGTTTCATAATATAGCTGAGCTGCACTACACTCTACCTGCCTGGACCTTCAACTTCATTGGTGAGCCAGGAGCAAGGCTGGTTCTATGCCTCCTAACACCAGGTCTTCAGAAAGGGGTGTATCTCTAATTGTGTAGTGTTATCAGAGGGAGTCCTTGATGTTTATTATGTTTTAGCAACTATGTGCCTTTTGACGTTTCACTTGTTTTAATACAGGTGTTAAAGAATTGGTATTGTCCTCTATTTAAGTGCCCTTGCCACATTCCCCAAAACTCTCCTTCTGGGATAAAACTCTCTGGGCTCTCTCTGTAGCTTGGGTTGGGACAAGAACCTAAACATCTGGTCAGATGCGGCCAGTGGGGAGCCATAACCTCCTAGACCAGACACTCAGGTCTACATACCCTCCCAGTACAAGACAACACTAAGGTGAGGCTGCAACTTCATTCCTCTAAAGCTGCTGTTGGGGCTGCGGCCGTGTGGCAGGCAGCTGCTGTTGCCGGGGATTAAGACCGCGGGTTGGTGGGCAGTTGCTGCCAACAGGGATTGGGGCCATGTGGCTGGCGGGCAGTTGTTGCCGATGGGGATTGGGGCCATGTGGCTGGCGGGCTGCTTCTGCCAGGGATTAGGACCACAGGTTAGTGGGCAGTTGCTGCCGATGGGGATTGGGGCCATGTGGCTGTCGGGCTGCTGCTGCCGATGGGGACTGGAGCCATGTGGCTGATGGGCTGCTGCTGCCGATGAGGATTTTTAATTTTTTTTGCCTGGCTCGGGATGGTTTATTAGCCTGACCTCTGGCCAGAAAGACCCAAGCAGCAGAGGAATATCCATATCCTCACACAGCAATTCAAATAAATGTGAATTTAGTGGATGCGTTTTGATATAATTAATTATACGGATAATGTCATGCAAAACATCGAGAAGATCAGGACAAAGTTTTTGGCTTGCCAACATTTCAAGATGAATGACACAGTGGGTAGACTCACATTCAGGCGCCACTTCTTTTACCCTGGTCATGAAACCGGAAAGCCTTCCAGTCATTGCGGCAGCGTCATCAGTGCAAACTCCAACACAACAGGTCCAGTAGAGCTTGCCTGAAATGTAATCATCCAAAACTCTGAAGATTTCTGCCCCTGTTCTGTTGTGTTGGTAGGCAGGGGAAGCGCACACAGTAAATCTTCATGCACGTCATCTTCAAAAATATAACGCACATATACTAAAACTCCGGTCATCTGAAGAAGTGGGCTGTGCCCATGAAAGCTCGTGATACCATCTACATGTTTTGTTAGTCTATAAAGTGCTAACAGACCATTTGTTGTTATATTGCCTTGCTTTCAATATTGGTTGATTCATCCACCTGAATCAAAAAACTTCGGAGATTCATTTATCCTCTCCAGCAATTGCTCCTCAATGTCCTCATCTATTTTGCTGATCCTCCTGGCAACAGTGTTGTCAGAAAGAGGAACTTGTCCTACCTTGCAAGCTGCTATTTCCCCAAACAGTTCTTTGCCAATTGTAAAAGGCTTTTTAGCTTTGGCAATCCAATGAGCTACTAGAAACTAGGGTTGCCAGGTGTCCGGTTTTGAACCGAACAATCCAGTATTTGAGCTTTCTGTTTGGGAAACAAATTGAGAAAATATAAATAAGAAAATATAAATGTCCGGTATTTTCTAAATAAGATGTAATGTAGATTGTGATGTAATCTCAAGTATGTCTGGTATTTTTGTTAAAACCATCTGGCAACCCTACTAGAAACGATGCCTTCAAAGCAGCCACCTTGGAGTGCGCATATGTGGTATTGCAAAATAATTGTTTTTGACCTTCAAATTTGCTTTTTTTCAAATAAAAAAAAATCAACTGTTTTTTCTATGAGAGCGGGATGTTTAGACTCTAAATGCCAAATTAGCTTTGAAGGTTTCATTGCTTCGTTGGAAAGCGTTTCAGCACATATAATACACTGCACTGTTGGAGCCTGTGAATCATCACATGCAATAAAACCATACTTTACATACGAGGCGTCATACTTATGATTGAATTTTGCTCTTTTTTGTTTTTTCACGTTTTCTTGGCATGGTATGTCCTCATTGTAAGTCGAGTCCACAACACTCTCCTCTCTATCCTTCCGAACGACATTGTCTTTTTTCGCAGACGCACCCTTTCCAAAAAATAAATGGACGGGGGAAGGTTGCTCGATCATCTTTTAGACGTTGTAGTGGACAGAACTGACTAGACACTCTTCCCACCGTCCAATGTAAAGAGCGAAGAGCGCAGCTATTGGCTAAGCCAGGACGTTCCCTGACAGGATGCCGCAGCCAGGCAGCCAACGGTTCGCGGACGGCGGTTCCCCTCTCGCGCCGAGCGAGCGGCCGTTGGAATTTTTTGGCGCCAAAAAGAGGCTGCGGGAAGCCAGACTGCATGCGCGCGCCGTAGATTGGAACACTCGCGAGATTTCCTCCCCGACGGCGGAACGAGAGCCCGGCTTTTGATGGGAAAGGAGGCGGGAGCCGTCGCGAGCCGGGCTCTCTTCTCGCGCTCTTTCCTCCTTCTCCAGCCGCGCGAGAGGCGGCATGGGAGGATGCGGCTGGGTTCGCCTTCCAGTCGCCGGGACGTGGAGGCGGGGCTCGTGCCAGGCCGGGTCGGCTCTGAGGTACCGCGCGCCTTTCCCTCGCTTCCTCCCCGGCCTCTCGTGGGACGGAGGGAGGCTCTGTAGTGTCCGGGGAAGGGGCTCCTACGGCGGCTCAGTCCCCTCAGACCCTGCTCTGCCTCACCGCGTGGGGCACTCCCCGCCCCGGCTTGGGATGGGAGTAGCAGGCGGCCGCGGCGCTCTGTGAGGGGCCTGGCCGGTGTGCGAGCCCGGCGGCTCGTTCGTACTCGGCACCCAGGCGAGCTCAGGCCAGGCAGCAGCGCTGGCGGGAGGGGGGCGCTCTGTGCTGGGCACGGGGCTGAATTGCCGCCGGATTCGCCCTGAGCCTCCCGGCCCAGCGCGGTACGGGGCCGCCTCACCAACCCCCCCCCCCTCCCGCTGCCGGCAAGGGGATGGGGGGCTCTTTCCATTGTAACTAGCTCTGGGCCCACCAGGAATTGCCAGAGCGCGACCGGCTTGTCTCCAAGAGCCGACCCGCTGCCTGAGAGGGAACCCCTGAGACTCCCACAATGGCCTGGCAGCTGGAGACGCTTTCATCTCTCACCCCCGTAATCTGTGTTTAAACCAAGCACATTGGGCTCTGTGAGATCGGGTTGGATATTTTTTTTAATTCTAGAAAATGGGGGGTTTTTTTCCCCTTCAAAAATACTCCAGAATGTTTTCTTTTTTTTTTTTTTTTTTTTTTTTGACAGTCACTGTTTTGTCATGGAAAGTCATAAAATAATGTAGCTAACAATCCCGTATTTTTGTGAAACTGTCTTGATGGGCAGTTTTGGACCAGCCCTCCTGTTTATGTCACATCAGCTGCACAGTTTCATTATCTGGGGAAGTGTCCCAGTCTTTAATCTCTGGGATTAATTGATATCTTGCATTCTCTATTTAATTGGCAAAATTTTGCTTAAAATGCGAGTATCTTCTGGCAAAAATTTGTATCTTTAATAGTTTGTCCTGTTCGCCGCACCACCTTTTTAAACTACTTTGATGTCTGGTGCTCTTCTTCAGGGGGAACAAGCTTAACTGTGAAGATGATAGATCCACTAGCAAACAACTTGTTTGATCTTCCTGAGTATGAAGAAACAGAAGATGAAACATTTCCACCTCTTCCACCGCCTTCCTCCCCAGGGAGAGATGATGTTGAAGGAGCTTTAGCTAATGAAGGTGAGTACAGGCAGTCCCCGACTTACAAATGGGTTACGTTCCGAACACCTGGTCCTAACTCGATTTAGTTGTAAGTTGGAAATACCCTTAAACGCACTGCCTGAAGAACTTTACGTACATGGTTCTCAACTCAAAAATATTATAATGGGGTTAATGGGAGGTTGGTTGTAAGTACGGATGGTCATAAGTCAGTGTGTTCATACGTCGGGGAGTGAATATATCTTCTAGAGCAGTGTTTCTCGACCAGTGGTACGAGTACCCTTAGGGGTACTCGAGAGACGTCTGACGTCAACACAACAAATTTGGAGAGAACTGAATTTTTGTTTTAAGTTTTTCAGCACTTTATTATTTTTGTACATTTTACACCCAAAAATTTCATCACCTGCCCGGCTACGATTAAGTTGTTTAAACAAATGTGTTGCGATGGTAGAAAAAAAAATGTGTGTGTCTGAAAACTGTAGGTACTGGGTGTACTTGTGATTTTTTTTTTTTTTTAATCACCTAATAAACCATGTTGTTAGTCTTTAAAGTGCTGCATAGTCCTGTCTTTTGTTTGTTAGAGAACTATCTTTATTGTAACATAGATAGTGAAATACTTGAGAGTTGATTGTGGTGTTAGTGTCATATTCTGTTAAATTGGTTTATAAAACAAATTCTAGTTATATAAAATTGATTGGAATCTTTTCTCCTGCTTCTGCAAGTTAAAATTGGACTTGATTGTGCCTGACACACCTTGCAGGGGAAGGAAATGTATTCTATATTTTGTGCGTTCTTCATCAAAATACCGGTAAACCAAAAGTAGATCTTTTAATATGCAATTTTATTCTGAAAAATATATTTTCTTGTATCAATTAAAAGAAATTGATACTACAACAATCAAACAAAATAGCGTACACCACTTGTTTGAGATTGCAATGTGTGCAAGTATTTTATTGCTGGTAAAATGTGACTAAAAAATGAAATAGGAGTTGTAACATTCTGCCAAATGAGGGTGCTAAACATAACAAGGTTGTAATAATGATATGATTAAAACTGAATTGTCCAACATAGGGATGTTAAACATGTAATTCATTAATTGTGTAGTCAACAATTTTATCGACTACACAATTGATCAGGAGTAGCACTGCCACTCAATCCTGGCTCTTGCCAGGTCTAGCAGCTATCCGCACTGCGGCTCTGCACTACAAGCACTAAGAGCTAGCGGGGGGTTGATGCTGGGTCCTGGCATGAGCTGGGACTGAGCCAACCTACCCACATGCCAGCTCTCAGTGCTGGGACCCAGCATTTAACCTCCACTGTGGCTCTGCATTATAAGGACTAAGAGTTGGCACGGGGGTTGATGCAAGGGTCCCAGCACGAGCCGGGACTGAGCTAGCCAGACTGCTAAAAAGCTACTTGTGCAGGGGAAGGAGGAGGATGTGTTGCATGTAAGTCAATAACATTAACTGATAAGCACCTACTTATCGGTTAATTGTTTAGTCAAGTACAATGTTACATCCCTAGTCCAACGCACTAGCCACCTGTGGCATTTTGGCCAGTTGAGTGTGGCTAGTTGGCTTGAACAGTGTGGCTATTTGGCCGGTGGAATGTGGCTAGTTTGCTATAGCAGTAGCCACTGTGCATGGAAGTCTTTGCAGCTTTGTGTCTGTTTCTTCCCAGCTGCCTCAGTTCATGCTGCCTCTAGAGTTTGAGGCCACATTAATAGCATATTAGCCCCTGAGGGTTCAACCAAGTGCTAGATCAGGGTGGCCAACCCGTTCCTGATGAAGAGCCACAATAGCAGCGGAGACAGCATGAAGAGCCGGGGCAAAATTGAGCAAAAACAAAAACACTGCACTGGGGGAAAATAGGTGCTGGTACTAGGTCCCAGGGCATGGCGCTTTTTTTTTCTTGTTTTTGTTTAACAACTTTTCCCCGGGTCTTTGCAGCCCTGCTTTCTCCCACCCCCCCCGTGTGGTTTTTGTTTTTGTTTTTTTTTTTTTTTTTTGGCTCAACAACTTTGCCCCGGCTCTTCACGCTGTCTCCACTGCTATTGTGGCTCAAAAAAAGCACTGGGAAGGGATGAAAGGTGCAAGCTCTGGGAGGGAATTTTGGTGCAGGAGGATGTAGAGAAGAGGATGCTGGCTTCAGGCTGGAGAGCGTTGGGGTCAGGTGGAGGTTTGGGGTACTGAGAAAGCCACAAGCCTGTGGCTGTGAGGGTGCAGGAGTTTGGGCTGGGGTGCATGAGGGGCTCACGGCAGGGAGGCTGGTAGTATGATGGGCTCAGGACACAGATTTGCAGTGTGTGGATGGTGCAGGAGTGTTGTGGCAGAAGACTGGGGATGTAGGTGTGCAGGAGTTTGGGAATGTGAGAGGCTCAGGACAGGGGGTTCCTGCCTATATGATAGGCTCAGGTTTGGAGTTGGGGGTTATGTGCAGGAGTGTTCTGATGCTGCGGCCAGATGGGGGCTTGTTGGCCAGGCTTCATTTTTAAATAAGTCAAACACAAAATGTTTCAGTATTGTCTTTATTTATGAGAGGGGTGGGGAACCTGTTTTGAGTCAGGGGTCGCTGACCCACAGAAAAGTCAGTTGGGGCCATACAAGTGAGATTCCCCCCCCAAAAAAAAAAAAAACCAACGTGCTCCAAAACCCCCCAAGCCTCACTAATGTGGCCCCAACTGTGCTGGTGGGGGCAGGAGACAGGGTGCTGGGGCAGGCTATTCATGGGGGGGGGTCTGGCCAGGAGGAGGGGACAAAGACAACTGGGGTCAGTACCTGGGGATCCAGGGTCTCAGGAAGTGCGCTGGCTGCTCTTTCCCCCCGGCACACACCCCCCCCCCCCAACCCAATTCCCCAGAGCCAGGCACACATACCCCTAACCCAGTCCCCCGCCAGGGCCAGGCATTGGCACCCCCAACCAAATCCCTCCCCCTGCCGACCCATGTACTGCCCCCCCCCCCCAACCCAATCCCCTCCCCAGAGCCAGGCGCACACCCCCCTAACCCAGTCCCCTTTCCCAGAGCCAGGCACACACACCCCCAACCCAATTCTCCCTCCCCCCACCTCCAGTCACGCACTGGCCCCCCTCTATACCAATCCCCCCCCTTCCTCCCGCTTTAACCTAATTCTTGGGTCCCGGAGGTGGAGCCACTGCTACAGCCATGCGCATCTCCCTTCGGGCGTGTGCACTGAGTGGCCAGCCTTGAGGGGGGGGGGGGTGTGTGCGTGCGTGCGTGCGTGCAACCCCCCGCCCCGCTCTAACCTAATTCTTGGGTCCCAGAGCTGCCGCTATAGCTGCGCGTCTCCCTCCAGGCGCTGGGGTGCGTGTGCTGAGCGGCCAGTGCAACATGCACACTTCCCCCTCACCCAATCTCCCTCCCCAGAACCAGACACCTCCCCTCCCCACTCTAACTCAATCCTCCTCCCCCACTAACCTTATGCCCAGGTCCCAGAGCCGCCGCTACCGCCGCCACACCCAGAGCCGCTGCTACTGCCTGCGCTCAGCAGCCGGCTGCTAGCATGTGCAGGCTGGGATGCTGTGTGCTATCCGGCCTGCATGTGCAGGATATGACATAGTGCACTGGGGGCTGTGAGCAGAACAGCGCAGACTGAGCACGCATGCAGCTCACAATGGCCTGGCCGTGAGAGCGGCTGACCTGAGCGGTTCTGGGTTCCGTCCCGGTTCCATCAGGAGCCGCAATTTTTTTCTTTGTGAGCCACATGCGTTTCATGAGCCGTGTGTTGGCTACCCTTCTGCTAGATCATCATTTAGTAGCAAGATATTCCCTGGGAAATATCCCACCCTCTGACTCCACCACCTCAAGCTTCACAATCATCATAGTTGTATATAGTATTACATTGTTTAAAACTTATATTGCATTGCTTTGTTGGTTATTCTACTATAACCCTCTAAAATGTAGGTGGCATTGCCATTACTTATTCAGCTATGACTGTGCCTAAGATGCCCAGAAGGGTTGATATTGCCATTCAAAATTTGTTATAGGTCTGCAAACAAACACAAAAATCCAAAATATTCCCACTGTTTTAGGATATTTGATAAAGTTTTGCTTCCCTAAATAGGTATGAGCTTCACATGGCTTTACTCTGTGAGCACTTAATTTAACCAACTTTATACACAGTTAAAGAAAATGGGATTATGCATGTGTGTAAATCTTTGCATAATCAGGCCATAGTCTCGTTACCATTATTTTGTTGTACTTCCCTTTTCTCCTCTCCCCTCCAATACCTTGAAGGGCTCCCAAAACCATAGTTATAATTAACAGCAAAAATCAAGGCTGTAAAAGCACACTCAATGTATTCTTGGTTACACTAAATAACAAAATAAGGTACACATTTGTAGAAGCAGAGATTTTCATTAAGATGGGAAATAGTCATATTATTTGCCAGAAAAGATAGTTTTTTCAAGATAACAGAGATCCTTTCTCTGCTTAAACACTTAGGGCACATCTAGACAGCTGGGCTATTTCAGGATATCAGAGGTATCCCGAAATAGCTACCCTGGGTCTTTTAAACCTGCCTGTTGTTTTGATATTTTTTGAAATAACAGGCGCACGGATATCTCAAAATAGTGGCTATTTTGAAATTTGGCACTGTGTAGATACACAATTTGCATAGTGCAAATTGCATATCTTATTTTGAAATTTGGTGTATCTTCTTTCGAGTTTAGGGTGCTGTGTAAGATGCACCCTTCGAGTATGCCTAGGCTACACAGCTTTTAGCGACAAGACTGTGTCAATATAGCCCTGTCACTGAAAGTCAGCGTGTGTGAACACAGTTTGTCCGCACTTTTGTTGACAAAGTAGTACCATCCCCAAAGAGGGAGTTTTGCTTTATTGGCAGCAAAGAGCTCCTGCCAACAAAACAGAGTTCACACGTACATGTGCTGTGGCAAAATGTCATTCATGGAGATGGGGATTTGAGCACCCATGAATGACAAAAGTTTTGTTTATCATGTGCTTTTGTAGACATAGCCTTTCTTATAAAAGTGAATTGGGGGGAAGGGAGGCAGAGAGACCATACAGGCATCAGTTATTCACAATAACATGCACAGTATGTGCATTGTAAACATTCAGTGGAAAACTGGCAACTGGTAGAACCAGTGACATATTAATAGAAGATAAAGATGTTAAACACTAATTTGAATTGTGATAGTTGGTATCACTTGCATTATAGATTTATAGTATGTTCTGTTCTGTTTATCAGAGCCAGATGGAAATAAACCATCCCAAACGAAGGATTCTACTGTGTCTACACAGAAAACAACTAAAAGGCCGATACCTAAATTAGATGCTCAAAGGTATTTGTTGCAGAATATTCCTATGTACTAGTGACGATTTCAGTGTTCAAATAACAAGAATCTTTGTGGTTGCCTGCCATAAATTGATTTAAGGTGTTCCACATTAGCCACTTGGTCATTACCAAGTTCTAGGTTGTGAATATAGGATATACTTAGCTCATTGCAGAATGGACATGAGGCTTTTGGTCTTTACTTTTATAGTGCTGTTATCGTATGTAAGTCATACACTCACAATAAAGTACTGGGGATATTGAGAACTATTTTCCCAAGAAAGTGCCATGGATCTCTGTGATGCTGGAAATGAGTTTTTTCCATTTTTTCAGATTTATTTATTTTGCTTTTTAAATTGGAAAATCCTTTAACATGAGACTTTAGACTTATGATCTTTTCAGGGTGTTAGCCACAGTCTTGTGAAGTGCATTGAAATCTGATTTTAAACTATACAAAAGTACTCTTGAGATTATATTTGTAGGAATTAAGCAGAATTGTTAGGGAGTAGAAAGTCATTTTCTTCTACGAGCAAAACTGTTTTTAAATGGGAAAACAAATAGGGCTGAATCCCTAGTTTGTTAAAATGTGTCTTAAGTGTACTGAATGTTTTAGGATATCGTATTTTGGTGTCTTGGAAGCATTCATTCATAACCTTTTGGTTATTAGGATACTAGAATTGGTTTTCCTCTCTGTTCCACATAGACTATAAGTTAGGGCTGGGACTGCTTCTTACTATGTGTTTGTATTAGGCAATGTATAGTATGGTCCTCATTCTGATTGAGATCTTTGTGTGCTATCATGATACTAATAATAAAAATATCACAAACGGTGTTAGAATTTCTAATTGAATAACTATTAAAAAAATTGAAAACTACATTAATTCAGGACACTTTTCATATTCACAGGTTAATTTCAGAGAGAGGACTTCCAGCCTTGCGACATGTATTTGATAATGCAAAATTTAAGGGTAAAGGACATGAGGTAAGAAATATTGAGCAATTCTTCTCCTTGTTGATTAGGAATACAGTTTGGATGAAATGTGTAATTTTTACTTCACTCCTCCCAGTTAAAAGCTCCAGAACTAAATCAAACATTACCTTCTAAAATGTATAGACTCCATGCTAGACTAAAACAGGGTCAGCTAGTGCTATTTCAAATGCATCTTGAGGGGGCTTTTTCAGTCATACTAAGCTACATCAACTGAGAAAATATGATCAAAAAAATGAACCTGACCTCAAACCATTTCTAGTTAATTTCCCAAAACTGGAACCATTCTGCTGGAACTCTTAATGTGTGATTGTTTACAGAATGATTTTATTTAAACTTTGGGAGGATAATAAGGCTGCTTATTCTGCAACTGTTGTTTCATTGACATCACTGGCCAAGTTTCTGGAAGAAAACATCAATCACAAGCCTGCTTTTAAAAGAATCCTCTTCCCCTCTCTGTCTGTGGTGATATGTATTTGTTCAGTGTCAAAATCCTCTCTCAACTTAAGAGCAGGATATCTTAAGATATTTTTCCATTAGCCTAGTGTCCTACCATTGTTTCTTCCTGACTGGACAATGTGTCTTAACTTGAAGCCTATTTTGTGAACATACCAGCCTTAGGAAGTGCCTCTTCCCATGATGCGGTATATTTGAAATAATAGTACTAGTTATGACCATGCAGTAAAGTCTCGATTATCCAACCTAAATGGGACCAGAGGATGGTCGGATAATGGAACCGTCGAATAATATGGACGGTGCTGGCTTGTGGCGGGGCAGGGGCCCAGCACGCTCTGGCCAAGGGGCGGGAGCGGAACAGCAATGGCAGCAGCAGCGGCGGCGGCTGGGGGGGGCCTCCCAGGCGGGCTCCACTCTTTGTCTCAGCAGCAGTTGGTGCGTGTGTTGCCCCATCCCTGGCGGATTCCGGATGCTGCGTCCTCATGAGGGACTGCGTCCTCCCGAGGGACCGTGTCCTCCCCCTCCCCCATTCTCTTCCTCCCTCCTCCCCCGGGCTGCCCAGACGTGCCCAAGGCCCCGGCGCTCCTGCCTCGCCTCTCAGCCCGGTGGCGGCAGCAGCCCCTCCCCTCCCCTTTCCGCCTCAGCCCGGAGGGGCGGGCCCCCAGATTCCCCCTTTGCTCCGGCTGGGAGCCGGGCTCGCTCCGAAGGGGGGTGGCTCCCTCCCTCTCTTCCCCCCTCCCCCCCCCCAGCCTGCAAAGTTTTGGGAGGGGGAAGTGGGTACAGGCCCGCTCCTAAAAGCGGAGCCGCTAACACGGCAGGACAGCCAGGATTGAGCCCCGAATGGGGCACGGGCCCAGCACACTGGAGCACTGGGCAAGCCCACAGCACGGGTGTGAGCTGCCCCAGGTGTGGCGTGGGGGGGTAAGGTTGCTGAGCCCGCACTGCATGTGCCAGGCAGAGGGGAGCCCCCACAGACCTGCCAACCAGAGCTCCTGCCCAGCCCTGGAAAAAGGGAAAGCAAGGCCATTGTGATGTGAAGCGTCCCTGGAGCCCCTTGCTGTCACGTGACAGGCGGCACAGTCAGATAAAAAGGAATGTCGGATAAGTGAAGGTCAGAAAATTGAGATTCTACTGTATTTTTATATATGCGCCTAAATATGCAGATTCATAACCAGAGTCTACATACCTCATGACCATCAAGTTCTTTCACTCAATACATTTGCATAGTACAATAATACAATATTCTATCAATTGCTTCATCTGTTCCTTTTTTGGGGGGGTTAAACCTTCTGTTCTCTGTTTGGGGTGTCTGCACCCTGATTGCCATAATTGTGACAATAAATCACTGTGTTTTTTCTGTTCTGTTCCTTTCAGAACTTTTGTTTAAAAAAATATTTAGTTTTCAACTGTAGGTTTCTGAAAAGGTGCTTTAAAGTCTGTGCAGGTATGGATCTGAATGCTGATCACCATTCTTATTCTAGACTGTCGATACTATTTTGTAACAGCTCATAATCATGAATTTATCTAGTACAATGTAAAATCACCTGATAATTATCTGTTTGGGTTTTCAGGAGACTTTCAACCTTGCAAAAACCAATTACTACCAATGTCTCTGAAAATATTTTTCAGTCTCAGATCTGGAGACCTATCAAATTGTTGGAATTGAATGTCTTATATTTATGTTTCAGACAGAGGACTTGAAAACACTTTTAAGACACATGGAACATTGGGCTCATAGGCTGTTTCCTAAACTGCAATTTGATGATTTCATTGAGAGAGTAGAGTTGTTGGGAAATAAAAAGGAAGTTCAGGTGAGTACTACTCATCTACTTTTTATTTTGTTACAAATTCTGTATTGTGCAGGGGGCAGAGTTTGGGAGGGTACTGTGCAAAAAAGGAAGATATGTTAAATAAATAAATGCACTTGTACATTTAATTGAAGTAAGTATCAGTCACTGTTGAATACATTATTTAAGAGTGCATTATACATTACCTTTCATTCAAAGCACACTGTCAGAAAAACTGCAGTAACTTGTAGGTGCTAAGGATATTAAATTAGTCCTGGGAGCTAACCCCGCTGTGGCTCTGCCTTTTTAAATGTAGTAAGAACCAGGCAACTCTTACAATATTTAAAAAGCAGAGGCGCAGTGGGGGACTGGGCGCAAGCTGGGACTCGGCTGTCCCAGCTCGTGTCTGATCCCTCGCTGCACCTCTGCCTCCCCTGTGCCCCTTCCTCTGCAGAGACGGTGCTGGGGGAGCTGGCTTTTAAGTTGGCCCCACCCTTCTTGCTGCCTCGGCAGCAAGGGGGTGGGGAGAAGTGACTTGTTTATTCGCGTACATCCCTAGTAGGTGCATCTTTTATTACTGAAGTTATTTTTGGAGTTGTGGAATTTATTTTTACATTTATATCTGCAGCAGAGTGTTTAGTTGGTGTTTCCTGCATTGATAATGGGAAGATGAGGAACCAGGAAAACAATATTCTAATATACCAAAGTTTCAGCCCAAACAGAAATGTAAGGAATAAGAGGAATTCTAAAGAACTGTGAAGAAAGGCACAGATCTTCCTGGGTGGGTAAAAGCAAGGCAGCAGCAGTTTAAACACGTTACCACCACCTAGAAAGAGAGAGATCTCACAGGTGAAAAATAACATCATCATCGTATGACCTGATCTAGGAGACTAGGGTAGGGATGTAAAATTTTGAATAATTGGCTAACTGAGTAGTCAATGTAATTTGCATCGACTATTTGATTAGTCAATAAGGGTGCCTCTGCCTTTGAAGTGTAGCAAAAGCCCTAGGGCTGTTCATAGACTTTAAGGTCAAAAGGGACCACCATGATCATTTAGTCTGACCCTCTGCACAATGCAGGCCACAGAATCTCACCCACCCACTCCCAGAATAATCCTCTCACCCATATCTCAGATATTGAAGTCCTCAAACGATGGTTTAAAGACCCCAAGATACAGAGAATCCTCCAGCAAGTGATCCGTGCCCCATGCTACAGAGGAAGGCGAAAAACCTCCAGGGCCTGTTGCTACACTTCAAAGGCAAAAGAGCAGCAGAGAGCACGGGGGCCAGTGGGGGACTCAAGCAGTCCCCTCCTGGTCCTGTGCTCCCCACAGTGTTTCATGGAGCCCATGGTCAGCTGAGATCCCAGCTGATCCCAGGCTCCATGCGACGCTGCCGCTTTGAAACACTGTGGTGAGCCCAGCATCAGGCTCTACAGCATGGGTTCTCAAACTAGAGGGCGTGCTGACATTCTGGGGGGTGGGGGGGGGCGAGGAGACCCAGCCCCACACACCCCCGTCAATCCCACCCCAAGTTTTGCTGCTATTTTTTTGGGAGGGGGGGCATAAGTTTCTCAAAAATCAAAAAGGGGGTGTGATGACAAAAAGTTTGGGAACCATTGCTCTACAGGTTTTGACAAGGGCATAGCATACTTCTATGCTAGTGGAATTAGTGAGCTTCCACTTTTTTTTTTTTGGCTAACGGCCTCGCAGTATATTTGCTTCAAGCTGCATCAGTGCAGCAAGACCAGTAATACTGTTTTTATGACCAGTCCAGTATTGTACTCTGCAGTATCTTGAGTATGGGTAAAGACAGAGGAAGATCAAGTGCTGAAAGAATTAATATAGTATTAACCTCCATAAATTATACTAATTTTTTTTTGGAGGGTGAGGGAAGCATACTACCAAGTTCAGCTCCTCTTCCATTCTGATGTAGCTATGTGAGAGGTGAGTAGATGGATGGAAGCGTACCATACAGCTGATTTTCTTTTCACTAGGGTCCCAGTGTAATTTTTTTTGACTATTCAGGACATCAGTGATTGAAATACATTAGTAAAGATGTGTGCCTGGATGGTGACAGAAAGCCCTGTGATTATACCCTATATCCTCAGTTGTAGTTTAATTTAGCAATGAAGTTTCAGATTTTACTTTAAGCTTTATGTAACTCTTGTTTTTCTGTGAAATAGTAGTAAGATATTTTGGTGAAAACATTAATCTGTAATAAACAGCACTTCTTCTCATTTCAGACCTGCTTAAAGCGAATTAGACTTGATCTTCCAATTTTACATGAAGATTTTACAAATAATGAAGGCATGTATGCTTTTCTACAGCCTGTTCTAGTAGTTTATTTAAACATTAACTTGTTCTCAACTTTCACAGTCAATGAAAAAATAAGGTACATTGGAAAAATAACACATGTGCATCCTTCAGTGGGGGGGGGGGGACTTTACTTACACTCAATTTTTCTTTGATCAAATTTAAGTCTATCCTCTACATGTTGATCAGGTTACATTATCTCTAAAGATGAGCCGTTTTCAGTAAATTCAGTAAAAGGAGAAGTTTCTCTATCTTAGCATCCATTCTCCACTGGTAGTGGATAATAAGTAATTGCAGGAGTAGTACACCAATGTTTGAATTGTTAGTTTAAGAAACTTTAACATTAATTTTAGGGTTCACTTCCCCTGTAGAGGTATAGAATAAAAATGCTCTTACAGTTTCCTTATCTGTGATGGATAGGGAATAGAGGGTCTTCATTAACACATCAATTGATTGATGTGTATATAGGCTTCCCATTTTAACAATCCAGTCTATATGATTATTCTTTTTTTGTCGTCCCATCCTTAAGCTTTGTTTACCTGCTATTCCTTGTAGTTCTTTCCACTACTTCAAAATCATGCCATTTAAAAGTAGTAATAGGGAATTTTGAAGTGGATAATGCAACAGTTCTTTATATAATCAAAGTGTTTCAGATGAACCAGAAAATAGTCTTCATTTCTAGCCAGTGGGGAAAAATTGAATAGGATTCAGTTTTGTGTAAGAAATTATAATACTAGAGAAAAATAGCAGACTATGGTGCTTTCTTGGGTTCTCATTGCTCATGTTGAGTAAGCAGTAAGAAGTCTTTCCCTTTTTCTCTGATCATTCCATGACAGAACTGTTGAAGCAAATTACCATCTTCCCTGTCAGCTTGTATTCTTTGTGGCTGTATTTACTGTTGGTTGTATTTTAGTAATATAATGCAACCCTGTGCAGCCACATACATTAAAACATATGGTTCCTGCCGACAGTGTCTGTCTAGTAATCAGACTTTCTGTGCGATGGCTCCATACACTAGTTTTTAAAATAATTTTACAGTAGAACACTAATTTTACAAACTTGAGGGTTTGGTGTAGTGTGGGGTTTTTTGGTTTTTTTTGTTTGAGTGAGAGAGGAGAAACTCTCCTGTTGGTGTAGTAGCATGTTCAGTAAAGTGCTACAGTGGCACAGGTGCATCACTGCAAGACTGTACATGAAGACAAGCCTTTTGTTCTACTTATTCAACTTCAAACCTTCAAGCACAACTTATGGACACTGGCATAGTCAAAAACATATTGTGCATTTCAAACTCTTTTTTAATATGGTCTGTTTGGTGCTGGTCCACACTGTTAGTGAATTACTCCTAGCTACTAAGTTTTATTAGGGGGCTGCGCTTGCCAACCTCCCTGTTGTGGGGGGTTTGCAAGCCCGGCTCTCCCCTCGGCCACCAGGGAGGACCGGGCTGCAGCTGCACCAGCCAGGGTCCCTCCTTCCACCAGCCTGGTACATTCCATCCCCACTGCATGGGTCCTGCCACCGGCACAGTGGAGCAGCTGTTTTTAAAACACCGGCAGCCACCTGCCATGTGATAACTGCTGGAGCTTCAGCCAGCCACTGTCGTGGCTCGGGTGTACCTCACCACTCCCCCGCCCCCAGATCCTTCCCCACAAACCTAGCAGCAGCTTACCTTCAAGGTGCAAGGAAAGTGAGTGCTGCTGTTGAGGAGTCAGCGCCATATTTAGATCTCTTGTAAGCCATAGGTTGCTGACCCCATTATGGGGTTAGCAGCAGGGAGGAGGCTGTGTGTGGCTAAGGGTGAAAGGCTGCGGTACACAGTGATGTCCCTCTGTTGTCCCACAGGAAAAACTTTTTTATAGGTATAGGAAGAAATTTTATTTTCTAAAATGTTCTTGCAGTTTTAAATCTACAGTAGAATGTTTGGTTTCACTATTGGTAAAGCTCTAGCTTCAAAGGCACTGATGCTTCTTACTCATGGCTTTTATACAGGTAGTGGAGGGGGAAATAATCGGCTCAGAATATCTCCTGAAGAATTAGACCCTTTTTCTGAAAATGTGAACGAAGAATTGGATTCTCAGTCCAGTACTACCTTAACAGAGGAGCAACAGCGAAGAATTGAGAAGAACCGGCAACTAGCCTTGGAAAGAAGACAGGCAAAGATGCAATTTAACAGTCAGTCACAACAAAATGGTAATTAGTAATAGAATTTTCTAGTTTTAAGTGCTAACAAGCAGTGTTCGTAGCTTAGAAATCTCAAAGGCCATACCATCAAACCAAAGAAGTGAACAGGATATGCTTTACAAATTTATTTGAAAAAAAAAAAACACATTTTCTAGAGGGGTTGTGGTTGTATAGAATAGTAAACATCTAACTTTGAATGTTTCCTCTGTTTTCCAGAATTTAACCTTTATCTATGCAGAGTTGAGAGCTTTCACTGTGTTGCAATTATGATTAAACATTCAAAAAACTACACAGATCAATGCCTCCCCAAGGAAGGTCTTAGAGGGGTAGCTCTGTTAGTCTGTAACTAAAAAAACAACAATGGTCCCGTAGTACTTTAGTAATTAAATATATTTCTGTATTTTTGTTAGTCTCCTGACGTTTCAAAGCAGCAGCACCGCATGAAGCCTGGATCAGCTAGGGAGTCCCTAGCTGATCCCGGGTTCCATGCAGTGCTACCGCTTTGAAATGCCAGGAGGAGCCTGATGCTGGGCTCCCATGGTGGTGTTTCAAAGCCGCAGTGCCCCGTCTGTGCCCCCGAGCTTGGGGTCTGGCTGTAGGCTCCATGCGGCGCTGCTGCTTTGAAATACCCTTCCCCTCCTCCCTCCTGCTGCCTCTTTCTGATAGAGGCAGCAAGGTGGGGGGAGCGACTATCCGATAAGCATTTGCTAGGGGAAATGAAGGACTAGTTGACTATCCGATAAGCAAATGCTTATCGGATAGTCAACTAGTCCTTCATATCCCCTAGTCCCTGAACCCCACCCCCAGGTGCCAAAGCAGTTTAGCTTTGTGGGGGGGGTCCTCTATGATGTAGATTCATAGAAACTTTGAATAGCGGATAAATATAAACACCTCCATTTAGAAGACTAAAAAGTTATTTAAAGAGGTTTCTGTACAGACTTTTGAAGAAAAGAGTGACCATCAATCTCATGTGTGAAATGGAGACTTCACAAAATCTAACTCCTTGCAGTTAGACTTCTACTCTGGGGATAACTGATAGCACTTTTTTTTTTTTTTTCTTAAATTTAGAATGAAAGTTGGTTGCATCATGTTTATCCACATCCCACCAAAACCCAGTGCACATTTTCTTTTCTGGTCACAGATTTCAGATTAGTGACTCTCCTGATTTGTTAAGGGGGGTAGCTTAGAGAGGTGAACCTGAGCAATTAAATTGCAGATGGTAAATGAAATTACAGTACTTTGACATAATAGGCAATAATGCTTTACTTTTTTAAAATAGATCAGTCTACCTCCCAGCCAAATGAAGAAAAGTTTAAAACAGTTGTGGCTCAGGATCCAGCTGATCTGACAGTAGAAATTCACACTGCTGAAGCCAAAGTTGTTATGGAAGCTGTGGACAAAGATACACAATTCAAATGTGCAGAAGAAATCAAATAATTGCGCTCTCTGGATACTATGACATTTAAGAGACCCAGATATCTAAGTATGTTCAAATGTCACTGGCTTTCTCTCTCCTCCCCCACCTTGGACATTCTATGGAAATCTTATCCAAGACATCAATGTATCTGAATGACTTTTATCTATTTCACTATGTAAAAAGGCACCCATCAGCTCCAGTGCTGTTTTTCCCCCAAAAATTCAGGAAAGAAACACAGCTATTCTGCATTTAAACTTTTTTTTTAAACTTGCTTTTTCACAGACACACAAGTTTTCAGTGAAAATACTGATTTCCCCCTGCCCCTCCCAAAGAATACTATGAAGTGACTTTTTAAAAATTGACATTCCTCAACCTTAACTTACCAAGGTTTGAAAAGCCTGCGTTTGTATAATGTTTTTTCATTCTGCTAAGTTTGTTAAACTTGATGGTACAGTGCCAGGAACTACTTGCTCAGTATGAACATGCATATTGTCTTAACTGTTCTGAAGCCTTTTGTAACAATACTTCATGTTATGAAATGCTTATATTTTAGTAAATTATTTTATACAGCACCTTGAAAGATATTACCTTTTAGAAATAAAAATTGAAAAATATTCTCTACATAACCAAATATTCCTAGCCGTTTGAAGTAATTAGTCACCAATTTTCTATGGAAGAAGGTTGTCAATCAAATCTCTAAATGTACTCTACCCATTATGTTGTTTAAGTTATGAGAAAAATCAGTGTGGCAGGAAATTAAGTAGCTTCAGATTTACAATTGTTAAGCATTCTGTAGTCTCAGTATCTGACAGTGGACTTACCCATTCATAACCAGAATTAGAATTCTGTTATTTTTGAAGGATTTTTGCCTTCAAGTGTTATGTATCTGGCTGTTCTAGGGCAAGTTTACATTTCTGTTGATGAGAAAAGGCAGATTATTTAAAGGCAATTTAATTTTTCTGAGGGAAGGGAAAAAACACTGAAAGCTCACAATACTTAATTTTCAGTGAAGTTAGAACAAGTGTTGTACAACTCTGGCAGAATACTGACACAGGAAAGCTGAAGTGAAATGGACTTTCCATAGAAATTGGATGTTTTTCTGCTTTTGAAAACCTCCCAAAGAAACTTTGGTCAGATGCCAATCTTCTGGTGCTTTATTGATTTCTACCGTCAAACCATGCTAAATTTAGCTTCGTATTAATTTTGATAGTGGCAGGAAAGCTCCCCTAAAGTCTCCATTTCATTAAGGCCCATGAAAACCCCCCATTACTATGTTGATGATCTTAAAATAGGCCTGAAAGAGGATTTAATTTGTATTGTAACTTTAACCAGTTTTGAATTTTTTAAAGTGCACTTTTGTGTAGCAAGCCATATAAGGAATGAAGCAGAACTCCTTCATTCAGGTTGATAATAAACAGAGCTATAGAATCAAAAGGTACTTAAATAATTTGATGAAAACAGAGTAAGATTATTATTCTGGCTGCATCAGTGTAGTATTGCTTATGCAAATATATTTAGATTTTCTATACAAACCATTTTTAGGAAAAAAAAAGTCCAGTCATTTTTAAGATCAATTTTTTTAAAAAGACATCTTTAAGGAGGTCACCACAATACAATCTGTAGTCTTTCCAGAAGAATACAGTAGTTGGCCACATACAAAACATCTTAAATAAACTAGTCCTATCTCATCCTGTAAAAATCAGTGTTAAATTTCAGTTAAGGTACAGTTCAAATTAGCAAAAGCAGAAACCATTAAAAATGTTTACCTCAATTTTTAAAACAAGATTTAAAATTGTGGAAAGCTGCTTCAGTAGAGCAGAACCAAATGGTAGTTCATGTGTGGTTATCTGGTGATACATCTAGTAGAGCTAACTCCTTAATTTCCTCAAGCAGCTGGTACAAGTTAACTCCCTTTGTCTGGCAATACTCCTGATATTCTTCCTGAATTACTTGAACTGTGTTCTTTTCCTGCGCAAGCTGAGCTTCCTCTGCCGATCTAGTTACTTCTTTTATTAAGTCAGTTTTCATTATATGAGAATTCTTCTGGTAGAGCTCTGTAGCTTCACGCTTGTAAGGTGTGTTGCTAATTACTTCAAGCTTGATGGTGGCAGGGTGGCAGCGTGAAGTCTGCACGGATATTTTTACCTTAGAAACAAAAGTACACTGTTATTTTTTCCCATCATTTCTGCTCTGATGCTTCCATTAAGTGAATTTATTAAGACTTACTGTTATATGGTCAAACAGACTCAATGTAACAGATTCTCCATCAGCTGTAGTAGAAATAATTCTGTTCTGACAATGGTGGAGAGAACCAGGTTTCCACACACACGAGCCATCAGACTGAAAGGAGATGACCAAACCCTCTTTGTTTTTTAGATAAGCAGCACCTTTAATGCCATACCTATGCGATGCACAAAATGAAAATACAAATGTGTTTTGAGAAACAGTATTATGGTACCATTAAGAGCCATCACCCACTATAGTGATTCTAAACCATCAACACACCAAAGCAGAGGAAGGATTACATCTATGTAAACAAACAATAGAAATGCATTGGATCCTGATCAGCATGTTCCATAACTTCCTTCATACTTTTGTCATTTATCAAGAAATTTGTGTCCCAGTTGTGAAGTGAGCCTCTTCCAAAAAAATTACAAAGAGCAAGCATTAGGCAAGGGCAAAAACCCCCAATACATGCATTCTGCATCTCCCTCCTCCACTGAACCAGTACTGAAGTCTACTTTAGCTGCTTGTCAGGTGTAGGGGGTAGGAGCTGATCAGAACTGTAACTACAAAGTAAAAAGATATCAGGATGCCCATGCTAACTTAGCAGCACTAGCTACTTTTTCCCTGGCTTTTGGAGACTGGAGAAATTTCTCTTAGTATTAAAGGGAGGGCTGTCCAACTTCTGCACAGTCCCAGCTGCTTTTCCTAACTCATTCCATTCACTATTCTTAAGTTATATCTAATGCATAACAGTTTATAGAATGAGAAGATATTTTAAACACCCATTTCAAAGATCAGAAATTCAAAATTAAAATTGCCATGTAAGAGTTCCTTTTCATGATGCTAAAGTATGTCAGTCACAAATGCTCTCCTCTCATGATGGTGCCATGTCTCACTCTTCCCCACCACAACCCTTTTAGTCTCAGAGAGACAGATGGGATGCTATTAAAATAAGAAAACAAGAATACAGCTGGTATACTCTCTAACTCCGTCTCCCCAGATCTAGGTACCCCTTATGTTAAATAATGGGGGGAGAGATGAATGCAGTGCAAAGTAGAAGTAGCTGGGGAAATCCGTTTTAAACTTTCTTCAAGAAACAGTTGTCCTTTTTCAAGGATCCAGTCAATTTCTGTTATAAAAACACTTAGAACTAAGTAGACCAAATTAATTTTGTTATTGGAAAATAAATTTAAAGTGGCACAAATTTCAATTATAAGGAAGCTGGACAATGGAAGGAGTAGGGTTCAAACAATCATTTAAGATGGGAAATTAAGCATTCAAAATAGATATTGTAAGTATCATCCCCTTTTTTTCCCCGTTAGGAACTTTTTTGTTTTTTAGAGTCAAGGGCTAGAAAACCATTGGGCCTAAATTAAAACTTAATCCATCTTTCAACAACAAACTATGCTATAGTCAGTTACTGTTACCCGTCTTAAGAACCAGAAGTTTTCACTAATACTGCACCCTGCTATATCTTATTTCTATACCAACTGCAAACTCTGACTTACCTTGGTACAAAAACAAGTACACCATTTGTTCGAATGGAGTAAACAACACCATCTGCTGTACAGCGCTCATCTGTTTCAGGGACTTTGTCTTTGAAATACATACACTGGAAAAGCTCAGTAGACTGTTTCTGGACATGTTGTGCAGCCTGTCAAAAGAGTGCCCCCATAAAAAGACTTTAACAAAGCATTAAAATAAAATGTTGCAGAAGATGCTTATTTGACTTCAATAAATTGTAAGACTCTACAAAGGTCATTCCAGTATTATATTTTTACAAAAATACACCTTCAGTGAAATCAAGCATACAGCATAGACAAGGTATAAAGTTAAAGCCCATTATCATTACTGGGGAAAAAAACTGGCCAAACTATTCAATGTTGTAATTTCATACCTTTTGGTTGCAGTTTTCTTTGAATGGTAACCAAAGACTAAAAGCATTAAGATTGTTAACTTCTGCAAAGCTCTCAATTACAGTGCAAACACATTATGAAGTACTTCTGAAATGTCATGCTACCATATTGAACAGGGCTGAGCAATCTGTGTTTAACAGTAGTATCTCTTAGAAACTGAAAAATGGAATGTTAACAACAAATAACCAGTAATCAAAACAGCACCAGCCCCTACAGTAACACATGCAAAACCAGACATATCTCCACTCAGATACTTATCAAACCTCCCTACAGCACTGTTCAAGTCCATTGATCCTATACATACTTATTGCAGGAAGCATATCTGAGCCAGTGCACTAAATGCCCCAACAGCTATGTGGTTGAGACAACATGATCACTATGTTCTCAAATGAACCTACACAGAAAAATGCTTGACACCCAATCCACAGAATATTCATCTATCTGATCTCTCAGTCTTCAAAGGAAATCTGCACAACGCCTTCAGAAGATGAGACTGGAAATTTAAATTCATAACTCTACGAGGCACCAAAACCAGGGACATCATAAACTGTATTTAAAACTTATTACAACCTTTAATTAACCCACCTGCCTTTGTTCTATAACTATAGAGGCTCTAACTACCCACTTCACCTTGGTCTCTTACACCATGTTAATTCCTTATTTGTTCCATCCTTTTATTTCACTGACACAGAGTACCTTTTCCAGACCTGAAGAAGAGCTCTGTGTAAGAGCACATACTTGTGTCTTTCACTGACAAAAAGCTGGTCCAATCAAAGATAACACCTCATCCACCTTGTCTCTTTATTGAAACACTGTCAGGCCTGCATTGGTTCTCTAACAGTAAAGCTCAATTTAGGACTTGTCTACATTTGGGATGCTACACCTGTGCCACTATAGCACTTCAGCATAGACACCCACAGGCAACAGGAGGGGTTCTGTTGGCATAGTTAATCCACCTACCCAAGAAGCAGCAGCTAGATTTGATGGAAGAATTACTGCATCACTGGAATGGGGTACTTACATTGGTGGTACAAATTTAAGCATAGACACATGCACAACTAGGTCATTGACCTAACTTTGTAATGTAGACCAAGCACATCTGGGTTTTTAAAAAGGTGGTGTGAATACAGGATGAAAATCATTTTTAAACTATGGTTTATTTAGGGTTGGAAAATCCATATCAGATCCTTTTCCTTTCTGTTGGCAGAGAGAAGCCACTATCACCAATTATACTCCCATTATTTCTTCCATCATGAGCAAGGGATGAGAAGAATTGAAAGGTGCAGTAGACCTGTACAATGGAGCAAAAGCTAAGTACAGAGGGCTGGCTTCAGTGTAACTAGTCCACTAAGCAGCTCAGGATTATCTGGCTCCAGTAAGCTCATTTTTATTTACTTTTTACACATTACAGCACATTAGTGCACACCAGTAGGGTCTACAAAGGGACCAAATGCATGTTAGTGAACTTAAGAAATCACGCCCTCATAGTGAGCATTATCACGCTGTGTGGATAAGCCCTTCGGCTTCTTTTAACTAGCTTCTACTGCACTCTGCTGACAACACTATCTTTCCAGAGGTAAATGGGGCTTCTTGTCCCAGGTAAAGGGACAATCTGCCTCTACAAGATTCCCAAATAAAAACTGTAACTAAAATCTGAGATTTGTTCTTTCTTACCCTCTTTTTTCATTAGTGATGCAAGTCCAGCTACACTTTCAACCTAAAGTACTTGTTTGTTTCTTAAAGAGCTCATCACACTCTGTGCCTACAGATTTACAACTTTGTTAACTGCTCTGTTAAAAACTTGATTCAGGAAAATTTTACTTATATCAGCAGAACTTGCCTGACCCAAATTAGGCTATGAGAAATGAAACGTTTTCTCCCCCATGAAAAAGTCAAGCATGTAGTTCTAGCAGAAACATCAAAAGATTGTGAAGGTTAATTCCCAAATTTTTATCCCAAGGTTAAAGATAGCTATGTGTTCTCTGTATCAAACTGTACATTTTTTAAAAACGTAAAAAACAACGAATAATCTAGTAGTACCTTAAAGATTAACAAAACTTGTAGATGGTATCATGAGCTTTCGTGGGCACAACCCACTTCAGATGAAAGAAGTGGGTTGTGCTCACGAAAGCTCATGAAACCATCCACATGTTTTGTTAGTCTTTAACGTGCTGCTAGACTACCAGGGGCGGCCCGTGCCTATAGGCAAACTAGGCAGCTGCTTAGGGCACCAGGTTACATGGGGCACCAAATTCCAAACCCTGCCCCTTCCATTTCCCCTTCCCTTTCCGGTGCCCTACCTGGAGCATGGCATCCCTGCGGCCAGGAGGGGGGTAAGTCCTGGGAGAGGCAGCGCGCAGGGGAGTTTCCCCTGCCTCACGGGAGGGGGGGGGGGGTCGGCCCCGGGGGAGGAGGAATGCGGGGGGGAGGGGTTCCCCTGCCCTGTGGGGGGGGGTCGGCCCCGAGGGAGGAGGAATGCGGGGGTTTCCCCTGCACGCGGGGGGGGGGGTTCGCCCCGGGAGAGGCTCATGCCAGCTTCTCTCTGGGGGGTGGGATCTTGGGAGGAGGCGGGCGCAGGGGACTCTCCCCCCGGCCCGGCACCCTGTTACCTCTCCCCAGCCCCCGAACTCCATCCCCAGGCCCCCATCCCCAGCCACAGAACTCCAGCCCCTTGGCCCCCAGCCACAGAACTCCATCCCCGGCCCCCCTCTCCCCAGCACAGAACCAAAACCCTCAGTCAATATCTGCCCTTGGGGTTGGGGGGGAGGGCGCCGATTGCATGGTTCGCCTAGGGCACCAGTTGCTGGCAGCTAGTCTAGGGCCGCCCCTGTAGACTACTCGTTTTTTAAGTTTTTCCAGTTACAGACTAACTTGGATACCCTCTGAACCTTCTGTACATTTTTAAACATCAGAACTTCAGTGAAAATTTTGGAAATAAGAGTTTTTGGGTCCAAAAACCTTTAGAGAAGGAAACAGAAGAACTCAGAGATGCTCCATCAAAGAAATTTTAAAATAACTATCATGTATGTTAGCAACTAATACAGCCATTGACAAAGGAAGCAACCTGATTAACAAGGCCACAGACTTTTCTTCAGATATGCAAATGGATTTGAGAACAACATTTAGCCCAATGGTACCAACTTTTGCTCAGCTGGGGCAAGAGGCTCTTTACCTTCAAAGATCGAAAAAATGTTGGTATTTTCAATTCAAACTTAGCAACTCACGCCATTAAGGCAGCTATTAGCACAAGCCAAATAGGGCCAACTTTCATATAAAGTATTTACTGTATTGTCAAAATGCTGTGGCCTAGGCTGAAGCAAAGAAACCCTAAGTGTGGTTTGGGTTTTCCTAGACCTTGCAACTCCAGAGCAGTCATTTAGAGAAATGACGTTTTAAAAAGATGGGAGTTTCTTGCTAATCATTTACAAAAAGGAATTGCTATTTCAAATTTCTGTAATATCACAGGGAATAAGACTATGTTGCAAGTTCCTGTATACTTTTTAAGTGTGCTTCCTACCTTCTACCTTTCTAATGCTTCACCACACACTCAAGAGGATTAAACCTTTGCATTTCTGGTTGTATATTTTCCTTTTTTGCTTAAGTGTAAGCTGTAATGACATTTTCAAGTTTTACCTATATTCCTTTGATTACTTTATACTGTGATTTAATTATGTTTAATATTATTTAATTAAAAGACTAGCTTTATTATGTAGCACCTAGAAACTCCCAGTAAGGATTGGAGACCATTGCACAAGGTGCTGTTCAAACACATTCAAAGACATAACTGCCCTCCATCTTACTCTGTTTCTGTTGTTGATGTGTCTACACAATTCCTCAAGATCTTTGTTGCTGAACAAATTAACTGTAACATTTACTTCAGTATCTTTTAAAGTGGCAGCCATTAGCAGTCTGTGGACAACAATATCAGCATATCTTCTAATAGGAGAAGTAAAATGCGTATATTTATCTAGGGCGAGTCCTATGACAAAAGGAGACAGTGATGAAAAGAAATAATTAAATTCCAGTGATTTAAAGAAAAAAAGATACACGGAAGAGTGTGTGTGTGTGTGTATGTGTGTGTGTATTTATATTTATATAACACACACCCGCACTCCTTCCCCTCCTCCCCCCGAAGCTAGGGTACCATAATGATGGAACTCTTCTTCAGGACAAGAGCCAGTTGAGAAGTACAGTGCATTAGACATTGCCTGAGTAGCCATGGACCGCAGTAGTTTATTCACAATTGGATCTAAGGGATCTTCTGCTTTATCCAGAGAATCAGCCAGTGCTTTATTAGACCTACCAAAAACAAATAATGAATTCTTAATATAATTATGCTGTCCCTGAACATTACATCGTGTGATTTAAAAATAGCAAGGCAATACACGTTCAAGTAATTAATAATCAGATTGCATTTTGCTTAATAATTAAAACTTCTAAACCAAAAACTGTAGCAGCACCTCTGCCCTAGAATAGTATTCTTATTTGAAAATGCCAGATTCCATTTAGTTAAGCTTCCTCTTCTGCTCCTCTTCTGAATGCCATGCGAGGGCCAGGCATGACTGGAGCATGCGGGCTACTCTATTCTTATTTCTGTGAAGTTGCCCAGTCTCATAAAATGGATGGAGGAGCTGGTTTCACCCACTATACAAGTGCTAGTCTGCAGACCTGGCCACAGAAGGCAGGAGGAGTAAGCTGCACCCCAATCAAAAGGATGTAGTTGTGAACACACATATGCTCCCAGTATTCCCAAAAGGGATGCCTTTTGGCGTTTTCCTTGAAATTGCAATGGTCTACACCACAACCTTCACAGGTACAACCTTTCCCTAAATTTTAAATACTAACTTATATTTCACTCAACCTCCTTTAGTCAAGAAGGGCAAACTCAGGATGCTACTAGAGCAGGCCCCAGACAGGCTCCCCGCTTGCCTAGCCCCACCCACACACGCTCAGAAATGTGGTTGCGGGGCAGTTTCACTTTAAAAACTGAGCTTGGAGGGGAAGGGGAAGCTTTAGGCGCTGCGCCCACCCCCAGCACAATCCCATTGGCCGGCTTCTGGCCAGAAACTGGCCAATGGGAGCTGCCTGTTTCAATAACAAGCAGCCACAAAGCACAAAGAGCTCATACTTATTCACAGAGAGCACAGGGCTGCAGCCTGTGAAGGGGGGGGAGGGGGGGCCAGGCAGAGAGGCTGATTCAGGAACGGGCTGCTAGCTGGTAAGTCCCTGGCCAGAGGCTGCCTCAGGAACCCCAGCCCCTTCTTTCCCCAACCCACTCCTGTCCCCCTACTCCACATACCTAAATCTGCTGCCCCTCTCCTGCATCCATACCCCTTCCCAGATCCGGCACCCCAATCCCCTGCCCCAGATCACAGTCTCCTCCTGCTGTAGCTCACAACCCAATTCCCTGCCCTAGGTCACAATCCAACCCCAGTACAGTGCCCTAGGTCACAAATGCCTCCTTCACCCGAACTCCCTCCCATACCCCAAGCTCCCTTCTGCACCCAACCTCCATCCCAGACCCTGCATCTCCTCCATTAATATCATGGAAGAGTGCGGCCCTCAACCACACTTTCTAAATTCTTGGAGTGACCCTTATCAAAAATTATTGCCCACCCCGACTAGAGGAATGAGGGAGCAACCAAAGCTAGAACAATCTTAAAAATCAGTGTGAACACAATTTGGTCTTTCCACTCTGGCTGGACAGAATGTAGGACATATTTACATCCAGGCCAGAAGGGACTATCATAATAATCTTGTTTCTAATCTGACTACTACACATTGCAGGCCACAGAACCTCACCCATACATTCCTGTATCAGGTCCATAACTCCTGAGCTAATGCACTTCTCAAATCTTGATTTGAGGACTTCAAGTTACAGAGATTCCACCATTTACTCTAGTTCAAACCAGCAAGTGACCCATAGCTCATGCTGCAGAAGAAGCAGAAAATCCCGCAGTCTTTGCCAGTCTGACCCAGGGATGTAAAATTCCAGTTAATCAGTTAACCAACTAAGCGGGATCCAAGCCATGGACAGTTCCAGCCTGCGGGGCTCCCAGCCCTGCGCTGGGGCTGCTGCCGGCTCCTAGCCCCTGCCTGCATCAGGCCCAGCCTCCATGCAGCAGAGGCTGCTCTGGACAAGAGCAGCCCCTGTCCATGGTGGGCCCCTTGTGAAGCTGGAGCATCCCCCTGCCCACAGCAGGTGGGGAGCTGCTCCAGCCCCCACCGGATAGCAGTTAACCAGAACTGGTAAGCATTACCCATTTAGCGTGATGCTTACTAATTAACCTTTAAAATCCCTAGTCTGGCCTGGGGGACAATTCCTTCCTGATCCCAAATACAGTGATCAGTTAGATCCTGGTAATGTGAGCAAGACTCACCAGCCAAAGAAGTTACTCAGAGCCCACCCCTTCCACTGTCTCATCTCCACACATTGCTAATAGCAGTTGCAGAGGGGGCCACGGTCCATTTTAGGCACTCTCAATATACCATCCCCTCCACACACTTATCACGCCTAGTCTTAAAACGAATAAGGTTTTTTGCCCCCACTACTCCCCTTGGAACGCTGTTCCAGATTACTCAGGTAACATCTATTCACTCAGTTAGAATGGCCACACCCACATCACAGAATGACTACACTGAAATGGCAACAGTTACTTTTAAGAAACGCTATGAAACATCAAATGTGGTTTATTATACTTGGTACATGTTTGTCTACGTTATAACGGTTAACCACTGGAATGTCTCTCTGAGTGCTTACAACAAACTAAGAGAAGTAAAAGGTACCGTGTGTCTATGGAAAAGCCTTTGGCACTGGCACATTCTTGGAGCTCTGCAAAAAATTCTTGCCGCGGTGGAGGATGTTGGCGCAGCAAGGCGTGGTGAGGAAAGTTCTCCCAAATCATCTTCGCCACCCAGTGGTTGGCAAGGATCATACATTCAGCTACAGTCTCGTGCACCTCTAGTGGCTGTTTAGGGATGAGATCATGAATGTTCTTTTTATCATCCAGCTGTACTCTTACTTCCACTCCTTCCAGCTCTAGAGCGCCACAGCTGTCACGTTTAGCCCGAACATGTCGAGCTACATCAGTCAGTTTTCCTATTGCCCAGACCAGCTCTTCCAGCTTCTGCTGTCTAGTTCTCTCATCCAGTTCTTTGAGTTCCAGGATATCATCAACTACACTTAGGTCACCATCTAATAAACCCTGTGCTACCTCGTAGACCAGTTTGTATGAAGACCGAATGATGGTTCTGTTGTACCAGACTCTCAGGATTTCATAGGAATTTTTATCTAGTTCCCACATGACACTGACAGCATACCTTAAAAATAAAAATTTCAGTTAATCTATTTATAACCACTTCCAGTTTTAATAAAATGGAACTTTAAAGAAATCAACATTTGATAAGCCTACAGATTTATTTTAGTTTCTTGAGCTAATACCTCTATATTTTACTTCAAGAAATAAACAGGGGCTTGCCAGTGCCATTCGTTCACGCAATTGCCTTTCAACCCTGAGGACAATACAGTAAACACATGAAGACAAATTACATCAGCAATGGTGATATTCTACATCTAAGAAACACAGCCACTCCTGTTTTTAAAGTGCAGTTGTACTATAATGTTTTCATTTACTTTGAAAGCATTTTAGTGAAATGTAACAAGAGCATCCCGATCTTTGTTATTTTTAACCTATAAAACACTCACGTTCTATCGTTCTATTTCGCACTGGCTCAGGTGATTGGTAATGAGAAGTAATAACTGTTCTTGTGAGTCTTTATATGTGTTATCCACGTGGACGCCACACTTGGTGTGCATGTCCCTCATTCATGCATGAGTGGATTCTTTCAGCCATCAGTGTCTGTTGAGGTCACATGTATACCCTATCTGTCCTTGCACCGCTCAATCTGAGGGCATAAACCATGGAATGGGCCCAGCCATCCCTCAGTTCCTTCATCAATATAAAACCTGAGAGAACTCCATCCTAAAAGGGAAGGCTAGTGAGGCATAGAGTCCACATGGACAACACATTTCAAATGACTACACTCACTGTAAGGGAAATAACCATTCTCTCTTCTTTGAGTGATTGCCATCATGGATTCCATTACGGATGAGCTCAAGAGCTTGGGGTGGAATCTCAGTTTACCTGAGCACTAACAAAGTGGCACTGTGGTTAGCAATGTCCTTCCTTACGCTGTCCACAGGAGGCTTGCATCAAGATCTCAAGGAGGAAAAACCTCAGGCTGGCTTCTCTAGCTTTCTGAGTTTGCTTACAGAGAATAATGATCTCAGGAATAAGTCTCTCTCCAACGTGCTCATTGTTAATCAGCATCAAAGAACCTCAGGAACTCTAGCGATTAACACCAGCACAGAGCTAGAACTCTTGTATGAGGGGGAGGTCTGAGGGGGAGGGCTGTCTAACCTCAACTAAAAAAAAATTTTTATTTTTTTGATCAACAGGAAAATAACTGTATAAACTAGTAACCAAGTTGTAACATAGCTAGCTGTAGCACAGTCCACAGAGAATGCAAACACTGCAGGGATCTGTCTCACAACTATGAGAAGAAATAGTAGCAGTAAAATGAAATGAGGGATGTTTAGGTCCCTCTGCCCTCAAGAGAGGAAGAGAGCTAAGGACATTTAAGGCACAGTTGTGACTCCAACAGACACAAATCTTACATGCGCGGGGCATCTACACACTAGGAGTAGAGTGCACATGGACAGTCTGCAAAGAAGAGCAGACCCTTTCATCTCTAGGCCACTAGTTAAATTAAGTTCAGGTTGCTTAAGTTATTAACATCTGATGACAATTCCCATTGTAGTGAGGTCCATATCAAGAAACATCAACCACAACTGATACCCTTTTGAGGAAAGAAGCTGATGTTTGAATGGGTATAAAACCAACTATAATCTGATCCATGGAATTGCTCTGAGCATGAAATTTGTCCCCAAAAAACTCTTTAAAAATGGAGAGAGATGCCTATTAAGGGAGCATTACCAATGGGACACTTAGATGCCAACAAATGTTTGTTGTGGACTACATCATTATATATTAATAAAAAGACCACGCTCAGTTTTAGTTGTGATTGCATGCTAAGTCTTTGACTCTACAAGGACTCATGTCTCTGTTTGATTGATGAACAGAACTATTCTCACTGAATAAAAACATTAGCACATATATAAATCTTTGTAGGATAGGGTCTAAGCACTTCTTTCACAGGTATGATAGGGATTTGTTTAAGTGCATGTAACTCTAACTTGGAGATTTAAAAAATGAAAATTATGTGCATTTTATACACATTAACTTGCACCTCCAAAGTAAATGTTTCCTACTTTTTTAAATAAACTATTCCTGTGATGCTATATAAAAATTACTGGCTACACTAACAGAGTCACCATGAGTACCAAAGTTGAAATAAATCTTATACAAAGTATACCATGTAAGGTATCAATGGAAAAGTTAGGATTTACTAAGATTATCCTGTTTATATGCATATACCATCTTTGTACCCAAAGTTATGAATATTTGCTATGTGATTGTATCGTAAACGCATGTTACATTCCTGAGTGACAATCTCTAGATTCACATCAAGTCTAGACAGCTATGGGCTGACAGACCTTAAGAACCCTCCAATCACACAATGGGCCATAGAAGAAACTCATTCCACTCAGAGGATGCCTCAGACAATGAGAAGCCAATGGCCACCTCCTTTAATTCAGCAAACCATGTAACGGCACATGATATGCTTATGTGACTTTGGACTCCATCTTGGGCCAGTAATTTTTAATGCACCTAGGGTGTGGGTTTTGTTTGGGACAGTGAACTTCTACGCACAAAGCAAAGGGTATAAAAGACCTCTGAGACCTCTGCTATTTTGCTTCTTTCCTGCACTAATTCCGCGGACTATGGATTTACAACTAAAAGGATCATCTTGAACTGTGGACCGAGGACTTTCCTTTTAGAAGTTAGCTTGCAAAAGTCTCTCTGGTAACAGTCTATTCCATCACTGCTACAAACTTGATATAAGGACTTTGCAATCATTTATAAGTTTCTTCTTTTTTATGAATAAATCTTTAGTTAACTAAGGATTGACTGACAGCGTGACATCTGGGTGAGATCTGAAATAAGTGTTTGATCTTTTGGGATTAGTAAAAACCTCACATATGGTGAATAAGGTTTTCAGTAACCTCTCACCATACTAGATCTGTTTATCTGGATGGAATACAAGGACCGGAATGTCTAAAGGGGATTACTTTTAGTTTCTAGTTAACCAGTCTGGTATTGCAGAAACTCTTTTGTTACTGGCTTGGTGAATCTAATTAGAGAATAAACCACCAGTTTGGGGGGATTGTCTGTCCTATTTCTTGCAGGCTTCCCTGAGTATGGCGCACTCAGTGCGGCCCTTCCACAATTCCTTATTAGTTTTACAGAATTAATCTCACTACACATGGGATATTTATATACAGGATCCCAAACACGTTAATAGCGAACATTTGTACAAGAGATGTACTTGGATACCTGTTCATAGCAATAATTAAGTTATTTGTGTAAATCCCTCGTGTATCAGTAGATCTCTTGTTAGTTATCAGCATTACAAAAATCGTACCTGTCAACTCTGCTAAGAAGAGAGCACAAGTCAGCACTCAGAATGGAAGGCAGCATATCATAACGACGATCGGCTAAATAATACGTTGTTGCCCTGACGATAAAACACATTCATAGTACATCTCTCAAGCAGTTTGCAACATAAGCACAACTTCAGCACAAGATACAAATGTCACATGATTTCAAAAGGTTAGTTTTACACACTGCACACAAGCACAGTATTGCAATCACGTTAAATAAACATTCATTTACAAATTATGGGCCCAGTCCTACTTTCTTCATGCAACTTCAATTTGGAATTGTGAGTGCACAAGGAATTCAGGGTTAAGGCCTACAGCTAAAAAGTTTAGTCAGCTAAAAACAAAAGATTATTCATAAACTGTACCACGTATCTTCACTGGCTACCGAGTTTATATAAGTCTGCAATTACATAAAGCAATATATCTAATAAAAACAGAGTTTCAATATTTTAATTTCAAAATAATGGCAAGAATAGAAGAGGACTGACATATCTGGCAAATGAAAATGAAAATATGTGGCTGGAGCCTGGAGATCCTCTGACCCCCTCCCCTGCTTGGATCTCCCTACCCTCGAAAAGGAGGTGGAAGAAGCTGAGATCAAGAGTGAAACAGAGGGTAGGTGGGGGTCAGGAGAGTTAAGAGGGGGTGGGAGTTTGGGGTGTCCCACTCCCAGATGGACTGCCTGCCATGCCTGGGAGAGGAGATTCAGACTAGGTAGCCCAACTGGGCTGCTGCTCCTGGGGTCTGTGAGAGACAGGACTCTCTCACAGCCCCACAATGGAGGGGGGGAAGTTGTCAAGATTTCTGGTGAGTTGCTGGTATTTTGAGATACGGGGGGAAGGGGGATGTGGCTACATGGGAGTGATCTTATGGATAAAGTACAGCAATTGAAGGTCAAAAGAAATACTTCTGGGATTTTATTTGGATTGGTGTCACGGTAAGAAGCTGCTTTTGTGCTATTTACTCTGCCTTAGGCTTTGTCTACACTTCTAAAATTAAAGCGCAGCCACAGCAATACTTTAAATTGAAAGCATGGCTACGGCAGGAGCGCTGGGAGAGAACTCTATGTAAACTACCTCGACAGGGGAGTAGCTAACAGTGTTGGGAATCTGTTTACATTGGCACTTTCCAGCGCTGTAACCTGCTGTACTCGATGTGTGCATGATTTTTCACACCCCTGAACCAGAAAGTTGCAGTGTAGTAAAGTGGCAATACAGACTTACCCTGCAAATGGTTATACATATGGAGGGCTCCCATGCATAGGCATTTGCAGGATTGGGGTTTTAGTGAATGAATACTGGAGTAAAAGCATTTGAACTAGGCCATGACATTTGCAGCATTATATTTCAAACAAAGTTTTCGTAAGAGGTGTTAATAGCTTAAGTTTAAAAAAAAAAAAAAAAGGATTTTTAACAACATAATTTTTGGAATATTATAGATATCTGAAAACTGTGGTCTTAATTATTATTTTAAAAGATACCCTATGTTACTAATTAAAACATGATACATTGTTAAAAGCTGGAAGAACTTTACCATGGATCCTGTTTGTTTGGCCATTCAATTAAAGTTGGATTCCAGACAAGTGCTACCATTGACTCATAAGCAGCAAGCACTAGTTGTGATGCTTTGGTATACTGGTGGATTAAGACCTTATTTACAAGCTCTACAAAGTAGGGACCTGTCTGCAAACTTTGAAGCCATGTGTTAATGTACTCCAGGGCTTCTACTCTGAGTTGCTCGCTCTCTCTCTCTCTCTCTACACACACACACACACACAAAACATGAAAGTAGGACTTTGTCTGTTGCTACAGGGTTCTGTTGCACTTGCACAGCGTGGGTCCTAAACATTCATTTAAAATACCCATCACCAACCACTTAATGTTTTACTTCCCTTTGTATTTTCAGTGTTGTCACTTGTTTGTTTGTGGCTTTATTTGCTGAGTGTGTTGCTTTATTACTTATTTTTTACTGTCCTACGTGTGTGCATTATTAATCAAATTAAGAGTCGACATCCTTAGTAAGCCTTAGTGAATGCCTTTTACTGTCCTCTTTTCCAGTATCAGAAAATTGTATTGATATTTGCAATGAAAGCATGATTAGTTGACTCATAGATTTGTTTAGCCTCTTATAGCTGCGCTATGTGTGCAGATAATATGCATGCAAGAGGGCTAGTTCTTTGCTGTGCAGCATCAGTAGCATGCTAGTGTTTTGGCAGTTGCTTCATTTTTTCAGAGCAGCTCGGGCCATGCCGGAAGAGTGCACTCAACAGCACAGCCGGCAGCTAATTGGGTAACAGCAGGGCCCACTGACTGTTCCACCCTGGGGCCCACAATTGTAGTCAGCGGTCCTGCAAGCATCAGAAATTTTACTTGTTGGCTCTGCTATGTGATAGCACAAAAGAGCCTCTCCTTATACTTTTTGGAGTGTTGTTTATATTTTGGAATTCATGTAAGGGCTACTTCTTGTGTAACAGATGTATCTTCTGTAAAGATATAGTCCCTCCAAAATTCAACAAGCCTGACAGCACTGAAACAATACAGGCCACTACTAGTAATTGCATCAAATAATTCATTTTACTAGACTTCCAAACCTGTCTGGGAAAGACATATTTTATGGATAAAAAAAGGAAACAAAGCTGGTCAAAAGGGAGTCCCTCCCACACAGTCCTGCTTCCTCCAGCCCAGAAGCACAATAAATATTTTTGTGGCAGCTGAGCCTACCAAACATGACATATTAGCTTGTTTATTTTTAAAAAGCTAGGTTTGATGTCAGTTTCTCTTTAGAAAACTAATAGGCTTCCCATACTCAATAATCTCTTAATATTGTTTAAGAGTCTCACTACAAATGTCCTGCTCCTCTTCCTTCCCCAATCTGCTTTATAGTTTCTATCGTAAGTAAAACTTACCTTGCTCTGGCTTCATTGTCAGTGTAAGAATTTACTGCCACAAAATGGGTTACGTCTGCAATATGGACACCTAGCTCCAGGTTCCCATTGGCTAATGCTCTAATGGACAGGGCATCATCCACATCTTCACAGCCTTTGGGGTCAATGCTGAATACTAAATGTGTGTCCCTCAAGTCTATGCGTTTTAATTCCTCCTCTGAATTCACCGTCCATGGATTCTCTGGGGTACTGAAAGGCATCTCACACATCTGCACAAAAGAGTGTTGGCAACCATAAAATTGTAAGTTTTCTACATACAGAGGTTACAAATTAGATTTACATTTCATTTTTTCTCTTACAATGTCACAAATATCAGTATCTATACTGAACTGTACTCTCCAAGTCTTTCCTTCCTGTTTACCTTACAAGAAAGTATTAATGTCCCCAGACAGCTCTCTTCAAACCCTCAGTGAATTTCTCTCCTTAGAAGACTACAGTTTGGGAATTACAGTGTTAAACAGTGCAATTAATCACAAAATCAAACCTGGGCTTCTGAGAAAGGAGCAACAGAAATGCCGTTCTCCACCAGAATTGCTGCAGTCTCCCCTTCAAGATCTCCTATCCGCCCTAAAACTCGGACAAAATGTCCATTTGGATACACGGATGTTGACTCCCAAGAATCAATACGCACAACAACTCTACAGTTCTGCAGTAAGACAATAACTCATGTTAGGGCAGCAATGCAATAATGAAAAACAATCAACATAACCCAAAAGACACTGGCAATCATAAAAATAAATAAATACACAAATACATGCTGAAGGAGACTATACATTTTTCTTATTAAATACCATTCATAAGCATTTAATAACATAATGCATATCTTCAAATTAAAATCAAGCTATACATATGTTAAATTCATTCAGATCCCAGGCTTTAACGTACAATGCAGCAGAGAATCAGGAAGCAATAGCTCCTTTCAGTTTGGCACCTCTGCTTCCTCCAGAAGATTTCAGTTGCAGCAGAGAATCCAGTTAGTACGGTCATTTATTATATCCTACATAATAATCTCTGTACTGTTTGAACCTCTCTGGTCCAGAACTCTCTGATCCAGCAACATCCATGGTCCAGCAGGATAAAGGATGTTGCTGAACCAGAGAACCTCTGGACCAGAGAAACCCCAGAGGCTGGGAGTCAGGGCCAGATGGGAGGCCAGCGACCTGGGAACAAGGAGTCTGGTGGCTGGGGCTGACAGTAAAGCCTGGTCAGCAGCAAGGAGGGAAGCCTGGCAGGCAACCCGGCAGCAGGGAGCCTGGCAGCTGGCACCAGCAACAGAGCCAGGCCAGCAGCCCAGTTGCTAGCAGCATAGCCCAGCAACCAGCAGCATAGCCCAGCAGCCAGAAGGGGAGGCCAGCCGGGGGGCTGGTGGCCCCCTGGGAAAGCCCCGAGTCCAGCAGCAGAGGGGCCAGAATTGACTTTCCCTGGTCTGGCAAACTCCCACATTTGGGATTTGTCAGATCCCAAGGGTGGGTCCAACCATATACAAGTCAATCTGTAAATAAAGCTGATCAATTCTTAATTCTATGGGGGAATAAGCATTTGTTATCCAAACTATCAGCATTCACTTCTTGTTCATTTCAGAAAAGATACTAGCTACTAGAAGCCACTTACCCCAAAACATATTACAGTCTATGGAAGGAGGAAGACCCATGTGTTTGAATTAATATATAGTACATTTGCAGCTAATGCTCTAAGTGTCAGCTGCATGGTAACGTGTCATGTGTTCACTATGCCCTCCCTGCGACTGGACTGCTGTGAAAAATAAGATGTCACATCTGCTTCTGTGGCCTGACTGAGATTCAGGGGGGAAATGTAAACAGTGCCTATCAAATATTTACATGTACCAGAAAACCAGCCTCTTCTCTCATCGCCCATGTATTTATTTTACACAGAAAATCTTTGGAGCAGTGAGTATTTCTATTATTTGCCTACACATCATATTATTTACCTGTAGTGCTTCAGCTTGCTGTGTACTGATCCTGATTTTGGGAATTCTATAATCCCAAGGTGTGACAAGGATTTTCTGGGCATTTTTACCCTGAGATTGACTCTCTTCCTTGGATGGAAAAGTGACCACATAATCTCGCCAATTCTTCTGAATGATTCCAACAACTCTACCTTTGAAGGAGAAATACCTTTGGCTAGACATCAAATGGTTAGGCCAGTAGTGCCCAAACTTCTCCTGGCCTCCTTCCCCCTTTACCAGTAACTGAATCTATTGACACCCCATCTGCAATACTGCACAGCTAAGGCTTCCTCAGCACAGAAGGCGGAGCTGGGAAAGAATTGGGAATGGAGGAGGAGCTGGGACTGCAGGCAGAGTGAACCTAGAGGTAAAGAGGGAATGAGGGCAGAGTTGTGGCTGGAGCTGAGCTGGGGGCAGAGTAGGATGTAGCGCAGCTGTGGCTAGGGCCAGAGCTGGGCAGCAGGTGGAGTGGAGCTGTGGCTGCGCCGAGTGGGGCTGGATAGTGCTCCCTGCTCGAGCCTGTTGTTAATGTTCCCCACACCCACAGTCTGGGGATCACTAGTTTAGGCAGGAACAGTAAAACCTATGTGGGAGGTTTGGTGGATTCATCACTCTGCAGGATGAGCTTGTTTGTCCACAAGTCAATACTAGGGTGGCTAACAAGATCTGGTATGCAAGCAAGTGACTAATGAGCTTTAGATTGTGGCTGTATGAGTTTTGACCTGCTTTGAGTGCTATGCATATGTGTTTTAATCAAAATCAATATTAATGTTGTTCAAATACAAGTTTATGATAAACCAACATTTATACAGCCAGACTCTAATGAGCTAAATTTATATAGCACCATTCATCCCAAAAGGACATCAGTGTGCTTTACAGACATAAACTGATTGTCCATAAACTATCTACAGGAATCCTCTTAATTGATCTTTGGAATGCAGCCAACTCTGGAGTGGAACGTAGTAATAGGGATTTGGAAGCCTAGGTTCTTTGGCTTTCAATGGGAGATAGACACTTAAATCAAGGCACTTTTGAAAGCTTTACCTGTAACATTACTTTGAACATGGCAAAGTAGGAGGCTCAAGTTAATGTTTTGTGTTTGAGTGTGATTATGCAGAATTGGGACCAGGGTGTACCATGAGTGATTCTATCAGAATTGAGAATTGTGTTGTGAAGTGAGAGACTGTGTGTTTGGGTAGTAAAGCATGCAACATATCACTCAGACCAATTTCAGTCAGCTGGCATTCACCTTAATGTTAAGTGACTGTATTGTTGATAAATGCATTTGAACAACTATGACGCTAATTTAAAGTGTTTTGCTGTGGGAATATTATAGGATGGGCTGACAGCACTGCCTATTATTAAAGTCAACCAATGCCTTCTATTGTAAGATCTATTTTCCATTACTTGTAAATTTGTCAAACTAACCATTTTAGCTGAAGTTTTCCATGCCAGTTGCCTCTTTTAGGGTAATTATTTTTGGAAAATTTAGGCTCAAAATGATTCAGCCACTTCCAAGAATACAGCTAGGGAAAAATATGTTGTGAAAAAAGCAGTGGTTACAGGAAGGAAAAGGATGTTTTCATAGTTAAGGGAGTTGAATGCTGCCCTGGAGAACTGGATTCTATCTAAGTTTCTGCCACAGAATTCCTAAATTATGCTTATGAAGTCACAAAAGCCAAATTTTTCACAGAAGGTCACTTATTTCCTGGGTGCCTGACTGGAGATCCTGGTTTGTCGTGAAGGGGAGCTGTGCTTTGAACATATTACATGTTATATACTGCTAAGCTCTCTGAAAAATCAGCTCCTAAGTGTCTCTAATTGGACACCAAAATTAATGAATAATTTTGACCTTAGTTTCTCTGTGCCGTATTTTCTCCATCTTAAAACAGGATAATACTCCTCTTTATCTCACAGGGGTGTCGTGAAAATAACTTCATTAGTATTGTGACGAACCGAGACACTATAGTTCTGAGTGCCATACAGAAAAGCCCACGAGGAAATAAAAAATTCTGTTTTCAGAGCAGCATTTGAATAGAATGAAGTAAATAAGGCATAGAGCCACGCACAGAACAAGGAGAAAAAATACTGAACAGCTGTTTATTTAATGAGCACCACGCATTTGGTGCGCTGAAAGAGGATCTTGTGGAAAAAAATGTGTGATTGTGAACCATAATACATATGCACAAGGAGGCTGATTAAAGGTTGCACAAAGCATCTTAATTTTGCCATTTCCTAACTTACGAATGCTTGACTTTGCAACCTGAATAATGTTTTTTGTTTGTAGTTTTGTGCATGTAATGTATATATCTTGTTTATTAGTAAGGTATGCCTTGATGATTTAACATGGAAATTTGGAAAAGGGAGCAGCTTGTATAGCCATAAGCATCATGCAGTCTTGCAAATTGAGGAAGGCATATACTTTCAACCTACTTTGCACTGTTATTTACTTTACCTGTGGGCATAGGTTCACTGGAGGTTTCACCTGGTGCCTTTTCTTCCGTATCATTTTCACAAAGGGCAGCAGTTCTTCCTTTCCATTCATTCTGGAGTAACAACTCTACAGCTACTACATCACCATGGATTGCACGGTTCCGAGCTTTGGTACCATGAATAAGTATATCGCTTTGGAGATCTAGATAAAATGATAATAAAACAAGACTATACATTCTTGCAAATTCACACCTATTTTTTGTTGAAACAATAGTTTGCTATAAAGTGGCTGTTCTCATAGGAATGTTCCCAAAAGAGATTTTTGGCAAGTAGCAATGCTACACTGTAAGGAGGAATCTTTCTCTTAGTTTTTTGAAAAGATACTGAGCAGTTTAGTATTTGGAGTATTGGATAAAACAGTCACACTGTCATCAGCCCATAGTGACCAATGCTTTGTTCCTGCAAACATCTGTGCACATGCTGAACTTTAATCATTAATAGTTTCATTAAAGCCAAACCTAAGCATACACATACGTGTTCACGCAAAGAGGTCAAGGTCAGGCAAACCATTTAGCAGGAGGGAGCCATAATCCATTAAACTATCAAGTGTGGGAGAAGGGGAGGCTGAAATACAAATTATTGTTCAAAGGGATATACAAGGAGCAGCTTCCAGTCTTCACTGCATGAAGAAAACCTGAGCACCCCCATTTCTCATATTTTCCCTCTCCACTGTCCTAATGACTGAGGAGTTAATATGACTTCTTGTCGAGAGCCTGGAAATCTTGTTCCTGAATAAGCTGGAAGGAATCACTAGAAGTCACCCAAACTAATCTTTATATACAGCATTTTACTGGAAATATTTACCTGTTTCTTTACTGCTAGCTCCTTGAAGTCGAACAAAAGCTTCTATTTGTGCTCTGTGCTTATTGACATTCAGGACACCCTAAAATAAAATAATAGTCACACAAATAGATGCAACTAGATGGGGAAAGGAATCTCCACACCCCAAAAATGACAAACTTTATACATATTAAATGTACTCACTTCTTAAAAATACATTTGAAAATGTTTTCTGATATTTTTCACACAATATTTAGAACAAGACTGCTTCTCCTTGTGGAGAGCATACTACACAGAAGTGTGGAAATACGGAATTTCTGAAAGAGCCAAGAATTCTTTTTAGATGTTTTTATTCACTGTAATGCTGATGAAAGTTCTGAAGACTACAGTTCTCTTTTTATACACAGATTAGGCAGGCCACAAGCAGAGTCAGTGCAAACTTACACACTTGGCACTGCCCACAACTTTGATTCAGAGGTATCACCTCAAAGGCAAAAAATTCAGTCTCTCTGCATATTCTAATCTTGGCCTTCCTACTGAGGCTGCCAATAAAGGTACCAGGTTACTGCCTCTTACAGTGGTGGTTTTTTTTTTTTTAATTTTCATAATGTGTCCACTAACAGGTCAATGTAAGCCAACGAAGAGCCATAAGATAGTAATGAATTCTAGCTACTAATGATATGAACTGAATTCAAACTGTCAACCTAGAGGTGAGAGGTTCTATAGCTTCACGTTTTATTTGTATTTTTTTTAAAATAGATGTGTTGCTTCTGAATACAGTATCTAGTTTCCCAACTGATGGGTGAATCCTGTGCTAACACAATAATCTTTAAACGTCAGTTGAAATTAACACCAACAGGCTCCCATCAAATCTTTTTCTCTGGGAAAAGAGGCCACTGCATGCAACATCAAGCCAGAAAACTGAAGAAAAAAGAGATAGGAATCTTTAAGGCTATCTTCTGATGACCCTTTTCAACTTATTTGAGAGGAAGGGGACAGGAAAAAAAAGATTCTCAAAGTTTACTTATTATCTACTTCATATTCCTTCTTTGTTCAGGATACTCCTTCCAATCCCTTCTATGTTTTCTTTCATGTCACTTCCATACTAGGAACAGTTTTCCTTTTTTTTTTTTAGCCCAGCCCCTCTCCACACCGCTTTTCTTGACACCTTTCAATAAGATTTCCCTCACCAATGCATTCTCTCAACTTTCTGCATTTAATGTTCTTTTATTTATCATAGTTTTTGGAGTTAGACTTTAAATTCTTTGGTGCAAGGCCTCATCTTTCTTTGTAGTCTCTATAAATAATAGATTACCTGTATATATCTTCCAGATTTGATTCCAGCCTCCAATACTTCAACAGGAAGATGTTCAGAGTATTCCTTCCCATTTTTTTCTTGGCTTTCACTCTCTCGTTCACGCCGAGATTGAAGTATGGAATCAAAGAGTTCATGGACAGCCTTTAAGTCAGGCCAAAAATTATCCAAGTAATTCTGTATATATATTATAAACAGAGCACAACAAATTTTAAATAGAAAGCTATGGTTTTCTTCACAACAGAATGCTATGCAGACTGTACGTTGCTTGTACCACAAACCCATTCCAGCAGTAACCTAACACAGATTTTGATCAATATCCCTAGAGAAGAATAGTGCAGTGCCCCACTAAATTACTTTACCACCATAAATACTTCAGAAGGATTTTTATCAATATTTTAGTTTCAGATAACATTTTAACTATACAAATTAAGCAGCTTTTTGAAAGATCTAATTTAAAGTAAATTAGATTCTGTCAAAGTTGCTTCATTTTTTATAGCCGAAGACAGGAGTTTTCATCAAAATTTATTGTGCTACAACCCTCTTCAGACAACAAAAATGACTACAAGACCCCAGGAGGGGGGACCAAAGCCTGAGCCTACCCAAGCCCTGCCATCCCACGGTGGTGGGAGACAAAGAAAAAGCCCCACTGCCCCAAGCCCAGGGTTGGGGCCAAGCTGAAGCACAAGGGCTTCAGCCCCAGGTAGGAGGCCTATAATCATAGACCTGTCACCCAGGGCTAAAGCCCTCAGACTTGGGCTTTGGTCCCAGGTTCCAGTAAATCTTAGCCATCCCTGGTGACCCCATTAAATGGAGTCATGACCCACTTAGGGGCCTGACCCACAGTTTGAGAACTGGTGGTCTAAAATACTGTTTAAAACAAAGAGCACGTCTACACAGCAGGGCAAAAGTTGAATTAAGCTAGGCAACTTGAGCTATGTCAATTGCGTAACTTAAGTCAAAATAGCTTAATTCAGGTTTTGGCACTGTCTACACAGCAGGAAATCGAAGGAAGAACACTCCTCCTTCCAATTCCCTAATTCCTCATAAAATGAGGGTTACAGGAGACAGAATAAGAAGTCCTCTATCTCACCACTATTTTGAAATAATGACTTGCAGTGTAGACACACTTTGTTATTTCGTAATAACATCAGTTATTCCAAAATAACGCTGCTGCGTAGACATACCCAAAGTGGGTTTTTATTAGTTTGTTTAAATGTTATCGTTAGCCTGACAACATCCCTTTCATAACCAAGAGTATTTTCACCACTAAGTCACGAGACTGAATACAAGCCGGAATGGTAGTTACTAGAAGTGGTTTACAATTAGCAGATAACTGGTGGTTTACATTAAGTAAACAGGTAAAGTTTCAGTTTGATTACTAATTGAATAAGGATGTGAATGGTTAACCAGCCCTCCTGCAGCCTGACTCCTAGACACTAAGGCTCTCATGCCTGGACCGCAGCTATTACTGGACCAGAGTCCCCGTTTAGGGAGGTGCAACTTGTAGTGTGGTATTTTTACATGCCACCTTTAAGGTGGATTAACATACACTACATACATTGCAGTCTTTAAATTGTCATTGCTTTAATATTTGTGTAACCCACACACCTAGTGTGGCCTACTCTCCCATGCAGTGGCACTTAGACCACAGCAACAGCTCAGAACAAGAGACTTCTACAGCATGAGCTGAGAGGCAGCTGCCTTTTACTTCAAACAGTAGAGGCTCCTATACAAAGCTCCAGAGATCCCAGATTCATATCCACCCAGTGGCAGTTACAGTTGCACAAAGGATACTCTCTTCTACTTCTTTTAACAGGTTACCTTGAATGGAATCACAAACACTCCTTCTGTTTCACCTCCATATTCTCTGATACCATCTTCATCTTCTGTTACCATAACTACTGGCAGCTGACCCAAGCAGTGATTATAATACCATACTGCCGCATTGTAGATACTCCTAGAAAAGTACAGGTCACACTAACATGTTTATCACATTGCATTTGTTATGTGTAAGACAATTTCCAGGGTCTATATTTCCAGTGATTACATTTCTAACATGCATACACTGAGACTGGGCAATCAGGTTATCATATCGCTAACATATTAGTCAAAGTTATAGGTGCTCTGTGAGAGGGAGACAGATAGGGAAGGAATGAGGCTCCTTGTGCTAACGCACAATCACATGGGACCCAGCTATGACAAAGATCTAGTGCATCTTTGCATGTGAGCTATCAAACAAGTTGGAATGTAGCCATGTCTGTAACATGCTGGTGGGACTATACTTCATTACTTTCCAAAGCAGGTATAATGTCTAACAAGAGCTGCTCTTCTGTCTATGACCAGTTTTTGGCACAGTTCCTAGAATTTGGCCACTACAGTTCCGCATATTCTAAATCCTCAAGTACCTCAGAGAGAAGAAAGCAAGTTCTTCCCAATCCATCTCTCACTGAAGTCAGTGAGAGTCTATGGTTAGCTAATGTATCTTAAGTTAATGGTTTATTTTTAAAAGGTTCAGACCCATTTATACTTGCCAAAATTCAAAACATGTATATTACAAGTGCAAGTCAAGTAATTGTGTGAGCAAATGTTGCTTTGACCATGCAAACTGAATGCACGCTGAATAGGTAAACATACATTTTCTGCATGAAAGTAAGCTTCAAAGTTTTAGACCTTTGGGTTAATGAGTTCTAGAACACTACTGTAAATACTACTGTTCATTACAGAGTGCTGCGCTGCCGTCCAGAAAGGGCCTACAATTATTCTGCCTGAAAATTTATAAAACTGTGTTCTATCTCCGACAATTAAAGATCCCTTCAGAACTCATCTCTGAGCTTCCCTCAGTTCAGTTTATTTTTATCTATTATTATAAACTTATGATTACATAAAAACAGAAGCAAATATATCTTAAAACAATTTGGTATATTCTTAATCACAAAAGGACACCATAGGACTTCAAATGCAGTATATTACGTCGTGGCCAGGCAGTGTGACAGCTTTAGGTTTTACATGTCCGGTGCCCTAGCATGTCTAGACATGCATAGTCCATCTAGTCACACCTCTTTTGTTCAGTGCAACACTGATTGCCCCCATTATTCGTTAAAACAGTGGTTCTCAAACTTCATTGCAACCCCGGCTCCCTTCTGACAATAAAAATTCCTACACAACCCCTGGAGAGGAGACCAAAGACTGAGTCCGCTCAAGCTGGCCACCCCAGAGTGTGTTGCGCAGTGATTAAAAGGGCTTGGGGCTGTGGGCGTCACTGCTGCCACAGCAGCAGCAGCCAGAGCCTCGGGCCCCTTTGAATTGCTAGGCCCTGGGGCAGTTTCCCCCTTTGTCTTCCCTCTCAGTGGGCCTGGTTGTGACCCACTTTGGGGTCCCAACCCACTGTTTGAGAAACTGTGAGTTAAAACATACCGGGTCTGCCATTTCTCCATTGATTCTCCCCTCTCTCTCGGCAGATAACAATACTGCTGGAATTCATTAGCAAACAGAATACAGTCATTACGGGCATCCTTCACTAGATTTCGCAATTTGTTGTACTGTCTGGAATATAAACAAGAGAAATGTATATCGGTGCCACCTTTAAATAAAGCTGTTTCAACTCTAGTTAAAAATACAATAAGGAAAAAATGAAGGAAAATTACAACAATTAGTTTTAACACTCTGAGGTCAAATCCTGATGCCAGTTAGGGATGTCTGAGTGTAAACGACTAACCATTTAACCGACAGACGCTCATCGGTTAATGGTGTCGGTTACACTCAGCAAAGCCGCCTCTCCAGGAGCCAGACGGGCAAGGACTACCTGCTCCACTCCTGGGGAGGAGGCGTCACTGCCAGCTCGGCTCCCGGGGAGGCTTCGCTGCAGGCTCTCTTTGCAGCGTGGGTAGCCATGTAATCACTGAGATTTTCAGCAGTTACATGATGACCCTATTACACGAGTTTTAACATCCCTAATTCCAGTATAGTTGATGGAAGTGTTGCCGCTGACTTTAATGGGAAAAAAAACATGACCCTTGTAGAGCAAATGAACAGTTACTAAAATAACATGTACACACCAAACATTTTTAGAAATACCTTGCTGTCTCAATACAGTATTTTTACAATACACTATAGATTACACCAGGGAGTTGTGAATCAAGATACCAACACTTTAACCAGTCTTTACCACCAGAACACAATGTGACATGAAACAAGCCTCTGCCGCTTTATGCCTCAGTTTCCCCCTTTGTAAGATAGAGCTCGTAACATTTCTCAAAGTCAGAGTTGCGAGGCTTAATTCATTAATGAGACTGCCGGGTTACAAGTTAATTTAGACAACTTCTTACCTCTGAAATGTAACTCACAGTGTGACTCCCTGTCCCCTCTCTATGGCTGGACCAGAGGTTTATGAATCTGCTAAAGCCCTTGAGCTAACTGACTTTTAGATCAGGCAGCAGAGAGGCTCTTGCTTTTAATCCAGAAGTCTAAAATCAATCCCCACTGCCCACAATTCACCCAGGCCATCATGTTGCAGAAATAAATACTTTATACAATTCTTAAAAGTCTAATTTACCTTTCAATATTTGTGTTACTTTTTGTACGTCACTCTCTGGCACAATAAATAAAAAATGCCTGTCTTCAGCCTCTTTTATTCACAAAGTTAAGAGCACTCCTTGTGTTTCAAAGTCTGCCTGAAAACAGGTAAGATGGCAGCCTTTCTGGGTGTGTGTGTGTGCTTAATTTTTTTAAACGGTGATTTATATACAAAATGATGATGGTTTTTAATAAAGTTGCAGTTTACATTTAAGTTAGAAGTTTAGATTGGATTATCAATGGGATGGGGACACTATAATACCATGAAAACATATGATACCTGTAAATAATAAGTAGTTTATATTTTTGTTCAAGGAAAATACCTAACATACAGGCCGTCCTTGCTATAAGTCCAAGATATGTTCCAAAAAACTTGGACTTATAGTGAAACTTAAAGCAGGGAATTTTTTTCACGCGGCTGACATCCATTTGGGCAATTTTTTGTGTGTGTGTCTTAAGAGTGGGGAATGAGAGGACTTATAACGCATCCGTTCCTACAAGTGTTAATTACTTTAGTGTGGAACGGATGGACACAGGGGCGACTTATAGCAGGGACGCCCTGTGTTATCAGAAATTAAACCTCTAATTGCCGTCCATTATTTCAAAACGTTCAATAAAATTAAGCATAATTATTCTTAGAAAACCGATTATAAGACATGTAATTTAAGCAATGAAAAAACTGATAGTTGACTTTCAGATAGGAGTGACTCAGCAGATGCTTTGTCTCCAGAGATCCAATTAACTCACATTTCCAATGCAAATATTTTAACATTTCAACAAGATTTGTGGTTTGCCTGGAAGCAAATCAGGCATCATCACGTTAAAACGGAACCAGATTAAGATATTCTTAGAAGACGTACACTTCAAGACATAAGGCCAAATATTATGCATAAAATAATGCTAGCATATGCCCCAAATGCTTGACACTCACAAGAAAACTGAAGCACAGCCAGGGGAATGTTCCAGGGCTAAAAAGGCAAATGGTGGGATAACTAAAAGTATTGTATTGAGGGGGGGGGGGCGCGGAGGGGAGCAGGAAGGGACAGCTGCTCCAGGGCCCAGCGATTTAAAAAGGCTCCCAGTCGCCGCTACTGCAGCTCTAGGCCCTTTTATATTGCTGCCAGAACTACTGGCCACGCGGTCTGGGCAGCACAAAAGTTCTGGCAGAGGGAAACTAGCCCTCAGCCTGCCATGTCTCCCTGAGCCCCACCCCTTCTGGGAGGGCCCAGGGCCAGTCCCCCCCCCCGAATATACTTATAGTTATTTACTTACAACCAATCAGGGATTAAGACATTTTTCCATTAAGCATGTTTGAAAGCTAACCTTTGAAATATTCACAGGAAATATTCTTATGACCAACTTCATCTGGAGCAGTTCCCAACCTTTTCCAGATGGGGACCCATTTTGACAATTCAGGAAGACTTGGTGTCCCAAGGCAATTCAAAAACAGGGGGAGGAGGGGAGGCAGAGCCACCTGGGGAGACACTTGGCGACCCTTTTGAAATGTAATGGCGACCCATATTTGGGTCCCGACCCATAGGTTGGGAAACCCTGACCTAGATAAAGCTTGATTAACCTTTGGGTATCTCAGAATTTAGAGCACAGATTAACTTATTAACCTTTGCATGTCCAATAAATATATTTTCCTGACCAAAAATTGAAACTGATTATGTAATACACAGCATTTAACTCTTCTTTTAAAGAGAAAAGAGCATAAGAGAAGCAACAAAATATGTCTGAGTCAATAATTTTCTATTTCAGAAAAAACAGACAGAAAAATCTACACTTTAATCTATGTAATGTACATTTTTATAGTAACATAAAAGAAATACACAGTACAAAACACAAACATAAGCCATGAATAACACCTTCATAAAATGTATACAATTATATTGCTTTACAATTATGCATGTAAAATGCAAAATCTGCAGTCGCACAGTCTTTAGCTTCTAAGAAGCCACCTGACTGCTGAATAATATGCAAGTTGTAGTATTGTTCTTATCCTGTGAAAGAGGAAGAGAAAATGATGGGCCCATATATCTAACATTACAATTTCCCCCCTCCCAATTACACTATAAACTTTCTTGAGGGATTTTTTAAACATTAAAAATAATCAGTCTCTTGGTGAACTCATGTTTCCATGCTTATACCCTTCTACATTTTCCCATTTCTATTCCTACAAATTTTAAATTTAAAGAAACAGTAAATGATTATAGCATAGATACCTGCGACCCCTTTGATGCTGCACAGCTTGACATGCTGTTTGCATGAAAATAATCCCCTTCAGCTCTGGAAGCTCAAGGATCTCAAGGTAATCTTGGACAATCTTCCAGTCAGGGACAACATAATGAGTCACATCATCTGACAACAATTTCCCATCTGAAATATAATTCAAAAGCTTAAACATTCTTTTCAATTGTGGTTTATTAATAAAACCCCCAATGTCAGGAAATCCTTGTCACCAGATTGTAAGGCCACATTTAGACTTATGTGTGGGAGATCAATCTTCCGGCATTCGATTTAGTGGGTCTTGTAAAGTCCCACTAAATCAAACACTGAGGGCAACGAAGTGTAAGGGAACCTGATGGGAGCATTTGATCCCGTTGATCTCCCACTGTGGAGATGGCGCCAAGCTCAGCTTAAGGTATGTCGACTCCAGCTACATAAATAATGTACCTTAAGCAGACCTGGGTCTAGTATAGCTGCCTCTGATACACAGGCAGCAGCACAGGGGGGCAGGCAAGAACCAGTATGTGCGGGCAACCGGCTCTTAAACTTGCTCCCTGTGTGTACTGGCTCCCATAGAGCTGCCTACTCCCCTGCACTGCTGCCTCTGTATCAGAGGCCACTGGGATGAGGGGTAGGCAGGAGCCAGTGCTTGCGGGGAGCCAACTATCCCCCCATGTGTATCCATGTAAACAATGAAATTTTCAGCGGATACATGTTTATAAATGCATTTTAACATCCCTACTGTATACAGTAATATGGCTACAACTTCCATTGAATTCACTCTTGGCAGAATAGGTATAATAAAGCTAATCTTTTAGTAATATTCCAGAAGATGGATTTTCTGTAAAGTGAAATGTCTCTTGAAAGCTTATATGGGCTACACAAACCATCTTTGCTCAGCATCTGTACCTGAGATTTACTTTGTGAAGACACAACGAGGAGTCCTGTGGCACCTTAATGACTAATGGATTTATTTGGGCATAAGCTTTTATGACTAAAAATCACTTTGCCAGATGCTTTATATCTGATCCAATGCATCTGATGAAGTGTTTTTTATCCACAAAAGCTTGTGCCCAAATAAATCTGTTTGTGGCATAGGACTCCTCGTTGTTTCTGCACGTACAAACTAACATAGCAACCCCTCCTGAGACTTTGAGAAGACACTATGCCATTTTAAAATATCTGTATGCATGAATTATGCAAACATGCTATCAGAGTGCCTGAAATATGTTTGCTGATCACAGTATGTTGAGTCAGGAACAAAAATAAATATCCATCTTCCAGTTGAACTATCTAAACAATTTCAGGGGACTATGTATTGTCTTTCTTTGATCTATAGCACAACTTACACTGAAGTCAATAGGGGAATCAGACACGTGGACAGAAGACAGCATGTGGTCTTGAGACTAATGAGACACTAACTTATCCCCAGCGGGTGTGGTTCTCAACTCAGCAGGCAATCAGCACACAGCTGCAGCCCATGTGACATCATCAGGGCCATACAGGTACTATTTACACTGTATGGATGTGGCTCTCATAGCACACACACAGCTGCATATGTGGCCCGTGGGGTAAACAGACTGAGAACCACTGCCCCAGGGGATTCATAACCAACTGCAGTGCACATCTCTTGTCTAGCATCCTAGACAACAATACGCTGCACTAACTGCTGAGCCACAATCACATATGCCTTTGCAACCCTCCTCCCCAAAAATAAATCAGAAAGTTTTTGTTCTAAATAATAGTTAAAAATTTAAACTAAAAATTAAAAAGCTTTTTTCTATTAAGGATGAGCAGCTGAACTAAGAGTTAGTTCATTTGAAATTGACTTGAAATTGATCTCTGCTATGTTGATTATCTAATATACTATGTACATGTCTCAGAAAACTCCATTGTACTTATAACAACCAAAACACTCAAAAAGGCTACCTGAAAATAACCTATTATGTACAACATGGTAGTGCACTACACAAAACATCATCAAATCCAGCAATCACAGAAACTGGCAGTCTTCCAATGTCTAAGACCAGCAAATACAATATGGATAATTAAATTTAATTACCTAAAAAGTTACTGATGACACAAAATGGCAAGTATCATAGGGGTAGCTGTGTTACTCTACATCTGCAAAATGAATGAAGAGTCTCTTTAAAGTGCCACAAGACTCCTTGTTGTTTTTATAAAAAAGCAAAAGTTTCAGCGTAAATTTTTTTAGCCATGTTGAATATTTTAATATACATTAATATGATTTAATTCCAATTAGAAAAGAAAAATTGAGTTTAAAAATGTCCTTAAAATGGGAGCGAAGACATAAGAATCTCAGGCCCAAGGGCTGGATGTAGCCCCTGGCTTGCCTGGATCCAGACCCCGAGGTTCAGGGCCCTCCCCCAGCACTGGGGAGCCCACACCAGTGCTTCAGCCTTCCCACTACCCCATTGTGGGGCTGCAGCACACAAAATCTACTAGGCTGGGCCCCTCTAGGCTATGGTATGGGAGAGGAAAGTGGGGAGTATCTTTCTCCTTCTCCGTCAAGGGCCATGTCAGTGAGGGATTTTGCTTCTCACTTGTGTGTAGCCCCTGACTGATTTTTCTGTGGGTCAACGGCCAGTAACCCAAAAAAGTTCCCACCCCTGCTATAGCCCATATCTACTGCACTGTTATAGGCAGTCCTATAGCTAGCCTTCCCCTTTCAATTCCCTTCTGTTCTTCTTCAGAATTGCATCTTCATTTACTTGTGCAGGTTTCTATTCTGCAAGGACATTTTTTCATTGTGCTACTGGCTGGTTTGGTATTCCCCGTCTCCTCTACTACTGTATCTGTTTTGTTCTGTAGGGTCTGCTTTCTCTGGAAATGATCTAGTTAACCTACAAGTGACAAAGCCTATCAAAGCTATTAGCAGAAGACTGAACCTGTGAACCATCCAAGTGGATGTATCCTATGGGCCTTCCAAATCATAAGGAAACCATTTAACAGGCACTTGCCAAACCCAGTATATATGGTCAGTTTCTGAATTTACCGTCTTAGAGGGTTGTACCTACAAAAGCTCGTGATACCATCTACATGTTTTGTTAGTCTTTAAGGTGCTGCTAGACTATTTGTTGTTTTTTGAGTCTCTCTATATTTGTGTTGGTCTCTTAAGGGTACATCTACACTGCAACGCTATTTCAGGATACATCTCGTGTCTTCACAGCACGCCCATTATTTCCAGCTCGCTATCCCGACACCCCTGCAAACCTCATTCTACAAGGCGCAAGGGACGGCTCGTCACAGTGCTTTATTTCGAAATCTGGCGCTGCGAGGAAATAAGCGATTTCAAAAGCGCACGGCCAGGAGACCGGCAATTTGCGTGGCTGCGAGGGCGCCTCTCATTTCGAGTGACGGTGCAGGGCAGGACGCACCCTACGGCGCCACAGGGCTGCGTTCCCAACGTACCGGGCGAGTCGACAGGACCTGCGTTTAAAATTTGCTTTTACGAAATATTCCATGGGGGGGGGGGGGGGGACAAAATCCCAGCTCTAAAAAGACCTGCCCCCCCCAGGTCTTAGGGGCAGCAGTTTCCTAGTAGGTGTCAGGCTCCATACACCCTACGGATCGCGCTGCCCACGCCCCCAGCCTCTCCTGCCCTTGGCACCTGGCCCCCCGGGTGCCCCCTTTGCCCACTGGGCCTGCCAGGCCCCCCAGCCCCGCCCCCCAGCTCCCGGCGCTCACCGCGGGGGCAGGCGGCCCGGCACAGGGCGCTGCGGCAGGGCACGTCGGGGCGCAGGTAGTGCTCCCGCACCGCGCGCACCGAGCGGCCCGCCAGGCCCCGCAGCTGCAGCACCTTCTCCGTGCGCTGCATCCCGCCGCGCCAAGCGGCCAGGCCCGGCCCGCCCCGCCCCGCCCCGCCGGGGAAGGGCGGGAGGCGGCGCCACCGCGCGACGCCGGCTGGGCGGGGCTTGCCTCGAGGGCGGGTGGCGGGGCGGCCGCTGGGGGAGGGGCAGGGGCAGGGATGGCGCTGGGGGGGGATGGCGAGGAGGGGGCGGGGATGGCGCTGGGGGGGGATGGCGAGGAGGGGGCGGGGATGGCGCTGGGGGAGGGGGATGGCGAAGAGGGGGCGGGGATGGCGCTGGGGGGAGGGGAATGGCGAGGAGGGGGCGGGGATGGCGTTGGGGGAGGGGGATGGCGAGGAGGGGGCAGGGATGGCGCTGGGGGGGGATGGCGAGGAGGGGGCTGGGATGGCGCTGGGAGAGGGGGATGGCGAGGAGGGGGCAGGGATGGCGCTGGGGGGGGATGGCGAGGAGGGGGCGGGGATGGCGCTGGGGGAGGGAGATGGCGGGGATGTCGCTGGGGGAGGGGGATGGCGAGGAGGGGGCGGGGATGGGGCTGGGGGAGGGGGATGGCGAGGAGGGGGCGGGGATGGCGCTGGGGGAGGGGGATGGCGAAGAGGGGGCGGGGATGGCGCTGGGGGGAGGGGAATGGCGAGGAGGGGGCGGGGATGGCGCTGGGGGGAGAGGGATGGCGAGGAGGGGGCGGGGATGGTGCTGGGGGGAGGGGGATGGCGAGGAGGGGGCGGGGATGGCGCTGGGGGAGGGGGATGGCGAGGAGGGGGCGGGGATGGCGTTGGGGGAGGGGGATGGCGAGGAAGGGGCGGGGATGGCGCTGGGAGAGGGGGATGGCGAGGAGGGGGCGGGGATGGTGCTGGGGGGAGGGGGATGGCGAGGAGGGGGCAGGGATGGTGCTGGGGGGAGGGGGATGGCGAGGAGGGGGCAGGGATGGCGCTGGGGGGGATGGCGAGGAGGGGGCGGGGATGGCGCTGGGGGAGGGGGGAGGGGGATGGCGAGGAAGGGGCAGGGATGGCGCTGGGGGGGGATGGCGCTGGGGGAGGGGGATGGCGGGGATGTCGCTGGGGGAGGGGGATGGGGCTGGGGGAGGGGGATGGCGAGGAGGGGGCGGGGATGGCGCTGGGGGAGGGGGATGGCGAAGAGGGGGCGGGGATGGCGCTGGGGGGAGGGGGATGGCGAGGAGGGGGCGGGGATGGTGCTGGGGGGAGGGGGATGGCGAGGAGGGGGCGGGGATGGCGCTGGGGGAGGGGGATGGCGAAGAGGGGGCGGGGATGGCGCTGGGGGGAGGGGAAGGGCGGGAGGCGGCGCCACCGCGCGACGCTGGGCTGGGCGGGGCTTGCCTCGAGGGCGGGCGGCAGGGCGGCCGCTGGGGGAGGGGGATGGCGAGGAGGGGCAGGGATGGCGCTGGGGGGGGATGGCGAGGAAGGGGCAGGGATGGCGCTGGGGGAGGGGGATGGCGAGGAGGGGGCGGGGATGGCGTTGGGGGAGGGGGATGGCGAGGAAGGGGCAGGGATGGCGCTGGGAGAGGGGGATGGCGAGGAGGGGGCAGGGATGGTGCTGGGGGGAGGGGGATGGCGAGGAGGGGGCAGGGATGGCGCTGGGGGAGGGGGATGGCGAGGAGGGGGCAGGGATGGTGCTGGGGGGAGGCGGATGGCGAGGAGGGCGCAGGGATGGCGCTGGGGGAGGGGGATGGCGAGGAGGGGGCAGGGATGGTGCTGGGGGGAGGGGGATGGCGAGGAAGGGGACAGGGATGGCGCTGGGGCAGGGGGGATGGCGAGGAGGGGGCAGGGATGGCGCTGGGGGAGGGGGATGGCGAGGAAGGGGCAGGGATGGCGCTGGGGGAGGGGGATGGCGAGGAAGGGGCGGGGATGGCGCTGGGGGAGGGGGATGGCGAGGAAGGGGCGGGGATGGCGCTGGGGGAGGGGGATGGCGAGGAGGGGGCGGGGATGGCGCTGGGGGAGGGGGATGGCGAGGAGGGGCAGGGATGGCGCTGGGGGAGGGGGATGGCGAGGAGAGGCAGGGATGGCGCTGGGGGAGGGGGATGGCGAGGAGGGGGCGGGGATGGCGCTGGGGGGAGGGGGATGGCGAGGAGGGGGGCGGGGATGGCACTGGGGGGAGGGGTATGGCGAGGAGGGGGCGGGGATGGCGCTGGGGGGAGGGGGATGGCGAGGAGGGGGCGGGGATGGCGCTGGGGGAGGGGGATGGCGAGGAGGGGGCGGGGATGGCGCTGGGGGGAGGGGGATGGCGAGGAGGGGGCAGGGATGGCGCTGGGGGAGGGGGGATGGCGAGGAGGGGGCAGGGATGGTGCTGGGGGGAGGGGCATGGCGAGGAAGGGGCGGGGATGGCGCTGGGGGGGGATGGCGAGGAGGGGGCAGGGATGGCGCTGGGGGGGATGGCGAGGAGGGGGCGGGGATGGCGCTGGGGGGGATGGCGAAGAGGGGGCGGGGATGGCGCTGGGGGAGGGGGATGGCGAGGAGGGGGCGGGGATGGCGCTGGGGGAGGGGGATGGCGAGGAGGGGGCGGGGATGGCGCTGGGGGACGGGGATGGGGAGGAGGGGGCGGGGATGGCGCTGGGGGAGGGGGATGGCGAGGAAGGGGCGGGGATGGCGCTGGGGGAGGGGGATGGCGAGGAAGGGGCGGGGATGGCGCTGGGGGAGGGGGATGGCGAGGAGGGGGCGGGGATGGCGCTGGGGGAGGGGGATGGCGAGGAGGGGGCGGGGATGGCGCTGGGGGAGGGGGATGGCGAGGAGGGGCGGGGATGGCGCTGGGGGGGATGGCGAGGAAGGGGCGGGGATGGCGCTGGGGGGGATGGCGAGGAAGGGGCGGGGATGGCACTGGGGGAGGGGGATGGCGAGGAGGGGGCAGGGATGGCGCTGGGGGAGGGGGATGGCGAGGAGGGGGCGGGGATGGCGCTGGGGGAGGGGGATGGCGAGGAGGGGGCGGGGATGGCGCTGGGGGAGGGGGATGGCGAGGAGGGGGCGGGGATGGCGCTGGGGAAGGGGGATGGCGAGGAGGGGGCGGGGATGGCGCTGGGGAAGGGGGATGGCGAGGAAGGGGCGGGGATGGCGCTGGGGGGGATGGCGAGGAGGGGGCGGGGATGGCGCTTGGGGGGGATGGCGAGGAAGGGGCGGGGATGGCGCTGGGGGAGGGGGATGGCGAGGAGGGGGCAGGGATGGCGCTGGGGGGAGGGGGATGGCGAGGAGGGGGCAGGGATGGCGCTGGGGGAGGGGGATGGCGAGGAGGGGGCGGGGATGGCGCTGGGGGGAGGGGAAGGGCGGGAGGCGGAGCCACCGCGCGACGCCGGGCTGGGCGAGGCTTGCCTCGAGGGCGGGCGGCGGGGCGGCCGCTGGGGGAGGGGGATGGCGAGGAGGGGCAGGGATGGCGCTGGGGGGGATGGCGAGGAAGGGGCAGGGATGGCGCTGGGGGAGGGGGATGGCGAGGAGGGGGCAGGGATGGCGCTGGGGGAGGGGGATGGCGAGGAGGGGGCAGGGATGGCGCTGGGGGGAGGGGGATGGCGAGGAAGGGGCGGGGATGGCGCTGGGAGAGGGGGATGGCGAGGCGGAGGCAGGGATGGCGCTGGGGTGAGGGGGATGGCGAGGAGGGGGCAGGGATGGCGCTGGGGGAGGGGGATGGCGAGGAGGGGCAGGGATGGCGCTGGGGGGAGGGGGATGGCGAGGAAGGGGCAGGGATGGCGCTGGGGGGAGGGGGATGGCGAGGAAGGGGCGGGGATGGCGCTGGGGGGAGGGGGATGGCGAGGAAGGGGCGGGGATGGCGCTGGGGGGAGGGGGATGGCGAGGAGGGGGCGGGGATGGCGCTGGGGGAGGGGGATGGCGAGGAGGGGGCGGGGATGGCGAGGAGGGGGCGGGGATGGCGCTGGGGGAGGGGGATGGCGAGGAAGGGGCGGGGATGGCGCTGGGGGAGGGGGATGGCGAGGAAGGGGCGGGGATGGCGCTGGGAGAGGGGGATGGCGAGGAGGGGGCGGGGGATGGCGCTGGGGGGAGGGGGATGGCGCTGGGGGAGGGGGATGGCGAGAAGGGGGCGGGGATGGCGTTGGGGGGAGGGGGATGGCGAGGAAGGGGCGGGGATGGCGCTGGGGGGGAGGGGGATGGCGAGGAAGGGGCGGGGATGGCGCTGGGGGGAGGGGTATGGCGAGGAGGGGGCGGGGGATGGCGCTGGGGGGAGGGGGATGGCGAGGAGGGGGCAGGGATGGCGCTGGGGGAGGGGGATGGCGAGGAGGGGGCAGGGATGGCGCTGGGGGAGGGGGATGGCGAGGAGGGGGCAGGGATGGCGCTGGGGGGAGGGGGATGGCGAGGAGGGGGCAGGAATGGCGCTGGGGGAGGGGGATGGCGAGGAGGGGGCAGGGATGGTGCTGGGGGGAGGGGCATGGCGAGGAAGGGGCGGGGATGGCGCTGGGGGGGGATGGCGAGGAGGGGGCGGGGATGGCGCTGGGGGGGATGGCGAGGAGGGGGCGGGGATGGCGCTGGGGGAGGGGGATGGCGAGGAGGGGGCGGGGATGGCGCTGGGGGAGGGGGATGGCAAGGAGGGGGCGGGGATGGCGCTGGGGGACGGGGATGGGGAGGAGGGGGCGGGGATGGCGCTGGGGGAGGGGGATGGCGAGGAAGGGGCGGGGATGGCGCTGGGGGAGGGGGATGGCGAGGAGGGGGCGGGGATGGCGCTGGGGGAGGGGGATGGCGAGGAGGGGGCAGGGATGGCGCTGGGGGAGGGGGATGGCGTGGAGGGGCAGGGATGGCGCTGGGGGGGATGGCGAGGAAGGGGCGGGGATGGCGCTGGGGGAGGGGGATGGCGAGGAGGGGGCGGGGATGGCGCTGGGGGAGGGGGATGGCGAGGAGGGGGCGGGGATGGCGCTGGGGGGAGGGGGATGGCGAGGAGGGGCCGGGGATGGCGCTGGGGGGGGATGGCGAGGAAGGGGCAGGGATGGCGCTGGGGGAGGGGGATGGCGAGGAGGGGGCAGGGATGGCGCTGGGGGAGGGGGATGGCGAGGAGGGGGCAGGGATGGCGCTGGGGGAGGGGGATGGCGAGGAAGGGGCAGGGATGGCGCTGGGGGAGGGGGATGGCGAGGAAGGGGCGGGGATGGCGCTGGGGGAGGGGGATGGCGCTGGGGGAGGGGGATGGCGAGGAGGGGCAGGGATGGCGCTGGGGGGGGATGGCGAGGAGGGGGCAGGGATGGCGCTGGGGGAGGGGGATGGCGAGGAGGGGGCGGGGATGGCGCTGGGGGGAGGGAGATGGCGAGGAAGGGGCGGGGATGGCGCTGGGGGGAGGGGGATGGCGAGGAGGGGGCGGGGATGGCGCTGGGGGGAGGGGGATGGCGAGGAGGGGGCAGGGATGGCGCTGGGGGAGGGGGATGGCGAGGAGGGGGCAGGGATGGTGCTGGGGGAGGGGGATGGCGAGGAGGGGGCAGGGATGGCGCTGGGGGGAGGGGGATGGCGAGGAGGGGGCAGGAATGGCGCTGGGGGAGGGGGATGGCGAGGAGGGGGCAGGGATGGTGCTGGGGGGAGGGGGATGGCGAGGAAGGGGCGGGGATGGCGCTGGGGGGGGATGGCGAGGAGGGGGCGGGGATGGCGCTGGGGGAGGGGGATGGCGAGGAGGGGGCGGGGATGGCGCTGGGGGAGGGGGATGGCGAGGAGGGGGCAGGGATGGCGCTGGGGGAGGGGGATGGCGAGGAGGGGGCGGGGATGGCGCTGGGGGGAGGGGGATGGCGAGGAGGGGGCAGGGATGGCGCTGGGGGGAGGGGGATGGCGAGGAGGGAGCAGGGATGGTGCTGGGGGGAGGGGGATGGTGAGGAGGGGGCGGGGATGGCGCTGGGGGGAGGGGGATGGCGAGGAGGGGGCGGGGATGGCACTGGGGGAGGGGGATGGCTTGGAGGGGGCGGGGATGGCGCTGGGGGAGGGGGATGGCGAGGAGGGGGCGGGGATGGCGTTGGGGGAGGGGGATGGCGAGGAGGGGGCAGGGATGGCGCTGGGGGGAGGGGGATGGCGAGGAGGGGGCAGGGATGGTGCTGGGGGGAGGGGGATGGTGAGGAGCGGGCGGGGATGGTGCTGGGGTAGGGGGATGGCTTGGAGGGGACAGAGATGGTGCTGGGTGGAGGGGGATGGCAAGTAGGGGGCCAGGATGTTGCTGGAGGGAGACGGGGATGGCAAGGAGGGGGCCTGCATGGTGCTGAGGGAGGAAGAGGCTGGCTCAGAGGGGACAGAGGGAAGAGCTGGTGCTGAGTGGAGCAGAGATGGTGCTGGCAGGGGAGGGGGATCCTGGGTTACAGGAGACATCAGGCCTTCAGACTTTGTCAATAATAGCCAGAAAGTGCCTGATAGTTGAAGGTCAGGGGATCAGGCTTTTTTCCCCTCATTCAAAATCAAGCTGGGGTCAGCTGACTTTGAACATGCTCCTGTCTCACCCCGTAGTCTCTCCAGGAAGGAGTTTTCTACTTCAGTGGACAATGCCCATGTTTAGTGTAAATTCCCATGCATGAAGATTACAGCTGGAGGGAGTCACAGGACCCCGCTAAGCCCTGTACTCCGATGTACACATCCGTTTCTCTTAACCTGTATACCATGTCCATTTTCATGTCAAAAAATTAAATCTGTTATCAGTTTAATACTTAATATGTTCTCCATCTGGATGCTTGGGATCCCAACAAGGAGCCAGTGTGGACTACATATGGAGTCGGTTGATGCTTTGCTCAGCTGACGTGGCAGCTTGTAGTGTCCGACACCACCAGGTGGTCAAGGGACATTTACATGGAGCACATCACTTGACATCGACAGTACTGAGAGGGATAAGCAGGACCACTGACAAGGGACGCAGTCTGGGAAGTAGCCCAAATTCTTCCATGGCAGGCAGTACCTTCCTACCCGTGGCATAGTCATGGGTGGGCTTCGGTAGGCCACAGTCCACCTGCTTTTAATCCAGGCCCACCCAACCATGCACGTTGGATGTGGGGATGACCCTGCTGCACCCAGCACTCTGACTGGGTAACCGGGGCTGACCCTGCTGCACCCAGCATTCCAGAGAGTGGGGCTGAGGGGTGCAGGCTCCCCTTTCATCCATGCTCCAGCCCGGGGAGCAGCCAGGGAGTGAGGCCAGGGCTGTCACCGTTCCATCGGTGCCCTGCCACCCAGCAGTCCGGCTGGGGAGTGGAGCTGGAGCTGACCCTGTGCTGACAGTGCTCTGGCTGGGGAGCAGGGCTGAAGTGTGGGGGCTTACTGTCTCCACCATTGCCCACCCACCCAAAGTCAGGGCCCACCCAAGTGGTCCTTTCCGGCTATGCCATTGCTTCCTACAGAGAGCCTACCCCAGATACTGACAGAATGAGGGACAATCTCCACCCATTAATATATGTGCTTTTCATGGCTAATCCTCTATAAACTTCCAGTGGGTGATATATCCAAACGCTTATTCACTACTACCAGACTATACTGCTAAACTCCTAAATCTGAGTCAGTGCTAATTGTAGTTTTTTTGCTCTATTGTTTCTGACTCTCCTTCGTTTGGAGGAAGTTTCTGATGATGACACGATAAAACATGATGTGACACTCAGAATATAAAACAATAATCAGGTGTGAGAAACTCAGGAAATGAAAGTAAGTAATAATATACTAGGCCTGTAGTCAGACATACTCAAAAACCTAAGAGGAAAATGCATTTATTTCCTGAGTTCTCCAACTAAATCAGGGAACTCAGCTGAAATTCAACCTATCTTCCTGAAAAAGCACCTGAAAATGACCTCTGGTGAGAGAATGCTCCTGTTAAGTTGGAAGAAGCTGAGCCAAGCAGAGGCCAAGGGAGAAACACCACGTGACCTTTCTCAAATGCCCCTGCCATGGCAAAATACACCAGGTTACATAGGTTCTGACTTCTATTCTTGCTGAGGGGGTGCCCAGCCACTGCTCTTCACCAGGCCCCCCCACACACACTCCACCCATTTCCCCCAAGCCCACACACCAGCTCACACCTTTCCCCACATCCCCCAAGTACAGCCCATCCCTCCCTGCTTCTTCATCTCCCTCCTGGAACTTCAGCATCCCACCAATCAGCTGTTTGTGGCACTCCAGAAGCACTGGGAGGTAGGGGGAGAAGTTGGTAAGTGTGGGGCTACCAGCGCATGAGAGGAGCAGAGAGAAGGAGCAGAGTGCACAGCTTGGTGCCAATGGGTGCTCTGCACCCACTACTTTTTTCCAGTGGGTGCTCCAGCCCCAGAGCACCCAGGAAGTCAGCTCTTATCCCATGATGAATAGCATCAAAGAGCTTACAAATACCCAGATACGGCAATAAAACATTTGCAGAAAACTTCTGTGGGTAGTTCACAGTCACGCACACCAAAAATTCTAACAAAGCAGAGCTGGTTTGCAACCATAGCTTGAGCTCAAACCAAGGTTGATTTTAGATCCATTGTATATCTGACTTGAGTATTTTGCTCAGCTTTAGAAAGAAGCGTCTTCGGACTTTTTTCTTTTTGAAAAAAAGGGAAATTATTTTGTGATTATGCATTGCTGTGCTTCCCATTTTGTCAGCAGGATGATCTCCCCTTTGCCATGAGCCTGCATCTTCGTTTTCAGGATGCAGTTTCCATTTACTGCCACTGGGAGACACCATTTCATTGATTTTGGATGATAATACTAGGGGGTCCTCTGTTTAAAATTCAGCCTTTCAGGTGTTGTGATCAAAGTGCTGATAGTTGCTTGTAACACCAAAGCAATTTCTACTCCAAAAGAAACTAACAAACTAGTAACTAAAGGCTGCTTTCTAATACAATAATAACCCCTCACGCTGCTACATGCCTAGATGTTTACAATTATTGGAAGCATAAAAGCAATGTATTTACTATAATTCCTCATTTTTTTTGGTATATTAATTCCATGATTCCCTCTTCCCTTTCATCTGCAGATGAAATTTTGAAGCCATGTACTACATCATTAAATCAAAAAGTTGTACACTCTGTTGTTTCCCGTAATATTATACATCTCTAGCTCATTCCAATGTTTTATCTGATATATTACGCATATTAAAAAGTCAAATATTGATTTAAAAAGCAATGGCCATGTTTATTCTGTCATCAAAACCACTAAACTTTAGCTGATATAAAGGTAAGGAGAAGCATCATTCACAGGTGATTTTAGATTGGAGGATATTAGCTGTAGCTTTTCATAAGATCTAATAAAACAAACATAGACATAGTGAAAAGAATTTGGTTATTTTTGGCCCAATTAAGTAGCCTTTAATCAGGCAAAACTATCAAGATGTATTTGATCTGAATAGGGGTGTGAGCTTAAAACTTTTACAGTGAAATGATGCTTACATGAGCCTCAGACCCTGTAGTAACACCATTATAGTTGATAAAGTTCACAGAATAATAGATGTCAGATGGAAAAGACCTGTTAGGTCACCCAGTGCATCCCCACCAAATTGGGATAGTCCAAGTTTGGAGTCATTTACTGTAGAACTTTTCCCCATAAGGGATATTTATTTATAAAGTGCAGTAAATAGAAAATAAAACTGCAAGGATGACTTTTTTGCCCTCTCTTTCAAAATCTCAAGCTGAAATTCCTAGGTGAAACTGATGAATTCCTTCTTAGCCTCCTAAAATGAGAAATTAAATGAGTGGTAGTTGACCTCCATTGAACCCTTTTCCATTGTCATTTGCTGTTCAAATTAGATGGGAAGAGTTTTCCTTGAAGGCTCAGAGATGTGCATTGAAACTAAAGAAGAAAATATCATACTGTTTCCCACCCCGCCCTTAAAGGCTCAGGAGTTGATCCTGCAAGCATGTTGGTGAGTAGTCTGTCTCAAAGTTTGAAGTCAAGGGGACACTCACATGAAAAAGGCTGTGTCACCAGGTAAGTGTTTACAGGATCAGAATCTGAAGCTCTGCAGTTCTCTTCTTAGCTCAAGCAATCGAATCATGCTATGTAAAGCTTCAAACTAATACTGAGATAATGGAGCTTAATATTACCGATGGAAGCCTGCAGTTCTAGTAAATGCTGATTTCAAGGCGGGTGTGCAAATAAGGTTTACTTAAATGAGTAATGCTCCAAGAATAAGTCTCGGTGTTATGTAACTACAGGGAGAATTATGTTCCTTCTACCTATCTAAACAGCATCATATGTTGTTATGCTGCCAGTTAATCTGTTCACTGTGAGGATGTCCTTATTTCAGTAGATTAGAACACCTCCTCTGACTAGTCAATTGAACAAAAAATTCTAAATGTACATGTTTGAAATGCTGTTATGGTCTACAGGTTAGAGCAGGGGACTTCTACTGCTAGCTCTGCCCACTGACTTATGTCATGTCTTTGGTCAAAGCACTTAACTCATACCTAAGGTGACTCATACCTAAGATATCAAATAAAGACTATACTACTTACCTAAATAAAGTAATGTTTTAAAAATTAACATTTTAGAGGTAATTTGAAATCCTTTCATGAAAAGTGTTATAGAAGTGAAAATTAATTATTATTGCAATTTATTCATAGATTAGAAAAATAAAAGGGACCATTATGAGCATCTACTCTGACCTTCTCTGTGATAACACCAGCCATAGGACTTCCCTGAATTAATTCTTGTTTTAACCAGAGCATATATCTTTTTATGTATCCTTAAGTCCATAGTCATTCATCTTTGGTGCATGGTTCTCACTCATGAAGAGTGTATGAAAGAAGCTTTTGTAACAATAACAATATTCTAGTCACCCCTGCAAGTAAACTGTTTAATAGAGGTAGGCAAATAATTCAGATTAAGCAATTTAGTGCAAGAATTTTGCTTCTCTTTCTGTTTATGAATTGTTTTTGAAGAAAAACTGCATCTTTTTAAAATGCATTCATTATTCAGAATTATTCCTGATAATTTTCAATGAATAATTCTTGGTTTGTAGCTCATTTGGGAACAGTTAATTGCATGCATTCACATTTCAACCTACATTGATTGGTTCCATCAGTCTTGCGGTGGTGTTTCTTTTTTCCTGATTAGATAATTTATAAAACTGACCAACAATCCAGATTTTGCATGGCAGAATTCAGTGTAAAATTCACACGCTTATATGTGTACTGTTACTGGTTCCTTGTGAAATTTAAAGTTCATGTTTGACAAATGTTCATATTTAAAATATGTTATTCATGTTTATTTCTATTATAAAAGTCAATTCACTAAAGTATTCCCAATGGGGGGAATATAGTCAAAGCAAATTAATTTAAATATTAAAATGAATATCTATGAAAATGTACTGCAGTATTCACCCAGCTCTGAAGAGTAATATACTTAGCCAAATATTCATAAGGTTTCCATAAGGTTTTCATTGTAAATGTTAGATAGGTCTGTTGTTGTTATTCATATTGCAATTGTTAACCATTTAAAAAAGGAGCAATCATACATGATTCAACTTTTATCCAGTGTCCCCTATTTTGAACCATTGCGTGACACCAGGTATGAATATAGCCTAATGCAGGGGTGGCCAACCCATTAAATGAAGAGAGCCGAAACAGCAGCAGAAAAAATACAAAGAGCTCCCACCAGCCAAATGCCATTTTGCCATGCCAGAGGCTCCCCTGCACCCAGTGAGCACAGGGGGCCTTGGGCTGTTTGTAGGGGCGCATGGGTTCGCTACCCCTGCCCTAATGAGTCTGAGATGCAAACAACTGAAAACACCAGTTTTCTAGGTGTCAGAAAGGACAAAGTGAGGCACCCTCAGAACAACCTCCTTCATTAAGAGCAGCAGGAGAGCTCCTACTGCTCTCCCTTCTCCTGATCTCCAGGAGCTCTGTAGTTTCTCCACTAACTGCTACCAGAAAGAAGACCCTCCAGCTGGTAATGGGAGGGCTCACATCATCAGACAGCAAAACAAATGAAGCACCAGAAGTTCTGCATATGAAGTTCCACAGCCTCCAATGCATGTCTGAGTAGAAATGGGATATTTGTTCAGAATTCTTTTGTGTTCCATGCTTTCCACCACTATGACTTCAGGAGAGTGGAGAGAAGATGACCACAGACTCTCCCCTACCTCTTATCCCCTCCCTCCTCCAGCATTGCTTGATGACAACCACCAAAATATATGACTCCTCCACTGAGCTACTTCAGTCATTGGTAGCAGCCATTATGGTGGGCTTACAGCCATGACAAAAGCTTTGTCTATACCAGTGTTTCTCAACCTTTTTTAAATAAAGTACCCTCTTTTTTAAAAAAAATTACAAGTACCCCCAGTACCTACAGTTTTCAGACACACAAATTCTTTTTTCTACCATTGCAACAGATTTCTTTAAACAGCTTAATCGTAGCCAGGTGGGAAATGAAATTTTTGGGTGTAAAAAGTACAAAAATAATAAAGCACTGCAAAACTTAAAACAAAAATTCAGTTGTGTTGACGTACCCCCCAGACTTCTCTCGATTCCCCCTAAGGATACTCATACCACAGGTTGAGAAACACTGGTCTACACTACCAAGTTTTGTGGCCTCAAACTGCCTTTTGGTGACAAAACAATGAGAGCATTCTCACTGCAATGCACCTTTTGTCAGGAAAAACCCCCAGTTTTTGCCAGCAAAAATCTCCCATCCCTACAAGAGACCTTTTTCCTTCTTTATTGTCAGCAAAGAGCCAGGGTACACCCTGCTGTTTGTTTTGTTGACAGAACTGGCTTCCACCTGCCCTTATGGCTCTTGCTCAGTGTTTTGATCTTTGCTTCCCTGTAGGTGTAATGCCCATAGGTAGAATTGAACTGGGGAGCTCTGGAGCTTAGTGTATAAGCCAAAAGCCAGCTGGCTATTAGCTAAGCCTGTTGAGCAGACTCATTATTTGCTTTGTAAGTTGTCTCAGTGCCACTAGATGGGACAGTGCATCATGCTCAGAAGGTGTGTGGGTTATATAGGCATGTGCCCCTCCCCTTGCAAAGCTCTGGGAAGTGTCTGACAACTGAGTGAGCTGCTCCCATTTGGGGAACAAACAAAGAACAAATCATTGGAATGCACCTGTTCTGCTCTGCACTAGAAACACCGCAGCAGGCAGCTAGGGGGGAGGCTAGTGAGACTGCTGTGTTGCTTTGACATTACTCAGCATGGAGAGCTCACAGAGCTATTCATGATGCTGCTCCTAGCAGCTGAGAATGCTGTGGGAGAACTCTAGGAATCCCAAGATGTGCAGGGATCACCTTTGCCTTCCCACAATATTGCAGTTTAGGATACATACCCCCAGTGCACTGTTCACACTGTCAATGACAGTGCCCCCAGAGTGGACCTGATCTGTTGACAGAGAGAGCAAGTGTGAACACGCTGTGGTGATTTTTTGTCAATTTTTGGCTGTCGACATAAATTTTGTCAACAAAACTTGGTAGCATGAACATACCCCTAGCAATAATATGATTCTACAGCTCAATAGATACCAGTGACAGTTTCATGTAGGGGCTCATCACTGGATTTGCTGGCCTTCTCTGCATATTATTCTCTATTTCACGAGAAAATATGGAAGAATAGATTTTGAAGTGGAGTTGTAAAAAGAAGAAAGTAGTTTTGGATGACAGTTAAGACTTTATGCCTTCATTTATAGTTATATAAATGTAGATAGAAAATTGATTTGAGGTTTATTGGAAAAGAATAATAAGTTATAGCACTTTTTTTTATAAAAGCAAGTTAGAGCAGCCATAGTATATGTCCCTGCAATATTACCCTTCGCTTATTGCAGTCTCTGAATGAAGAAAAAGTGTTAAAATGCGAACTATAAACTTTGTGTTATCGTTAAATAGTGTAGCACTGACATGTGATGTCTTATTATACCAATGCTTGAGAGTTAAAGTTATGCGAGAAGCTGCATCTTTTCTGGGAGGTGATAACTCCGGGGGAAAAAAAGATCTGTGTCATTTAACTTGTGTTTTAAAAAAATGCATTTACTTATACAGTCTGAGCTCAGACACAAGTGGTTTTCACCAAGGTCTTGCTTCTTAGCCAAGTTTACAATTGATCTGACTAAGGCACTAAACGGTCAAATGCCTTGACTAAGGTCACACTCTTGACTGTCTCAGCCAGGACTAAAGCCAAATTTTCATCCTTTTGGTTCATCACCCTTGGCTGTAAACCACAGACTTAATTTCCTCCCATCGATATCCCAGCCTGGGAGCAAATTTGGAAAATAATTTAGTTCAGCCTGCAATCCAAAAAAGGTTAAGAGGGGTTTTTGCAATTTTTGATAAAATACTAACCTCTTCCCTCTCCCCCCCTCCTCAAATTGAGTAAGATTTCCCCTTGGACGCCTATTACTGATGAGTGTGAAGATGAGAAATTAGGCCAGTTCTGGCCAGGAACACGCTCTGGCAGTAGCTGCACGTGGGGTTTCTATCTCCAACACCAGCGGCCCCAACGCGGGCCTGGGAAGGTTCTTACGTCAGGCTTTCTTATCTTCTTCATGAAGACTAAATTAAAATGAATGGAGATATACCTATCTCCTAGAGCTGGAAGGGACCTTGAAAGGTCATCAAGTCCAGTCCCCTACCTTCACAGTAGGACCAAGTACTATCCGTGACAGATTTGCCCCAGAAACCTAAATGTATCCTCAAGGCTTGAATTCATAACCCTGGGTTTAGCAGGCCAATGCTCAAACCACTGAGCTATCCATCTCCAAGATGATGCTTGATCTCAAAGTGTCAGGCACTGTTCTTGATGGTGGTCCTCCAGGTTACCTGATCCTCCACCTGCCTCTCCCAGGTGTCAGCATCAATGCCACACTTTACCAAGGTGTTCTTAAGGACATCTCTGTAGCGCTTCCTCTGCCCACCACGAGATCTCATCCTGATCCACTCCTGAACATAAAAAATCTGTTTTGGCAAATGTATGTTGGGCATCCGGACCATGTGACCAGATTATCGTAGCTGCCTGTGGGCAACTATTGCCTTGATGCTGCAGGAATCAGCCTCTGTGAGGACACTAATGTTGGTCCACATGTCCTGCCACATGACGCCCAATATTCTCCTCAGATACCTTTTGTGGAATTTCTCCAGATCTTTAATATGTTGTCTATAGGAAGTCCAGGTTTCAGCTCCACATAGCAACACTTGGATGACTACAGCATTGTAGACGCCGATCTTGGTCTGCGTATTGATGTCACGGTCATCGAGGACTCGCCTCCATAAACATCCATATGCCGTACTGGCATTGGAGATTTGGTGGCAGATTTCATTGTCAATGTCAGCATTGCTGGACAGATAGCTTCTGAGATAGGGGAAGCTGTTGACATTCTCCAGCACTTGGACGTCTGCTGTGATGGTTGGTTTAGGTCACGTTATGGCAGGTGTTGGCTGAAAGAAAACCTTGGTCTTTCGTGTATTGAGAGCCTACCTGTGGTAGGCCGCAGCAAAAATGTCAACTATTGCTTTGGGACCATCTTCCGAGGTGGCACTGACCTCAGTGTCATCAGTATACTGAAGTTCTACCACTGACGTTGTTGTAGTCTTGGTCTTGACTCTGAAGCGACCCAGACTGAAGAGGCTACTATCCATCCTATAGGTTATTTCAGCTCCACCTGGGAAGTCATCTCCAATAATCTGGAGCATGGCTGCCAGAAAGATATTAAATAGCATAGGTGCTATCAGACACCCTTGTTTGATTCCAGTCCTTACATCAATTGGTTCAGTTACATTGCCATTGTTGAGTATCACAGCCTGCATGTCATCATGTAAAAGACGTATAATATTGACAAATTTTGGTGGACAGCCGAAGTGTCGCAGGATCTTCCTGAGGGCTTCACGGCTGACGGAGTCAAATGCTTTAGTCAAATCAAAGAACACCATATACAGAGGCTGACGTTGCTCCCGTCACTTCTCTTATATTAGGCGGGCAGAAAAGATCATATCTCTTGTTCCTCGCCCTGGTCAGAAGCCACATTGTGACTCCAGAAGAACTTCTTCAGCCAGTGGAAGGAGATGGTTCAGAAGGACTCAGGCAAGAATTTTACCTGTGGTTGAAAGCAAGAAGACCTCTCGGTAGTTTCTGCAGTCTGTCCTGTCACCCTTCTTAAAAATGGTCACTGTGATAACATCTCTGAGCTTGCTGCGTATGGTTTCCTCTCTCCAGATCATCAGAATGAGGGAGTATAGGCATGACAACAGGGATGGACCTTCCTATTTGAATATATTGGCAAGGATTCTGTCAGTGCCTGTGGCCTTGTTGTCTTTCATCTTTTTTGTGGCTGCTTGGATGTAGATGTAGAGTTCACAATCATATCAACATGAACAGGTAGACTGGTGATCATGTTGAAAATGTGATCGTCTACACTTGCATCTTGGCTGAAGTCTACCTTCAAAAGTGACTATTGATTCCATCTTTGGTCTTGACAAGCTATGTCACGTATGCTGATCGTAGGGAAGTGACACCCTGTTTTGACAGTCCATCAATTGCCCTAACAGTGCTAAAGAACTCATGACTGTTGTTGGAGTCGGCATAGGTCTGTATTTCCTTTAATTTGTCTCTCCATCAGTTGTTTTTAAGAACTCTAATTCTTTGTTATACTTCAGCCTTGGCAAACTTGTAGTCATGTTTCTTCTGCTGAGATGAGAAGTTGCTATGCCGGGCTTTGAATGCTCTGCATTTAACATCAGTTAGTCCTGGATCTCCTTATCATTAGTATCAAACCAGTCCTGGTTCCTTTGCTTGGTGTAGCCAAGGGTTTCACCACAGGTTTTCAGAGAGGACCATGCCTGGAGACAGTCCTCTGGTGGATCTTGGCACCTAAGTTGTTGCTAAGGCTTTTCTGGAAGATAAGCGTCATCTCAGGGTCCTTTAAATCCTCCATGTTGATCTTCTTGCAGTGTTTTTTGGGTGAGAACATGCCTTGGTACTACTTTGAGCGACATCACGGAATGTACTAGTTGATGGTCAGTCCAGCTGTCATCAGGATCAATCATAGCACGAGTGATGCGGACATCAGCATGGTCCCACGACCGGACAATGGCATAATCAAGCAGGTGCCAGTGTCCCAATCATGGGTGTTGCCAGGAAAACTTGAAACGATTGTTCTGCCAGAACAAGGTGTTCATTAGAACAAGACCATGGTCAGCACATAGTGTGAGAAGAAGGTGACCATTGGAGTTATTTTTCCTACACCTTCCTTCCCAGTGACACCGTTCCACAGGTACCTACTCTGGCACTGAAATCCCTGAGAAGTACAAACTTGTCCTCTTTGGGGACACCTCTTATGATGCTATCGAGGTGTGTGTAGAAGCATTCCTTGGTATCTTCGTCAGCTTGTAGGGTGGGAGTGTAAGCACTGACTACTGTCGCGGCTCCGGTGGACAGCGACAAGTCTGACCAACCTGAGCACCGAACAGCTCTCATTGCCTGAGACATTGCTGCTTTGAGTGAGACCCAGCTAGACGATGAGGCCCAAATTAAGGAAATCAGTGGTAGCTATACCTTTGTTTGGAGAAGTAAATGCAAAGATGAGCAACGCATGCACAGCGTCAGCTTTGCTATTAACAATAGCCTTGTGTGTATCCTCAGTGAACACTCTACTGGTGTCAGTGAAGGTCTAATGATGCTACATCTTAGGCTGATCAACAACCAGCTCATTAACCATGTAGGCAAATACTCTTTATATAAGAATTTGTAGAACAAGGTTGCACAATATATTCTGGTGGCATGTAACTGCTTAACAACTCCATTGTACCAATTAAAAACCTTACCAATGTTGTAATAAATTCATCTGTATACTTGTGTAGCAACGCTGCACTTACATGTATAACTAGGAGCCAAATTCATCAATGGTGTAACTTTAGCTTCAGTGAGGTTATACCATGAATATATTTAAGTATATCTTTATAGCTACAAACTACTACATATATTCCCTTATATTTATTTAATTTACATAATGAGTAAATTAACATATAATGGCAATGGTGTGTATGGTACTTTACTGACAAATAAAATTATAGCCCTTGCCACAAACATCCAGGATTCGATCTAACTCAGAGCGCAGGAGGAGGAAGGTTCTAAATATAGGAGTTACAGGCAGTCCTGCTCTGCAGGACGAAAGGCTGTGTCTGTTGGGTACTGTAAGCTGAGTGCTTGGACAGCCCCTCAGGAGAGATTGCAATGCTGCCCAACTGATTAGCAGAGCACCCCCAGCTAGGTTTGTGTTTCTGTTGCTGGTGCACATTCGCACGCACCTCCACACCCTCGGCACCCTTGGACGCAGCGCTGGAGGGGGGAGGGAGAAGAAAGGCCCCTGGCAGGCAGGAAAGCCTGGGGGGAGAAAAAAGGCCCTGGCAGCTGGGGAGGGGAGCTGGGAGGAGAGAAAAGGCCCATGCCTGTTGGGATTTCCCACCCTGAGTCCTTCCTCAACCCCCAACCTTCACTCTCACACCACCCCCAGCCTCCTGCACTGCCCCCCACATCCCAATAGTCCTGCCCTGATTTCTGCCAGCCCCCTGCCCTGAAGGACCCGGGCAATGCCGGGTAAGTCTGCTAGTGTTATCTATTTATGAATATATAAATGAATATATTTAATAGTAACAAAGTGGGCAAGTCTTATGAGACACATCAATAGATTTACCGTCTAATAGCCTTTGTTTATAAGTTATTAATAGTATTCCAGATACTATTTACAATGTTCCATGCTGTTTGTTTACACCATTGTGCATTAAGTATTTGTTTTACTGAGAAACTGTAAGTTAGTCTCTCTTTGAAATTGACTGGAAACTATTAACATCAGTGAATCCGAGTTTTACATACAATCATCCCAGTGCTGGGGGGAGAACAGGGCTGGCTTTGAGGTGGGCAGAGATGCTGCTGTGGGGAGAAGGGGGCTGGTTTGGTGGGGGGCAGAGATGGTCCTGGGCATGGGCGGTGGGTGAACGTAGGGCTGGGGGAGGCAAGCCCCCACCCTCATTCCTTCTGCCCAAGGCGTCGCCCCCCATGGGAGCCAAGCCCCCCCCCCCCACCGCAGGGGCAAGCCTCCCATGGGAGGGAACAGGGAGGGTGGGTGGTGCATGGCCCCAGTCTCCCCGGCCTCCAAGGGGAGGGTGCACTGCCACAGCGCTCTTACCCTCAGCACAGCTGAAGCCCGGGAGCCGGGCTGAAGCAGGGGGCGGAATGTGGGCCATTCCTGGCCGTTTGGAAAGGCACTGCCTTCTCCCTGCCTCTTATCCCCACCACCCACGCCTACAGTTTAATACTGTGGAATGATTTCTGAAAAGACAAAACTCAGGCCTGTGCTTCAGCAAAGAGTTAAGCTGAGAGGCAGGAAGAAGAGAAGTGTAATAATAATGCTGCAGCAGCAGCATCCCTCTATCCTGTTACACATGGATCATAAGGGAATAATTTGAGCCTCTCTTTTAACTGTATCTAGAGGCTACCATGTGGTCCCCAGGTTCCCTAAGACTGCATATTATTATAATGTAGGCAGCAACAAGGGAGTACTGCATCCAGAAGGCTTGCTTTGTAACTGTAAAAAATGTAACTTTTTTTTTTTAAAGGAAGCTGGTGTTCTGCAGAAGCTGGTGGGGCCACCGGTGAAGTGCTGATTCAACAGGTCACCACCCAATATAAACCTGCACAAATGAATCCAACTGGAGAAGAGGTGTCTGCTATTTAAAAAAAAATACTTCTCTTTCATGCTTGTTTTTCTGGCTTGTTTTCTCTTTCCTTAGCCCTGCTTCCACTTCCTGAACGTGGGAGTTGTGCTGCTGGGGAAATGCGGCGCATAGTGTGCAAGAGTGACAGCAGCCGAGCCACTGCAGCTCTCGGTAAGAGAAAGTTTCTCCTCTGGGTGCAGCTTGGGAAGGCAGAGGGAGAGACGCGGTCCCAGGGCTTATGAAGGTGAGAGGGTAAGGAGAGGAGGTGATGGAATGGAAGGTTGAGGTGGCCAACTGTCTATAGCTCAAGGGTCATGCCAGGAAGTACAGGAGAATCTTTGATTGTCCCTCATAGAGCTCAGTTAGAATCCTGCCAGAAACTGATTTCCACAGTAGTTTCTCCAGTTTAACTCACCACCCTCCCTAATCCCCACTCCTCCGTTTCCTCTTTGGATTTTAATATTCCTCCTTTGTTCTCCTCCCTCCTCCATCTGTGCATTTCTGCTTCTTTGCAGCTGTCTCCCCTCTCCAGTCTGCAACTAAACCTAAAATCCAAAGACACCAGGCTGTGGAGAAAAGTGAAAATCCATGGTTGTGACAGCAGTTTGAATATTTAAAATTACTTTATTCATATGGAATCCCAATTGTCAGCCTAATTTCTGAAATTGTTTATGCTTCATAAAGTCCATAACACTTTCATTCTATACCTTTATGGGAGGGAAGTTGTTTGGTTTTTTGCTTTGGTCTGTATGTTTGTCAAGTCAGCTTCTTATTATTCAGTACAGATTTTAGACCATGGGAATGTAAAGAAGCAAGAGCCTTTCTATAAAGATATTGTTTTCTATATGTTAATCACGTATCTCATTTTATGCCCCCTCATGTATTCTTTTCACATCTACTGCTCTTCCTGGTTATTTGTCCCAATAATATGTCCCTGCAATGGAGTCTCTAGATGAAAATTCTAGCTGGGGCATCAGCTTGCCTCATGGATAAATGGGTGTATTTAGAAGCTCTATTAAAAGTGCTTTGCAGTGCTAAATTGAGGCAGCAGGATTGTGGACTGAAATCCTGCTGCTGCTGTTTTGGATTGCTCCCGGGGAGTGCCCCATACAAACTGGGTTAGCAGCATACCTGCTGCACTTCAATCCTGCAGCAGGCGCAGTTATTCTAATAAGCTGACCACTGTAGATGGCAAACACATGTACCTGGTGTTGATTTCTGCTTGTTTCCCTGCGCAGGCCCTTTCCTAAGAGCTCCAGTGTTTATCTCGTCAGTCGTGAACACGGCCTTCGTTGTCTTGATTTCCACTACATTAAAAAACAAACAAACAAAAGTAGTACTTAAAAAAACAAAGAAACCAAGGTAGTACAAAATGGAGTGGCGTGTTGTATACACTTAGTTCTAAACAATCTTATGTCATTGCCACAATGTCAGAGAGACAGTAGGATGGGTTTGTGGGGACAGACAGTAACAACAAACAGAAAAATGGCAACATAACTGTAACATTTTTTGGGGAGAGGGGGAATTGGAGACTGTTATGCTAATAGCTCCCTGTTCTGGGGAAGAGGAGAAGCAGTAATATGCTCCTATGCTCCAGCTAGTGACAACCCTTGCCTCTTTCTCACTCCTACAGTTATTCCTGCCAAGACTTTAATTAAGTTGCACAAGAACAGGGTTTGAGCTTATAAAGTACTAGAAGATTTACCCAGCATTGCTCGACATTCACATAAGTGTTGTTTTAAATCATTGCTCTGGGGGGGGGGGTTCAGGATGCAGGCTGCCCCAAGGAAAGAAGACAACCCCAGCCCTCTCTCACCATAGCAGCATGGGGCCAAGTGAGAAGCACCTGTCCATGGATGCTGCAGCTGCAGCAGGCACAGCTGGGGGAGGTGTGCATGTCCCCTGACTCGGAGACAGACAGACACACAAACAAACTCTCTCAAATATATAGTAGATAGTTGTCTCTTTCTCCACCCCTGCCTTATGCTGCCCTAATGGGGTTACAGCTGTCCCAGTCACCATCTCTGGCACCTTGCTGCCCCCCTGTGGTCATTATATAGTATAACTGTGTCTTCTAGTAGGCCCCCCCCCCTTTTCATTTTATGAGAAACAATCCCCATCCAGGCACATCCCATTGTCCTGGTATAACCAACCCTGTCCTTGCTTTAAGTTACAATAAGAGGAAGCTGCGTACCAAATTTGGTGATCCTAGCTCTTACCGTTTAAGAGGAGTTCTTGAACAAACAGAATCACAGATAGATGGATGGACAGACACAGACAGACAAACTCTCTGAGATATATAGTAGATTAAAACAACATGGCTCAGGTTCACATGGCTGTAAGAGGGGCATCATGTATTCTGGTTAACAAACAAAGTCTTCTCCTATTGCTCAGGTGCTAGATTTATTTTGACGCTTTATCAGAACACCCTCAGCCATGACCTTCCCTCACTAGCTAACTGGACTGAATGCTTTGCCTTACATTCCTAAAACAGTAATATGCATGTGGGGATGATATGTGTGTGTCTAACACATATACCTATAAAAGGAAACGTGAACAGTCCACAACAGAGACTCATCAGCTCTTCCAGCTACTAGGTCAGAATCCTTGCTTCAGTCTTGCTTGTCTCGGAGAGGCTACTTCTCAAGGAAGGTCAGTGGATTATTTACTCCCTGTTGAGTTAATTGGCGGGATAACGACTGCCACAGCCAAGCAAACTGCGCTGTAATTTGTTCAATTCCTGCTGGCCGTGGATAAACTCCTGCAATAGACAATGGCATAGTGGCTTCCAAGGACCATCCTGCAGTAGGCTGCACAGATGGATTCTCCCTGTAAACCCTGAAGAAAGTCAATAGTAACTGCCATAGACGTGCTTACATAGTACACAGTGGCTAAGCTTAGTTATGACCTTTCTCTCTACTCATGGACAAACACCTGATACGTCGCGAGTGGCAAAGGGCCAAATGTTGGTCTCAGCTATCCCTAAGCAACCTCAGTGGCGTAAAATGGGTGATGTGGGTGAGACTAAGATCAAATATCTCTCAGTTATCACTCTTTTCATTCATGAAGCTCTAGACCAGATAATAGAGCTTAGCCACTGTTGGTCTCTCTCTCTCTTTTGAACACAAAACTATAGACTGCAGATTCTAGTTCTGGATCCCCATTTTCCCAGATATTTGAAACTGATGTGTGCATATGTGGGTAACGTGAATACAACAAAAACACTGTGATAACATTGAGTCAGAAACCAATAAACAGAGCAGCAAAGGAGATATGTGTGTGTGGACAGCTTGCTCATATCTCATTTATGTTGAAAGTATGCATTTGAAGGGTTATTATTTTTGGTTTATTTTACAAGTCTTGTTTAGCTGTTCTTAGATGCTTTGAAATTAATTTTGGCTGGGGGCAGTGGCTGTGTCTAGACTACACCTCTCTGTCGACAGAGAGATGTAGATTAGGCATGTCGAAATTGCTAATGAAGCAGGGATTTAAATATCCCACGCTTCATTAGCATAAACATGGCCGCCTCTTTTTTCCAAAATGGAGCTTTTTCCAAAAAAAGGCAGTCTAGATGCAGATCTGTCAAAAAATAAACCCTTTTTCGAAAGATCCTGTATGCCTCAAAAAATGAGGTTTACGGGATCTTTCGAAAAAGGGTTTATTTTTTGACAGATCCGCATCTATGCTGCTGTTTTTGTTTTTGTTTTTCGAAAAAGCTCCATTTTGAAAAAAAGTGGCGTCCATGTTTATAATAATGAAGTACGGGATATTTAAATCCCTGCTTCATTAGCAATTTCGACGTGCCTAATCTACATCTCTCTGTTGACAGAGAGGTGTAGTCTAGACGTACCCAGTGTGACATCAGAAGTTACTAAGCCAACTGTCCTAGAAGAGGCTTCAATTTATTTGGGTAATTCAATCCTCTTGGTGGAAGGCTGTAAAAGTTGTGCCTGATGTTTTCCGGTACTTTTAAAAATAATATTTCATAGCAGTCATTCAACAGAACATGTGAAACCTCCAGTTTCACAGGACAGAGGACTTTGTTATGGAAATGATATTTTTGCTAAGGGTGTTAATAAATACACACAAACTATTATGAAGGTATTTCTAGCATAATTAATGTTGTTTTGGAACACACTTTAGTTAACTTAGATGTTCATCTTTCCACATGAACCTTTAGAATGCTGGAGTCAGCACATTTGCTTAGTAAAATAACTTGAGATAATTAAATAATTGATAATATGGAACATAGATTACCTTCCTCTGATCATTTGACTAATTCTATTATCCATGATCTCTCTCATTTCTTTCTCTGTTTTCACTCCCAACTATTTTTTTTTGTCACATGCAGGACAGTGAGTGGTTTGTGACACTTGTGACTATGAGGCTAGGTGGCAGGGGAGGGATCACATGAGGATTACCTGTTGTGATCCCTCCCTCTGGGGCATCTGGCATTGGCCACTGTTGGCAGGCAGGATACTGGCCTAGATGGACCTTTGGTCTGACCCCGTATGGCCGTTATGTTACAAGTGGATTAGAAAAAGATGGAGAGTTGCTTGAATTGATGTAAGAGGTATGAAGGACCATTGCAACTGTCTTCCACTATTATGGATCCAAAGTCCACCAAAGTCAGTAGAAAGGCTTTTAATAACTTCCCTGGGCCTTGTTTCAGACCCTGAATTCAAAGTCAAGGCCTAAATGCTGACTTGTAAATGTGACTCTGAGAAAAGGCAGTACTTACATACTTTGTTTCTATTATAACCAAGTAAATCACTTTCACTGGTGTACTAGACTGTACTCACCATGCCATTATGCTGATCATACCATGCGGGACCACGGCATTGGTTTATTATACCATTACTGATCTGCTAAGTCAGATTAAGTTTTGAAGTCTCATTTTACAGACATCCTGTTCACCCTTCATTTGGTTTTAAGGGTAAAGGACAAATTGTTGCATGTTTTAGACAAACAGACTATTTTGGACAAAACGGTACTTTTAAAAAGATACTACAACTGTGGATATTTTTATTTTTGTCTCCTGCAATGTGTGTAGTTTACTTTTCAGTCCAACATGTATGTTCTGTCTCCCTCTCCCTATAATAAAGGACTAAGTGTGCCATGTCCATAGGACTTGCTGGATTTAATCAGAATGGATTTCTGTTGATTAGAGTAGATGTGACTAAAATGCTGTATAGTTATCAATTTCTTAGTTTTAATTTTGCTACTTAGTCATATGCTACCAAAAAACTTGGAAGTTTTTTTTTCCTTATAAAGAAATGATTTTGAGTATAGTGTAGCTTTAGGAATACATAAGTTTCTGACTGATGTTGAATTTTTAAACTTTATTAATGAATGCCGACTAGTAAAGATGGTTACAAATAAAATAAATTTTTGCAGAAAAAATTATTTAGGTTTTTTTCTTTGAAATACAATATTTGTGGAAATTGCCAGCCACATTTTTATCCTATTTTTTAATCCAAATTTCAATGAAAAATCCTTGATTTTTTTTTAAACCCCACCTCTACTTTATAAATAATTTGCATTTCTTTAGCATTAATGATGCATGGATTTCAAAGTGCTCTACAAATATTAAAAAATCAAAACTCATAATACCTCTTTAAGATGTATTAGTCATCCCATTTTTACAGCTGAGAAACAGAGGAGACCAAAGGCCTTTCCAGCACACATTGAAGTGAACAGAAAGTTTCCCTTTTATTTTAACAGGAACTGAATCAGACTCTGAAAGCATGTAATAGCATTTATAGGCTGTCCACCCCTACACAATCCACAAACAAAGTCAGTCAACAAGAAAAGGTCCAGGGCCTTAAATTCCCCACTCTATCAAATATTGCACCATTCACGCCAAGGCCTCTCTGATGTCTAAGGACCCATTGAAGTCTCTTGCAATGTTGAGAGGCAGCACAGTCTGGTGAAGAAGGTATTGGACTGGATTTTATTCCCTGCTTTGTCCTGACTCGCTATGTGACATTAGACAAGCTGCTTCCCTGGTTTGTTTCTCCTCCTAGCCTTGTTTGCAGGCCCACCAAAAGGGGGAGTAAAAGGGGTGATTGTCCTGGGGCCCAGTGATTCTAAAGGACCTGAGGCTCCCAGCCACTTCAGCAGTATTGGTGCCAGGAGACCTGGGCCATTTAAATCACTGCTAGAGCCCCATGCAGGGTGCTCTGCATGGATATGAGGGCTGGGATAGGGGGTATGCCATGGTTCAGGCAGCATTGAGAGCTGGCTACACTAGCCCTGCCCCTTTCTCATGAGGCTCCGCCCCTTTCAGGAGTGCAAAGCCACCCCACACACCTTGCCCAGAGGCCCAGAGAGGTTGTCGGCTGTCCAGCTTGTTTGTTTTGTTTAGGTTGTAAACTGTGTGTGACAGACCCTGTCTGTATGTAAAGCATAATGGGGGTCTGGTTGCTATTGCTGCTACCCTAATACAAATAACGAAATAGTTATACAAATGTCGACAATGAAATAACTGTTTAAGCAGGCCTGGATTAAAATTGATACTAACCCTTCATAAGAATACTTGCAAAGGTCCAAGCAGGGACTGGTCGCAAAGAAAAATCTACAACTTATCTCAGCATTGGCCTTCTTTGTGTCGTGAAATGTCTCTCCCAAGAACTATTTATAGCGTCCAAGTCCAGAAGGGACCATTATGATCATTTAGTCTGAGCTCCTGTAGAATGCAGGCCAGAGAACTTGTCCAAAATAAGGCTTGGAGTCTATATACAACATGCTATCTTGATTTAAAAACGGTCAGTGATAGAGAATCCACCATGACCATTGGCAAATTGTTCCAGTGGTTAATTACTCACCATTAAAAATGTATATGTTATTTCCAGTCTGATTTTCATTGAGCTTCAACTTCAAGCAATTAGATTGCATCCTAACATTTTTTTCCTATTAAATATTTGTTCCCCATGTAGGTACTAATAGATTGTAATCAAGTCAGCCCTTAACCTTCCCTTTAACAAATACGGGAGACCTTTGTGACTCGCAGAACCATTATTCGCGATTTTGCATGTTCATGGATCTCTCCTATCCCCAATCCCTGCCCCTTCCTGCCACCGCTGGGCTCTCTCCCTCCCATTGCCTGGCCTGGAGGGACATGTGGCCTTGGGGAAGCCTGTTGCAGGGTGGGAGCAGTGGTCAGGCCTCTTTCTACCCCCCCTGAACTCACGGCAGCAGTCGGGAGCCCGATGAGGTGAGCGCACTCTGTGCTCCTCCCCCCCCCCCAGTATTCATAGGTTTTCCCATTTGCGATGGTGTCAGGAATGTATCCACAGCGAATAGCGAGGGTTTTCTGTAGACTGAGCGCCTTTAGTCTGTCATTCAAAGGGATGTTTTCTAGTCCATTCATCATTTTCTGGACCATCTCCATTTTATCAACAGATTACTTAGACGAGACCAATGGAACCACAGCATGGCTAGACAGGGCAGTCTATGTCCCTGAGAACATGCAAACCATTCCATTTGCTACAGAGAAGCGTTGCACTCAAATGGAAGCATTTTCCTCAATATCGAGGCCAGCAGGAGACAAGTGTTGGAGGACAAGCAGCCAAGTTGTAAATGGAATATAGGCCACTGTTTCCAGAAATACATTTTGGATGTATGTATATAGCACACGTAGAGATGTCTTGTAGATTTATTTCAGCAAGAGCACTCTGCAAGTCCCCATCAAGTTTAATCCTTATTTTAACTTCATTAGTTTTAGTTTTGCTGGTGCAGGTTGAACCTCTATAATCTGGGATTCCCTTGTCCAACAACATCCCTGGTCTGGCACCGTTGGTGATCTCATGGGTGCTCTGGGGCTGGAAACATGGGAGCCAAGCTCTCCCTCTGCCCCAATTCTCCCATACACTGGTGGCCTTGCTCTTAGCAGCTCCTCCCCTGCCTTCCCAGAGCTTCCGGAGCACTAGGAAAAGCTGATCTGCAGCATTCAAGCTCAGGGAGGAAGGGTGAAGAGCAGGAACGGGGTGTGCTTGGGGGAAGAGGCAAGGCAACTGTGGAGCCCCGTGGCCAGGGGTCAGGAACGGAGCCCAGGAGCCGGGACCCCAGATGGCAAAAAAAGGGCTGGCATTGACCTCCCTTGGTCTGGCAAATTTCCTGGTTCAGGACCAGTCAGCACCCGAAGGTGCTGGACCAGGGTGGTTCAGCCTATATGAGGAAGTGTAAGTTATTACCTGGTCCAGACTGGCTTCTCCTAAGGGTGACCAGACAGGTATGGCCATCTGGCCTGTCTTGTATTTTTGCCTGGGAGAGCAGCATTAGGTTGCGGGAACTCAGCCCTGTGAGGGGAAGATTGCACTGAACCAGTATATCTCCAACTATCATGTATCTATGCTCCAGCTGTGGCCAGTCCTGCCTACTTTGGGGACTGTTCTGACCTCTTTGGGTGCATCTACACTGCACCATTGGTCAAAATAAGATACACAGTTTGAGCTGTGCAAATTATTTCGAAATAGCTAATTTTGTAATTTGGCATTGTCTACACAGAGCCAAATTTTGAAATAACCCGCTATTCCAAAATGTCCCTTACTCCTTATGGAATGAGGTTTACAGGGATGTCGGAATAGCGAGCCCATTATATTTCGAAATAACAGGCTTGCTGTTCAGACGCAGGATAGCTATTTTGGGATACCGGAAATAGCGCTGCAGTGTAGATGTAGCCTTAGGTGGTACCAGAGAAGTTGTGGTTGCTTTATATCACCTGATCCCCCACAGTAAACTTCATGGTGCCTGTGATTATACCAACATTAGCTGCTGTGACTCAGGGCTGCATCTTGCCCAGAACTGAAAGAGACACAGAACTTTCATCTTGTTTTTTGTTGTTGTTGAAATGGTACCCATTTGAATGACTAGCAGATTCAGAAACAAAGCAGTGAGCTAGATATACTCTAGTCTCTAGGCTGCAGCTGCTACCTCGCCTAGAATGTCTGTTCACTTCAGATGGCTATTTGATGACCTAAATGAAGTGAATTTGGTGGGTAAGTCAAGTTCCCAGTGTACAGTTGTTCACTAGCACAACTGGCACTAACTAGCATCTGCCAGACAGACAGCAGCTTGGGCATCAGAGTGGAGCATTCTCTCTCTCCAAGAGATGGTTCCTTCAGGTCAGGCTAGAGGTACTTTGGGGTGGTAATGGGCCACTCACTTCCCTCATTGTAGTAGTGCTGGTGAGAGAGAGAGAGAAATCTTGTCTCAGGCCATAATCCAGCGGTTTTCACAAGAAAGAAACTAGCTGCTATTTGCCATTGCTATTAGTTATGTATCTATGTGCTTTCTTCCATATTTTGTTCATTATCAGGGGACTCTTTCCCACCCGGTACACATGCATAACTTTCATTAATGTTAATAACTCAAAGTATCCCAGAGTGACTGGCCATCTATTTCAGTATCATTCTCTGACACTGACCAATATACTTTGTGGCAAAGCTCTGGCCCAGGGGTCTCACGCTACTGTCAGATAATATTAGCCTCAGACTCACTCAGGCCTTTCACACAGCCTTTTTCTCTTTACAAGAAGCAGGGTCCACAGCTTAGTGAGCCATCCGCATCACAGGCTAGTTCACGGTTTTGAAGTGAAAAGCCTTCGATAGTCCTGGTCTCCTCTCTCGGGGCAGTCCCTGTCTTGGCATGGGGAAAGTTGGGGGGAACCCAAACCCACTCACTGCTCCAGGTTCCAGCCCAAGGACCCTAAGGCTATGTCTACACTGGCGGCTTCTTGCGCAAGAACATCTCGTGCAAGGGTTCTTGTGCAAGAGCTCTTGCGCAAGAGAGTGTCCACACAGCCAGAAGCACAGCGCAAGGACACTGAGCTCTTGCGCAAGAAAGCGTCCACACTGGCGGGACGTCCTTGTGCAAGACCTTGGCCCCGGAACCACTTTGGCCATGTCAAGAGGTCACCAGAGGCGTCTGTGGGCGTGCGCCGGGCCCCCACTGGGAAATGCACTTAAAGGGACCCCTGGACGGCTGTTTCCCTGCGGCTTAGGCACCTCCTTGAGGGACTGAGAGCCACAGCCACGCCCACCACCTCAGCCCCTGGCAAGTGCCCCTCCCCCCATTACAGCCATGGAGCCGGAGGAGGACCCCGGCCAGCAGTGTCCCCTCATGGCCATCATGGAGGCCATGGAGCAGCTGCACCAGGGAGCCACGTTGCTCCAGCGGGAGCTGGAGACCGGGCAGCACCTGCAGGCTCTCATCACTGATGCTGCAGCTGTGCTCGGGCACCCCCACTCCACCCCCGACAGGCACCTGTGGAGGCACGACACCAGCGGGGACCGGTGGGAGCGCCTGGTGCTGGGACAATGGGGCGACCAGCACGGGGTGCAGAACTTCCGGATGCGCAGGGGGACCTTCCACGAGCTCTGAGCCTGGCTCATCCCTGCGCTCCGGAAGCAGGACACCTGCCTGCGCCCTGCCATCCCCATGGACAAGAGGGTAGCAGTCGCCCTCTGGAAACTGGCCATCCCAGACAGCTACTGCTCCATGGGCAGGTCCATCGTTGGCATGGTCGTCCAGTAGGTAAGGCACCCGGGGGACCACGGGCCCGCCCTCAGAGAGGAAAGAGGCCAGGCTGAGAGGGAGGCATGGGGGCAAGGGCGCAGGGGGAAGCCCTGCACCCAGGGGGTCATGCCGTCCCTCCCTCACATAGCCTCAGAGGGGAGGGGGCTCTGGCGTGCATGGGGGGAGGGGGCATCGAAGGGGAGCGGGCACGCCCCAAGGGCCCATGCACCCACCGCGTCTCATTCCGTGCATCCCCTGTGCTCCCATGTGACCCTCTGCAGGTTGTCCGCGCCATCAATGACGTGCTGCTCCAGAGGGTCATCTGCCCCTCCCCCCACCTCCCCCCGTGACCTGGATGCCACCCTTGCCATCTTCGCCATCCTGGGGTTCCTGACCTGCGGGGGAGCCATGGATGGAACCCACATCCCCTCCGGGCGCCGGACGACCCGGTTCATCAACTGGAAGGGCTACTGCTCAGTGGTACCTGCCACTTGGTGCCCCTGTGGGCCTCCTGGGTGCTCTGGGGTGGCTCCTGGGTGAGGCCTGCAGGACATTGCGGTGGCTAGGTGGCTGCCATCACTCCCCCTGGCTGCTACCCAGGCTGCACGTGCCACGCAGCTCCGCTGGGTGCCTGTACCTTTAAGGGAAGGTCGGCTAGGGGGAACCACCAAGTGGCGATTGCGTGTACAGAGTGTCAGAGAGGCCACCTGTGTTTTTTCCCAGAGTCCAGTTCTTGCGCAAGAATCCTTTGCCGTGCGTCCATACTGCCCTCTCGCACAAGAGGGCTTACACTTGTTAGAAAAGAGTGTAGTGCGTGCACAAGAAGCCCTCTCTTACCACGCCGTACTGTAAATCTTCTTGCGCAAGAGCAGGTGGGCAGTGTGGACGCTCTGTGGGTTCTTGCACAAGAACAGCCATTCTTGCACAAGAACCCGCCAGTGTAGACATAGCCTAAGGTAGCAGCATCAGTCAGGGTTGTTTTTGCTTCTGAACTGGCAGTGTTTTTCCTGGGCCACTTCCCCCAAACAATCCCTCCAAGTGTCTCCCTCTGGTACCTGCTAGCCAGTGCTCAGCTCACACTCAGCTTCTTCTTGTTCCACCCTTCCAATCAATCATTCTTTGTCTTCCCCTTCTCCTTACCTGAAGGAAACCTTTTAACGCAACCCCCAGCTTTAATTGGCTGCAGGTGTTTAATGACTTGCCTGAGGGAGTGTGCTAATTAACTAGCCCCAGGTGTTTGCCTCTCTTCATGTTGTGGTGGCAGAGTCCTCTAGGAGTTTACTCTAGGCTTGTAAGAGAAAACTACTTATCCAGTGCCTTCTATGCCTGCTTTCCACAGGCTTGTGGCTTGGGTTTGTCACAGCTTCAATGAAAGGCAAAATTCCACTACGCATTTGTTAAAATTCACTTGGGGACATTAGGAAATTTTGTGCAGAATTCACTGAGAAGAATCTTTGTATTGACCTTAAAGAGCCATTCAGCTTTTGCCTGAGAGCATGAGGGTTGACAATCTTTGTAATTTTATTCCAGCTAGTGTGACTATATACCCTGTTCTCAGGACATAGCTAACCTTTTTCTACAACTAAGCTACAGGTTGCACCTCCCTGGTCCTGGACCTGATGGATGAAGGATTTTTATGGACCAGGGAGGTCATTTCAGGGCCCCCCCTATTCTCCTCGCCTTGCTTCCTGGCTCCTCCTGCAGCTCAGCTGAGCCATGCACCAGCTCCTGGTCCCTCCCGAGCCTAGCTGAGCCACACACCAATTTCCTGTGTCCCCCTCCCACAGCCCCACTGAGCTGTGTGCCAGCTCCTGGGCCTCCACATCCCTGCAGTGCACTGGGACTGTGCTATCCCCTAGGTCACTCCAGAGCTGAGCCTACCCCATCTCCTTACCCTTGGTGGGTTCTGTATCCTGTGTTGGCTGTCTGGTTGCTCCTAGGGTGGGCAGTGCTTGGGCTGCAGGCTCCAATCCACAACCCTGTCCTCCTTGGGCAGATGCTGGACCATGAATGTTGCTGGACCTGAGAATGCTGGATTTTGGAGCTGCAACCTGTATTAGCTTAGTAATATCCTGGAGCAGGGTGTTCCACAGATACACTACGCTTGATGTTTGTTGCCTTTAAGTATTCTCCTTCATCTTGTATGATGATGAAGGATAAATCACCATGCTCATTTAATTCTCTTTATACCAAAATTTTGCGTTTACTTACCAAAATTTAACTAAATGTTGGGCCAAATGTAGCTCTTAAGTAAGTGGTGATAATTCCATTTAAGTTAATGGTGTTGTTTCGCTTACATCAGGACTAAACTGTTTCTTCTAACATTATCATATCTTCTTTTACTCCTATCCTTATTAGATGCAATACTGTACCTGCCAAAGCAGGTGCATGGCACCCACTAAAATCAATGAGAGCTACATGCACACAACCCATGGCAGAAATTTGGCTTGTTATGAGATTAGTTTTATAAGAAATTCATAATGACTAGATCTGTCTCAACTATTTTTTAAGGCCCTTCCATAAATCCTGTAGAAGCTTATATTCATCTGTGGACACATTATGGGCCAGATTCAAACTCCACTGAAGTTATCAGTTGGCATTGGATCAGGCACAATACTACTTTCTGTTTTTCCTCAGCTATGAGGATGAAAGATTAATTTAGCATACACTCTTACCTGAGAGAGTGGGTCTGTGTTTATAGGTAAATGAAGGTTATATTTGGACATAGACCCAAACAAGGAACATGACATCTGGACTCCCTTAATCTATGAGGGTACGTCTAGACTGCGTTGCTATTTCGGGATACAGGAAGCATCCCAAAATAGCTATTCCGCATCTTTTGAGCGCATCTGTTATTTCAAAATAGATTTCAAAATAATGGGCGTGTTATTCTGGCGTTTCGAAATAAGCTATTTCGAAATTACCGCAAAATAAGCTACACAAGTTGCGTAGTGCAAACTGTGTAGTTTATTTTGAGTTAAGGGTACAGCGTAGACACACCCTGGGGGGAGTTCATTTCTGTGTCTTGGACCTATCTCTAGTGGTATTAGTGAACAGCCGTGACAGGGAATCAAATGAAATGTTATTCCTAAAAATGCAGAAGTTACATTTCTAATCAAGGGCCCCAATCCTGCTCTCCTTAGTCAAGTAAATCTCCCAGTGAAGATCAGAATGCAGAATTTGGCCCCAAGAAGCTGGATTTTCTACTGTACCTAAATCTAATACATTTTTATTTGATATGGATGTTTTGTATTAGTAGAAGGGAGCTGGATGTAAGGAGACCAGCACTATTATTCAACATTATTAATGAGGATGTCTACTGGTAGCGTCTCAAAAACGAAAAAACTAATAAAGTTTACATATTGAAAAAAATCACAGATAGATCAAACAAATATATAAATTCTTTAAAGTATTTAATATGTGTTAAGAGGACAGAATGATAAATTCAATATTGAAAACCAATATCAAGTTTACAATTACATGCCATTTATCATCACTGATTGTACAGACATCATCTGATTGCGGGGAACAAAGTGATTCATAAACTGAGACCCTGAACAGTACTATTAAAAAATGAAAAAGGAAAAATTCATGCTACCTTTTGGAAGTCTGGTTTTTATCTTCTCCTATTATTGTAAACAATAACTTGCATTTTCAGAAATAAATTATGCATGTTTAATTTCTTGAGCTTTAACGATAAATGGGCAATAATTGTGTGTGTGGTGGAACTGATACTTTTACAAACAATAACATGAGCCAATATTTTGTTGTTTTCTACAGGACCAATTCTCCCCTTTCAGAAAAGAAATGGCATATTGAAAATGTAAAGGTAGATAGGAAAACAGTTCTGAATTAGATTCATGGAAGCAGGCAAATAGAAGCCACCAAAATAGTTACAAGTGTGGATTGACTATGAAAAAGAAAAGACTAAGGGGGATATGATAAAGGTCTATAAAATCATGACTGGCGTGGGAAAAGTGAATAAAGAAGACTTATTTACTCATTCCCATAACACAAGAACTAAGGATCACCAAATTAAATTAATAGGTAGCAGGTTTAAAACAAACAAAGGAAGTATTTTTTCATACAGCACACAGTCAACCTATGGAACTCCTTGCCAGAAGATGGTATGAAGTCCAAAACTGCAACAGGGTTAAAAAAGGATTTAGATAAATTCATGGTCCATCAATGGCTATTAACCAGGATGGGCACGGATGGTGTCCCTAGCCTCTGTTTGGGTATGTCTACACTACAGCGTTATTTCGAAATATCTTATTTCGAAATAGTTAATTCGAAATAAGTTATTTCAAAATAACATGTCTACACACAAAATGCATTTCAAAATAGCATTTTGCTATTTTGAAATAGCACGTCCACACTGAGTGGACGCTGAATCGCATTTAAGGCCGGCCGGAACCAGGTCCAGCAGGGCATCAGGTCAGGAGTTACTTTGTGTGGCTGCTGCCTGAGGCTATCTGAGTCCTGTGCTTAAAGGGACCCTCCCTGGACAGCCAGTTCTCAGGTTTCCCTGCTTGCTTGTCTACCTCGATGAGGGACAGCAAAGCATTTTGTCTCTGTGTGCTCTGGTTGCCCTCACTCGGGACACCACAGCACTCTGCAACATGGAGCCAGAGCTGCCCCTGGGCACTCTGGTGCTTCTTGTGGACGTGTTGCTGCGAGCCTGGCTGCACTTTCTGCAGGCTGCCATCTGGGAGGTCCATCAGGGGGCTGTCAGTATCCAGGAGGCCCTGCGGGAGAGCTTCCACCCTGAGGAGCACGAAGAGCCTCCCTGGTCTGCCCCACTGGGGGCTTGTGCCTCATTCCTCCCTCACGTCCTTCCACTTACCCCGCCCTAACCCCCCTTCCTGATGTCAAATAAAATACACGTATTTTCATGAACACAAACTCTCTTTATTTAACAAAACTGGTGGTGGTGGGGGGGGGAATGAAACTCTGGTGAGACTGGGGAAAGGAGGCGGGAGAGGGGAGAAGAGAGGGTGGGAGAGGGGAGGGGGAAGCCTGGGAGGAGGGAGCTGGAAGGGGGAAGCAAAGGGACGAAGGGGGAGGGGAAGCTCAGGGCTCAGGGTTGGGGGTCTCGCTGGACCAACTTGATTTTCATGCGAACCTGCTCCTGGGTTTGCATGTGGCCTTTGGTGGCCAGGCTGGCAGCTATCCTGCCATAGACAGCCACATTCCTCCGTCTAGTGCAGAGATCATGGATGTTGGGGGCATCCCCCCCAAAACCTGAATAGTCCATGATCTCCACCCTGGACCAGGAAGGCACCCGCCTTTTCCGGGCCCTGGCAGGCTCCTGGGGGCTGGTAGACTGCTCCTAGGGAGCGGTGGAGGGCTGGCTGCCAGTGACTTGCTGGCTCATGTTTTGGAGCCACTGGGTCGGGGCAGTGACTGCTGGCTCTGGGCTGGCAGGCTTGGAGCTAGCACAGGCACTGTGGCCAGAGTAAACCCCTTTAAGGGCTCCAGGGAGGGGGGAGGGAGAGGCGTGTTCTTGGTTGAGGCTAGAGTGGCCACCAGGGCACCCTGGGAAGGCTGGAGGCCTCCTATTTCGAAATAAGTGTCTACACAGCGCTTATTTTGAAATAGCTATTCCGAATTTGGCATTATTCCTCGTGGAATGAGGTTTACCAAAGTCGAAATAAGCGCTCTGCTGTTTTGAATTAATTTTGAAATAGTGGTTTGGCTGTGGAGACACTAGTAAAGTTATTTTGAAATAACAGCTGTTATTTCGAAATAACTTTGCTATGTAGACATACCCTTTGTGAGGCCATGTCTATGCTAGCAAACTATTTCCAAATTAGTAAAATTGACTTAATAACTCCTGATTTAACAATTTCAGAATAGTGTGTCCACACTCTGCGGAAGCCTCAAAATTAGTCTGAGGCAGGCTCTGTTAATGTGGACATGCTACCTCGAACTGAGCCCCAGAAAACGCTGGGGAGTAATTAGTTCAAATTACTCTGTGGAGTAATTATTTTGAAATAGTGGCAGCAGAGCATCCACACTACCGTTATTTCAAAATAACTATTTCTGAATTAGCGTTACTCCTCATGAAAAGCAGGAGTACAGATTTCAAATTCCGTGGCCCATTATTTCAAAATAACAGACTTGGTGGTGTGGATGCTTTGTTGATAAATTCGACTTCGGGGGGGTTGTTTCGAAATAAAGTCTGAGTGTAGACCAGGGCTTAGAAACTGGGAATGGGCGACAGGAGATTAGATTGCTTGATGATTACCTGTTCTGTCCATTTCCTTTGGAGTACTTGGTATTGGCCACGGTTGGAAGACAAGATATTGGATTAGATGGACCTTTGGCCTGACCTGGTACAGACATTCTTATATTTTAATGCAGGAATAATGCCTTCTTATAAAACAGAGCTGCTCCCTGGGTAAATCCTTGAAATGAATGGCAAAACTCCTGTTGACTTCAATGTAGTCAGGATTTTACACCCTGTTCATGGTGAAAATCATTCTTGCTTTTGTAAAACAGCTATATACTTTTAACTCTTGTCATCCCAGCAGATCTGTGGGAGCAGGAACTAAATCCTTTTCTCTATAACTTGTACGCACTGTACAAAGATCACAGTTCTTTCAAGTCTGTAAAATCATTTCTCATTCCAGGCTACTACAAAGCATGTGCCTGGTTATTATATTGGCTGCCCTTTATCAGCGACGTTGCAAGGTAGCTTGCAATTGCAGGCTCATCCTTGCAACTCTGTTGTCTTCAGAATGTGCTCTCAGTGACACCTATGGTAGGCTTGCATGTGTATAACTAGAGGCATAATTTCAGGACAATGGGACTGCCCAGATGTAACTGTGAGCAGAGTTTGCCTTCAGAATCTTGATCGGGTCTTCCTAGCTCATTAGTCTGAATTAGTTAAACTTGACTTTCAGATCCCAGGCTGAGTTTGCATGAACATAACGCTAGCCTGGACATGTTGAGCCAACACTGGGAAACCTCCACCTCAATCTTTTTACTTGTAAACTGTGCACATTTCATATGCAGCAATTTCTTTTTACACTAAGTCCATTTCTACAGTAGAGTTGTATTTTAAGTAGAGATTGAGATAAAGTTATGTGTAAAACAGTAGCCATCCACAAAGGGAGCAGTGGGGGTTTTTTAAAATCAAATCTACTGACACCCAACTGGGGTCAGAAGTCCCAGCCATGGATTTGGGGGGCTCTGGCCCCAATTTGGGTAGGCCTACGTGCTAAGGAGGTGAGCCACGGACCACTCAGGCCCACACATAGCTACACTCCTGCTATAGCTGGATGCACTGAAATCCATTAAAATCCTCCAGCCCTTTTTTCTTGGGAAAAGCAGAATCTTACATATAGGCTGTGTCTAGACTGGCCAGTTTTTCCGGAAAATCAGCCGCTTTTCCAGAAAAACTTGCCAGCTGTCTACACTGGCCGCTTGAATTTCCGCAAGAACACTGACGATCTCATGTATGATCGTCAGCGTTCTTGCGGAAATACTATGCTGCTCCCGTTCGGGCAAAAGCCCTCTTGTGCAAATGCTTTTGTGCAAGAGGGCCAGTGTAGACAACGTGGTATTGTTTTGCGCAAAAAAGCCCCAATGGCTAAAATGGCGATCGGGGCTTTCTTGCGCAAAAGCGTGTCTAGATTGACCAGGGACGCCAATCTAGATGCTCTGTTCTGAAAATGCTTTTAACGGAAAAACTTTTCCGTTAAAAGCATTTCCGGAAAATCATGCCAATCTAGACGTAGCCATAGAGTAACAGAATCAACCATCGATAGCATTACTTGCCAATGGAATTTTTGATTGTAGTGGGATTTTGCCTGTGTAAGAACTGCAGAATCAGGCCTTTTATCTCTTATTGTGAAAAAAACTACATTAAGGAGCAGCGTAGTTTTATGATGTTTGGTATTAGTACCAAGAACGTCAAGGACTGTCATAATTTCATACCGTGTCCCTTTTAGTTAGGAATTTGGAATTTGTTGAACGATGTGTAAAAATAACACAGTGCCTGGTTGTGTATGTCATTTAGGAGGTTTAAGAGAGGTGTTTGTTGTAGCAAGGGTCTGGGCTAAATTATGTCCAATTATTGGGTTCCAGCTGCATGTGTTTGAGCATGTTTCAGATAGCATTAGTGCAATGCTTGCCTAGGGATGTTGTGAAATCTTCATCATTGGAGATATTTAAGAGCCGGTTAGATATCTATCTATTAGGGATGGTCTAGACGATGCTTAGTCCTGCGTGGGGGCAGGGTACTGGACTTGATGACCTCTTGATATCCCCTCCAGTTCTAGTATTCTATGATAATATCCTGTACCTACTTGTTAAAGTTGAAGATCTGGAAAGCAGATTTTCCACAGTTGAGCAGTTGTGAAACCTAGAAGGGATTCACAAACTGTACCATTATTACAGAACAACTGGCATTGTTAATATTCTTATGCAAATAGTAAAATAATTAACTTGACTATTTATTCAATACATATATTTCAAGGTGTAATCAATATTCATTGTTAAATATTGAAAATTTATAAACATGGCTGCTAATTTATTATTGATGTTAGTTAATAGGAAGTTGGTAAAAATAATTAAAAATGTGTTTGTGTGTGTGTAAATTAACCTCACAGACCCACAATTTTACAGCTCCTGACCATGTGGCCTTAACTCCTGGTGATGAGCAAAAATACCTTTCTGGAGGTAGTAAGAGACTAAGGAGCTGGGTTTGCAAAAAGATGGGCAAGAAGCCAGCAGTCTTGGCTCAGAGGATGGATAGGGGTGTGTGTGTCCAGAGATACTATAGAGCTGAGTTTAGAAAGAAAAAACACACATCAATGTGGCTAAGGGGAGGGTGGTGAGAGGCAACACAAGTGCTGTGTCAGGAATCAATATGTTTTCCAGGAAGCTAGGAGATTGCAGCTGAAATTGAGAATCTTTCATTGAAATCAGGCTAAACTCAGCCTCAGTTAACTCTGTCCTTTTTGGGGCTCTGCCATCACCTGGAAGTGTGCAATTGGCATGTTACCAACAAAGGCACAATATAAGGCAAAGGATGCTGGCAGCCCAGGATACATACCTAAAAGCATTGTGTGGGTTTTATGGCAAGGCTATGAGAACAAAATAGGCCCCTGAACATTGTAGCTGTGAGAAATCTGCTCTTGTGTTCCTCTCAGATGAACATAATGGGTGATTCAGGAAGGCAGGATCAGACCCAGGCAATTAGCAAAAGATAAATATTCCCCCTTAGCATTTGAACAGTGTTTTGCATTCTTCAAAACATTTTGCAAACGTGAAAAGGCTTAGCTGGGCGGCTAATTCCATTAGTAGTGGATGGCGCCTGTATTTGGAATCACTGATCACACACATTTTCTATTCAGGAATTTTTTTAGATGACCTTTGTAACTTTTTCAGGACATGGGTCTGAGGGAGAATTTACAGTCGAAGGGCGAGACCGCCCCTCCCCCATGGCTGTGTGGCCATTCGAGGCCCACAAGGACCCCAATGCTGCAGACAATTGAAAAATCTGAGGACTGCTGCTCTGGTTTAGTAGGAGAGTCTATAGAAGAGGCAATTCCCCCCCATGCTTCTGACCAGGCTTTCCAGTCAGTTTTGCTTGGTGGCAGCTGGAAGGAGCCCCTGTCCACCCAGGGAGAACGCTGCGTGTGTTTGGGGGAAATGGAGGGGCAGGCGGCGCACAGGAAAAGCGTGCAGACAGATGCACGTGCACCTGCAAAGCCAGGCACACTGACTTAGGCCAGAAGTTTGCATGGCCCCTTCCTAAGCAAATCTGCGGAACCGGGTCGGTCCGTAGCCCTGGGTCTTTCAGGACACGGGAGGAGCACTATTATTGCTCGCTGCGTCCTAGGTGCTGCGGGGCGCCTTTGCAGCTTGCATCCTCGTGCACGCACAGCTGCAAAGAGTTCGGGGGCCAGGCCGGTGCAAGCTCGAACCTTCGTCCTTGCAGGCGATTCGTGGCTCCCCCCCCCATGCAATGCACGCCCCCTTGCCCCCCCCCCCCCCGCGAGCCAAACTAGCCCTAGGATCCCCACCCCCCACCACGCCCAGCCCAGCCCAGCCCAGCAGGGAGCTGGAAAGTTTCCCCGCGTTGGTAAATGCACGGATCCAAGGAGCCGAGGCTCGCGCGCCCAGCCTGGCGGGGGGGTTAGCGCGTGGCTGCGAGTGAAGCTCCAACCCCCCCGGGCCCGGCTGGGAGGCGGGTTTAAGGGGCGTCGCGTGGCCGCTGCAACTTTCCCAACAGAGCCAAAGAGGCGCCCGCAGCAGCAGCGCGGCGGCGGCGGCTCCCTCGGCTGGAGCGGCTCCGGCTCCCCGCACTGCAGCCCGGGCTGCCGCGCTGAGTCCACTGCGCCGAGCCCCGCCGCGGGAGGGACGCTCCGAGGTAGGTGGGGGCACCTCCCCCCCCCGGGGCCGGGGCTCCCCTCGCTCCGCTGCGCCGGCCTGGCTGGGAGCCCCGCTGCACCCCTCTCTGCGGGCTGGGGGGGGGCGAACCCCCTTCTCCTCCCGGCGCTGTCCCCCCCCCCCCCGCTGCGCGCTCCGTGCTGCAGTGGGGCAGCCCTGCTGGGGGTCCCCATTATCCCAGCGCTGCTCTGCCACCCCCCCCCCAGCTCGGCCTGCCCCCTCCCCCCCCGCTTTAAGGGTGGGTTTTGCTTCGGGGCCAACTTTCTACGGGCTGCCCCGCCTGCATGTGCCCGGCGCTGGGGGAATTGGGCCCCCCGGGGGCGCAGGGGGGGGGGGGGGTTGCGGTGCGAGTGACCCGCAGCCGGCTCGGGGTGCTGGGCAGGGATCCGCCTCCCTGCTGCCGCCCAGTGCGGCCAAACGCGCCCTGCCTCCGGCTGGAGAGGCTGCCGGCTCCCCTGGAGCGTCCCGCAGCCGCGGGGCCGCCTCGCCGGGCAGGGCGAAGCTCGGGGTCGGGGCCGTTCTGTTGCGGACCTGGGGCGAGGAGCTGGTTCCCAGAGACGGGCAGATCCTCCCTCCCCGGGGAGAGCCAGCGCAGCGGCCCTTCAAAGCTCCCCCCCCCCCCCCCGCGCACTGGCAGAGACCCCGCGAGCACGGGAGAATATTAGGGGTCCGGCATAAACCTGCGCGAGCCGGGAAGTTGGGAGTTAACTCGCGAGACAGAGAGAGGGGCACGTGTGGGTCTGAAATCCCCGTGCTGCTGCGGGTCAGCCCATAGAATGTTGCAGCCCCTCCAGATTCAGTCAGGCTGGGGAGCCCCCCCCCCCCCCGGAATGTGCATCCCTATGTACCAGTATTTGCATCCCAGTCTTCACTTTCTCCTAGTTGGTCTTAGAGCTTCTGGTGTCACTTTAACAGAGCCCCCCCCCCCCTTTTTTTTTGTTTGTGGTAGTGTTAGACACAAGTGAAATGAACCAACTGGACCTATCTCAGGGGAAGTGTGCTGGAGATTCCTCTGTGGCATATTAGTTTCCCTGGTCATTTATAGTCCAAGTCTCCGCTCCTGCAAATGCTGATGCACATGAGTCACTGTAAAAGGCATCAACCCTGATCTCACTGAAATCAGTGGGAGTGACTTCACTGGGCTTTTTAGCAGGTCAGTGAGTGATCCTGTACCATGCACATAAAGTTATTCATATGTTTGCAGACTCAATCTTGGTAGAAGTCATGACTTTCTACTTGTCAAGAACTAAGTTACAAGGAATCCTTGAATATCAGTTTGTTGAACTTGGCTTTCACAGCATCTTGCGTTAGGGAAAGGTAGTTGGGAAGCATCTCACTGAGTTTGCTTATTAAACATGGTGGGGGATATTTTGTTGAAAAAGTTTTTGTCCATGTGAAGACTAGTCATTTTTCAAAGCAAAAACTTGTGTTCCCTCTTTTGGCCCCAGGCAGAAAAATCAAAATCAAAATCACTGCTTTATAAACTTCCATCATTTCAGTTTACCAAGTGAGGGACTAAGGCAGTTTAGGGAAGTATTTTATGTCATGGTTGTGGTCTTAATTAAAGCACTCAGCAATTTGGATGGGTGCTTATTGTTATAATTAAAATAAATTAATGAAGTTGGTGTTTTTAATCAGAACTATATATCTGAAGGCACAATCTTTTCCTCCTGTGTACAGGCGGGGGGGGGGGGAGATATTTTCACATAAAAATGGCCAATTGAACAGTTCAGACTTCACTTGAATAATCCCTTATGCTTTAGATGTTAAATACCAGATTTAATTTTAAAGCAAATGTACACTGTAAAATCCCCGAAAACGGGTATTGTAATGGAAATGTGAACGCACTTTTCAATGTATCTTGTATAAACTACCTCGCTATACTGAAATCACAGTTGTTTCAAACCTTTTATCTGTGCCTGTAAATCATTTCTAATTCCATGCTGCTACAAGGCATGCGCCTGGTGATTTTCAAAATCATGTGTTATGAGCTACTATTTAAATATAATATTTATACTGCTTTGGTGGAAAGAGAAATGCTGCGTACTATCGCATACTAAAATGCTCCTGTATAATTACTATTTTTGACAGTACTGCTATACCAGTCCCTGAGGCAGGAATGTAAATGGAGTGTTGATACAGTTGCTTTTAGAGAAAAGTTATAAGGTTTTGTGTACTTTGCGTACCAGAGCTGCAGAAATTGGGAGCATGGAAGTTGTAGTGCTGAAGCTGAAAGCCTGTAGGGGGAGCACATTCCCATGCAGTATTGTGTTACCATTCACACCTTTCCTGAAGCATTGCACGATGTACTCCCAATTGCTGTTGGCCTCTAAGGGCTGCTGTCAGGTGCACAGTAAAGGTGTGGAGGCCTCTCCCAAACTATCCAGCCAGACCCCTTTAGGTGTAGAGTATGCCTCAATGTACCTCTCCACTGTGGGCTCAGATGCCTCCTGCATCTAGTGAGCAAAAGATTCTAGTGTTCTAGTTAGTGAGCAAAGGGATTCCTTGTGTTGTCCCCTCACATTGCGTGTGCATGCAGTAACTGTCAAAATCTGGCTGTGAGTCAAAGCTCATTGAAGTTGCTGGGAGTCTTTCCACTTCCCTCAGTGGGCTTTGGATCAAACTCTGTGTGAGTGTGTGTGTTGTCTATGTCTCGTGCATACATGCAGTGTCTGTATCTCGGGTGTAACTAAGAAATGATTTGGATCAAGTAATATGTAAAGCTTGAGACAACTGAAATAGTTATGTGTCATCCTAAGGAAATGAGTTACCGTGAAGGGCTGACAGGTATTAATGAAAAGGAAGAAAAAAAAATCAGCATTGTTGTTGACGCTGACAGTTCTAATGTAATTGTTGGCTCTGCTTTTTACATCAGTGTTTGCAAATTTACATATAATAAACTCATGGAGCAGGTTCTATAAGCTAAGAAGAGAGGGATGAAAAAGCTTTTGGAAGCGCTAAAAGGGCAACTCGCAAAGCCCAGACAGAACCTGTAAAAACATCAGGACACCTGTGACTCAGTGTCTGCAGTGTGACTTGTTGCACACGCGTACAGCAGTTTTAAAAAAAATGTGACGCTGACTTCGGAAATTAGAGTGTGGGCCGGTTGTCTAGAACATAACGGATTTACACCAGCTGAGGATCTGGCCTCCTATCTCCCAAGTGATGGCTGCAGCATGAGGAGAATCCCAGTTTTTCAGTGAAATTGACCAAAACCAAATCAGATGGGTATGTACCTGGGACTGGGAATGTTAAAATGCATTTACACGCAGGGTGGTAGTCTGCTTCCTAGGAGCTGGTGCGTGTGGGGGACAGGCAGCTCCTTAGGATCTATTTTGCTTTTAAAATCTACCAAGCGAGGGCACCGTAGATGATTTGTAAGCAGCTGACTGTGTTCATAGCACTATCTGGATTGATGTGCAATCTTTCAAAAAGGAGTTTGTCAAAAAAGAAAATCAAGTGCAGTTGCTTAATGCTCACACGCATTTGGGTTAAGAGATTGGATCGGTCAGGAGGTAAGGAAGAAGACATTTGATTTCATTGGACTGAACAGGGCAATTCCTAATAGACAGCTGCCCATACCAGAGAAACCAGTTACTATGCTGGGTTATGGCATAGCAATACTTAGGGCGCAGTACAAGTTGAATCTCTGTAGTCTGGCCCCCTCAGGACCTGACTGGTGCTGAACCAGAGAATTTGCCGAACCATGGGAGGTCAGTATTGTCTAGCAGCATTACGAACACTTCCTCTGCTCACTGGGCTCTTAGAAGACATTTGGGGGTAAATTAGAGCTAAATAACAGCACAGAACACTGAGGCTATGTCTACACTGCGGAGCTATTTTGGGGTACTAGAAGTATCCCAAAATAGCTATTCTGCGTCTTTTGAGCATGCCCATTATTTCAAAATATAATGGTCTCGCTATTCCGACATCCCTGTAAACCTTGTGCCGTGAGGGTTAAGGGGTGTTTCAGAATAGCGCTTTATTTTGAAATTACCTGGAAATAAGCTATGCAATTTGCATAGTGCAAATTGCATAGCTTATTTTGAGGTAAGGGTGCAGTGTAGAGACACCCTGATAGCCAGGACTGGTGGCTGTAAACAAACTTTATGGGACTGCAGGAAACTTGGCTGCACCCATGGTGAGTGGACACCCGGCTAACTAAAATCATGCTGGACCACAGATAGTGCTGGATTAGAGAGGTTCAACCTGCGTTGCATTGATTTGCATCCTAGTATAGTCATGGGGTTGCATGGGATGTAGAATTTGGCCTCAGGAAGGAGACTGGCATCCTGTCCTTTGTTAGCAGTCTCAGCAGAGAGACTTAGAGATTGTGGGTGCATCTACACAGCACCCTAAATTCGAAATCAGATACGCAATTTGCATAGTGCAAATTGCGTATCTTCTTATTTCACATCTGTTTCGAAATAGCTTAATTTGAAATTTGGCGCATCTACACAGTGCCAATTTTGAAATAATGTGCTATTTTGAGACATCCTTTAACCCTCATAGAATGAGGCTTAGGTGGATGCTGAAATAGTGCACCCATTATTTAGAAAAATATTTCAAAATAACGGTGGCTTGTGTAGACACGGGGTAGCTATTTCAGGATACCTCTAGTATCCCAAAAGAGCTGTGCAATGTAGACGTTGTGCTCTAGCCCTGCTGAGGGAACCTTCCCATTTCTGGTGAGCAGGGCAGTGTTGGGTAGCGTGTACTGCTATTTCCAGCCAGTGGGTGACTATTAGCCCAGGCTGCAGTTTAGACTCTTTTGATCAGCCCTCAAAATTCATGTCAACATAAAAATAAGCATCAACCTTTTGGGGGCGTGTGTGTGGAGCCCTGTGGGTTTTTTTTTCCCCATAAATACGAAGTAAAATGGAAAAACAAGGGATAAAATGAGAAATTTACCCCACAGGGTGGCTCTTGCAGCGTCTCCTCCATGGACTGGGCCTTCACACCCTGCTCCAGTCATGGGGTACCAGGCCATAGAGCTGCTTATTCAGCTTTCGCCCTGCTGCCCCTCGGTCGTCATGGATGAAGGGAGTCTGGGCCAGATTTGACTGGGGCTGTGACCTGGCACAGGCTGTAGCTATGGGTTGGTTTGCTCTACAACCCATCCCTCCATCCAAAGTTGACCTTTCAGAGCACGGATGTAAAATCCCGTGTAATCAGTTAGGTGGTTAAATGCTGCCCTGTGGTGTGGTGGGCCTGGCGGGGCGGGAGTGGCCTTCCACCCACGGTGTGGCACTAGCAGGGGGCTGCTCCAGCCTGGCTGGGCCTGTTGCGCTGCAGGCTGTTCTAGGCCAGGCACGCCATGGCTGTGGGACTGCTTGGGCCAGGCCTACTGCACTGTACCACGGGTGGAGGGCTTCTCAGGCTAGGCTAGGTTGGGCCGGGCTGTGCCGCATGGCTGTGGGCTGCTTGGGCCGGGCTGGGCCAAGCCTGCTGCTCTGGGCCACAGGTGGGGGGGCTGCTGAATAAGTACAAATGGGGGGGCTGCTCCAGCCCAGCTGAGTGAGTGAGCTGGAGTTCCCCATCACTAGCAGTGTGGCGCAATGGGCCCGGCTGGATTGGAGCAGCCCTCTGCCCATCTTGGGCGGGGGGGCTGCTCCAGTCTGGCTGGACTGCCAGTAAACTGGTTACCCATTAACTGGTGACATTCCTACTTCAGAGAGCTTCCCACATCTCCAAGGTGCGGGATCTATGACACTCCCTCCAGGAAGTCCCCTCTGAGTGCTGGACCACCAGGACCACTCGCCCCACTCTACATAGATTAAACCAATAAGACTGAACATCAAATTGTCACAGAACAAAATGAATTATAAAAAAAACTAATAATAATTTCATGGAGGATGACACATGATCTACCCCGCTGTATTAGGAGGGAAACGTATTCCTTGATATGTGATGTCATTTATAATTCTCAAGTAAAGTGAAATGATAAATGCTTTTAGAAACATAAGACCTGTCTCAACAGATTTTGGCAACATTTCAGTCTTTGAAGGGTTTAATTCACTTGCCACAGCTAGTTTAATTTCTAATAAAGAATTAAAACAATGGTATTATGTGGCATTATTATAGTATAAATTATATTTTTGTTTTTCTTCCTTTAACGTAAAACTTGTTAATCTCTCTTTTTAAAGAAGCCTGACGATTAATTTGAAAGCTGTGCTTATAGGAACGGGTAAAGCAAATCAAAACCAATATAGGTACAATGCTTACTGTTCTTCAAACTCAGTAACATGTCTAATGTATTGTCCTTCCCAGCATGCTCTCTTTAATTCTCGCTTTCTGCACATTTCATGTAGCCATGTTACCAGGTAAACAGGACCATATCACAGAATTTACCTCTACGGATTTTGTTATGCACTGATTTCTGCATAGCAGCTAATGAACACTCATCTATTGCAACTCTGGAGAGAAAAAAGTTTTTTAAGCCCGCTTTTCCTTAATAAAAGGATTCAGGGGAAGGAGGATTAGTAGACACTCTTGGAATAATTTATATAGGATGCATATATATAAGTAGTAATGTCCAGACACATTTTTGTTTTGCTGTATAGAAGGATGAGGCATCTAGGTAACGTATTTTATTGGACCAACTTCTGTTGAAAGAGATGGGCTTTTGAGCTCCATAGACCTCTTCTTTAAGTCTCTCTTAAATGATCATTCATTTAGAGAATTATCCTCTGAGTAATGGTTTAAGTATGATGGGTTTTGATAATCCTGTAATGTTATTCTGGTAGAACTTTGCTTGTATACACATAAATCTGATACACAAATATTACAATTTTCTTTAATTTTCCAAATTTTTGCTAATTATAGCCTCATGTATAAAAATGGCTTCAGAAATGCATTTTACTATTGTAAAAGCCAAAGAGCAAATCATATAAAAACAGTGTGAAGACCAGGTTCGTTCACTTCGCTCTTGTTTAAATTTAATGTAATGTGAAATTCTGCTGTATCTGCCCATTTAAAGGGAGATGGCCCTGTACAAGCTATTTTTATAGGTAACTTTTTATTGTTAAAATATGGGTCATCACTTAGCAGACTCAGTACATATGGTCTGCATAGTTTGATGTTTTTACTCTCTTAAGTAAAGGCTTGTAGTAATGTGAGTTTTCCCTGAGTAAGGATTTCCAGATCCAGCTCTTTATACACTATATAATGTTAGGATTGTGAAAATTCACCATCATTCATATTTTGTTATGTAGGATATTGTTTTGAGGCCCTGAAGTACAGTATCAGCATTTACTGATTGCCAATACTATCCATTGCCTTCCCAGGAGATTGCAAAAATCCTGAATGATAAGTCCCTCCATAAACCAATTTTCTTTAGCTGTGTATGTATAAATTATAGTGAGAGGTTCTTTTGGTTGGAGTCTTCTGTGCCATTAGAACTATCATTAATTATGTATTAAGTATTTGAAAGGAAAGACATCAGTAGCCTATCGGATGTATTTGCATAGTAATTGAGGATTGATTAGATGGAATATTTGTAGTGAGGGCTACTGGGAATAAGTCTCAAGGAATTTACAGCCGTGGTAAATCACATTTAAAAAGCACTGCCCGATAGTAAATAAAGACGGTCAGAAATACCCAAAGAATTCTCATCCCTTGGAACTGGAATGTGAGTTATAGAAAGGATAGTGTCCGCTGCAGCAGAACTGTTTGTTTGTTCTTACCATTAGATTGTAAGTCTTTGTGGGGAAGGGAGTGTATTTTCCCCACAGGTTCTTTGGGTATTTCTGCATTACAAATAATAAAAACGAGTCCGCTTCCCAGCTGGGGTAAATGGAGCTATGCCTGTTTATCCCAGGTGAAAATCTAGTCCAGTAACAATACAATAGAAAAGGTGTTCGCAAACATCTACTAACAAAAACTGCCTGAAAACTCTGGTCAGTTCTAACAGTGGGCTGGGAATTTTTGTCCATTCAAATCTACAGGAATTTGTCAACGGCTTTTCTCTCCCATGTATTTTACCAGTTTAGGTAATAAAAATATAAACAAACTGTGTTTTTCAGACAGGTGTATGGGATCATCTGGGATTTGGAGGGGGCTGGTGGCCATCTAGGAGAGCAGCAATCATTACACATGGTTCTATGGAAAAATAAAAATGAGGTATTGACTGCAGGAAAAAGTGTGTGAAATAGAAGAGGTAGAGGAGAACACGGGCGCGGGGGGCGTAGAGGGGCCAATGACAAGGAAGGTCAAAATGTATGTGTACAGACCAGGAAGATGGAAAACCACAACAAAGCAAACAAACAAGAGGGAAGAAGGAGGCAAATAACAAGATCTGATGTGAGATAGAGGGTTCACCCAGGAGTTAAATGGGAAGGTGAGAAGCTAGATTCACAAAACTCCTTTATCTGACATGCACAGATGAGTTTAGTGTGGGGATTCTACATTGATAACCTTCAGCATTAAAATTCACTGATTTATACTAGGGATGTAAAATCCTGGTTAAGCAATTAACCAGTTAAACTTCAGGTTTCTCAAATGTTTAACTGGTTAACCAACTAAAGCAGGATCTGAGCGGGAGACCACTCCAGCCTGGTTGGAGCAGCCCCCAGCCAGTGGGTCTCCTGCCCCCAGCCCCATGCTGGAGCTAGGCTCCCGGCTCCCAGCCCCAGTTAAGCTCTCACGTCCCCAATGTTTACATAATCCAGGCCTCCTTCTCCTCCTCTTGGGTGTTGTGTGATTGTCCCCCCTTTCCCACTTATCCTCACCAGTATTTCTGAGCTGCTTCAACTTAAAAGTTAGGTTGACACAGTTATGATGCTGAGGGGTGTGAAAAACTCATATCCTTGAGTGCCGTAGCTCTGGTGACACAAGTCTACAGATAGCGGCAGCTATGCTGTTGGAAGAATGCTCCCATTGACCTGGCTACTGTCGCTGGGGGACGTGGAGTTCCTATAGCAATAGAAAAATCTCTTTGGTTGATCTAGGAGACATCCACTATAACTTGCTGCATCTGTGCCACTGTAGTGTCGAAGTGGCCTAAGAAAAAATTTTCAAGTTGCACAGTGTAGGGATGTAAGCGACTCGTCGACTATCTGATAAGCATAAGCTTATTGGATAGTGGACTAGTCCCTTGACTAGTCGCTTCCCTCCCCTTGCTGCCTCTATCAGAGCAAGGGGAGCAGCAGGAGCCAGTGTCGGGGGGGAGCCAGTTTAAAAGCTGGTTCCCCCCAGCATCCTCAGCAAGGGGCAGGCGAGGCAGAGGGGTAGCAGGAACTGGGTGTGAGCCAGGAATCAGCTGATTCCTGGCTCATGCCCAGTCTCAGATGCTGCACCTTTGCTTTTTTAAATGTATTAAGAGCCTGCTGTTTCTTAATACATTTAAAAGGCAGAGCCACAGCAGGTTCAACTTACTGACTAATCAACAGAAATTCCATTGGCTAGTTGATTAAACTAAATTTAACATCCCTAGCACAGTGGCTTGACATGGCTTGTTTCCAGAAGTCAGTTTTTAGGACCTGTGTTCATTTTATATTACATGGGCCTAATTTCAGTCTGCTTCTCCCCTACATAAGAATGCTTATTTGGTTTCTCTTTTTGCTACGTGACAATGATGTGCTCTACTCCATGGAAATCCTTGATGTTCACAGACTGCAGGAGTCCTGCAGCTAAACTTATGCAGGAGATTTCTGGCAGTATGCCAGGGAAGGGTGTCTGTGTAAGTGCACGCTAATATCATAGAATTGGCAGGACCACAAGAGGTCGTCACATCCAGTCCCCTGCCCTCATGGCAGGACTAAGCACCATCTAGATGTTTATCTAATCTCTTAAATATCTCCAGTGATGGAGATTCCACAACCTCCCTAGGGAATTTATTTCAGTGTTTAACCACCCTGACAGTTCGGAAGTTTTTCCTAATGTCCATCCTAAACCTCCTTGCTGCAATTTAAGCCCATTGCTGCTTGTCCTAGCCTCAGGAGAAAAGGTGTAGGGTATATGTATGGTGCTTGACCCTATTGCCCTACATGTTTTTCAGGTTGCTCCTGATCCTAGCAAAATCATCTGAGTACCGAGGCCTGTATGTGGGTTTTTGCTTGGTATAAAGAGCCCTTTTAATAGAGGAAGCATCTGGTTCAGGGGTGGGAAAATACCGTCCTGTGGGCTGAATCTGGTTCCCTAGGGTTAGCCCCTGGTGGGCTGCCGCTGCTGTATTTACTTGCGCCTCAACAGGTACCAGCGATCGCAGCTCCTGTTGGCTGTGGATTGCTGTTCCCTGCTAATGGGAGCTGCAGGAACTAGTGTCCCGGTCCGCGCCACATCCTGCTCCTCCCATTGGCTGGGAACGGTGATCTGCGGCCAGGTCAAGCTGCAAGCCTCCATACCTGATCCTGGCAATCCACACCCGATTTATTGCTCACACCTGATTTGTTCCATAAGATAGTAAATATGGGAACTTTCCTTTTGGTCCCCAGTAAGGGCCAGGTCAGTGGATTAAAAAGGTGTTTCCTTTCCATTCAGTGGAACTATCGTTTATTCCAACGGGTGTTTCTCACTTGGGATGAATTCACTTACATGGATTGTTACTTGATACGCTTTTTCTTAATTGAATAATTTTAATTCAGAACTCTTCACTGTGATGCAAATCTCCCATGCAGTTAATTGAGTTCAAATTCATTAAGAGAGGGATCTGACCCATAGTGATCTTGGTAATGGGGTACAGAGTCTTTTAACTTGAGGCCATGGACTAGAGTGTGACTTCAGCTGCTAGGGACCCAAAAGTGTTATCTGACGGCTGTTTGGTGGCCTCTATGAAATGAGGGGGTGGTTTCAAACCATTGTGTAGCTGTCAGGAGTTCACATCACAAAAGTGTCTGTCACGAGTTTTGTTGGGATTATGCTGCAGAAACCAAGCCGTGGATCACCCCAAGAGAGAGTTTTTTCAGGTCCCTGTTAGGTCACGCAGGGAAAGCTTACAGTGCTGTTGCTTGTGTCAGACCTGTTGGGTGGAGAATGGACTTCAATTTGCATTGCTGCCAATGCAGCACCTTTCCTGAGTGCTAAATTCAGTTATAAGCATCATTAAAAATCACTCCTGTCATTACTGCTATTTTGCTTGTACTGTTAAGGGGCAGGTCTGCAGATGTTGTGTTCTTTGGCTGTGAGCATGTGACTCGAGGTAAATCATTTTCCGTACCTTAAAATTGGTGTTCTGTATATTCTGGTTTGCTTCTCTGCGTGGCTTCTTCGCTACATTGCTCAGAAAAAAATAGCAATAACAATGTCAACTTTTTCATTCTTGCACTAAAGGAGAAATCACCTGTGCTTGAGTGTGCAAATTGGTCAAATGAAGTAGGCAGTATCCTAAATTACAAGCCAAGTTCCCTGTACCTGGGAGTAGGTGCATTTGATCTGTTAAAGAATTCAGGATTTTTGTGCAAGAAGAATGCATTAAAAACAATCTATCAAGTCAGCTCAATTCCTTAGCTACAGTGGGGGATAATCCTTTGCAAGCACATCAGATACCAAATCAGAACCATTGGTCCTCTCAAAGAATAAGCAAGGCATATAGAAACATATTTTATGATACTTACAGGTGTTTGTCTGACACTTTATTTTGTTCTGTAATGGTACATTGCCCTTCTTTGATATATAAATGCAAGATAAAAGCAGCACCCAGTTATTTGTTGCCTGTCATGCACATCAAAAATTAAGTAAGCATTTTTTTTACACAGATGTGTGTCTTCATAGATTAGGTTTGGTGGCTTGCTTGTCTGTAAGATCAACAGCAGGAGCTTCCCGTATCCAGCTAATGTGAACTGTGCAGAGCTTCAGAGAGTAGATTGCTTGGAACTGGGGTCAAGTAGTTTTTGCTTATCCCTCCACAACTATTTATTTAACTTAGTATCATGTTTCTCCACCACTCATACATCAGTCTCTCCAACTCTGTCAGCCTGTGCAGATAACATGGTGCTGTTCTGGGTTGGTCACTAATGCATGCTGGATGTATGAGCCAGCAGCATGCATTCGTATCTTCGCTGGACCAAAGGGGTCACCTTTGCAGTGTTCCCAGCCTCTGCCAGCTAATAGGGTCAGATCTCAAAGCACAGTCGGCCATAATGAAAAGTGCTGCCAGTCAGGCTGCTATTGCACAGAATTCTTGTTGTTCTTTTAAAAGGTAGAGGTTCTAGTGGAGAGACAGTAAATGATGCTCCAAGGTCCTGTGGAAAATACTTATTTGAGTCACCAAGGCACAGACACAATACAGAGCTCGTCCGCACTAAAAGGAAGATAGCCACTGCCGTGATCGATCTTCCAGAGTTCGATTTAGTGAGTCTAGTTAAGACTTGCTAAATCAAACTCAGAGGGCGCCCTCACTGGCATCCAGTACTCCTGCTCTTGCCAGGAGTAAGGGAAGCCAACAGAAGTGTTTGCTCCCATCAGCCTCCTGCTGTGGGAACACCACCAAGCTTGGCTTAAGGTAAGATGACTCCGGATACATACTCTAAGTAGCTGGAGTTGATTTCCTGGAAGCTTGGCTTAAGGTCTAGTGTAGACCTGGCCTTAGAAAGGTCTACAGCTAATTTCAGACTAGTACCATTCAGTTCTCTTCATATTTATGCAACTGACTCCTCTGTCAGCTGCTAGTAAGTTTAAAACCAACCACTTCCATTCCAATGTCTTGCTATATTTTGTGCCATTGGATGACCATAGTTTTCTTCCAGCCCTGATTATATGTCAGCATTCCAATCGCAATGGAGTCTGATTCAGAATAGAACTGGATGGATAAGCGAACTTTGATTGTTTGAACTCATTGTGGACTTTTCTTCCTGTAGACAGTGTTTTCTAATCAAGCAGAGTTCTATGTAAAAATTGTTGGGAGCAGCAGAAATACCATTTCAATAAGCAATTAAGCATTAGGTCATCTGGGTGAGCATCGATCCTGCTGAATCATAGAATCATAGAACACTAGAACTGGAATGGACCTTGAGAGATCATCAAGTCCAGTCCCCTGCCCTCATGGCAGGACCAAGCACCGTCTAGAGTAGACCATCCCTAATAGATATCTATGAAACCTGCTCTTAAATATCTCCAGAGATGGAGATTCCACCACCTCCCTAAGCAATTTATTCATGTTTAACCACCCCGACAGGAAGTTTTTCCTAATGTCCAACCTAAATCTCCCTTGCTGCAGTTTACGCCCGTTGCTTTTTGTCCTATCCTCAGAGGCCAAGGAGAACAATTTTTCTCCCTCCTCCTTGTAACACTCTTTTAGGTACTTGAAAACCTCTATCATGTTCCCTCTCAGTCTTCTCTTTTCTAAACTAAACAAGCCCAATTCTTTCAGTCTTCCCTCATAGCTCATGTTCTCTATACCTTTAATCATTCTTGTTGCTCTTCTCTGGACCTTCTCCAGTTTCTTCACATCTTTCTTGAAATGTGGTGCCCAGAACTGGACACAGTACTCCAATTGAAGCCTAATCAGTGCAGAGTAGAGTGGAAAATGACTTCTTATGTCTTGCTCACAACACTCCTTTTAATGCATCCCAGAATCATGTTTGCTTTTTTTGCAACAGCGTCAGTGTTGACTCATATTTAGCTTGTGGTCCACTATGACCCCTAGATTCCTTTCTTCAGTACTCCTTCCTAGACAGTTGCTTTCCATTCTGTATGCATGAAACTGCTTGTTCCTTCCTAAGTGGAGTACTCTGCATTTGTCCTTATTAAACTTCATCCTATTTACACCTCAGACCATTTCTCCAGTTTGTCCAGGTTATTTTGAATTATGACCCTATCCTCTAAAGCAGTTGCAACCCCTCCCAGCTTGGTATCATCTGCAAACTTAATAAGTGTACTCTCTATGCCAATATCTAAATTGTAGATGAAGATATTAAACAGAACCGGTCCCAAAACAGACCCCTGTGAAACCCCACTTGTTATGCCCTTCCAGCATGATTGTGAACTGTTAATAACTACTCTGAGACCGGTTATCCAGCCAGTGATGCCATCCACCTTATAATAGCCCCATCTAAGTTGTATTTCCCTAGTTTATTGATAAGATCATGCGAGACTGTATCAAATGCCTTACTAAAGTCTAGGTATACCACATTCACCTCTTCTCCCTTATCCATAAGATTTGTTATCCTATCAAAGAAAGCTATCAGATTGGTTTGACATGATTTGTTCTGTACAAATCCATGCTGGCTGTTACCTATCACCTTATTATCTTCCACGTGTTTGCAGATGGATTCCTTAATTACTTGCTCCATTATCTTTCCTGGCACAGAAATTAAACTGACTGGTCTGTAGTTTCCTGGGTTGTTCTTATTTCTCAAGATTTAAGCTACAAACTGTGAAGAACACCAGCACAGGATAATGTAATTATTTTTATGTAAAATGTTACTCACTGAGATAGCGTTGGAAGATAGATGTGTCTATCATCTGTTTTTCATGGGGACTCATGGTTCTACTTTTCGCATTTGCATATCTGAAGTTACATATCTGAACATCTGGTTTAGTCCTAGCAAGTGCTATATAGGCAACTTTATTGCTATATAGGCAACTTAAATGAGGTTGTAGCTGTTGAACGGACTTATCTAAAGTCCATGGCAGTTAATGGGGATATTTCTGCTGTTTTCATTGGACTTTGTATCAGGCCCTAAATGAGGATGTGTGTTGAAAGAGGCACTCAAGTTTGGAAAGTGGAATCCGTATTATTCAGTAACATTTCAATTAAATTAAATTCCTCTGGCCTACAAAAAAAAAATCTGCTAGTTTTAACATTGCACCTGAGTTTTTCCAGACATGTAAAACTTGGGAAAAGCCATCAATTTTTCCTTAGTCACGCCACCTGCTAAAGATATATACCCAGGTAATCCTTTTGCAGATAGCAAGAAATTGAACTTGTAAATTGAAGCATTGTCTTGACATATCTGCCTGCTTCTCTGGAGTTTCTAATCCAGTACAGGAGACAAAGTCTAAATCGTCCATCTTCAAAGCACACTACAACCACTGCAAAAGGTCATTTCATGCTAAAATACAATAATGCATTAAAATTAATGTGTTTCCTCCAGCTGAGGGCTAATAATTTAGGAAACATTTTAATTACCAAAATTGGGATCGGTAATTTGGAGAAGGTTGGATTCATCCTACTGAGTGCTGGAGAAGTCGCTTTGCAAGAGTTCATAACAACAGAGTTGTTTTCAAATAGGTTCATAATGCTTCTGGGGAAAAAGTTGGTTCTTAGTACAACTGTTAAGTAACCTTTAAGTAAATCTTGTGGACAGCAGGCGGAGACATTAACTATTCTGTGGATTGTGATGGACTTCACAGGGATGCTGCAGTTCATGTTTTTCTTTGAAGTGATTTGGTCACAAGTTGCTTTATAATATGCATTTAGGGTCAGATTTTCTAACTGCTTGACCACAACTGCAGGTTCATATTCATAATATTGTAAAATTAGCACTGCTCTGTGTCCATAGTCTGCTCATCAACAGCCGCGGGAATGCAGGAACTGCTATACCAGATTAGAATAAAACGTCCATTTGGTTCAGGATGCTGCTTCAGAGGGAGGTTTATATTGAAGAAACATGCCCATAGCGAAAGTTTCTTCCCACACTCAGGCAGTGAGTAGATACAGGTTAAACCCCTCTAATCTGGCACTCTCTAGTCCAGCAACATCTGTGGTCTGGCATGATTTTAGTTAGCCAGATATCCACTTTTCATGGGTGTGGCCAATTTTCCTGCGGTTCCATAAAGTCTGTTTACAGTCACCAGTCCTGGCTCTCAGTGTTCTGTGCTGTTCTTTAGTGCTAATGTACGCCTAAGTATCTTCTAAGAGCTCGGTAAGCAGTGGAAATGTTAGCAATGCTGCTAGACAATATTGACCTCCTGGGGTCTGACAAACTCTCTGGTTCAGTGCCGGATTAGGGAGGTTCAACCTGTTGTACGTGCTCTGAAGTAAGGGGGGTTATATCACACATTTGTTTTATCCTGTTTACCAGAACTATTCATAAACATGACCTCATCTTCTTACGCACTGCTGCAGATCAGTCCTAACCATAGTATGAATATTCTGCCGGGGAGTTGTACAAGAGGCAGGTGGCACACGGGTACCCATTTAAGGATCATGCCTCTTGACCTCTGTATCCTAAGCTACTGTGCTGTCATTGAGGTCCTGCAGAGGGGCCTCTCACGAGAGATACCAAGAACCACGAGTCATAGTTTTCTGTTACGTGCCTGCATGCCTGAGGTACCATGTCAGATTTTGGTAGGGAGGGCCTACCAGTTCATACTGTGATTGGGAGGGGGGAAGAAAGTGAGATTATGGGGAGGGCATTCTGAGGGCAGAGGCTTCAGCAGTGTTACTGAGCATGCTCAGCAAAAGCCAAGCACCAAACCCCATCCGCCTCTCCCCCCACATCATCTCTAGCCAGGGGCTACCAAGGTACTGGAAAACTCTACTTCTTTTTTTGGCAGACAACTTAGCAGTTAGCTGACAGGAGCACTGTACCTAAATCCTATATAAAAAAAGAAAATTAAATAAATATTAGACTCACTCAGCTCTAACATATTCTAACATCTTGTGGCAAGTCACTTAAGGGACACTGGTTAGCCTTAACCTTTTTAATGTATTTTCTTACTTTGTTCCTAACTCTGGGTATGTCTACACTGCAGAGTTTTTCTGGAAAAATGGCCGTTTTCCCGGGAAAAACTACACTTATGTCCACACTGCAGTTGTGTTCTTTTGACAAAGTTGAAAACGCAGGGGTTTTTCCCACAGTGGTAAACCTCTTTCTACAAGGAAGAAGCCTTTTTCTGAAAGAGCTCTTTCGGAAAAAGGCATGTGTGGATGGGGAAGAGGATTTTTTTTTAGAAAGAAGTCTCCAGGAAAAAGCACAGGTGCCCTGGTGGCCACTCTGTCCATAGTAATCACAACTTAAATGCGAGAGAGCATCCAATCAATGTGGACGCCATCTTTCAAAAAAGCAGATTGCTTTTTCGGTGCGCTTTGGCAGTGTGGACGCTCTTTTTCAAAAGAAGTTTTTTCTGGAAGATCTCTTCCAGAAAAGCATCTTCCGAAAGAAGCCTGCAGTCTAGACATAGCCTCAGTGGAAAGAGACAGATCCTGTCAGGATTCCTGGGCTCTACATCAGCTTTGGAAGTGGAGTGTGGTCTAGTGGGTTACAGCAAGGGGGCAGATATATTTCAGCTCTATATAAAATCAGAGCGGCCATACTGGGTCAGATCAAAGGTCTTTCTATCCCAGTATCCTGTCCTCCAACAGTGGTCAGTGCCTGGTGCTTCTGAAAACATGAACAGAGAGGCATTTATCATGATCCATCCCCTGTTGCCCATTCCCAGCTTCTGGCAGACAGAAGCTAGGGACACCTTTCCTGCCCATTCTGGCTAGTAGCCATTGGTGGACCCATCCTCCTTGAACTTATTTCGTTCTGGTTGGAACCCTGTTACAGTTTGGGCCTTTCCACCATCCCCGGGCAAGGAGTTCCACAAATTGACTGTGAAGAAATAATTAGTTTTGTTTTTGTTTTAAATCTGCTGCCTATAAATTTAATTGGGTCAGCTTCTTGTGTTATGTGAGTGAAGGAATGACTAACATTTCCTCATTCTATTTTTCCACACCATTCATTATTTTCTAGACCTCTAACATGTCCTCCTATCCGTTAGTCTTTTCTTTTCCAAGCTGAAAAGTCCCACACTTATCAAACTCTCTTCCTATGGAAACTGTTCCTTACCCCTAATCATTTCTTTTGCCCTTTCTGTACCTTTTCCAAATCCAATAGATTTTTTTTTTTTTTTAAGATGGTGTGACCAGATCTGCATGCAGTATTCAAGATGTGGACATACAATTACTTTATGTAGAGGCAATTTGGTATTTTGTCTTATTATCTATTCCTTTCCTAATGATTCCCAATATTCGGTTCGCTTTTTAGTCTTTACACTGCCACTGCACATTGAGCAGATGTTTTCAGGGAACTATCCACAATGATTCCAAGATCTTTCTTGAGCGGTAACAGCTATTTTAGACCCCATTCATTTTGTGTCTATAGTTAGGATAATATTTTTTCCATTTGCATTACTTTGCACTTATCAACAGTGAATTCCATCTGGCCTTGTGTTGCCCAATCGCCCATTTTGTGAAATCCCTGTGTTGCTCTTTGCAGTCAACTTTGGGTTAGTCCCTGTTAGGGATGTGAATGTGTAGCCAACTAGTTGATTAACCGAAAGCCTAAGTGCATTGGTTAATCTAGTCGACTACTTGCATTTTCTCCCCCTCCCCTCCCCTGCTTGCTGCCTTGTATCAGAGCAGGAGCCGGTGCTGGGGGGAGCCGGCTTAAAAGCTGATTCCCCCCAGCATCGGCTCTATGTTGCCACCTGCCCCCGCTCATGCTGCTGCCTCTATCAAGTGCCAAGCTCCCCACGGACAGAGGCTGCTTCGCGACAGCCTCCCCTGCTCCCAGCTCCCCAGCAGCCTCTGTCCATGGGGAGCTCGGACCCCCTGCATGGCATAAAGAGGCATGTATCAGAGGCAGGCACCCCGTCTGTTCAGGGAGCTGGCTTTTAAACTGGCTCCCCTCACAGACTGGCTCCTGCCTGGCACCCCACAGTGCTGCCTCTGATAGAGGCAGCAGCGCAGGATGGTAGGGGGCTCCCCAGGAGTGGGGCCAGATTGCACTAGCTGCCGGCTACACCCCCAGGGACTATAGAATAGTCATGTAACCGCTAAGAATTCATGCGGTTTGTCAACTGTTCTATTACCCGATAGCTAACATCCATAGTCCCTGTACACCCCTTTTCCAAGAAAATTTTTAAGTTTAACACAGTGATCCAAATGCAGATCCCAGCAGCACACCACTTCAGTTACTTCAGGGGTGGGGAACCGCAGACCCAGGGGCTGGATGCGGCCCCCGGCTTGCCTGGACCTGACTCCTGAGGCTCAGGGTGCCCCTCTCTCTCTCCCAGCACTGGGGAGATTGTGCTAGCACTCCAGCCACCTCACTGCCTGGCCATGCGGCTGGAGCACAAAAAATCTAGTAGGTTGGACCTTCCTAGGTTCTGGTGTGCGAGGGGAATGTGGGGAGTATCTTTTTCCTTCTCAGTCGAGGGCCACGTCAGTGAGGTGCTTTTTTTTATTTGCTTCTCGTGTGTGGCCCTGTCAGGGTGCACGCTCCCCCCCCGTGCCTCAGTGCCCCCTGACTGTCCTCATCTAGCCCCTCTCAGGGCAAGTTACAGTCTGTACGGGTAGCTCATCATTGCATTGGGGTTCTTTCTACTGCCCTGCTTACCTAAGCTGCATTGTACTCCGTCTCCAAACCCTGGGCCTTGCCTCCGGCCCCTAGCCAGAGAGAGCCTTGGCTGGCCCTCTCCCAGCCCTAGCTGGCTATCCCCAGCTGTTCTCCCTCCTGGAAGCCCCTGCTTCCTCTGCAGTCCGCCCTTCACTGGCCTCCCCCACTGAGCAACTGTGCTTCTCTATATAGCTCCTGGCTGGGCCCTCCCCCTCTAAGCGGCTTCACTAGATAGCTGCCAGCTGGGCTCTCACTAGCCCTAACGGCTTCAGCTGGCCACTCTGTTCTCAGCCCCGGCTCCGGACCTGAGTCTTGGCCTTAAAGGGCCAGTGCAGGGCAGGCGCCCTGTCACAGGCCCCCAACCTAAAAAAGGTTCCTAACCCCTTAATTACTTGAATGTCCATCCTTTTGTTGTTCTTAATCGCCCTGCCTCCCTCCTTTTGTAACAAACTCCCTGCCACAAAGGCAAAGCTGCAAGCAGCTCAAACTCTGTTGCATTTAAGAACTGCCTCCAGAGTCAGGGCATGGGCTTTAAGCAGACTTTAAGTATGAGATTCAGGGGTTCCAGTTTCGTGAGGGGGGGAGGGGGCTACTGCCCCACCCAGCCACCCACAAATGGCACCCTTGCTGCGTGCACCAGGTAGACTGGCTTTGACCTTAAAATACACATTGGTTGTGGAAGTCTGTTTAGTTTAGTAGTTTTCACGTGCTGTTGTTTACAACAGATGCAAAAGTTGCACTAGAGAAGCAGGATCAATACCAGATAAGCCGTGGTAACCATGGTGCATGTTAGCTTTCAAGTTAGAAGGAGGAGAGTGTTCAGGAATACACTTCTTTGTTGCTGATTGGTTTGGGGGGAAAAAGTCTTGTCATTCTTAATGGATCTATTTTAGTTTCAAGCCGATGGCCCTGATTCAGCAAAACACTTTGGCAGATGTTTAACGTCAAGCACACAATGAAGTCCCGTTGAAATCAAAAGCTAAATTTAAGCATATGTTTAAGTGCTTTGATGATTCACAGCCCAAGTGTCCGTTTCTGTCCTTGCACAAGTTTGAGTAGAGCGCCCATTAGCATCAACACACCCACAAGCAGAATTTAGCCCTGTAATATATTGTGTAAGGTATGTAAAGCTTTATGCATGACTGTAGAACAATCAAGAAAAAACGAATATCTTAATTTTACAGTACCCACAAAGTTCTGGGAACTATGTTTCGCCCACTATGATTATCATAACCCTGCAGTTTTTGTTTTGGAGACATTGAAATAGAATTACTGAAAAGTAAGCTGCATTGGTAGGCATATTCTTTCATATTTCAATAATTATTCTGTCACCCACCTAAATTTTTTTCTTTCCTGAAGCAATTTTTGTTGGTACTGGAAATTGCTGTAGGATAAGTGAAAGCAACCTAATTGAGATTCATAAATCCACTTTTTAATAAGCACAATTAGGAATAGTTATTAGAGAGTAGCTTGAAAACACCAGGGATAAGATTTTTACCATAGAAGGCTTTTTATGCAGTTTGAAACATAGTATGGTACCAAAATCTAAATTAGATCACTGGAGAAATGAATCTGGTATTTAAAAGCTAATTTGTACACAGAAAGTTAGTTCTGAGTATTCCTATTGATAAAAAAATTATTAGATCTTGTTAAGTTGCTTATTTTTTGAATGAAGGCTTGATTTATAAGATGTTTCTCCTATCTATTAAAATATGAGACCTGACCACTTGATTACACTGAGTATTTAGGTGTCCAGTGGCCGTGTAATAAACTTCAGCCTCAGTTAGTTCTTCTATTATTTAAATTGTGTAGCATAGCAGACTGGATTTCATCCAAAGAACATTCAGTTCAAAGAAAAGTTCATTGACTTCAGTGGGTTTTGGATCAGGCCCATCAGGCTAATTTTTTTTCAAAAATGCCTAACTGACTTAGGAACCTAATGGGCAGCTTTTCAAAGATATTTATGTGCCTAAAGATGCAGATAAGTGCTGTATGGGATTTTCAAAAGTGCTTAAAGCAGATTAGGTGCCTAATGCTAAATACGTTATGGTTTTGTTCTATAAAGAACCAGTGCGCTTGAGATAGGTCTCCCCCATTGAGGAAATTTGCTTGTTATCAAGTTTTGTCTTTTTGTTTTAAATGCACCAATAAAACACTATAAATTAAATCTGGATGTTGACTGTCTGATATTCAGTAGTGTTTTGCAATAGTGGAAAGCTAGCTGTTTGAAAATCCTTATTAAAACATTTGATAGATTTTCACATTAATTTTATTTCAGTGCAGACTTAATTTTGGAACAGCTGTTGCAACAATGAAAGAATGCTTTTAGCTTAATTGAAGTGAGTGTCTTAAAACAGCAGCTCATCAGTCAGCTTTGAATTTGTTCCTTTTAGTTATGGTTAATTGTATTTGCTTGCAGGGTTTAGCCAAATCAATGTAAATAACAGCAGATATATTTAGGAATAGATAGATAAACAATTGTCAGCCACAATAAACCAGCTGCAAACAATAAAAATGTCTAATTTTTGGAGAAACATGCATCCAAGATGTAATTTCATTGAAGTCAATGACGCTGCACCAGGATTGAATTTGCCCCACAATTGAATAATTTTTATCAAATTAGGTTGCATTTTCAGAGTAAGATGGGAGCGAACAATGTACAGAGACATGAAAGGAGCTTTTAGTATGTTCCCGATTGAGATCAGAGCATTTACATCCAGTTACATTGGTCGGTTGTAATCAGAGGTGCAAAAGGGAGAGCAGTGGCCAAGGGGGAAGATTGCTCTCTGCTATGCTTGTGCAGCATTAATGGCTTTAGTGAAGGTCGTTGGGTGAAGCCAAGAGAAGAGCGTGTCATGAGCTGCCTTCTGCTATAGCATTAGGGTTAGTAGATATTCAAATTGAAGGTACTAGACTAGAGAGTAAAAGTACTGATGAATGGCAAAGTGGGGCTGTGACCATGTGCCATTTATGTTAGAGCATTGTCATGCCATAGTGGCTAGTTAGATAGCTAATGGGGAGAGCTTATACTTATTTTCAAATAATAATGCATGTGCCATCCCTCTTTCTCATCCTTTCAGTGTGGCATGCCATCTTAGGGCCTGACTCAGGGACTGTTGAACTCAGCTAGGGATGTAAAAGTTTAACCAGTTAACTGGTAAGCATTAGATTTACCGGAATGCTTACTGGGTAACTGGTTAATCGGACCTTTCTCAAACCCTGGTGGACATCAGCCACGCCAGGAGAGAGCAGCCCCAGCTTCGTTGGACTGGCTGGCGGGCCCTTGGCCACAGCTGCGCCAAAGCGGTCCTGGCAGGACAGAACTCCAGCCTTGCCGGAGCGCTCCTGGTCCCATCCAGATCTGAAACAGCCCCCACCATGCCTGCCCCACAGACCTAGTGGGACCCCAGCCTGGTGGGATCCCTTCCCCGATGCCCTGCAGCAGCCCACCAATGGTCATAGGCTATCATTGTAATATTTTAGCCAGTTAACTGATTTGACCAATATTGAGATCCCTAAACTCAACGGGAATCTTTCCATTGACTCCAGTGGGTGTTGGGGAGGGCCCTGTGGGTTCTTTGGAACAGGCACTTCATCCTGTGGGTGCTACTGGATGGGGGGCTAGAATAGTTTGTGTCATGGAGGTGCTGAGAGCCATACATGCCCCCCTTCCCTCCCCCCAGTACCAGCACCTGTGCTACTGCCCATCCACCCCCATACCAGCACCTGTGCTACCTCCCCTCTCTTCCCAGTATGTAATAATGGAGCTGTGGTATTTCTGGCCTGGCTCTGGGCCAATAGCTTTATGCTATGTAGTTCAAAGGTAAATAACCAAACCCTTCCATAAAGCTGCATGTGGCCACCCCAGAAACAGCATCATAGACAGCATAGTAAGATGAGGGCCTGAAACAAAAGCCCGTGTAGCACAGGCCTGGTTTGAGGCCTAGCTAACAAAGAACAGTAATTGACCCCAGTGTAGGACTTGCTGGGTGAATTCCATGGCCTGTGTTATTCACTAGGTCAGACTAGCATCACTAGTGGGTCAGGACGATCTGTGAAATCCTTGCGGGGGGTTGTGATAAAGGGTCAGACTTTCTGATAATTCTGTGAAGTTCTGTGGAAAAATGTCTCGGTGGGGGAGCTGGGTTAGGCGCACACACCTCGACAATTAGGGCAGTCTACTCGCCTGTGGGAGTAGATTTTAGCCTGGTGCGGCCGAGCAGCGCGGTCAGCACATGCACAGTGCGGTCTGCGCATGTGCAGCGCGCCAAACCACGCGGCTGGCGAGCAGGGCTCCCCGCCGCTTGTCAAGCTGTGTGTGTATATATAGTATGTGAGAGAGAATGAATAAATATGAATTATGAGCTTTCATGGGCAAAACCCACTTCCTCAGATGAGCTTGAGAAGAGAAAAAAAAAGGGGGGGACCCTCAGAATATATAACAGAAAAAGGAGAGAGTGGGGAGAAAAATACCTGTCATGGTAGTGCCGGTGCTAATGCCGTATCTTTTTTCAATGATCAGAGCATTCTGTGTCTCTCTCTTAGTTAAACAAACAAAAACAAATCTCACGTCCCCCCTTTTGTTCCTCTCCTTAATGGCCCAAGGTTCAGCAGTTGCTTAGCAGGCAGGAATGAGACTTCCTCTTCATTGTCAGTCTGCTCCGGATACCTCTTCCACTCTGGAGAGGGGAGCAGGGGATGGAAACATCTCTGAGCTGCAGGGCAGACAACCCCAATGCTGTCCTCACTTAGGCTCACAGGAGAGTAGGACTTGGGCCACGTCTCCTTGCCACGCTGGACATCGATCTTCTGGCATTCGATTTAGTGGGTCTAGTAAGGACCCGCTAAATTGAACGCTGAGGGCGCCTGGTTGGCGCTGGTATTCCTCGATTTGTGAGGAGCAAGTGAAGCTGATGGGAGCATTCGACCTCCCGCTATGAAGACAACGCCAAGCTTGGCTTAAGGTAAGCTGACTTCAGCTGCATTATTTATGTAGCTGGAGCTGCATACCTTAAGATGACTTTCTGGGGCTAGGATAAACCTGGCCTTGGTCTACCCTACAGACTTCTGTTAGTATAACTGTGTTGCTCAGGGGAAATCCACGCTCCTCTGCAAGGCAGTTGTGAAGACCGAATTCCCAGTATAGATAGTGCTGTGTCAATGGGAGGGCTTCTCTAGTTGATGTAGCTATGGCCTCTTGGGGAGGTGGAGTACCCGTGCATATGAGGCTCTCCTGTTGGTATAGAAAGTATTGTCACTAAGCGCTGCACAGGCGCAGCTGCAGCACTGTATCCATAGGCCAGCCCTAAGCCTCCTTCACTTGTGCTGCTTGTCTTCGTCTCAGGCATGTTAATCAACCAAGCACGCAGACAATGTATATACCAGAGTCTCTCTGAGGCAGAGCACAGGGCAGGATAGAACTTTTAGGGTGATATGCCAACATCTTTAGACCGAGTTCTCTTAGCACTTAATAAATTTGGTTTCCCATAAACTGGGAAGGATTTTTTTTTTATTTGCTGGGTATAATTCAACTGATTTTTAGTAAGGCTACAGCCATTCAGTTATGATTCATTATCCTTAGTCATCATATCAGCTGTTACTAAGGTTCCATCACTGTGCAGGGATGCACTTTCCTTCACTGGGAAAGGCCAAACACCATGACAGGGATGGGGAACCTCTGTGGCAGCCTACTCAGAGTCCTGTCAGGGGAGATTGTATCCAGAAAATTCAGCACCAGGGAAACCTTGTGCTGGCTGTTGTTGGAAATCCTTGATGCACCCGGACCAGGGCAATTCCAGATGTAGGGATGCCCCTGACTCCCCCAAATATCAGCCTATGCGTATCTAGTCCAAGTGCACTTGGTAGGTCACAGGGGATGGTATCTCCAGTAAATGTGCCTCGGACCATGTAAGGACTTGTAGATCACAAGCAGAGCTTTGCATTTCATCCCAAAGTGAAGTGGCACCCAGTGGACAAGGCAGAGCAGTCAGTTGCTGCCCCAGCTCGAGGTCTGGAGGAGCCTTCCAGAGCAACCTCAGCTAGGTCCTCCGATAGCCATCAAGCCTGGAGGTGGCCAAGGGGTGGCTTATCCAAGCGAGCCCATTCTGTTCACGGCAATATTGGTGCTTCCTGGAGCTTAAGGAGGCTTCAAAACTGTGAATTACTTCCATGACTGAGGTGGGCAGAGACCTTCAGTTGGAGGAGCTGGCATGAACTTTGCTAATTCACCAAAGTGCAATCCGCCACCAAGCATTATAATTCTACTGGACTATGCCTAAGCCACGTGGCTCCTAGCCAGGTCTAGGGATGCAAGCAACGAGTTGAGTAGTTGACTACCTGGTAAGCATATGCACTGTGGTTCTGCAGTTCCCCTGAGACGAATCGAGTAGCCAATGGAAATTCCATCAACCACTTGATTAGCCGATTAAATACAATTTAACATCCCTAGTCAGGTCCTTCAGGCATTGAAAGGACAGGTGTGAAATCTCGGGGTGTGTGGAAAAGAAGATGCAGTGGTGCGTGTAAACATATTGATGAAATATTTAAATAGACACCCCTTCATCCTCCAGGAGCCAAATCCTGCTCTTGTTCATATGAGTAAGACTCCAAAGTAATTCCCTTGATTTCTGTATTTTTGCTCTGGATTTGTGATGCTGTAACGGAGCACAATTCAGTCATGATCACACATTCCTGATGCGTTCTTTTTGGCTAGGAAACAATTGGGTAACCTCTTCTCACCTACTGCTTTTCTAAATGCAAAATCTTTGCCCAGTTGAATGGCTTCTAGCTTGGTATGTGCAAAAAGATTTTTACTCCCCAAACCTGGTATTTCAGTATCCAGAGGGAGTCCAGGGGCCACCTGGACCTACAAACTTAATGGTCGTTAGCCTGCAGCAGGCTTGTGGCATTGCTAATCACCATGGCTTTGGTTCCAAAAACACAGGCCTCTTTCCACTGAGCGAGCTGAGCACCTCCACTAATTCATCCAGTGGAAGGAACTTGAGGGAGTCGTATGTTTCAGAGTGCTTTGACTTGCTTGGCTGTTTTTCAGCAAGTATGTGATTCTCAGACTCCTTCCTCTGCTTAATTGCCATCGTTCTAATGCAAAAAGGTCCTAAAGGGCTGATTTATTGCTGGGTTGCTTCTGCTCTCAAGTACGGTGAGGGATGTGTCAAACACATGCTTGACTTAGGAGATATATTTACTTTCACCCTTCTGCACGTTATAGCAGAGTTAATAAACTGCTTGTTAATTATTAATTATTCTGTAGCACCTTGGCTCCCCAAAGGATCCCAAAGTGCTTTATAAATTATATGCTGGTGACATACCTGGATCCCTTCACCTACCTCTTTGGTGGCACACAGCAATGCACAGCAGTTTAGGCTATCAGCTGGAGACGAATGCTTCTGGTTAATTGCAGGGGAGATTTAAATAAGTTAAAGGTGTGTACTACCCCTGGCCAGATGCTTCAGCGGTTTGCAAAGTGCCCCTGGAGTGTTAGTGACTACATGTGATCAGGACTTCTGTTGTCCATCCAATGGTGAAAATAACTTAAATTTTCTTACAGGTATTGTCCTATTGCAACCTGGGTCCCTGCCAGCTCTTTAAATAGCTCCCTGCTGGCTTTTGCTTTTTGCCGGAACTGCACACCTGGGTGCCCACACTTACTTTCACCTCTGTTGTCCATCTCATGCAAAGATGGCACAGTGTCTCCTGTCTCAGATGGGTTAAGATCTGGTTGTGAAGGAAGAATATCACCTATAACTAGAGCCCTACCAAACTAAGAACATAAGAATGGCCGTACTGGGTCAGACCAAAGGTCCATCTAGCCCAGCAGCCTGTCTGCTGACAGTGGCCAGCACCAGGTGCCCCAGAGAGGGTGGACTGAAGACAATGATCAAGCGATTTGTCTCCTGCCATCCCTCTCCAGCTTCTGACAAACAGAGGCCAGGGACACCATTTCTATCCCCTGGCTAATAGCCTTTTATGGACCTAACCTCCATGAAATTATCTAGCTTCCCTTTAAACTCTGTTATAGTCCTAGCCTTCACAGCCTCCTCCGGCAAGGAGTTCTACAGGTTGACTACATGCTGTGTGAAGAAGAACTTTCTTTTATTAGTTTTAAACCTGCTACCCATTAACTTCATTTGGTGTCCACTAGTTCTTCTATTATAGGAACTAATAAGTAACTTTTCTTTATTTGCCCTCTCCACACCACTCATGATTTTATATACCTCTATCATATCCCCCCTCAGTCTCCTCTTTTCTAAACTGAAAAGTCCCAGTCGTTTTAACCTCTCTTCATATGGGACCCGTTCCAAACCCCTAATCATTTTAGTTGCCCTTTTTTTGAACCCTTTCCAAGGCCAAAATATCTTTTTTGAGGTGGACTCACTGTCCATTCAGTTTCACAGCAAGAGGGTTTTTAAATTGGTCAGTGTCATGATTTCAGAGATTTAAGTCTGAAATTTCACGGTGTTATAAGTATGAGAGTCCCAACCTATAATGGGATTGGGGAGGGGTTGCAGTGTTGTACTGAGGGAGTCCCAATATTGCTACCCTCACTTCTCTGAAGGCAGCACCCTCCCAGCTGTCTGCAGTTAGAAGAGGTTCTTGGGGACGGAGGTGGGTAGGAACTTCCTGAGCCCCACTTGGAGCAGGGGGTGGTGGGTCTCCAAACCTGAGCTGCTCCAAGCCCCAGCTAGAGGGGGGCACTCACACAAGCCCTGAACTCTGGCTGGATTTGGGGGGAAGGGCGTGTGCGCGTGGGATCCCTGAGTTCTGTGCCTGGATCTGGGAGGGAATAGAAGCCCTGCAGTGCAGAAGTGAGGGTGTGCCATCTGCATTTCTGTCCTTTCTCTGGAATTGTGTCTGAACTCCCTACCCAGAGTGGCCACGCAGGGGATGGACGACTCCACAGTGTGGCCGAACTAGCAGCCCCAGGCACCTGGTAGCAGAGGAGATCAGATTTCACAGAACAGGGCTGACTTCATGGTCCGTTGTAGGGCCCTACCTATCACACTTTTGGCTGCCTCTTTCACATCATTATGAGTCTCCGATCCAAAGCGATCAGGTGTATGAGATGTGGTATGTTCATTTCCCAATGCACTGTAACAGGGCTGTAGGCAGCAAGTCGTGCTCTGCTTTTCTATTGGTCCTCGCTTGGAGAAGAGGTGACCTCATGTTGCACACCATTTTCTAAAGCCTGCTTCAACACGCTATACGACCGGCCATTTCATTAGTGTTTTGTCATCCTGTATAAGCTAAAATTATGTAAATGAGTATGCAAATGGACAAGACTGTATGTAGAAACAACTTATTCACATGCATACAATCCAAGCTGCACTTAAAATATAAATCAGGACTTTAAATCTTTATTAAAATATGTAGAATCTGCTTGGCCCACAGAGGGTTGGACTTTGGTTTACATGGCCAGCCTTCCTTCCTGTGTAATATAACTCCCAGCGGTTCCTATAACTACATGCTTACTTAATAGAAGGAGGATACTTTGAACATTTAAAAACCCTGTTGGAGGTCCTAGAACTGAGCTCTTTCCTTTCCCCAGTCTCTTCATACTGTCCCTTCTGTATTCTTTTCTCAACCTATGTGTGAGTATCTGGCTGTTTCCTCTTGCTGCTCGAGCCCACTTTTGTAGTAAAAGAACTTACTCGCCAAAGGTCAGGTAGGTGTGGGGAGAGTGGCACATAAGTTAATTGTAAACAATTATTATAACTTTATCTGAATAATCCAATTCCGTGCATGGTAAGAAGTGCAATCTGCCAGAGTTTGTATGCATAATTCCCTTTAATGTATTGGCACATCAAGAAGAAAATTTACCTCGTGGTGTTCTCAAAAGCTCAGCTTGACTGTAAAAGAAACATTTCTGCAGCAGATGTACACGTAAGCCGCCATTTTGAGGACACTGCAAACAACATTTAAAAAATGTAAAAATGTGTGACCCAAACAAAATCAGGGAATTGGGGTGCTGTCCTTGACCACAGGAGCCTTCACATTTTAACATGCAAATAGCTACTTCTGGGTGCAAATGTGGGGCTTTGATTGCACAAAGGATCCACACGCATTTTGCATTGTTTACTTGTTGCACAAGGCTTTGAAAATTAGGACATAAATTCAGGCATAATTTGCAATTAATTATGTTAGTACTGTCATCTGCAGCCTTGGGAGGCTTCAGAGCAATAAGGACCACTTCATATTGAAATCCTCCATGGACAATGGTGAGAGATGAAACATCAGGGAAAATTGCATTTTTGTGTCATTCTCGAAGTAGCCAAAAGGACTACTATTTTTGTGTCTCCTGAAGGTGGGACGACAGACTGGGAAGAGTGCACCTATGTTAGCTGCACTTCAAAATAGGTTTTTTTCGTATTAAGGTGCTATGCCATGTAGCTTGGGAAACTATATATTTCTGTTTACATTAAATTTCTCTTTTCCGAACTTGGAATTGGTTTTATTTTTTTTTCTTATTTGTTTAGAAATAGACCATTTCACTTCATTGCTGATAAAAACATTCATTACAAATGTCTAGCTCTCCATTTTGTTTGTCTGTATAGGAAATGTAATTTTTCCCCAACAGGACAATGTCATTTTCTGATGCCTTCCGAGCTACTCTAATAGAATGAATTAAAGTTTGTATTATCATGACAGTCTGTTTTGTTAAAAATAAAATGGGCAAATCAAAGTTGAGCTGCGCTAAGCACATCTGGAACGTGAAGCGCGCAAAACAACTCCTTTATAGAGCTTTGGGGCTGTTTTTAATATGCAAAAAGGTGGAGTGGGGGCCATAATTCACAGCTTTTGCTAAGCCTATAACAAAATCAAAGAAAAAGCAACTTGCAAGAGAACATAGCTAAATAAAGTTATACAGACACCAAGGGACCTTGCAATAAAACTAGAAAGAACCAAACCACTCTCAGATTGTGTAAAAAGAATAATAAAGTTAGAGATATTAATCTGGACTGAAATAGAATCCAGACCATAAATTTTATTAATTGTTATAGAGTGCTTTATGATAGACATAACCCCTCCGCCCCCAGAAAACAGCAACGGTATCATGGCAAGGAGCCAGGGCATAATATATTTTAGGATTATTATTAAATTGTATTTTTTACCCCATATTGCTTATTAATTGTGAGCAAATTTTATTGTGAAAATCTGATTTACTCCAGCTGTGGATGTGGCTATTGGTTTATCGGGAAACCCTTCTACGGCAGAGGCAGACGGAATCTTTAAAGAGTTCAGAGAGAAACTTAATAATATTGGGGTCACAGTGGAGGTGATTATATTTAGTAGTTTGAATACATTTTTGATGGCGCACTAACAAAATCAGGGTAGGGGTTAATTATAGCAGCTCATTACAGCTGAAGCCATATTCTTCAGTATTTCTGTTACACAAATATTCATCTTAATACATTTTGAGTGTCATGATGTGAATATTGGTGCTAATTTTCAGCAGTATCTTTATCAGCCACTGCTTTTATTTCTTTGCTTACAAGAAAAGTTCTGAGAAATGGCAATGAAGATAATAAATTTTACTTTTGTATAAATGAAGAGGAAATAGGTGGTTTTACAGTTTTTCTGGTTAACTTGCATAAAACTCAAGGGGCGCATCAACACTGCACCATTATTTTGAGATAATCAGCATTATTTCAAAATAACAATGCAAGCATTTACACAGCCATTCTATTATTTTGAAATAATTTCAAAATACCGGACCTCTTATTCCTAAATCTGTAAATCTCATTCTACAAGGAATAACACCTATTCCGAAATAGAGATGCTCCACTGCTGCTATTTCAAAATAGCCCCTTACCAGGGCCATTCTAAGTTATTCCTCCCCAGTGCCTCATGGGGGCTCTAAATTGAGATAGCACGTCTACATTAGGGAAGCCTGCCTCAGACTAATTTTGAGGCTTCCCTGCAGTGTAGATGTGCTATTTTGAATTAACTATTCCAGAATAGCTTATTTTGAAATAGCATGCAGTGTAGATGTACCCAAGTTTACATGGGGTGTAATTCATTCATTGCATCGTTGAAATGCTCAGACAGAAAGAGTGGAGTGCTTGAAAACTTCATAGTTTAGCTATTACTAACATTTATTGGAATTTTACACATTTCTCCAGTCTCCTTGTCTTCCTGTAGTTTTAAAATTGTATCTCTTGTTGTATATGATTGCCAGTGTTATAATTAACAATTTTTTTGTCAACTGATGGTATAATGTACCATGTTAAACTATTGCTCTTTTATCTTTCTTTTGGTGATACATTTAATTTCCTGAATGGATGTTAAATTGAATCTTTGTATCATTTTATCCCCATGAAGAAACTATTCATTATTCTTACTTTAAATGCCATTAACATTTGGTGTATAAAATGTATCCTCAAACCTGTGGCTGGTTCTATAACACATTCTTTTCACTGTAAATGACATTACATTTGAGTAAAACATGTATTATGCTAGTGTTCATTCTTACTGTTTACATTTTACAGTTTGCCCTGCTTTTGACAGACCCACAATGATAAAGCACCTGATGGAACTCAGTTTACACCAGGAATGGATTTTGGCTCTGTTTTATTGGCAAGGGCATACTGTGGTTAAGACAAAGGCCTCCTGTGGTCTTTTTAAAGTATTCGAATAACAGATTTTTAATTTTGATTACAAAAAAAAAAAAAGCAAAAACCACCCCAGACTAAGCAGTACCGAGTAAAAAGCTTTCTAATTCTTAAATCTTCCTTAGGATTTGTTACTTCTCGTCAACGTTATGTAATGAGGCTGGCCAGTTAGAGCTTGTGAAATCATTGTCCTGAAGATCGGTGTTTTACTTTTAAAGGTCCCATAGTCCCACTTGTTTGCATTAATATTCTAGCACAGGAATGAAGAGAATTTATCTTAGTGGACATTTTGGGCACAAGACTGAGTACTAGCAGCGTCTTTCTGATAGAAGCCACGGTGTTTACACGTCCAAGTTGTCAGCTGAGTGCAAAAGGATTTTTTCTGACTGCTTCCTCCCCAAAACTTCTACCTATCTACCTATCTACCTTGAGAGTGCATGTGTCTGTCTGTGAGTCCTTTTGTTCAAGAGCTACTCCTAAATGGTAAGAGCTAGGGCCACCGAATTTGGTAGGTAGCTTCCTCTTATGACTTAATAAGCAAGTTCAGGGTTTGGCTATGCCAGGACAACTGGAAGCCCTAAGAAAAGGACTGTTTTCCATAGCTTGTAAAGGGAAGGCTGCTGTTCAAAAGGATGCGATATGAGAGTGGCCACCGGGGGCTGCCATACCACCAAGGGAGTGGCCAGCAGGGCTGGGGCTACACCACCTTGCCTGCCAGCCCACTGAGTAAGTAACCCCTCTGCCCCAAACCCTTTCCCCCTGTCCCAGCCCTTGGCTGCAGTGCTTGGGGGGCAGGTATGGCAAGAAAAAGTCCCTCTGGAAGTGGTGGGGGGAGGAGCTGGGAGGTGAGAAGAGGTCCCTGGAGGAGGCGGGGGAGAGAAGGCCCATGCCAGATTGGAACCCCTGCCCTGAGCCTCTCTTCACCCCCCAACCTTCATTCTTGTGCCCCCTACCTCCAGCCTTCTGCACTGTGTCGTTCCCCCCCCCCCCCAAAATCTCCAAGGTCCTACCCTGAGTCCTGCACCGCTCACACTGCCAATCTCCTGCCCTGATGGACCCAGGCAATGCCCGGTAAGTCTGCTATTCCCTTCTAAATATATAGCAAATTGTATGATTATATTTGCATTTCATTTTCGTGTTTGGCTGGAAAGTATATGCTCCTTTTGAGTGATGCATTTTCTTTGAGCCTCCCTTGATCAAATATGTAAATGTTGGGCCAGATTCATCATGTGGTGCTAATCTCTTGGGATGTGTGCAGGTAGAGCAGCGGTAAATTTGGCCTGATAATGTTTTTTCAGAGTTCTCTGACTTCATTCACCGCAGTGAGGGAGGATGGTGATGGTTTCCATATCGGACAGCATCAGCATAAACTAATGCTTACTGGGTGAAACGTGAAGCTAGCATATTTTTATTCATAAGCATTGTTTTAGGCTGCTGCAGCATCTAATGTCATTGCCCTCCCAGGGTGAATAGGTGTACATCATGAGAACGTTTCCATTTCTGGCAAGGAGCAGGTAATGTTTTGCTTACGACTCTTAGAAGTCTGAGAGTCACTACATTCAATCACTCTTCTGGTGTCTGCTCTTTATTTCAGTTACATATTTAATTGCGAAAACACAGGCGCTTTAACGCTGTGTCATGAAGAAATTGTTTTGTAGCTTATTTAACATTTATTTCTTTACCCCAGAGCTGTAGAATTCTCTACTTTATGTTAAATGATCATCTGCCTTACTGCAATCCATTTCCTCCAGCAAGGGACTGATAAAAGGCCATCTCCCGTTGTTCCAGGCATTGTTTGCACCACAAATAATTGTGTCCACAGTGAATTGGTGAAAAGATTAGTACTGGAGGTCAACCGTAGCCAGCTGGCTTGTGGGTACAAATAGGTAAACATCTAACTATTCATATATTCCGCTGCAGATTGCAGCTGATAAAGATGAAGGTGTAGTTATTTGCTGGCATGAAATTCTTTCCACCAGAAGGGAGGCCCATGTGAAACTCCCTGATAGTCGTCTTCAATCTGTCTAGTTTGGGTTTGATTTTCTAACTCCAGCATGCAGCTTTTAGGAGAACAAAGATGTAACAATTTTAGCTAACACTTTGTCTTCACAAAAAAAACCCCGCCTCAGAAGATTTATGCAGTGTTCAAAGCTTGAGTTTTAGGTAGAGATTGATAAATAAGGAGAGTAATTGCATAGACCCCAGTAAATTGGATGGCTCACTGCTGGGCAGCACATCTCAAAACCTTTTGTAATTTACAAATACGGTGGATTTAAAAAAAAAACCTTCCTCCCTTTTATGTGATTATCCCTCTGAAGACAAGAAGAGTCAGAAAGTGTACCAGGTGTCTGGAACACCTTTTAAAAGTTTCTCTCCATCTCTCCCTGTATGATAAATGGTGACTGATGTTTGAAAAGCACTTCTTTGGTGCATTGGGGATATTGCTTCCAAACTAAAGTTGCTGTTGCAGATATTGTTAAATTATTTCAGATCTGAAGTGTGTTTACAAAGGTCTCTTCAACTTCTGGTATCATCCTGAAATGTTAGTCTCACTCCATACTGTTTGCAAGTGACTACTTTTTTGAAGTAACTAACAATTACCAACCTCTGCTCCTTTCCTTTGTACCAATTTCATACTTGTATAGAATTCTTTAAAGGGGTCTCTTGTAGGTTACACATTACCCCTCTAGGTCACATGTTACCCTGTCTCTGCAGGAACCTAATAGACTTTCTAGTTATAGATGAAAACGTCCATTTCTAAAAAATATGTATGGAATGAAATACATAGCTCTGCACAAACACAGTTAGAGACATTGTCTGTACTGAAAAGCTTACATGCAGTAAAGACCAGTGCAAAGTACTGCACTTACAGTGCATCTACACTGCACTGTTTTTCTGGAATAATGGCCGTGTTATTGTGCAATTGTTATTTCGACAGAAAGTCAAAATAACGGATGGCTTTTTCCAATGGCGGTAAACCTCATTCCACGAGGAATAAGCCCTTTTCCGAAAAAGCTTTTTCGGAAGAGGGTGTGTGTAGATGCTGCACTGCTGCTATGTCAAAATAGCTTCTCACCAGGGCCATTTTAAAGTTATTCCTTCCCAGTGCGTCCTGGGGCTCCAAGTCAAGATAGCATGTCCACATTAGGGGAGCCTGCCTTGGACTAATTTTGAGGTTTCCTTGTAGTGTGGATGCACTATTTCGAAATAAGCTTTTCCGGAAGATATCTTCCGGAAAAGCTTATTCCGACAGCAGCTTGCAGTGTAGACGTACTTAGGAAGGACAAATCAAATACACAACTACAAAATGCGGAACAGCCGGTTAGGCAGCAGTACTGCGGAAAAGGATCTGGGGGCAATGTGGTGCTGTTGTGAAAACAGCTCATCTCATTCTAGGGAGTATTAAAAGGAGAGTTGTATGTTAAGATGCGGAAGGCGATTCTTATGCTCTGTTCAGTGCTGGTGACACCTCTGCTGCATGCCCCACTTTAAGACAGGTGCAGATAAATTGGAGAGTGTCCAGAGGAGGAGAACACAAATGATAAAAGGTTTAGAAAATCTGAACTGTGAGGGAAGGTTAAAAAAACTGGTCAGGTTTAATCTTGAGAAGAGAGAACTGAGGGGGGAACCTGAGGACAGCCTTCAAATATGTGTAGGGCTCTTATAAAGAGGACTCTGGATCGATTGTTCTCCATCTCCGCTGAAGATAAGACAAGAAATAATTGGCTTAATCTGCAGCAAGAGAGATTTAGGTTAGATATTAGGGAAAATTTTCTAACTCGTAGGGTGGTTAAGCTCTGGAATCCGCTTCTAAGGGAGTTTGTGGAATCTCCACAATGGGAGGTTTTTATGAACAAACACCTATGTGGAAGAGTCTAAGTTTTCTTGGCCCTGCCTCCACACCAGTGATGGGTCTAGATGATCTCTTGAGCTCCCTTCCAGCCTTTCATTTCTATGATTTAGCTAAAGGACTCTGTATTGTTCTGCATCACGTGAAGATGGATCCCCTGAACACTCTCAATTGGCAATAAGACGTGTGCAACTTATTATGGAGCCTGAACAGGATTTGCATGGTTAAGTTAGCCCTTAGCTGTTCATTTCCTTGATGGAATGTCATTCAATATCAGACCTTCATTCAGTTCACTGCACAACCAAGATTGCACTGTGCTGTTTCTAAGCCTCACTTTTTTCCCTCTGGGGCAAACGTACGACATTCTGTATATCCGGCAAAGGCTCCCACTTTCTCTCCCTCTTCTGCGGTTGAGTCATGCCCACAAACTACCTTCCACTGGTTTCCATTGTTTGAATTGTAGCCCTGGTCCTATTCTTTCCATGTGGCCACCAAGACATATCTTAGTTAAGAAACTCAGTGGGCCCACTCCTCAACAGGTGTCAATAGCTGTAGATTCATCATCTTCAATAAAGCCATGTCACTTTATACCAGCTCAGGCAGTTTGATTTCAGCTGAGCTAGGTCAGTTTACACTCACTGAAGTGGCCCATTGACTTCAATAGAGCTATGCTGATTTATACCCAGGTGAGGGTCTGGGCTGGAATATGCTACTTGCTAGTGTAAGTAACATCATGACAGGCTTCAAGCTGTCCTAGGCTAATCTAGGATACTGTGTAGAGCCCTGAAGATTTCTCCATGCACGTTTACAGCATCCTTTGAGGACCATATTCTTCAGATAACTCACAGTGGTGGGGGGCACCTATATATGTGATTGCTATTTTGCAGTTTTGTTCCTGAATTTGGGTGTTCATTGTATGGTGGTGTCTGAAGAATTTTTTTGGCTAGCCAGGCACCACCTGGTGGCACTGTCTTTTTCAAATTGCTCATTACTCTAATGGCCCTTTCCATGACTTGGATCATGGAAACATGGATCCCTGAAACATCCATGGGATTGGATAGGATAATCTGATCTGGACCATTGAAGAACGCACAGATTAGCGCTACATATATGCTGAAGGTTCCAATTCAGGAAAATGCTCAAGCACGTGTTTATCTTTAATTGCGAGCTTATGTTGCATTGACTTCAAAGGAGCATGAGCGTGTGCTTAAAGTTAAGCATATGCTCATAGCTTTCCTGAATTGGAGCCTAAGGGCATGGCTACACTAGGAAATGATTTCAAAAAAACTCATTTTGAAATAACTCCCGAAATAACTATTTTGAAATAGCGTGTCCACGCTATAGGGAAGCCTTGAAATTAGTCCGAGGCAGGCTCCCTTAACGTGGATGCATTATCTCGACTTAGAGACCCAGGAAGCACTGGGGAGTAATTACGTCAAATGATTTTGGGGTGTAGTTGTTTCAAATAGCAATGCAACATCTACACTACCGCTATTTCAAAAAACTATTTTGAAATATGCGTTATTCCTCGTGGAAAGCAGGAGTTATTTTGAAATAACCAGTCCCTTATTTCAAAATTACGGGCTTGGTAGTGCGGACGCCTCGCTTGTTGTTTCACAATAAGGGGAGAGATTTCAAAATAACTCCCTAGTGTAGACCAGAGCTAAGAGACAAAGATTCTAATTTCAGGTGAACCTTTGCTAGATGAGCTGTCAGAAATATATGGGAATCCCAAGCATACAAAGAGGAATGACTTACAAAGACTTAACTTTATTACTACAATGCATGAATGCTTGTGGAAGCAGGACAAATCAGATTTCCATATATTGCTCCCTGGAATTCAATTATTCTGTCCTCTATGTCTGACAGCCCTGCTTAGTTAGGGTCAGAAATATACTCTTATACACAGGGCTGGGGGAAGACCCGCCAGTGCAGTTCACCTTCCCTGGTAGCCCTGTGACCAGACATCTCAATAGTTACATTTTTTTCATAATCTAAATTAGTGTTGTCAGTTGACATGTGTTAACGCCTGTGATTAATGCAGGACAGGATTAACGCATCAATTTTTTTTAACGCGTTAATTGCAGGCGTTAATGCTGCGCTGCTTCTTCGAAGTGCCACTGAGGCACTTCAAAGGGGGCAGCGCAAGTGGAGACAGGATCAGCTGGAGTCCCCAGCTGATCCCTGGCTCCGCTGTTGCAAAGCCCCTTTGAAGTGCTGCTCTGGCACTTCAAAGGGGCTTTGCAACAGCGGAGCTGTGGATGAGCTGGAGTCCCCAGCTGACCCTGGGCTCCATGCAGCTCTGCCCCTTTGAAATGCTGATTCCAGGCTCCATTCAGCGCTGCTCTGTTGAAACGCCTCCACGGTGATTAATTGCGTGCTTAATCACAATTAAATGTTTTAATTGCTTGACAGCCCTAATTTAAATCACTGAATTTCCTCCTCATCTGCCAGCTTCTCAAGAAATGTTCTGTGCTTCATCCTTGTCATCAGTAAGTAGGTTACACTTCTGAGGTGCATCATAATGTCTGGTTGACTAAGGCCATGTCTTCATTATTGATCTTCTGGAGTTTGATTTTGCGGGTCTAGTTAAGACCTGCTAAATTGAACTCAGAGGGTGCCCCCATTGGCGGCTGGCACTCCTGCTCCTGTGAGGAGTAAGGGAAGCCTACAGGAGTGTTTGTTCCCATCAGCCTCCTGCTTCGGAGACAGTGGGGAAACTCGAATCAAGGTACATTGACTCTAGCTATGTAATTAATATAGCTGGAGTTGAGTATCCTGATTTGACCTTCACCTTTAGTGTAGACCTGGCTAAAGATTTTGTGTCTCCTCACTCTATACTCTGTAGAGATTTTTGGTGGATTCCTGGATGAACATGTCATACCTGCAGCACCATCCGCTTGCTGATACAGGACCAGGCTGCCTCCCAAACTTAGCTCTGAATATCAGTCAGGATCTGATGCAGAAGCAAAACACGGGTATGTTCTCTAGTAGCACTTTCATTTAAGAAATGTGTTCATCAGAGGTCCCATGGAGTCTTCTAAATTGCATAAAAGGACACTGATTTGTGGTTTCAGTTCCCTTAGATTCCTGTAGCATTCTCCAATTTTTCCTTTGTCTGTCAGTAGAGACTATGAGAGACAAACTTGTTAGCTCATCCACCTTGTCTTGCTAAAACCCTAAGACCAGATCAGCTACAACAAAACTGCCGAGACCATGGACAGCTCCATTGAAGTCAAGCCATAATCCAGGGCCTCTAGTGTAAATTCAGTGTGCTAGGCCAGGCCCACACTACAGGGGAATGTTAGTTTTTAAGGTACGCAATTCCAGCTATGTAAAAAAGTAACTGGAGTCGACGTACCTTAAGCCAAGTTTCGGTGCCGTCCCCACAGTGGGAGGTTGGCAGGAGAAATGCTCCCGTCAACTTCCTTTGCTCCTTGCGAGGAGTAGGAGTCCTCCTGCCAACGGGAGCAGCCTAAGCATTAGATTTAGTGGGTCTTCACTAGACCCACTAAATCAGACACCAGAAGATGGATCGCCAGAGCATTGATCTGCTGGTAAATGGAGACGTGGCCCTACTCTTCTACAGCAATGACCTGTTTAGTCTGAGGGAGGTGTAGTCGATAAGGCAAGCATGCCTGTTATATTCACTGACTTGCCTTCATTTTATTTTAGTGGCTTTTATTATATTCAGTTGTAAAGCAAGAAACCTGCAGGCCTGTCCCCTGGAAGACATTAGCTGAAGCATAAGTTAGCACAACTGTGGTGAAGTAGGCTGTAACCTACCTTGGCATAGATTAATGGCTTTCTGGAACCTTCTAGATTTTTGGGAACTAAGGAGAGTTTGCTCAGTGACAGGAGTTAGAATGTTCCAATAAGGGCTCCTGCAAGGAACAGGGAAGTAATAACCACAAATCTGTTTAAGGGGTGACAGCAGGTCCTCCAACAGGGGAGGGGCAAAGGGGGCAGTTGCCATGGGGTCCGGCGATTCAAATGGGCACTCTAAATCACTGCTGGAGCACCGCACTGCACGCTCTAGGCAGTGCTAAAGACTTGGGGGAGGTGCCATGCTCTGGGCAGAGCTGAGGGCTGGCTGCCCTTGGCCCTGCCCCTTCTGCACTTGGCCCCACCCCTTCCAGGGAGCACAGAGCCACCCCCCACCTGCCAGGGGCCCACAGAGGCTGTCGGCTCCGCTGGGTGATGGGTCTGTTAATGAGCTGAAATGGCAGCTACCCAGATCACTGGGTTAGCCTATAGAATAAGTGTGCCTCCGTATTATGTGGCTGAGAAGGCCAAATGTGGTTATAGGGGACCGCGCAGAGGATGCTCAGGCCCTATAACAGGTCAGTCTTTATATGGTCTGGGCTTGATCTCTCCTGGATTACTTCCATTGTTTTCCGCTTTTCTACGACTCCCCCTTAAAGCTGCAGATCACTCAGATGTTGTACTCTCTCTATCTTGTTATGTAGCCTGGGCCTTTCCTAGCTTTATCTGTTGTTTGAATAAAGATACCTAAGGTTTTACGTTGCCTTCGGTAGGAGTGTGCCTGCCATCCACCCCGAGACTTCCAGGGGTGAACTCTGTAGCCAGGGCTGGATTAAGAAAGGGGCTTTAGGGGCTTTGTAGTCTGGGGCCCTGGGCTAAGGTGGGGGGACCCTGCAAAAAGCTGTCTAGGCTGACGAAAGTGGTGATCATTTTGTGGGGCTCCTTAACTGGGAGCCCTAGGCAGCAGCCATTAAAGCCCCTGTGTTTTGGCCGTTCCTGAAGCGGGGGATGGACATAGCTCTGCATACTGCTGTTTCTCACCCTCCACAGCTGTTCTGGAGCTGCAAGCACCACAGGCTCTGTCCACAGGCTCCGTCCTGCAGTTCGCATTGGCTAGGAATTGCAGCCAATGGGAGCTATGGAGATGGTACCTGCTCCTCTTCTCCCCAGGGCCTGCACCACCAAAGGGGAGCTGTCCCAGTCAGCCTCCTCTGTCCCAGACCTGAGCCCTCTCCTCCACCCTAACTCCTGCCCAGACCCTGCACCCCCCTCCTGCCCGGAGCCCGCTCCCCCACACTCATACCCCTTGACCTCATCCCGGAGCTCCCTCGTGCATCCCCAAATGACTCATACCCAGCCCCACCTATTAGAGAAGAAACAGGCGACCCAGGAGCGGATGGGGTAAACAGAACCACTTTATTGCCTACTCACGTTTGCCTCGGCTATTCACGCAGTGTCTGAGTGGCAACAACCTGGCATTAGTCAGACCCTTTTATCTATTTTAGTATGTTAATTCACATGTCTATCACTACTTTTCCTAAAACCTTATTTAGTAATGTTAACTCCCATAAAATGAATATTAATAAGCAAATAATGAATACAATTATACCCACCCCTAATTACTATTTACAGAATTTCTAATTAAATCAACACATTCCGATGCTACAAACTAACAGGTTACAGAGATTACAAGGAATCTGACCCTGAAGATCTTCTGCAGAGCCAATGAGAATAAGCAAAAGACACAACAAAGTAGAGCAGCTGTGTGCTTATCTATTTTTCTAGGCTGCAAAACGAAGGGAAAGAGCATGTGGCTGAAATCCTTACCATCATCCCAGACCAGTATTCATTTTATATATCCCAGCCGCACCCTCAAGCCCACAGCCCTGGTCAAAGCGCTCCCTCGCTCCCACACCCAATCCCTGCCTTAACCCACACTCTGGCCTCGTCATTTTTGGCCACACTGTGGAGCCTAGGGGTCCCACAAAATCTAATGGTTCCTGGTCCCCCAGAAGATTTAATCTGGCCCTGTTTATAGCATTAATTTGCTATACCTTAATTCTGGAGGAAGAACCTTATCACTAGCCATTAATCCAAATGTTGTTAACTTAAAAAAGTCAGACAGCCGAGGGGGGCAGGATAGGTTTGAGAGATCTTGAGAAATGTATAGTTCAGTGTTTTGATGCAAAACTCCTCTTCTGTTAGTGCCCAAGCTCTGGGTGGTAGCAGGATTAAAGCTTTCTATGGCATCCCTGATGCAGTCTTAATGAGCAAAGTATAATGGAAATAATACACAGTGGTTATCAATGCCTTTCTCACGCTTTATTCTCTCTAAAATGTTGTGCAAGTTCTGTATTTTCCCCCTTTTGATGGGGACTGTTGCTCATGGCTGACTTTGCCTTTCTTCTGATTAGCTTTGCTCATACTTAATTTTCAACTTCCTTTATATGGCTGTAAATCCTCAGCACTGCTTGTGGACAACAGATGATTGAGTACCAACTAATGCATTAATGTACAATCAAGCACAACAGATGATACAAAGGCAGCCTTGTTGATTATGCTGTCCAAAGACATGAGGCAGGAAGTAGAAAGACACAGTACAGGGCATTTACTTCCCCAGTGAGCCACTTTGATCTTAAAAAATCTTTGTATATTTGTCTTTATAAGTCATCTGGAGGCTTCTCTGACGGCTACATTGCTGTTGACTTGCTCTGTACTCACTGTATCCTTCATGAACGCTTCCTTGTTCAGAAAGCTAAGCAAAGCCTTAGTGGGAACAACTGGAAAAGATTGGGTGACTCACACGTGCCGTTAGTTCAGTCTTGTTTGAATCAGTGTTTTAAGCTGAAGTTTGGGAGAAAGTCAGCTCTCCAATCAAACAGAGCTGTTTTTTTTTTAATCTACTCTCTGGTGTCAGCTTCCCACCATTTGTAATTTGGCCCTTTTCTAGCTCGTGGGAGGTGAGCTAAGTTTGCGAGGCGCAGAACGTTGGCACTGATTGTGATTTGCTCTGCAGTAAAAGGAGCTTGTGCTGCATTTGGGGACCTAAAACTGAACTTTTGTGCCACACTTTTTATCCAAGAACTCAAAAGTGTCTTATGAAGGAAGGGCCCTGTTTTATAGGTAGGGGAAATGGAGGCATGCAAAGGTCAAGTAACTGGCCCAAGTTTATACAGCAAGTCAGTGTCACAGGCTAACTGTTCTGTCACGAGTAGCCATTCTTCCAAGGAAGTCCAATTTTTTTTATAGTGAATAGCTTCAGCGCTCAGATCTCCTGAAGCCGAAGCTGCTGCTAACTTAAGTGACTTAATACAAAAATAATTCATTAATATTTTTGCCGTACAGTCCTCAGTTTGCCCTATTGCTACTTATGATTTATTGGTTCCTTAAGAAAGGCACCCAAGTGCCACGAAAGGCTGTGCTGCTGCGGTGTACTGCTTTAGAGCAGCCTCTTTCCAACACTCCATAGCGATCCTGCCGCACACGCTGGTTTAACAGCCCTGTGCTACCTTAATTCCTTCTCCTTTGTTTGTTCTTCCTTGCTTGGATAGAATGGCTTCAAAGCATGGCCCGTCCCTGCTCATTAGTGTGGCTGTAAATCTTGCATGACGCTTTCATAAGCCTGGTCAGTTTTAGAGATGAGACACCTGAGGAGGTGCTGGGCAGAATCCCTCTTGCGTCTCCCCTCCCTTCTCCCGCGAGGCTGCAGACTCAGTGGGCTGGGAGCCAGCACTCTTGTGTGGCGGGAACAACCCCTGCTCTCAGCATGAGGGCTCCTTCAGCCTGCCCGTGGCAGGTGGGGTGGGCGCTCTGTCCCAGCAGGCTGGAATGCCCCCCCCACCTGTCCCCATGTAATCAGTTAACCAGTGTAACGTAACCTTTAACTGGTTAACTAATTAAATACGATTTTCCATCCCTACTGCAAACCAGTACTTGCCAAACTCCGATGTGTTCTCTGCTTCCTCTTTCTTTTTTTACAAGAGTTTGCTTGGTTGAGAGAGAGGGAGAGCGAATACCAGGGCATCCTTGCAGAGAGAGCTCTTAGCATCCTGGCTTCACTGGCTTTTTTACCTCTTGTCCTGAAGCTGCCTCTCTCCCATGCCTGCCCTGCCTTATTTAGTAGGAAAGACGGTGCTGTTTCTGGGACGCTCTGGGGTCGAAATCCCAGTGTTAGAGATCGATGCAGTTGATTAGTAGTGATTAATGAGGGAGTGTTGATTGTTGACTGTACTCATTAGCATTACAAACGGTCAGGCAGTTGGCAGGGAAATAGAACTCTTCCAACAGTACAGCCAATTTAGATTCTGTTTGTTGCACTGTATGCGGGTTGCTTAGTCGTCTTTAACCATAACATGAATCAGATAGCTTGACATACAGAATTGGTGTTGCATGCCACCATTAATGCAAAAATGCACGGGATGTTCTCACTCCCAAAGACGCGAGGGCTAGCCTGTGCCCTCAGTCAAGCTGCGGTAAATCAGGAGATGCACTGTTGGCTTCAGTGGAGTATTCTGGTGTGCAGCTGAGAGCTGAAACAGGCTGCGGAACAGATTCTGACGCACTTACGGGTTTATCACTCGGTGTGAGTGAAGCTGGCAGCATCTGCCCCTTTACTGTGTGCAGACCGTGAAAGGAAAGGGGAAAGTGTGTGTGTGTGTAACCGCCACCGGGCGGATTTGAACCTGGGACTTCTGAAGCAGAGTATAGGAGCCTCTACCCTCTGAGCTAAAAGCCAGCTGGCTCCTAGTCTGTGCTGGAGAGGTCTCTTGATCTTAACTGTTGCTGTGGTCTAGGTACCACTTGCATTGCTCAGTAACCACACTAGGTGTGTGGGTTACATGTGCACATGTGTATAATAATAAACATTGATCAAGTTGTGAGACAAGGTGGGTGCAGTAGTATTTTTATTGGATCAACATCTGTTGGCCTAGGCACTGACTTCCCCTTTAGCTGGGGGTGTGTGTGCTTGACTCTTCCTACCCTCAGCCCTGCCCTCACTCCACTCCTTCCTCCAAATTCCTACCCCTGCCCTGCTTCTTCCCATCCCTGCTCCACCCTTTCCCCCAAACTCCCACCCCCATCCTGCCTTTTCCCTGTCTCCTCCTTTTAACTACTTACGCTAGACATTCTGTTTTACTTTGTGCAAGCAGCCCAGCTAAACACAGGTTGGACCTCCCTGGTCTGGCAACCTCAGGACCTGAGTGGTCCCGAGCAAGGGAATTTGACAGACCAGGGGAAGTCAGACCTTTGGGGTTCCCCTCCTTGCCCACCAGTTCCAGCTAGCACACTCTCCCTAGCCTGCCTGACCAGTGTTGGCTGCCTTTCCCTGGTGGGGCTCTGCTCCAGCTGTAGGCGCCCTCAACTGGTCCCTGCTCTCAACCACTGACCCTATGGGCTACTGGCCCATTGGCGGGTCTCCTCTCCCGGCCGAAAAAGAACTGTGTAAGCTTGAAAGTGTCTCTCTCTCACTGGCTCAGGTTGGTCCAATAAAAGATATTCCCTCACCCACCTTGTGTCTCTAATATCCAGGGTCTGACACGGCTACAATCACCCTGCGTGAGCAATTTGTGTTCACAATTATTCTCATTTTATTTTCAGCATGCACATGGCGTCTGCAATGTAGCAGGCACTGTGCAAATAGCAGGTCTGTGGGTAAATTCACTGATGGCAATACACAAAACTCAACCCTTCCCTTTCATCATGTCATGCAAGAAGAAGAATGCCCACTTCCAAAGAAAACCCCTTTCTTTTAGCATGACATAACCCCTTTCTTAGCTGGAAGTGTAGTGCCGCCAGTTGAATTGCATGCTGTTTAATCTGCATTAGAAGCAGCACTATTTAGCCTTTGGCTGTGTTGAGGAGAGTAGGAACTGGTGAACAAAAGCAAACAAAAGTATATGAATGTCTTTCTAGCACAGATAGCTATTAATGGACTGCAACTCCGGCCAAGCATTTACTCAACAGTGCAGCAGTTTTTTTATAGACCAACAGAGGGCTTTTTGCTCTTTGTGGCATCAGGCTTTCCTTCTTATAAACAAGGGCGGGGGGAAGCTTGTGTTCACTTGATGAGAAACTTAAACTGACTTTCCACCCAATAAATACTGTTGCCCCTACAGTGGGTTTTGAAGTTAAGCCTTCATAGCTGCAAAGGAGTGGCCAAATGGAGTCTTGTAAAAGAGTCTAATAGAATGAAGATGTGTGCTGAGGTTTTTGTGAAATTGGCTCTCTTCTTTTTATCACGGGTAAAGAATTTGCTTGTTCAGGTAGAGGAGCATTTTCAATAACCAGTGATGAAGAACTTCAGATGTAAGTCTCAGAGGGGTGGCCGTGTTAGTCCGTATCTGCCAAAACAACGAGGAGTCCTATGGCCCCTTCGAGACCATCAGGTTTATGTGGGCATTAGAGATGTCAAGACATGTAATTGGTGAATCATATAGTCGACAAATTTTGTGGACTACACAATTAATTGGTAAGGGTTAGCACTGTAAGCACTCAGCTTATGTTCAAATAAATCTTAATCCTAGAGCCCTGGTCTACACTAGGGAGTTGTTCTGAAATAACTCCCCTTATTTCAAAATAGCACGCAGAGAGTCCAAGCTACCAAGCCCGTTATTTCAAAATAAGGGGCTGGTTATTTCCAAATAAATCCTCCTTTCCATGAGGAATAACGCTAATTTTGAAATCGTTATTTCGAAATAGCGGGAGTGTGGACGCTCCGCCGCTGCTGTTTCAAAATAACTACTCCCCAGAGTCGTTCAAAGTAATTACTGCCCAGGACTTCCTGGGGCTCTCAGTCCAGGTAGTGCATCCACATTAAGGGAGTCTGCCTTGGACTAATTTTGAGGCTTCCCTGTAGTGTGGACATGCTAGTTTGAAATAGTTATTTTGGGAATTATTATTTTTAAATAAGTTATTTGGAAATAATGTCCTAGTGAAGACATGCCCAGAGAGGCCAATGGACTCCTTGTTGCTTTTTCAGACGTAAGGAGATTTTAAAACGCAGAGTGGGTGTGTGGATAAAGCACAACTCTGGGAGTCGGAAGCTCTTGGCTCTCCTGTGGACTGTCTTCTACCAGGTGTTTGCATAAATAGACTTACCTGGCATAAATGGATTTAACTCCCATGTTGAGACTCTAGATACTACTGCAGTTGTTAATAGTTTTATCATCCTTGTCCTAAATTATCCCACAGACATTAGCAACTAAAACATGACTCGGAAAGAGAATATGGCTAAAGGTGGTAGAACCGTTTGTATAATGGCGGGTGCTGAGAGCCATTGACCCAGGCAGTGAACTCTGTGTATGAGAGAAACTGCTTCAAGACAGTGGGGGCAGCAAGACGCCAGCACCTGTGTACGTGGCTTGGCTAATTGATTTGTTTGGAAGTCAGCCCCCTTCCCAGATGTTCTCAGTGTAGAAGAATGGAGCTGCTGCTTGTCTGATCTAATGCTCACATCGCCATAATATCACAATTCCCAGAAGTCAGGAAGAGAATCGCCCCTTCCAGTACTTGGGTCAACACTTTTCTCTCCCATCTAGGGCGCTCTCAGAGCTAAAGGGAAAGGGATGCAGGATGTCAGAGGAATAAGAAAAGGTGACTCAGGATTGTCTTTTCCTCTCAAAGGCCCTTATTTTCAAAAAGGAAACCAACTGATAAATTAAATAAAAAAAATGTTTATGCAACATTAAGGTGAAAAATGTAGGAACATTAAGTCAGAAAAATGTATAAGTTTGTCGAGGTGGCAGTGACTTGCTCACAGACGCATACTTCAGCTGCTTAAGCATTACCAGTTAGGCGTTTAGGTGGATACAGTCCTTTGGTAGACAGTATGAGCTAAGGAAGGGAATCTCTGCAAAGGGAGACAGCATGGGTCCACATGGTGAAATTCTCCGAAAAAATTCCTCCGCTGCAGCAGAGAACAGTTGGCCCATTTTTGCGCTTTTTTGGGGGAGGGGAGAATTCTGAAAAAGCAGATGTAGAGTAAAATTTTCAAAACCGCCTAAGTGACTTGGAAACTTGAGTCTCATTTTCAGAAGTGACGTCACTTAGGAGGTTATATGACTTACCGCCTGTGTCCTAGACTAGGACAAAGAAAACAGTAACACTCTGTGAGCTTTTGAAATAGGGGTAGCAGGAAATATTGTCAGAAACATCTAGAGAAGTAGCAAGCCACTGAAACGCAAAAGCTGCAAATGTGGGTAATAGGAATGTAAAGGGTTTACCAGTTATCTGGTAAGCATGCGCCTTACTGGCATGCATACTGGGGTAACTAACTAACCAGGGCTTAGCCTGGCCAGAGCAGCCCCCGCACTCGTGACGCAGTGTGGTGCTTGGGCTCAGCCCGGTTGAAGCAGCCCAGGCAGAGGGCTCTTCCATCCCAGCTGGGCCCACCATGCTGTGCTGAGGGGCGGGGGAGCAGGGGGGGGCAGTGCAGCTCAGATGGGCCCTCAGCACTGCGGGCAGGATTGGTTAACCGGTTAAACATAACCCTCGGAGAAAGAAAGAGCCTGAAGCTTGGGCCTGGTGCTTGAACTAAAGTAAGCAAGAGTTATACTGTGAGTAATAGGGATGTTAAGGACTAGTCAGCTATCTGATAAGCACATGCTTATTGGATAGTTGAGTTGACTAGTCAATTCCCCCCTTCTTTTCTCCCCCTTGTGCTGCATGGAGCCCAGAGTCAGCTGGGGAGTACCCAACTGACCCCGGATTCCGGGAAAATGCCGCGTGGAGCCTGCGGTCAGCTGGGGCTCTTGTACATTTCAAAGGAGTAATGCGGAAATGCCTGTTGACTAGTCAAGTAGTCGATGGAAATTCCATCGACTACTCAACTAGTAAATTACTCGTTATTTAACATCCTTAACAAGTAACAGACAGGCCTTGTCAAAAGCAGATGTTTGCCTGCAAGTCAGTGTCTCCCGGCACTAGAACTGCTAGCACTGCTAAAAGCATGTGAAGTATGTGAATACATTTCGTTAGGACGGCACAGGGACACCCAGCTGAGTACATGATAGAGTAGTTTGAAACCACAAGAGTGAAAGCAGAACAATGGGTAATGAACGCTTTGGAGGAAAATACAAGGGGAGACACCAAACGTGTCATTAATGTGTAAGATGATACATGCGGTGTGTATTACAGATTGTTTGTAAATATTGGGGTACCTTACTTAACTTTTTGGCTAGCCTAGGGGCCGATAGTGAAATTTATACTATTGACTGAGCCATGTTTGTTGTCCTGGGTACAAATACTTAGGAGCTTGGAGGCTATTTGTCTACAGACAACTATTAATGTACTTTGTTTGACAATAAACCTAGTTTGTATTTTATTTGAGTTTGTGGTTTTGGAGGGCTTTTGTGAAGTCCATTGTGCTAGCTACCTGCACAGTGCTGGCACGATATTCTGAGGGAGCATATGAAAATGCATGCAGCCGAATGTTTATCATCACTGACAGAGCAGGAGACCTGTAAGGACATCACACCAGTGAATTGTGAATTTACTGTATCGCTGTCCTGAACTACTACATTGGTGACCCCGACCACTGATCTGCTAAGTTACATGAGCTGTCCGCTGTAGGAATCGCGATCTAACATGGCAGAAAACCACGAGTGAGGAACCCCTTCCCCTGAAAATCCCCACAAAGTTTAATGAAGCCTGAACCCACTGGATTGCCAGTAAAGGGGGTCCATTTAAATTTAAAAAAGAAAGTGGGGAAAGATGGACTGGCATTTGTAAAGCAATGGAAAGAAACTGAAGCTCCAAAGAACAGTAATAAAAGTAAAAGTTTAACCGGTTAACTTTCTAAACGGGATTTTACAGTGGATAGTGATGGCTGGCTATAGATGTCACCTGTGTGCACTAGCCTAGAAATGGAGGCAGTGGTACAGGGGTTTGTCCGCACCTGTGCACGAGATGGTTTGTGGCTCAGGTGTCTCTTGTACTGTGTGCCTGTGTAGGGGTGTAAGAGGAACACTCTGCCATATGCTCTGCAAAGGCTACAGAGGCTTCGGTCCAGTCAAGCAGGACTACAGGTGTTCAAGGCCCATGTCTGTTTAGGTGCAAAGAGGACGGACATGGTGCTGACCCTTTCCCAAATGTGCCAGCTAGCAAACCCCAAGGGGAGGGGGAATAATTTGCTGGTGTGGATTAGCAGCAAATTACTCCCCCCTCTGCCCTGGGGTTTAGCAGACTGCACAGTTCCCTGCCTATGCTGTGAGTTCCCCAGCCAAGCAGACTGCTTCCCAAGGCCTGCTTTGCCTTCTCCTCAGAGTGCATGTGCCCACAGCTAAGCTACCACAGGGCCCTTTCTAAGTGAGCATGTTTATTCTTAAGATAAAAACATGATGGAGGAAACATTCAAGCAAACAGAAAGCCCCGCACACGTGATGATAAACTCACCAGAGATCATCCTGACTTCAACCAGGGCTCTGGCACGTGAACTGTCCTTCAGACGCCACCCTTGGGTTTTGGGTGGTCACTGGCGCAGGACAGCTGTGAGCTCAAAGCAAGCACTCACAGGAATCCGGGAGTTGTTCTTTTATCCTGCCTGGGCCTTTGAAAGGCAGAGACCGTGAACAGATAATCAGATAGACAATGGTTCCATCCTCAGGAGTTTGGTGATTGGGATTCACAATCTGCAGGAATTTCCTAGGTTTGTCTGGCACATTGTGTCAGATAGCCCTTCGACGCTCATAACACTCCCTCGGGTTTATATTGGGCATATCCTCCCTCCCCCCTCCTCCCCAAGTTCTCTACAAACCCACAATGATGCATCATGTTGCATTTGTAATGTAGTTGACTCCAAAGATGCTTTCACTTAACCCAGCAAGATTTAACTTAATTTCAGAGAGGTTTGTCCAGGATATCGGAGGAAATTGCTCTGTTACACAGGCCTCTCTCACTGAGTTTGTGGCAAAGCCTCAGTCTAGCCCTTTGTAAATAAATCAGGCTCTGATCCTGCTAACGCTTTGCAAGATTGGGGTCTAAAGCTCTGCTAAGTTATTAGTCTCAGCATGAAAAAAATACCCTTACAAAATGTGTAAGTTTAAAAAAAAAATCCAGTATTGACTGAAAATGTTTAAGATGACAAGCACACACTGAATCCATAGCTATGTCAGAGTCTGAAAGGAGGAATCCAATTCTCCTTCACAAACACACTCTATGTTGACTAAAGTCAACAGGGTTTTGTTTTAGTAACAGGTGGGTTCGGGTTCCACCCCCCCCCCCCAAAACATTGCAAGTGAATGACATTTAATCCTTGGGGGCATTAGACCTTGTCTGAAACAGTTCTATAAGAATTTATAATAAATTAATTAAAGTGGACATTTTTAAGCCAATCGATTTTGATGTAATTAGGGTGTGGATGTTTGTTACGCCACAGACGGAACAATGAATCTTAAGCAGGGGTTTGTTTTATTTAAATCAGACACCAATATCTTAAAATAAATTCTGCATGCGGCATAGAGAGAGGCTCTGTGATGTGCTTTCGAATGGGAAGAAGTTCTCCCAGGACTCTCCTTCTTGTTTCCCTTCCAACTTTCCATCTTGCTTACACTCTTCAGCATTGAGAACTGTAAGTAGCTCCCGGCCGACATTAACAGAGCACTGGTTAAAGAAGAGCACCCTGAAAATGAGTCTCTTTCTCCCCAATACAATGAGAACTCTGAACCCTGGTTTCTAGTATTCCTGGGACATATCCATTTTCAACCAAGTAACCCTTCTGTTGTCAGCTTTGGTGTGGAATGGCAAAAAGCTTCTTGAGTGAGTGAAACATCACGGTGGTGAATTGCTGGGGGATGTTGGAGAGCGGAGCCAACCTGTGTTGTGGGGGTGTCACCGGGCCCTGCACCCACATCGCAGCCAGGCGTGACTCTCAGCCAGCAGGTAGAACAGAGGGTTTAGTAGTTCGCAGGGACACTGCCTAGAACAGACTTGAGCAGTTAGTATAATGCATCTTGGGGAGAGGGGCAGCCCAGTGTTCTGGGCCCTCTCCCTGTATCCTAAGCCAGCTGAGACTACCTCACGCATTCAGTAACAGGTCCCAGCCTGCAGGCAGCCCCCCCCCCCCCTTTGCCCAGCTTATTGTCAGGGGAATGGGACGAAAAGCAAACCGTGTCCTGGTATGCACGGCTACTGCCCTCCCTGTTGTGAAACGATGCCCTTGTTCCTGGGCTAAAGGTGCCACCTGGTTGCAACGCCCCGCACCTCTCAGGCTCAGGTTACAGAAAGCATCAGCCGTTGCATACGTGCTGGGCTGGGGCAGCCTCCCTTTGTGAGAGTCACACCCGAAATTCCCATCCCCATCTGGGTATTGGTGCAGTGCTCAGGGAAACTGAGGCACGTGCATGGGGTTACCGCAGGACAGTAGAAATTGCATGCAACCGACCAGTGCAAATCCAACCCCCACTTTCACAGGTGGTTATTGCAGACTCAGGCTTGCGATAGCTTGTCATCAGAGGGGGGCATGCATCTTTCCCCCTGCCCCCCCACCTCCCGGCTGGGAATGGGGCAGTGAGTACTGATTGCTGATTCAGCTTCAAAATCTAACCCTGGAGAGGGACTGCCACAGGGCACAGCTTCCGAGGAGTGAATGTCACAGATTTCTTGCATCCTGCATCTCACCTCCGTTTCCCTTCTTGGCGCGAGTGATTAGGCGGGGAATGGTTCCCCTCGGAGTCTCTGACTCCTTTCTGCATGCCTGGCAATGTGGGATTCCTGTTTGACAGGGGAGGGCAAAATATGGCCAGCGGGCTGAATCTGGCCTGCCAAGCCACCGGATCTGACCCACAGCCCAGCAGGAGCCTCAGACAGGCTCCCTGCCTGCCTTGTCCTGCATCGCACAGAAAAACCAGCTGCAGGACCATAGGTGCTTCTGTGACCACTGCAAGCCCGGAGAGGGGAGGCTTTGCACACTGCCCCCGCCCCCAGCAAATCTCACAGCTCCCATTGACCAGTTTCTGTCCCTCCCATCAGGGTCACAAAGCACACGTGGCCCCTGCAGTTAGCTGTTCTAAGTGGGATGGGGATGGGACAGGCAGGGAGTCTGGCTGAGGAACCATAGAATCATAGATCATAGAATCATAGAACCATAGAGCTGAAAGAGACCTCAGGAGGTCATCAAGTCCAGCCCCCTGCTCTAGGCAGGACCAATCCCAATTAGGAACCTGCTGGGCTGCTGGTCAGGAGTCACCCAGGTAAACATCTCCTGGCCAGAGCCTGCCTCTGGCACCCCAGCCCCTCCATCCTCCCCAACCCTCTGCCCCCCTCCTGCACAGCTACCCACAAAACCCAAACCCTCTGCACCCCTTGCTCCTGTACCCATACCCTCTCCCAGACCTTGCACCCCAATCCCCTGCCCCAGATCACAGCCCCCTCCTGTCCTAGGTCACCATCCAATCCCCTGCAACCCTGTCCCTTGTCTTAGGGGTACGACCGGAGCTCCGCCACAGGGGTGTTATTACTTTAACAATTCTTCAGTAATGAATCCTAAGCTTTCTTCTGTACAATTTACTGGAGTGTGGGTGGGTCAGCAACCATCCAGCTGGCTTGCTCAAATGGCAGTTGGCCACATGTGCTGAGAGACGAATACAGGGAGTAAGTCATAGTGAACAGCAAATTCTGCTGACACAGGTACACCATCTGAAAACATCTGAAAGGCCGGCATTATGTTGTTGTTTTTAAAAATGGGAAAAAGGATCCGTCAGGACGTCCTACTGTTGAATTCAACTGGGCACTCCTGAGCCTGTGCTAGCTGAAATGAAATCTTCTTGAACGATAAGAAATGTTTTTCAAATGCTATTTAAAAATCCATTGTCATGTCATATTAAGTAGATATTTAAGATTATTATTTCAGTGGCTAACAAGTTGCAGCAGAGCATACGTACTGGGTGGTGAATAATCTAACTTCTAAGGCCCAGTAGCTTGTTTTGCTACCGTCTGCGAAGGCAAAGAAAAGCAAGTGGACAGTGCCTTCAAAATGATACATTTCCTGAACGGAGACACGCACTGCACACACTCAGGGCTACTGAATAGTGGACAAGCGGTGACCTACTTCCACTAATCAACCGTCAATGGAAGTCGTGCTGTGAGAGCCATTCAGGCATGCCGATACCTTGAAAGAGAACGTAGACGAGAAAGAGAGCAAATTAAATAGAGGGGGGATTTAGGTGGTGACGTTTTAGTGCAAAATTTCAGGAGATGGAAAGGCTTTCCATACGCTGATTTTTATATATATGTGTGGGGTTGTGGGAGTTTGTATCTTTTCCTGGAAATTTTGAGTCATTTCCCCCCTCCCCACCCCCACACTCCCAGGCTTACTATAGGAGGTTAAAAATAGTGCATCCCAGGCAGTGATTTGTGCGCAGATGGGATTGTAATTTTGTCCCATTTTATAGGCCCGATGAAGTTCTCAAATACTTTGGCGGGGTCCTTTATCTGAAAGTGACTGTGTGAGAGTCCTGTTCTGTGGTAGTACTCCTAGGAGCTGGCATTTAGGGTACGTATAGACTACTTCTTTTTTCGAAAGGAGATATGCAAATTTGGCACTAATTTGCATATATTCTGATCGCTTTTTCAAAAGCGGGTTTTTTGAAAGTGAAAGTAGTCTGGATGTGTTCTTTTTGGGGGGGGGAACCCTTTTTTCGAAAGAACCTGTAAACCTTTTTTTTTTTTTTCCTTTAGGAAGAGCAGTTTTTTCGAAAAAGGTGGGGTTTTTTTTTTTTTTCCTGAAAAAAACCTGTGTCCAGACTACTTTCACTTTCGAAAAAGCAATCGGAAGAAGACATGCAAATTAGCGCCAAATTTGCATATCTCCTTTCGAAAAAAAAAGTAGTCTAGCTGTACCCTTAGAAACCCAGATGGACTATATGGCATATGGCCAACGCTATTGTGCTAGGGCTCGTGTGGTCAGTCAGGGCGCTGCCCCAGCCCCTATTCTTGTGCGCCGCACATTCCATGGAGGGGGAGAGATGGGGAGCAGGGGAGGGATCCAGGTTTGCCCCCTACTTTAGTCCCAGGCGACTCGGCTTAACGGGCTTCTTACCCGCTTTCTCCCTGGGCAGGGCTTCTCTCGGCCCTCTGTTCTGGGGGCATCCCTCTGCTCTCCTTTCCCTATTTCCTTTCCCTACGCCACCAGCACTCGCAGCTATCTCCAAGACACCACTGACTTTCTGAAAAAACTACAATGCATTGGTGATCTTCCAGAAAACACCATCCTAGCCACCATGAATGTAGAGGCTCTCTACACTAACATCCCACACGTAGATGGAATACATGCGGTCAGGAACAGTATCCTTGACAATGCCACGGCACAACTGGTGGCCGAGCTCTGTGAGTTTATCCTCTCACACAACTATTTCAGATTTGGGGACAATTTATACTTCCAAACCAGTGGCACCGCTATGGGCACCAGCATGGCCCCACAATATGCCAACATTTTTATGGCCGACCTGGAACAACACTTCCTCAGCTCTTGTCCGCTAGCGCCCCTTCTCTACTTACGCTACATTGATGATATCTTCATCATCTGGACTCACAGGAAGGAGGCTCTGGAAGAAATTCACCATGATTTCAACAATTTCCACCCCACCATCAACCTCAGCCTGGACCAGTCTACACAAGAGATCCACTTCTTGGACACTACAGTGCAAATAAGTGATGGTCACCTAAACACCACCCTATACCAAAAACCTACGGACCGCTATGCCTACCTACATGCCTCCAGCTTCCATCCCGGACACACCTCACGATCCATTGTTTACAGCCAAGCACTAAGGTACAACCGCATTTGCTCCTACCCTTCAGACAGAGACTAACACCTACAAGATCTACACCAAGCATTCTTGAAACTACAACACCCACCTGAGGAAGTGAGGAAACAGATCAACAGAGCCAGACGTATACTCAGAAGCCTCCTGCTACAAGACAGGCCCAACAAAGAAAATAACAGAACACCACTGGCCATCACCTACAGTCCCCAGCTAAAACCTCTCCAACGCATCATCAGCGATCTGCAGCCCATCCTGGACAATGATCCCCCACTCTCACAGACCTTGGGAGGTAGGCCAGTCCTCTCCCACAGACAACCCGCCAGCCTGAAGCAAATTCTCACCAGCAACTATACACCACACCACACCACACCACAGTAACTCCCACTCTGGAACCAATGCCTGCAATAAACCTTGATGCCAACTCTGCCCACATATCTACACCAGCGACACCATCACAGGACCTAACCACATCAGCCACATTGTTACGGGCTCATTCACCTGCACATCTACCAAAGTAATATATGCAATCATGTGCCAGCAATGCCCCTCTGCCATATACATCAGCCAAACTGGACAGTCCCTACATAAAAGAATAAATGGACGCAAATCAGATATCAGGAATGGCAATACACCAAAACCTGTAGGAGAACACTTCAATCTCCCTGGACACACACTAGCAGATTTAAAGGTAGCCATCCTGCAACAAAAAAACTTCAAGAACAGACTTCAAAGAGAAACTGCAGAGCTACAGTTCATCTGCAAATTTGATTCTATCAGTTTAGGATTGAACAAAGACTGTGAATGGCTAGCCAACTACAAAAGCAGTTTCTCCTCTCTTAGTGTTCACACCTCCACATCAGCTGCTAGAAGTGGGCCTCATCCGCCCTGACTGAATTGACCTCGTTATCTCTAGCCTTACTCTTGATTGGAACTCTTTTCTTATGCCTGTATATTTATACTTGCCTCTGGAATTTCCACTACATGCATCTGATGAAGTGGGTCTTTGCCCACGAAAGCTTATGCGCTAATAAATCTGTTAGTCTGTAAGGTGCCACAGGACTTCTCGTTGTTCTTTCCCTGTTTATGCCTGCAAATTATAGTCAACTCTCCTTCCCTTCTCCCATCTGATGGAAAGAGGGGGTTTCTACTACAGCCCTGCAAATTTGTGGATATCCGCATCTGTGTATGTCAGTGCGGATCTCCACGGCTCATTTTTGCAGCTACAGATGCGGATACAAATTTTGTATCCATGCAGGGCTCTATTTATTACGTCTTGGGTGGGGCCTCAACTGTTTCCAGGTACTCTAATTAACCTGTAGGAAGCTCTCATTAATCTACAGCAGTGGTTCTCAAACTTTTTGGCCTGCGGCCCACTGTGCTCAACACAAACTTTCTGTGAACCACTAGCCAACCACCCATGATGACAAAATGGGTGCAGGAGCAAGGAGGAGGGCAGAGGAGCCCGTGTGGCAGGTTGGGTGCAGGAGCGGGCTGAGGGTGGGTGGGGGTCTGGGCAGGGGGTTGGGTGCAGGAGCTGGCTGAGGATGGGGGGGTTGGGCAGGGTCTTGGGGGTCTGTGCAGGGTTTTGGGTGCAGGAGCGGGCTGAGGGTGGGTGGGGGTCTGGGTGGGAGGTGGGTGCAGGAGCAGATGGAGAGTGGGGGGTCTGGGCAGGGGGTTGGGTGCAGAAGTGGGCATAGGGTGGAGGTCTGGTGGGGATTCTAGCCAATGGGAGCAGCATGGAAAGGCTCCAGGTCAGCTGTTTCCTGTGTTGCCATTTTCTGTGTTGCCATTTCCCCAGCTAGGGGCAGGGGAACGGCAGTGCATGGAGCCGCTTTCTCCCCCTGCAAGTTCGATAAAGCCCGTGGGGCTCTGGGCTTCCCCCTCCTCCTCCGCAGCGGGCAGCCAACCTCATGGGGGAGGGAGCATGTGGGGCTGGAACACCAGTGTGGTCTCCCTGCTGCGTGGGGGGATAGCCCTGAGCCTGCCGCCCAGCTGCAAAATGGTCATGGACTACTAGTGGTCTGCGGCCCATAGATCGACAGTTCTCAAAGTATCTACATCAGTGTTTCTCAAAGCGGTCCGTGGATCCGCTCTGAGCAACCTGCTAACTGGCCGCTCCCCTTTGTTTACGTACTGCTCCCCAGCCACGGAGCATTGCAGCTCCCATTGGCTGTGGCTCACCGTCTGCAGCCAAGGGGAGCCACGGGAAGCAGCGGCCCAGCCCACGCCGCTTCCCGCGGCTCCTGTTGCAGCGAACCGGAGCCAGTGGGAGCTGTGATGCTCCGTGGCTGCGGAGCCGGTAAATAAACGGGAGTGGCCAGTTAGCAGGTTGCTCAGAGGGGATCAGCGGACCACTTTGAGAAACACTGGCCTACAGTGAATAAGGCTCTGATCCTCCTGGAACACTTACGCCTCCCATTGATCACTCTCCTGCTGGCCTCGCGGTCTCACAAATAGCACGGAACTTACAATAAGAAAAGGATCCTGGGTTATTATGGAGAATGTGCGCTATGTGATATCACTTGTGCAAAAGTTGAGATCCCTGAGTCATGGCAACTGCCCTTGGGCAATGACCATTTGAACTCTTAATAAAACAGCCATGGATGTGGCATTTGATTTGTGGCCGAGCTTACAAGAGAGCCTGGGTAACAAGGTTGTCAGAGCTGCTTCTGCAGCTCAGCAGACATTTATCTCTGACTCCTCTGTGTTGTGGGAGCGTTTGCTCCTGGGAATTGTGGCCCCAGGGTGAAATGAAAGAAGAGTCTTTCCACACCTGTGTAGATCTCTGTTGGATTAGTCTGGTCCTGACGCGGTCATATTAGGAGTTTATTTAAACAATACGGAATCCATCTTTGGACAGATGGCTTAATGAACATACAAATCCCCTCTCTGCCAAGGAAATACTGGTATGAGATGAGAAAACCTGCCATTTCTTTTCTGAAACTGGATCTCCTGCTAACAAGAGAGCTCCACTCTCCCAAATCAGTGTTTAAACTTTTATTACAAACTGCTGCTGCTTTTATTTGGAACGGTCTGCCGCTGCTTGTCTGCCCAAGTCCTCTGCTGCTGCTCATTCCCATCCTGCTTCTGAAAACCCACTTCTTCCGGGACGCATCCACAGTTTGCTATTGGCTTTTCTGCTGTCGTTCTGTGTTGTAGATCTTCTCTTTCCACTGCAAGCTTCTTGAGATCGGGAATTGTGTCTCTTCATGTGTTGCTGGAAAGGGACCTGCTTGTTCGTGGCCCCCTATAAATACTAAACATGGCACCATTGGGACATGAGAGAATTCGTTGGACCAGGGGAGGTCCCCTGCCGCCGGCTCCCAAATCCATTGCCTGCTGCCAGCAGGCTGCCCCAGTGGGTGTCCTGCATTGGCCCACCCCACCCCAGCCTGGCCGGGCTGCTCGCCCAGCTGTTATTGGTTCCTTGGGCAGCCCGGGTCTGGCCCCGTGTTCCTGGAGGCTGCCGTGGGGTTCCGGTCCACGTTCCTGGGGGCTGCCAGTCCTGTGGCTTCCAGCCCTGGCTAGCCCTCCTGCCCTTAGGCTCTTGGTCTAAGTGCTAGTTTTTGGAGGTGCAACCAGGATGATATTCCTGGTTGCAGTTCATTATGAAGTTTCCTTCACATCCATCTGTTGGTGGGGAAGCTGTTAATGCACACTTCCATACACTCCCTGGTACTCAGAAGTGTGGCTTCCGAAGGATTATAATGCAGCTATGACAGGGTCAGGAGCATAGGCTGGAACACCCATTTCTGAAGTGGGAAGGTGAAGAGGGACTACCTCTTGACTATGATCACACACAATTCCGGTTAGGGTAGGTGTTGTCTTGTGTTGAATCACAGGGCGATGATGCTGTGAATTTTATAGCCATGGAGGTAACCATTGTGTCTATAATTAAGTGAAATCTTAAAAAAAAACAAAAAAAAAAAACCCCAAACCCAAACTGGTGATGAAAACTGAAAAAAAGTCTGAACATTCAGGGTATTGGAGAATAAAAAAAGCAAGCCAAGATTGTGAACAGATTGCAAAAGGCGTGAACTGTGCTAAAAGATTAAAAAGAACTCCTAAGCAAAAGGAAGAATGTCAAGTTAACAATCTATAGCAAAGCCCCTCTTGGAACAAAGCTGTATAGTGAATATTTAATAAACCAAAGCTCCGTGTTCAGCTCCCTGGAATTTTTTGGAACACTGGGCTGAGCCTTTTTACAGGACTAAAAGCCCAGTTTTGCATTCCTTTCACCAACTAATAGACTCCAGTTTCTCCAACGAGGACATTTGTCCATGTAACGAGGGCCGGTTCAGGTTCCAAATTGCCACTCAAGGGCATTTGATGATATGCAGCCTGATGTGGCAGGATTTCTCCGAGTCTGCTTAAAAACCAAATTTTTGCAAACTCCGGAGGAGGGAATGACAGGATCCCACCACTGTGCAATCATTTATGGATCAGATAATGATTTTCTTCTGTGCCTTAATGACATTTCTCGACTCAGGGGAACCCAGACATGTTTGTCAAATGTTGCTGATACACCCACTTATGTCTTCCAGTGCTGATCAAAGAGAACAGTCTTTTTTATATGCCCTCCCATTGTTACATGCCTCTTATTGTTACGTGAGCAAGAGAATTAAGTAAGGATTGTCTTCATGCGAAATCACTTGTGTGAAAATTCCTTGTCACTTCAGCAAAATGAATTAGGAGATAATGCACATTAAACACAGGCAGATCAATATCTGAAACTTTTGTGTTGATACATCCACATTGAGGGAGGACGATGTAGAAAATCCACATATATATAGTGGCTATTCTTCCAAAAGTAATCTCATTGTTGGGGGGGGCGGGTTTTGAAAAATTTTCTGTTTAGTGTTGGAAAATATTATTGGGTATTACATATAATGATAGGTATAGAGGAATTCTAGACTCTTCCCAAAAGCACATAACTCAACTCTTTTTTTTTTTTTTTAATACAACAACATAGTTGATAGATTGTAATGCTTTTTTAAATCATGCATGTGCCCCTAGAAAGAAATGAACCTTATCACTTCAGAAAGCGTGTTCTTTTTCTTTTACACATGCCATATACATGCACCAGTGTATTGTACCATGCTTAAAAGTGTCCCACCATGCATCACTACATTGGAGCCATTCAGTCAGTCAGCTTGACTGGAATATCTTCATACAATATGCCCTAGAATTTAGTTTTCCAGATAAACTCTGTGTGTCATTGATGTCCAGGGAGGATCAATAGAATGGAAATTGCTTGCAGTTTCCCCTAAAGTGTTGCAATGGATTACTGCTCTCAGATTTTCACTCTATAGCCTTTCCTCTGCCAGAGAGGGCATGCATTCATTTCAAGCACACACAGTTTTAGGGAACAGCAAAGTGAAATCTACAGACTGTGCTCAGAGATCAGATCTTTCCTTCTCTTTTTCTGTGCCCAATCCTGTGAGGTACTGAGCTGCTTCATCTGCCGAGGAAGCTAATGGAATCTCAGCACCTCACTAGAGGCGCTCAGGACTTCACAGAATTGGGCCTTTACTTCTCAACGGCTGTGTACAGGGAATTATGAACAGGACAGTTTTATTATGAGTTAGACATGTCTGTGAGTGTGTGTGTGCACTTGTACCTGCCTCCTTTGATCATGGGGCTGTGAAGTAAATCAGTGCAGCCTTAAGGCTGCTGAAAGTGAGTCTTGTTGCCAATACCCCCTAAGGGTGTTCTAGCTACTCCCACTACCTGGTAGCTGGGAGAGGTTGGTGTAAGATGCCTCTACACCACTGGAAGATTCCCCTTTGGGGGGGTGGGATTCTTCAGTGGCTTATCTCGTGTTTTTAAACTAGGAGAAGGGAAGAAAGCTTCCCTGTCACATGTAAGAAGTAGGCCTATAACGTGCATAGATATTTCTGTGTGGTTTACTCAACCCTTACTCATGTGTAACTCCATTGAAGTCAGTCGTTGCCAAGTATTGCACAAGTCAGCTGCAGCCGAAGCAGTTGACAGAAGGTTGTGTTGAGGAAGAACGTACAGTAGCTCGCCAGTTTTGGAGTGACGTCTCCTTTCTGTGTAAAGTTATTTGCCGTAGCATTAATGGGAGTTACTCATTTGCATCGAGGGAAGATTAGGCTTCACAGATTGGTGTATTCTCTTTCCACTTTTCCCTTCCCCGGGTTATATTGCCTGTGCCATACTGTGTTTTTGTATGTGATTGGCACCCACATAAATTCAGTCAAACAGCACATGACAGTGCTTAGGAAAATACTGGTATGTTGATTAGAGAGGCAGTTTCTATTCGAAAACGAATAGATTGCACTTTCAAGTTTGAGTCATTCAGTATATACAAACGATGCAAAGGAGGGGACTGCCTTTAGTGCAAATTACATGCATTTTGAGACAGGCGACTCCAGCGTTCACTAGCTAAGCCCCATTGAAACATAACCATAAGCCTTTAGTTACTACTGTACCCAATCAGCAGGGCAGCCCGCTCTCACCTTTTCCCAGTGTATTTAGTCTGTAATTATTGCCACGCTTTGAGTGCAATGGAAATTTTTGCCTGAGTTGAGGATGGAATGAAAATTAAAAAAGGCCCCTAGTATCTACCCTGGAGATTTGTGTCCATTCATCGAGGGTGGTGTTAGCTCACCCCTCACTGTGGGATCTGATGCCTAGGATCTTTGATTTACCTATTTCAGTGACTTATACTGTGGAAGATTTTGAGCTCTCGCCTACTTCTGCGCTACTGTCATCCCCATCTCTCTCTCTCTCTCTCTCTCTCTCTCTCACTCTCGATACGCTTGTGCTGCTCGTTTTCAGTCACTAGGAGGCTCTCAGAGTAACATGTACTTATTACCCATAATCCCCCCAGATGGGCCACTCCCCAGAATAGCTTCTTTCCCCTGCAGCGTGACAGTCCCATTAGTGTCCCTTGCATGGGTCTCTGTGGTGACAGTCCCCACCTATTACAGGTTGAACCTTGCTGGTCCGGCACCTTGGGACCTGATTGGTCCCGAACGAGGGGATTTGCCAGACCAGGGAAGGTCCCTCCTCTCCTAGCCTGTGCTGGCACCGGGTTAGGGTTCCACCCTTCTCCTGCTGTTGCCACAGACCCCCAGGGCTCTCTAGATGCTGCTGGCCCCATAGCTGCTGGGGCAGAGCTCTGCAGCCACTTGGATCCGGGGCTGGAGCTGTGCAGCCAGGGCTGGGGCGCAGGGCTGGGGCCGGAGCTCCATGCCCAGGGACAGAGCTCCATGGCTACTGCTGGGATCAGAACTCCCCACTGTGCCGCCCGTCACTCGCCCCCCCCCCCCATACACACTGGGTTGCCAGTGCCCCCTAACATGCTCCTGCCCTGCTGCCAGACCTCCCTTTTCCTGGGTTCTGTGGTCCAGGGACCTCCGTGGTCCATGCTGGACCATGAATGTTGCCTGACCAGGGAGCCCCGGTTAAGGGGGGCACGACTTGTAGAAGTCCTAGCACTGAGGTGAAGCAAAACAAGAACCAGGTATAAAGCTGGAATTCCATCTGCATGCTACAAGTCAGATTTGTACGGCATTTCCCTAGTGTCGGCCTGTGTTTGCATCTTCCCGGTGGTTCCACCGTCTGTGGATGTTTGCTTCTGCCGTTGAATGGTACCCCAGCATTTAGTAAAGAAACCTGAATTTGGCTGGTCCAGTGCCCTGGCGGTAACACATTGTGCTGCCAGATGTTAGTCCGGGTCTCATGGGGAACCTCGTTTCCCCAGGGTTGGGGTGTTCAGACCTATCAAAGGAGAGGCACTTCCCAGCTTGGGGAGGGAAGCAGCAGGCAAGAGGCGGTGTCCGCTGGTTCTGTTCTTTCAGCCTTCCTGAGGCCCTGCTAATGGAATGTTACTCTTTCGCCCTCTTGGCTGAAGATAGGGAAGTGAACTTGTGCGTGCGTGCATGCGTGCGTGTATGCATTTTCACTGTGAAAGGATTTGCTCCCGAGTTCCCTGGCGTGTGGCTGTTTGGCACAATAGGCAGACCTAACTTCTTTTCCATGCCGTTTTCGCTTTCCCGTTTTCTTTGAGTGCAATCAATGTGCATGCTGTCACGATGTCTTTTCTGTATACGTGGAAAAAGCGCGATCAGATAATGAAGCAGTCTGTGTCATGGAGCTGTAATAAAAATCTTTAGGAAATTAATTAGTGCTCCTGTACAATAGCTGCTTTTAAGCCACAACATTTTAGCCTTTTAAAATTAGGTTCTGTTTTTAAATAGCAAAAGCAATTAGTCTCCTCTGACTGATTGTTTGCCAATTTTTTATTTTTTAATTTAAAGCATGTGCGTCGTGAATGCAAACAAGGGGAAAAAATAGGAAAAAACGCAAAAGTGATTGCTCTTAGCTAGGAAAGCATCATATCCTATAACTGTTTCTCTATGCACCAGTTTTTTTTTCTTGTCTCCCACTGCCTGGAAGTGAAACTTGGAAATTTTGCTTCTGTTGCAGCTACAGCTATGAGCGGATAGACTTTTTAGCATCCTACTAATAGCCTCTGAGTTCCCAAAGGCTGCCTGACTTCCTCCATGTGAAATCACATAATTCCTTCCTTCCTCCTGGGCTGGTTCTGGAATCTTACAAACTCCTCTCCTTGTCTGTGGCATCCTGGGTATGAACTCAAGAGCCACATTATGTCCCTGGCACTGTAACAGCTAACTAGCTTACAGCGTATGTCTGTCTGTCTTGGAGTTGGGCTGTCTGTGAGTCCGTTTGTTCAAGATCTTCTCCTTAAACTGTAAGAGCTAGGACCACCAAATTCGGTAGGCAGCTTCCTCTTCCCCTAACTTAAAGCAAGGTCAGGGTTGGGTTGTGCCTGGAAAACAAGACGTGCCCTATCCTCCTTGCCCCAAACCCCAAGCCACAGGAGGAGGGGGCACCCCCTGAAGCCTCCCCCTCCAGGCAGTCTGCAGGCTGTGGGGGGCATGGCTGCTGGAGGGGGGACAGCACCCAAAGCCTTGTCGTCCCCCCCCCAACAGCCTGCAGATCATGGGGGGCCACTAGAAGAGGGCCAGCGGGAGGGGGAGAGCCCCTGGAGCCTGGCCTTTCAGGGAAGCAGCAGCAGGTGGAGGGCTGACCCCTCCCCAAACAAGCTGGAAGCTGGGGCCAGCGTGCAAACCCCCAATAGAGTTGCCAGATGGTTTCAGAAAAAATACTGAAAAAAGCCCCCAACCCTCTGCCAGGAAAAGGTTGGACCCCCCCGAGAGTTCTTAAGCAAAAAACCCAAACAAATAAACAAAAACCACCGTGGCCCCTTTAAAAAACGCATGGTGAGGCTTTTTGGCTCTAATAGGCTGCCGGCAGCTGCCCGCCATCTTGCATCCCTGCGCCGGGCCAAACAGCTCCCCGGTAAGCACTAGGGTTGCCAGGCAGCTTTCGTATTGAGATGGACAGCGCGGGATTTTTGCCTCCTGGCTGGGAAAAAATCAGAAAGTACCGGACATTTTAGGTGTCTGGTATTTTCTGAATTTTTTTTACTGGACAGGAGGCGAAAATAACGGACTGTCCAGTTCAATACCGGTCACCTGGCAACCCTAACCCCCAATCTCCACCTGACAAGCATGCAGACCAGATCCTCCCCCCTGCCCCTCCAGGAGGAGCTTCCCTCTGGGGAGACCAGCCCTAGCCTGGTGGGAGGAGCTGCTGGCCGGGGACCACTTCAGTTAAAGACTCCGGCAATGCTGAGTACATCTGCTTGTTTCCAAAAAAAATGTAACCGGAGAGCTCAGTGGTGGTAGAAGCAGCAGTAAACTCACTGGACCTTCTGTCCAGAATTGCACTTCTGCATTCAGCAAAGGACTGCGCACAGACTTGATGGTAAGCATGTGAACTGGAGTCCTCTTTGGCCTCCATGGGTCTAGCAACGTGCTTAAAGTTAGGCATGTGAGCTTGCTGAATTGGGGCATGAATGGCTGACTCAGAGGGTCAGTCTCCTTTTTTTTTTATTTTTTTTATTTTTTTTTTTATTTTTATTTTTATTAAACAAGGGTTGTAGAGATACAAATAAATAACCCTGCTCCCTTCCTGCCTGTAGAAGCAATAATAGAGAATGTAGCCAGACCCTGTCCATGGCTGGGTATTGTACTGGCACTTGTGGGGTCGAACAGAACGGATGATCATTTCTCTCCAGAGAGGTTGGACAGGCACATGGAGCAGAGCCATATCCGCTATCAACTAAGGGCATGTCTGGTCCCCAGCTAGCTAGTCAGCATGCTACCCAGGGGATTCATTGCTTCCTTTCAGTGCGTACCCCAGAGCATGGCCTCTGGCTGGCAGGACCCCTGGAGGAGAGAGAGCCGGGGGGAGGGAGGGAGAGTGTGTGTCCCTAACTCCCCTTTCCTGCACTACCCACACAGCAAGAAATGGCCATTATATTTTAAGACCCTGTGGTGGGAAGAGAGGAATTATTGACTAAGTGACAAAAGAGAAGAAGGATCACTGTGCATATTAAACAGGGGAAGAGTGACTGCCGAATGCCTGATGTAAAAGGAGAAACTGCGCAAAATTAAATACAGACTTTGACTGGAAAATAACTGTTGCCTATAATGTATATTGCAGGGTTGACATCTAGTAAATTGTCTACCGCTGACTGCCTGAGTTTAATTTTTCTTATGACTCCTGGTTGACATATTTACTTGTCTCCCTCTCACTTGGGCTATGTGGTGAGACTCTCCTCCTACAACATCAAGTGTTTTGCCTCTAACTGGTACGTGCGTGCGCGCGCGCATTGCTGTCCTGCTTCATGACGTCTCGGATGGGTAGCTGTGTTAGTCTGCAATTTTAGTAATGAGTAGTCCTGTGGCACCTTAGAGACTAACAGGGCCCTGCCATGAGGGAAGGGGACTGGACTTGATGACAAGGTCCCTTCCAGTTCAATGAGATAAGTATATCGCCCTATATTTTAAGGGGAAGGGATAGCTCAGTGGTTCGAGCATTAGCCTGCTAAACTCAGGGTTGTGAGCTCAATTCTTGAGGGGGCCTTTTAGGGATCTGGGGCAAATCTGTCAGGGATGGTACTTGGTTCTGCCCTGAGAGTAGGGCAGTGGACTCAATGACCTTGCAAGGTCCCTTCCAGATCTATGAGATAGGTATATCTCCATATATTATATAAAGGTATAGGGTTATGACATCAGTCAAACCACTTGGTTGCATTCTTGTTGTATTCTGTTCAGTGCTCTTGGATTTACAATGTCCATGTTAAGCCAAAAAAAGGGTGTGTTAATTTAAAGTATTATTAAAAGGTGATTTTGCTGTATATTAAAGGCCACATTCTAGCCTCCGATACAGACCTACAATTTCCACTGTAGTCAGTGTGACTTAGGTATAGTTTGGTCATTGATTTATTAATAAGACCGGAAACCATTTTGGTAAGAACTGGACACGTATGATCTTTAGCCCAGCTTCTTGTAACTTCTAAACCCAGAACCATGGGAAGGCTTTTGAGGAGTATGCTCAGTTAGGTCTAGATGACTAGTTGATTGTTACTTTCAGTGCCCAGATGGTACTCAGCACTGTACATAACACATACAAAAAGACACAAACTCATTGACCAATGGCTAATTATGCTCATTATGCTTACTCTAGCAGCAAAGAAGGACCTTCAAGTGTCCTACGTAAATCCTCTTTGCTTTGGCACAGTGGTATACAGTGGCCTTAGTGTCTGTGAGAATCAGACCCCGATAGATGGAGAAAGGTCAGAAAAAAATGTACTGGGAGATCCAGAAGCTTGTAATAACTTAGATTAAGTTGATGTATTTAAATTGGACTGCTCGTTGGCTAGTACACTTTGTACCCCTCTGGTCCAGCACCCTCTGGTCCTGACTGGTCCCAAACCACAGAATTAGGGGAACTCAGTGCCAACTTCTCTGCTGCCACCCGCTGTGGGGCTCCACTCTGGTGGCAGCAGAGGGGTCAGCATTGATGGAGGGGGGTGGGAGGGTGCTCGGGGGTGGGGAGGGAAGAAGCAGGGCACAGCCCCCCAGCTGCTAGTCATGGCCTCCAGCCATCAGAGGGCTGTGCTCTTGGCCCCCCACCGCTGCTCCTTCCCCTCCCTCCCTGCGCTTGAGCACTGCACTCTGGGAGGATGGGGGAGGAGTTGCTAAGTGCAGGGCCCAGCTTTTTCCCATGAGGACTCCATCCCGGGAGCACGCACAGGGATGCTGGACCACGGATGTTGCCGGACTGCGGAGGTCCGGATGTTAGAGGTCCCACCTGTAGTGAGATGGGTTAAGGTCTGCCCAGCTGGCTGAAGAAGTGTTTGCAGGAGGGATGTGAATGAGGAGGCCGCTGGGACAGGTTGACAGCACGGAAGGAGGCGAGTGGGAGAAGGAAATGAAGAGAGCCCTCAGGCTGGGCTCCGAAGGGGAGCAGAGGAGGCAAAGTGGGATGTGACAGCAAACAAGAGCAGTGATGTAGGTGGGAGAAGCAATTTGAAAGAGAATGAAGTGGCGGGCGGGGGCTGTTGGAGTGGCCTGGCCTTTGGTATTTCTGGCAACTTGCATCAGAGCTTGTCACTGCTACTTTTGTGACCTTATGGATCTTTGTGTTATCTATCTGTTAATGGTGAAGTCTCCTATGTGTCATGTCATTAATAGGGGAGCTTATTCAGCAGGAGTGCTTGACCTGTAATCAATGGCTGAGATTTGAGATGGTAAATTAAATAGCATTTGACTAGCACCTGAGATTGGGCACTGCATAAAGTGAGAACACCAGTGATGGTATCTTATGAATAACATAATAGCCAAGAACCAACGAACAAGTAGAAATACCCGGAATGGAAAACAACATGATGGCTAGTTCACTCACCACTTAACATTGGCACCACGACTACACCCTGTTTAGACAGATTAGATGCTTCTTGAAAGCTTGCACCGGGGGCATGAACATTTTGTATTAGAATCCATAACCGTGGTAGGTTCAGCCAGGCAAAACAAGAGGTGGTGTCTTTTCCCTGGGGGACTGAGGGTAAGACTGAATAAGGACGGTTTGTCACCTATCTGTGGAATATGGATTTTGACAGCAGATTTGCAGAGGGTTGTATTTTTGAAAATTGCTTAACACCGAGGCTGTCATGGTTCCTTGCTTCTTCCCTGAAAATTGAATGCTAACGTAATAGAACTGCAAAGAATTTTTAGGATCCTTCAAGCTACCACTTGGGATTCTAAAAAAATCTTCCTTTGTGTTAGCACATTGTGTCCAACCCAAAGTGAAAGGAATGGATGTGGTCAAGTAATTTAGACCAGACATTTCACCTGATTTAACCCTGGTATTTAGTTGGGAATGTCCTCCGGTGTTAAGATGCCTTCGTTTAGGAAAAAAAAAAACACTCCCATGACTGAGTAGCTGCTCTTTGGATTAATATCCAGCAGGATGGATGACGGATGCAAATAGGTAGCCAGCAGAGGGAGCTCCAAGGAAGTGATCCTTGGCCCAGTTTTCCCATTGCACAGGCTTATTGGGCTGTATAGAAGGATCTATACTTGTGCTTAGGAACCAGACCATTCTCCAGCACTGATGGATAGTCCAGTACATGTTTTTATAAAAAGCTTTTTCCCAAAATGTCAGTGCTTATCCCTAGATAACTGTAAGCTCACGGGCTACCTGTTACTCTCTTTTCCCCACTGTGCACCCCATCAGTGTTCCCTGTAAGCTGGGCGCTTGTGTGACAGCTCAGGAGAGACTCCAGTGCTACTCAGCTGATTTGCAGAGTGCCCGAAGTTAGTTTTTTTTGGTTTCTGTTGGCGGTGCACACTCACACATGCCTCAGCGCACAGAAAAATTATTCTGCACATGGATGGAAACAAATCTGCATATGGATGGAAAAGACTGGAGGGAACACTGTACCGCACCTCCATGTCCTTTTACATTAAGGCTAATGAAGCTCTTTGTTTGGAATTGGGATTTTTAACCAGTTTGCCTCTAAAGGCAGCTTCTCTTCAAAACAAAACATTTTGGCTAAAGCTGCTCTGCTGCCTTGTCTCCCTGACCTATTTTGGTGCTGATGTGCACTCCCAACTTTACGCTGGATCCAGAAGAGCGTTTCTGGCAGATGCTGCTGAGGGGTTGTGCTAAATCTCCATGTAGGGAGTGTCTGTTCACCTCTCCTCACTCTTTAACCTATGCTAGATTTTTATAAGGTCTTTGGGGGGAGGGAGAAATTGCAGCCACTTTCCAGCTCCACAGAGTTTCCACTCAGTGGACTTTCCAAATGGGCATTCAGTCTGCATTTGTCTTGGTGTGACCAAGCTTGAAGTCTGATCCAGTATTGTCAAACGCAGGCATTCGGAAGTAACAGCAGGCCACCAGAATCCTAAAACTGGCTTTAAAATCATGGGATTTTCAAACCCGGGACTCTTTTTATTATTGAGAAGTCTTCTGATGCCATAACCATTAGAGAGCATGTCTTCAAGATTTTTTCTTTGCAACCTCAAGGTCTAAATATTTAAAAAATGAAAGGTAACATTCTCATGTATTCATGTCTCCGAGGGGTACCTTGTTAGTCTGTAAGTTTAAAAACAACGAATAGTCCTGTGGCACCTTAGACTAACAAATATAGTTTTTGTGGGCAAAACCCACTTCTTCAGATGATACTCAAGATCAAGATGATTTTGACTCAAGATCATCTCATCTGAGAGCCATGAAAGCTCATGACGTTCTGCATATTTTTGTGAGTCTCTAAGGTGCCACAGGACTACTCATTGTTTTTCATGTATTCATGTGACTCCAGGAGTAGCGGTTTTAAGGAAAGCATCCGATATTGTGAGTTTGACTACTGCTTAGGTTCTGTTGCACTACCTTAAGGGTTGAAGAAGTTAGAGACCAGGCACTCAGATTTGATGTGAATGGGAGGTGAACTATGTGTTTGAATGGAAGGGATTGTCGGTAAAGCTGTGAAGATGTAGAGATGCGATGGTAGTGGTGTGCTTGGGGGCAACATCAGTGGGATGTGTGTGCATCTGTTCCACACTTCAGAGTGAAATCCCTCATCTTGAAATTACCTCAAGGCCCGTTGTTCTTATTCTCACTATTACAAAACTTCATTCCAGAGCTCAAAATTCTACACTTCTGTGCTATTGTTATAAAAAGTAAAAATCATACTCTGTGACTGCTAGCAGATTTTATTCCTTTCCCTGTCACTTGTCGGCAAGCTTTCTAAGACATGCTCATGAAAGCTACCTGAAGTTCAGTGTCTGCCCTCCTTGCTTCTTCTAGAACCTTTAAACCAACTAGGTTAGGTATTTGCTACTTGAAGTGCTTGCTGATAATTACTTACCCACCTCCCTGGTGTGTTGTGAGGCTTAATGAATGTTTTCACAGGGCTTGGAAAATATTGTATAAATCATTGTGTAAGTGCTAAGTGGTATGATTATGTGGCTGTTCTAACGTGCAATGTGTATAGTGTGTGGTGTGGGACTCGGTCCTGTCGCTGCCTATACTGTATGTTAGGCAATTAGAGGCAGATTTTGACAAAAGCCTGGAGTCAGCGGTCAGGCCGCCTCCTTTACAGTTTGTGCACAATTTGTGCCGGCACAGTTTGCACCCACGCAGTGCCCCAGGGCAGTGTAATCTGCGCCTGTCTGTAGGAGTGGGACTTGTCCCTCTCGCGGAGCTTGTCACATTGTCCTGTACGGCTTTGTCACCCTGAGATGGGATTCCTGCATTGTGCTCCGCAGTGGGGAGACCATGTGGAAACTGCCGAACGTGGCTGCCAGCTTAACAAGCTGTGCGTTGTGCTCACACCTCCTGGCACTGCTAGCTGGCCTTTTCAAAGTGGAGCTGGAAGAGTTGGTTTTCACCTAAAAGAGGCCAGGTGCCCCTGAGAGCTTTCCACCAGTCACCTTTGGGGTGGCTCTTTCCAAGTGCAGGCCTCTGCCGGCCTTCTTCCCGAGTGGAATTCCATAACTCACCCCATTTTAGACTGGGCCACTTGGCTGCAGCGCCCCCTATTTCCACCGAACAGCCATGGTTACAGGTCGAGTGGTGCTTCATACCCCTTGGGAGCCTTGCAGGAGTCTACCCCTTTGGTGACTGCTTCCACCACCCCTCTCTCGCTGGGGTGAACCCCCCTGGCTCTGCAACTAGGAGAAAGAATCCCTGAATGGCAGGCCCTTGTTTCCAACTGTTTTAGGCCCATCCTGAAAAACGCTCCTCTTTGGGTTCCTGTGACCAGTGGCTGTTGAAAGTGATCCAGAACAACTCCTTCCAAAGAGATGTACCTAAGCCCACAAAGCAAGCAGGGGGAAAGGTTCGACCCACAGCAGCCAAGCTTAGGTGAGCCCAGCTGTCTGAGGCATGGTCCGCTACTTGCCCTACCTTGCTGTGTGTCTCCCCAGGACAGCTGGCTGTTTTCCCATTCTTGGTCTCGGCCAGGGTTTTTACCAGCGTGGTGGTCTTTTGCGTAGAGTCCTACTTTTCCAAGTCCAGGGATTATCACCTTTCTGGCTACAAGCAGGTGGGGGTTTCCTCATGACTAGCTCAAGCAGCCTGAGGATTCTCTCTGGAGATACCTGTGTCTCTTCGTTTGTTTCCTCTCCTGCTTGGTCTCCCCAATGGCCTCTAACTTCATGCACTCTGCATGAATATTATGTGTGCCCGAGTCTACCTATTCAGTATTAATCACACCAAACTATACAGATATCGCCCTTCTCCACAACCCTAAGCGGCTTGAGATCTGGTTACCTGAGAGTTTGCACTTTTGCCATTGAAATACTTAGGGCAGGCGTGATCAGCGGAGGTGGAGGCCCCTTGTTTTTTTTAGCGAAGGCCTCTGAGCTGGGCAACCTGCTGCCCTGGTTTGGTTTGCCAGGGGCTGGATTTGTGAACCTTCCCGACCTGCTGCAGAAGCCATCCTTTCTGCGGTGGGTTCATGGGTTGGTGAGTTGGGCTGCCCGGAGTTAGTCATTACTTGTGTGGCTCACAGTCGTGTTATAACATCAGTTCAATTAATATAAGAGCTTAATTGGCGGTGTAGGATTATTGTCTTTGTAATCCGTGCAAGTGTATGGGGTCCGAGAGGGGATTTTAAATATAAATAAAATCAGTGACTGATTCATTAGCCCCTGCCAGCAGACTGTTAGAGCTGCAAGCGTCCACACTCCAATTGAGGGGGCAGCTATTAATGGGCAAATTGTATCCAGAGGTGGGAGGCCGTTAATGTTCAGTTTCTACATACAGAGGCCCCAAGTCCATATGCAGAAAAGCATGAATGTGTGCTGCCCAATGCCGGTGGCTGCTAGAGCTGAAAGCACAGATCTTGGCAGTCAGAGCTGAAGAGCGGTGCTTTGTCGGTGTGTGTTAGCAGTCACATCCTCTGACGTCTGGCAGAGAGGGGAACATATGACATGTTGATGGGGGCTTACTCAGATCGACTCCATTTACAGCATGCCCTTACCCAGTTTGCACAGGCCGCTATCATAATGCTAAAGGCTCCTTCGAGGAGTGTCCCCAGGGGCGCCCTATTTGATCAGATGTTTTTGGTAACAGTACCTGGTACCCGAGTCTACCTATTCAGAATCCACAGTCTTCAGCTGCTAGGTCATTTGGCAGCTTCTACATTTGTAACTGAGTCCACCAGGTTACGTTTCCACGAGGGATGTAAAAAGTTGTTTAAAAAGGTAACTGGGAAACTGCTGAAAATCTTAGTGGCTACACATGCTGCAGGCTCTGCCTTATAATGCTTAAATAAGACTGGGAGCGGGGTTGCCAGTGTGTTACCAGTGGCAGGGGGGCTGGACCAGGCCTGCCATGGGCAGGGGTTGCTGCGGCCTACCTGCAGTGGGCCCCATGGGGCTGGAGCAGCCTCCTGCCCCTACCCTCTGCTTCCTTAGGGTTTATCTGTTTAGGTGATGCTTGCCAGTTAACCAGTTAACCTTTCACATCCCTCATTTCCACTGCTTCCAGGGGTGGCTCAGAACAGTTTATAGTCTGAACAAACACAGTCTAGAACAATGGTGGCCAACCGATCGATCGTGATCAACTGGTCAATCCTGGGGAGTGTCCCAGTCGATCGCGATTGGCACTTGGCAGGCTCTGTGCCTGCCCCCGGTTCACACCGCTGGCCTGTTTCCAGCTGCCATCTGCCCACCCCCAGCAGCCTCGCCTGTCCAGGGTTGCACAGCCCTGCTGGGGGTGGTGGGCTGGAGATGGTGCAGCTGCGTGGCAGGGAGTAGATGCTGGTGTAGGGTGTTGGCTCCTGGGAGGAGCAGCCCCACGCTCTTCTCCTTTGGCTGCACCGTCTCCTGGGAGCAGAGCCCTGCGGAGCAGCAGATACTGATGTCAGTCCATGAGTAAACGTTTGTATCCAGGCAGGGCTCTAGCATGGGGCTAGAGCCAGCAGGGAGTCTGCCTCGGCCTCAGCACACCACCGACCTGGAGCTGCCAGCAGCAAGTGCTGCCTTGTGCAACCCCCTCCGAGAGCCAGTACCCCCTTTCACTCCTTCCCAGAGCCAGCCCCACCTCGTGTACCCCTGACTCCCTTCCAGAGACAGCACCCTGTGAGCCTTTCTGCACCCCAAGCCCTAGACCTAATCACGTTCCCACAGCCAGCACTCCTGTTTTGCTCCATTCGAGAGCCAGCACCCTCGCCTGCACCTCTAACCCCCCCCCCCCGAGCCAGCACCCCACATGCCTTCCTACACCTCCAAGCTCTAGTCCTGAGCACATTCCCAGAGCCCACACCCCAACCCTGAGCCTCTTCTCAGCATCCACACCTCCTCCGGCAACTCAGCCCCCTGCCCCAACCATGATGCCCTTCCATACACCTTCCTGCCCCCAAGCACTTGTCCTAGCCCTGACCCCTCTCTCAGAACCTGCACCCCAAACCCTCTCCTGTTCCCCAAGCACTGCCCTGAGGCCTCTCCTAGAGCCAGCACCCATGCCCTCTCCTGTACCCCAGTTCTCTCCTGAACCCCAACACCCTGCCCCAGACCAGTAAAAGTGAATGAGAGCAGGGAAGAAGGGGTGGATGGGGCTTTGGGAAAGGGACAGGGCCTTATGGAAGGGTCAGGGCAGATTTTTTGGTTGCCCTTAAATTCCAAAACTGATTGGCATAAAAAGATTGGGACCACTGGTCTAGACAGATTGATGTATGTCCCTTGCTGGGTGCTAGACTCAGTTGGTTGGTGGCAGGACCTGTCCAAAGTGGCACAGTAGTTCCTTTCACCCAGCCACCTCCTGTCAACACTGGCGTGCCAGATGTGTCCCTCATGAGATGGGGACACACCATTCAGGGCCAGTGGTCTGCCCCAGAGTCTCTTCTGCACATTGTAGCTGCTCTTACGCCCAGGAAAGTGAATACTTGCATCCACTTCCTCCTTGAATCAAGTTCCAGTCTGTCCAAGTCACGACAGATAGTGTAGCCTGCATGTTCTACATACATTGTCAAGGAGGGGGTGAGTTCCCATGCTCTTTGTGCCAAAGCAATAAAGCTATGGAACTGGCGTGCAGCCAATCACATCTCTCTCAGCCTCTTTTTCAAACAGGTGTTTCTTGTGCGAGAGCATCCATGGCAGTCCAAAAAGTTTTGCACAAGAAGCCTGCAGTGTAGACGTAGCCCTTGTCTGAGAATTTGGTTGGCAACGTTACTAGGAACCTGTGGTAAGAGCTTCATCTTGAACCAAGTCTAGTTTGTTGAGTTTAAAAGCGTTTTTATTTTTCTTTCTCTTGTTGCATTTTTTTACTTTTACTTATACTTGTACTCACTTAAAATCTCTGTTCGTAGTTAAACAAACTTATTTGATTCTTTAATAAAAACAAATCCAGCGTTTGTGTTTAAACGGGGCTGCGGGGTAACTGCATTTAAGATAGCAGACTGTTGTTTATCCCCTTACAGAAGTAGTTGGACCTAATATAGCTGGACTGTCCAGGAGGGGGCTGCTCAGTGCAGAACACACTTACTTTTTGGGTGCGGGGGAAGAGAATCTGGGCTTAGGAGTATGTTGGGGTTATCCTGCAACTGGTAGCCAGAGCTATTGGAAGCCAGAGTGTGACTGTTTGCGGTCAGACTGTTGGGGTCAGAGTTGCTGGACCAGGGCCCGCATGCTCTTTGTCTGTTTGTGAGAAGCCTGTTTGTGGGCATTGTGTGTTACCCTAGGGTACAGAGCAGGGTGACATACATAGCGCCTCATAAGCCTGCACTGCCCCATGTAGTAAGATGAAGGCCTAAAACATAAGCCCATGTAGCACAGGCCTGGCCTGAGGCCTAGCTAACAATGGACAAAACATGGCTAACATAAAGCAAAGCCAAGCTGCGATCAAGAGGCCACTGCTCACAGAACTTGGCACAAACAGGGCTGAGAGTGCAAAACACTAATTGGTAACGGGCCCAGGTGCAGAACAGTAATTGGTACTGGTCATAAGTGGAAAGCACACGGTACCACCAGCTCATTAAAAAAGACCTTGGTATCCACTCCCCACAGATACAGACCCAGGTTCAGGAATGGGTCTAAAATGACAGCATGATGGATAGAGATGATCTAATCAAACCTCAAGGTACAGGGTGATGGGTGGTATCTAAGCAGCTGGGGGGCAGGGGAAGTTTCCCACTGGCTGTGCTGAGGCCATTGTAAGTACATGTGTGTAGTGATTCCATTGAGTCTACCGACCACTATGACTGTACTTCACTTAACAACAAACCTGGCCGGGCGCCTTCGATCCTTATCTGATGTGTGGTCTTTGGGGGCCCTCTCGGGGCCTACTGTGGTCATTGGGCCCACATCATTGAGCACACATGCAAGCAGCCTTCTGGATCTCATCATCAACCAAGCCAGAGACCTGTCTGGACACCACGGCAGTAGATCCTCCTGACAACACTGGTGACCCCGACATTAATCAACTTATCCATCTTCCTATTTTCCCCCCAAAGGGAGATCTGTTCAGGGAGGAAGCTGGACTCCATACTGTGGACATGAGAAGGGCATTGTTCTTCTGGCCGGCTAGAACCAAACTGTTTAGAGTCCCTTGTTCCGTTAGTGAACAGATCTGAAGAAGCTGATTCGCACCCAAAGGATTTTCAAAGTGGGCGTCAGGGTGTCATCTTTCTTGTGACAGAACTGCGAACCTTCAGCCCGCTCTGCAGGATCCCAGTGCGTCTCCATGGCTCTATTATAAACATACCAAATCACAGCCTAGCAAATTCCTGCATCAGGTCACACTTTCCCCAACCATCATGCCCTTGTACATGCCTCCAGGCGAGATGCTCTTGTTGGCAGGGCAGTCTTTGATCCAGCTTCAAATCTCCGTTCTCCTTCAGCGGGGTCACCTGAAGGGGACCACTTATAGGATGGCACTTGAAGAAGAAGGCGAGGTTACTCACCGTGTACAATAAATGGAGTTTTTTGAGGTGAGTGTCCCCAGAGGGGCTCCACTATCTGCTCTCCTTCCCCATTGCTTTGCTTTGAACTCTTGCTTTCCAGTACTTCACAGTAGAGGTAGCACGAGTGCAGTAACGGAGCCTGCCTTGGACTAATTTTGAGGCTTCCTCATAGTGGGGATGTGCTATTTTAGCTAGGGATGTTAAATATCAGTTAAGTGAATCGTCGATTCACCTCATGAATTCTTATCAGTTACTGGACTATTCTATAGTCCCCGGAGGTGGGGCTGGCAGCCTGTGCGCTCCGGCCCTACTCCCAAGGAGCCCCCTGCCACTCTGCATTGCTGCCCCTGTGTCAGAGGCAGCAGTGTGGGGTTCCAGGTGGGAGCTGGCCCATGAGGGGAGCCAGTTTAAAACAAGCTCCCCTCATGGACCAGCTGCCTACCTAGGTGGGGTGGGTTCTGGAGTGGCATAGCCACTCGGGCATTTGCCTGGGGAGGTGAGGGTTGGGGGTTTGAGTCTTGCCCCTCCTGACTCTGGAAGCAGCCAACACAGGCTGCCCCAGGGCTGGAGCTGGTTCTAGCACTTGGAAGGCCGGATAAGGGGTGACCTGCATGAGTTGGTACTCAGCCAGCCTACCTGCTTGGTTCTGAATACACTTCAAATGCAGAGCTGCAGTGGGGTAGGTCCTGAGCCAGGGCTGGCCATCCTGCTAAGAATTTTACTGGGAAGGGGAAGGGGGGGAAATGCACGTAGTCTATAGCATTAACCGATAAGCTTTTGCTTATCGGTTAATTGACTATACTATTACATCTCTAATTTCAACTTTACTGTGGTGATGAGCATTGTGTAAGGTCTGACAGATGGATAGACAGAAAACCCAACTCTTGATCTGGGAAAGTCACCAACAAAACAGTCCAAAGGCACTGGATTTATGGCAAATGGGATGTTCAGACTCAAGAAGCCTTGTCAATGTCAATCTTTGCCAGGTCTGAATAAAGTCGTTCACAATGATTGTGAACCCTTAGTTTGTATGCATTCACTATCTGCTTCCCCCCCCACCCCCCCCTGCTGGCCAGCCCCTATGGACAGAGGATTGGAGTTAGGTTGCCAATATAAGGAGTGGGTGATTTTTACATTATGACAGCCCTTTGCTTTCCAGAATATTAAAAAAAAAAATGCTGTAAGGGTGAAGGATAAAATATTGGCCCAGTCAACCTTGACAATGTCCTTATAACGTATTTCCAGCTTTTTTGTCTGTTGACTGACTGGCCTATAAATCTGCCAGTTAGAGCTGGATTTAGCTGCTTCTGGCCCTCCATATACTGGGCATTTTTTGTGTGGAAAAGTATTGAAAAGACTAAAATAATTGTTTTTAAAAAAACCCCTCAAGATTTACACATTATAGTCTGGACAACTCCTGACAGTCACCAGTAACGCCAAATGCAGAATTCACCAAGGCAGCAAGAGATAAACAGTGACTGGAATGCTAGTAGAAAGAGGAAGCTGATAGGTTTCTGTAGGATGAAATTCACCCTGATGCAAAAGGTCCTTTGGTTCCTCTCTGTACCAGGTGAATTTCACCCATGCAAATTCCTCTCTTATCCCAGACATTTAAATCACTCATTCTTGGCATTTCATATGGGGCTGTAGACTAACCAGATGTTACAAAAAGATATGACAATCAGGGGATGCAGATAACGAGCTCAGTTATATCCGTACCAACCTGCCATACCGCTAGTCACATGCATGGATTTATTCCGGGTTTCCCGTGATTTATTATTTGTATTGTGGCAGTGCCTAGAGGTCCCACTGCACTAGGCACCTAACACAGACACCCTCCCACAATAGACAGTCTCTGCCCCAGTATGAGTTATCCAGTGTAATTGATTTCAAATGACTTGCTCTGGGTTGATGCTGATATAATGGAGACCAGGAGCTTCCTGCTTTGTTGATATTAACAAGGTCACTGCATTTTCCTTAGATAACATCACTGTCCGAGGCCATGGAAGGCAATTTCTTGATTACAAAAAAAAAAAAAAGCAGAACAAGGCTGCACAAACTCAAATGCATCAGCAGGTTGCTCTACCCTCCTTCAATCCCCATGAGCAAGCGAGGGCAACGCAGTGCCATAGAAACAAGAACACAGACATGCTGCCTGTGATATTATGAATGGGTAGCACTGAAAGCAAGGACATCTTCAGCTCTCAGGGAACTTTTTTTGTTGAAATATCATTCCTCACTGTTTGGAATGAAACCCATTATTACCAATTAACCTGCTGTGAACCCAGATCACTGGCTGAATTGAGCATAATTATTCATCCATAGTAATAGCTAAAGTAAATTCTGGCAATCTCGGCTAACATTGACTTCTCCTTTGGGAAAACTTTCAAAGATGGCACGTCCTTGGCTATGTTGTTAAACACTTCTTCTTTTTTGGTTAAGTCGTAACACAAGATTTATCATTATGAGCCACTTCTTCGTCTCCTGTGTTCTGTTTTCTTTTTTTATGCAAATGTCTGTAACTCACTTTATAATCAATTGCAAAATTATAAGCCATGCGTTCAGAAACCTGATTTCCCTAAGATGAACCGGTAGCGCGGGTATTCCATTGCCTAAAAATCAATTTTTAAATTAGTTGTTACTTTTCATAGCTTTTTAACCACACAATCTGATGAACCGAAGCCCTGAGAGCAAATGCAGGCATAAATCTTGGTTAGAATTTATTTCAGGTTGTCAAATGTAATTTACTAAGAGAACATCTGCCAAAAAAAGGATCCAGAAGCAAACCTAAGTTGTCATTTTAAATTAAGTGTGGTTCCTTTTTGTTAATCTTTCTACATAAAAGGTTGTAAAGGACTGCATTAAAGATGCAGCAGTCCTCTTTCCTAATAAAAAAAAAAAAAGCAGGGGGAGGGAAGCAGGATGAAGACGGAATATTTTTTTCAGCTGGGGGAACGTGTGCAGTCTTCTGTTTATTCTTACACCTAGTTAAGTGTCCTGAAGTGGAGGAATAGCTTGGCCCTGGAACTTTGCACATTCAGTGTGAAAGCCAGTTTCACTAGTGCCAGGTAGGATGCGGGCTCTCCTGGAGACATTGTTTTAACTTTCATAGCCAAGCTGTCAAGCTGTGATGGGGTGGTCAGGCCTAGTGGCTATAGCTAGAAGACACAGGCCTAGTGAGAGTGTTCCCTGAAAGCTAAGCGCTTGGGTGGCCACCCAGGAGAGATTCAAATGCTGCACTGCCAATTAGCAGGGGGCCCATAGCTGGCAGCAAGATGGTGCACATCCGCACATTTTATTTATTTATTTAATTTAAAAATATTTTTACCCTGCCTCTCTATTTAACATGCGCTTACAAAATTTTTAAAACACTATATGGATAATGAAAAATACAAGACCCCAAGGGAGGCAGAAAACCTACTTCAAGAGGAGGGGGATGGACACACACGCACACCCCTCACCCCAATAAAAGCATGGGTAAAGAGGGTGGCTTTAGCCTGGTGCCGAAACAGTGCCAGCATTGGTGCCAGGCAAATGTCCTGGGGGAGAGAATTCCACAGCCTGAGAGCAAAGGCTGAGAAGGCCCTGCTCTGCGTAGATGTCAGCTGTATCTCCATAAGTGGGGGAACATAGAGCCAGAACCTCCCCAGCCAACCTCAGTCCCTGGGCAGGTTCATATGGGAGGAGATGGTCCTTCAAATACCCCGGTCCCAACCCGTTCCGGGCTTTACAGGTTATAACCAGGACTTTGAATTGTGCCCGGAAACATACTAGAAGCCAGTGCAGCTGCCAGAGCATCCAGATCAAGAGTTGGGTTTTCTGTCTACCCATCTCATCAGTCAGACTTTGCTCAGAATGGTCGTCACCACAGTATAATCCTGTGACAGCCTTTGTTTACAGATCTGGGCAGCTCTTTCATAAGCAAGGGGATGAAGATGGAAATGCTAAAGCTTACTGTATATAGCAAGAGTAAAAGGAAAGGTAGGGATACTCTTTCAGATTCACCTGGATAAAGATGGATCACACGATAGAAAAGGACTAAGGGCAGGTTTATGCTAGAAAATCAGTTCAAACCAGCTACATTGCTCAGAGGTGAAAAATCCATGCCCCCTGAGGGCATGTCTACACTAGGAAATTATTTTGAAATAACTAAATTTGACTTAACTCTTAATTTTACAAAATCAAAGTAGTGTGTCCTCATTATGGGGGAACCTCCAAATTAGCCTGGGCCAGGGTCTGTTACTGTGGATGTGCTACCTTGACTTAGGGCCCCAGGAAACACTGGGGAGCAATTAGGTTGAATTACTCTGAGGAGTAGTTATTTTGAAATAGTGGCATCAGAACATCCACATTAACGCTATTTTGAAATAAGTGTTATTCCCTGAGAAAAGTCGGTGTACAAATTTTGAATTAAGCAGCCCATTATTTTGAAATAACGGACTTGGTAGTGTGGATTTTCCACTTATAAACTCAACCATTGACCTAATTAAGCTGACCTATGTCCCCGTGTGCTAGGTCAATGGAAGAATTCCTCTGTCAAACTAGTAATAGAGATGTAGCCGTGTTAGTCTGGTCTTGCTGAAACAAAAGACAGGACCATGCAGCACTTTAAAGACTAACAAGATGGTTTATTAGGTGATGAGCTTTTCTAAAATCTGATTTGTCAATTTTGTGTGTGTTCACTTTTTTTTTTGATTGTATCCCTTTGGTATATATGGTCATGCCAATTTTCTTCCACAATTTGATCTGAGGAAGTGGGTCTGGCCCACTCATCACCTAATAAACCATCTTGTTGGTCTTTAAAGTGCTGCATAGTCCTGTCCTTTGTTCTATTAAACTAGCTATTGCCTCTTGGAGAGATGGACCTCTTCCTCCCTATGCCCTGGCAATAGAGTTCATACTGAAGTGCTACGGCAGTATTTAAATGCTGATATAGACTAGGTGTTAACCTCTGGTAATGTTATATATAATCTCAATATATATCATCTGGCACAGTGGGACCCCGACCTGGGTTCTGTTGTAATACAAGTTGCAAATAATAATACATCATCTGGTCCAACTCACTTGGGACCATGCAGGATTCTTTTCTACATGACGTCTTCTAGTGCTCTATCCAGTGATTTGTGTGTCTGCCTTTTTCGCCTTGGGAGGCTGCCTCCCACCCCCACCACTGATAGATTTCATGGTCAGGAAGTTCTCCCTGATATTCATTCTAAATTTTCCCTTTCTTAATTTCTTCTTCTTTGTCTTTGTTGTAACCCCATGTGCCATCCTGTGCAATTCCTCTCCCTCTTGGGTCTCTATAGCTTTCAGACATGAGTCAACAGTGTGCCCTTGTAGCGAAGAAGTCTAACAGCATATTGGGGTGCATTAGTAGGAGCATTGCCAGCAGATCTAGGGAAGTGGTTATTCCCCTTTATTTGGCACTGGTGAGGCCACATCTGGAGTATTGTGTCCAATTCTGGCCCCCCCCCCAGTACTGAAAGGATGTGGACGCATTGGAGAAAATCCAGCGGAGGGAAACAAAAATGATTAGGGGGCTGGAGCACATGACTTACAAGGAGAGGCTGTGGGACTTGGGCTTATTTAGTCTACAGAAGAGAAGAGTGAGGGGGGATTTGATATCAGCCTTCAACTCCCTGAAGGGGGGATCCAAAGAGGTTGGAGAGAGGCTGTTCTCAGTGTTGACAGATGAAAGAACAAGGAGCAGTGGTCTCAAGCCACAGTGCGAGTGATCTGGGTTGGGGATTAGGAAAAACTATTTCCCTAGGAGGGTGGTGAAGCACTGGGATGGGTTCTCTTGGGGGGAGATCAAGAGGAACTCGGCTGAAATCTAAGGTGCTGAGCTAATGTGTCAGAGCAAATGGAGGGTCAATGGCTTTGGCGCATTACGTTTTTGGTGCAGAAATCTTTGTGCTGGTGTTGCTGTGGGTCAAATCCTGGGTTTGTGCCTAAATCCCTGGATACATAGAAGAGGCCAGATCCTCCCTAGTGTAAATCAAAGCTCTGTTGAAGTCATTTTAGGCCGGCTGGGGATCGGGGTGTATTGTGTACTGCATAGTCTCAGACCCGCGCTCATGGACCGATTCTCCATGTCCATTGTGCCTCACTGCGCTTTGCTGCACAGGTGTTGGGGGGGTTTTCTGCCTTTCATGACATCTCTGTGCCTGGTTTCTTTATTTCTCCCAAGTACAGCAGGGTTCTAGAGGTGAAATTCCACAGTTAGGGCGGTCTGCAGCTGCAGAGTAGGAGGTAGGATTAGGCCGGTGGCCTTGATGACTTCAGTATATTAGAACAACAATCCAAAAGCGAATGTGTTGGCTAAAATTAACCTTCTGCCTCCAGGCATTATGCCTCTCGGGAACCATATTTTAGTCTCCAGAAATATTTCCCTGCTTCTGTTCCCTGAGCTTGTTGTTAGTGTAATTGCATAACATACACACCATGCAAACACTCGGTGAATGCTGTGCGGTGAGGGAGGGTTTGTGTACACAAACCAGGCCATTCAAAGTTAAGGGGCCTGAATCTGATCTCCCTCTCAGCAGAGTTCACACTGGCTCTGTCTGTGGAGTTATTCTGGTCTAAAACTGAGGTAAAGCTAGAGCAGAAACAACAGAGTAGGGCTGTTTATTGCTGTGCTCCCCCCCCCCCCCATGCATTTCTCTTAAAGCAGTCATCTGGTTGGGGGGATCACATCCTTAATTGGTGTAAATCAGAATAGTGCTATTGGACTCAATTCAAGTGTGAATTGACACAGGCAATTTATCTGTGCCATTAAACTATGGATCAGGCAGTCCTGTGATGCTTTAATTTAGGGCGAGGTGGGTTCCCCTTCAAAGCCTATTTAAAAATGACAGGCACCTCTGCACGTGGAAAAATGCTATTTAATATGTTATTTAAAATGCTATTTGTTCCAGAAATGTTTTGTGTTAAAAGACTGTGTGGAGATGGAGGGGTTCGGAGGAGGATGACAGGAATGAACAGAGGCCTAGAAATTCTATATTGGGAAAACATTGGGATTGTTTGCTTTTAGGTAGGAGACAAATTTGAGGGGCCATAATAAAGATGTACTAAATAATGAGTGGGCTGGAGAATGTAGATCTGGAACTTCTATCCACGTTATCCCATAACACAAGAACAAAGGGCATCCACTGAAAATGAAAAGCGGAAAAAAATACGCTGTTAAAATGAAATATATTTTCATACAATGCACAGGTAGTCTGTGGAATTCACTGCCATCACTTATTGGAGAGGCCAAGAGGGTTCAGAAAGGGGATTGGAAGTTTATATGGCTAATAAGAACCTTGAGTTTTGGATGGGCTATGAAGAGTCCTACTTCAGGGCATCAGCCAACTTCTAGTTAGTAGTGGTCACGAAGAAACTTATTTATGGGTGGCTTATTAGGAACCATCTTTTGTTTTTGTGGTTCTGTGTTTGTGAAATACCTAGCACAACTAGCCCGTGGCCCATGAGTAGGGATTTGCGGCATTATGCAAATACAAATCAATACAGTATTAATAATGATATTTAATAAATAATTGCCTTCAAGTTTCCTTTCATCTTCTGAAGCAGCTGGTCTGACCACTGGGCTAGTATCTTGGAAAAAAGGTTGGTCTAAATGGATCACTTAGCTAACCCAGTGTGATAGCTCCTACACTTCTGTTCCAATACCTTTTTCAGTGTGGTGAATGCTCTAATGGAGCAATGATAATTACTATGCAGTAAGTTTGGCTTATTATCTATCAGTTTAAGGAAAACTTAGAATGCTCCTGGCCTTGTATCACAGGTTTTAGACTCTCTCTTGTAATCAGATTCCAAATCTTAAATATATTCTCTTACCCTGGCTGAAGGAGAAGATTTACCAGCGAAAAATCAACTTGCTGGTTTTTAGTAAGCTTAAGGTAGAGGGAATGGTATTGATTGATGTTCTATAATGATATTCACTTCTGTTGTTTATATGTTTCCACGAATGTAACTCAAATAAATGTGGACGTATCTCTATAATGGCAACGTATTAATCCTGTAATAGTTTGAAGATCTAGTTTCTGTAAGTGCACCCTTAATCTGCTTCTCTAATTCCTTGAACTGGTCCTTAGACTGGTGAGAGAGCTACAAATCTGCCTTCCCCAGTTACCACTTGCTAAACCTCTTTGATAATCCACAGATTGCATCACCCCTAGTTCAAGAACATAATTGACTCCTGCTGTTTCTATCAGCTAGAAAACTGAAACCCATCTCTGACCCCATCAGGATTTTATTTTAGTTAAGTTTGCTCTCATCTCCTACCCCTCCGAATAGGAACACAGCACAGTTTGTTTCACGTATGACCACAGCCAGTTCTCATATTTGTTTCTTCCCTACCACCTCAACCCTCCCAAACTGCCCTGTGCCGGGAAGTAGTGCTACTCTGCTGATTTGCTTGTGGAGACACTCCGCAAAGTGAGGATGTGCTCCATGTCCCCAGACATGTAGGGCCCACTTCTCCACTCCCACAGATGTAAACCAGAATGAAGTCCATTGAAGTCCATGCTGTATAAACACAGTATGGGTATGTCTAAACTGCATTCCTCTCTCAAAAGAGGACTGCAAATGAAACTGATCGAAAAGTCAAATGAAGCGCGGATTTACAAATCTCACACTTCATTTGCATAATTGTATGCGAGTGCTTTTTCGAAAAAGGGTTTTTTGAAAAAAAATCCCCTGCAGTCTAGACAGGGTTATTTCGAAATAAAAACCCTTTTTAGAAAGAACCCGTACTCCTGAGAAAATTAGAAGTATGGGTTCTCTCAAAAAAGGGCTTTTATTTAGAAATAACTCCGGCTAGACACGTTTTCGAAACACGTTTTCGAAAAAGTGCTCTCACACAATTATGCAAATGAAGCGCGAGATTTGTAAATTCTCTCCATTTGAATTTTTGATCGGTTTCATTTGCATTCCTCTTTCGAGAGAGGAATGCAGTTTAGACATACCCTACGTGATTGCGGGAATTTGGCTTATGGAATCTTAGAATCATAGAACTGGAAGGGACCTTGAGAGATCATCGAGTCCAGTCCCCTGCCCTCATGGCAGGACCAAGCACCATCACAATCATCCCTGACAAGTGTCTAACCTGCTCTTAACTATCTCTAGTGATGGAGATTCCACAACCCCCCAAGGCAATTTATTCCAGTGTTTAACCACCCTGATAGGAAGTTTTTCCTAATGTCCAACCTAGCAAAAGCTTATCGGATAATCGACACACTAGTCGCTTCCCCGCCCCTTGCTGCCTCTGTCACAAAGAGGTAACAAGGCGGGGGGAGGGGGGAAAGGAGAGGGTGGGACTGGGCAGGGGCGCAGCAGCAGTGCTTCCTTTTTGAAATGTACAGGAGCCCCAACGGGGCTCTTGTGCATTTCAAAAATTGAAACGCCATGTGAAGCCTGGGGCCAGCGAGGAGTCCTGCTGAGCCCGGGCTCCATGTGAGCGCTTCCTCTTTGAAGTGTACAAGAGCCCCCTTCCTCAGCAAGCTGTACCCTTCTATACCAATATTTGGCTTTGGTCAACTGCCCCCATCAAACCTAGTTCAAAGCCCTCCTCAGTAGGTTAGCCAGTCTGCATCCAAATACTCTCTTCCCCTTCCTCGAAAGGTGACCCCCATCCCTGCTTAGCAGCCCTTCTTCTTGGAACAGCATCCCGTGGTCAAGGAAGCCAGAGCCCGCCTGGCGACACCATCTTTGCAGCCAGGCATTCACCTGTCTCTGCCTGCGCCCTGACCTTTGACAGGAACCACTGAAGAGAACAACACCTGCGCTCCAAACTCCTTCACCCATGCTGCCGGAGCCCCATAGTCACTCTTGATTTACTCAGGATCACACCTTGCAGTATCATTAGTGCCCACATGGATGAGTAGCATGGGGGGGTAGTCAGAAGGATGGATAATCCTCGACAATGCCTCTGTAACATCTCAGATACGGACCCCCGGCAGGCAGCACACCTCCCGAGATGACAGTTTCCTCCTCGCCGTGTGGCAGCAGACCTCCTAGCCTTGGGGGTACAAGGCTTCTCCTCCTCAGCTGTAGGGGGTGATTCCTTATCTCCAGTATCCAGAACAGCATACTGGTTCTCCAGTACCACGGTGGGAGGGTTGGGAGCAGGGGTGGAGCAATGCCTGCTGCCAGAAATGACCGGCTGCCAGTGTTGTCCCCCCCAGCCCGCTCCTGAACCATCTCCTCCACCAGTGTAATGGTGTAGCTTCCTCAGCTGTTGCCACATGAATACTCTCCAGGAATTCCTCGTGGATTCGGATGCTCCTCAGCTTGGCCTCCTTCCCGTAGCTCTCCCACCTGCTGCCTGAGAGATTCCACCAGCAGGCACCTTTCACACTGGATGGTCTCCCCAGCCTGGATTTCAGTAAGTGGGAATTGCAAGCCACAGTCCCTGCAAAACCACACCAGGATCTGGGTAGAGGCATCCATGGTCAGGCGGTCTGTCTGGCTACAGGCGCAGGCGGAGGAGACAGAAGCAGTGCTAGCACAGGTGTTGCGGGTCTTCCTAACCATATTAGGACACTCTCTGTCAACCTCCCTCTCAAACTCCCCTGTCTGCAGACTCCTGTCTGCGTCGCTCCCCTGGTTGCTCTGCCTCTGGAATATACTGGTCTCTTTAGCCAGAGTCCCATATTTGCCACTGAACCCAGGTAGCCCAGGGTAGACAACAAGAAAAAAGGATTCGGGGTTGAACACCATCATTTTCAGTGTGTAGGGTTTTTTTTCCCCTCACAGGGATTCTAATTTAATCTGGATTGACACCAGCCTGGTGTAAGTCTCTAGCTCAGTGGTTCCAAACTTTTTGGCCCATGGCCCACCTGGGTCAATGCAGACCTTTCCGTGGACCACCAGTTGCTAATGGAAACTCAGCGTTAATTTCATAATCACACCCGAGCCATTTTGCTAGTGCTGCAGCTAAGGAGAGTGGTTTAATTTAACCAGTAAGGAAGGGAAATATTAATTTAAATTACTAAACAGATTAAGCGCTTTAACTGTCTCATGTTTATCAAACTTCATTTTAAATAAAGTAAAATATTAATTTATGTCCAATACAAAAGGTTCCTTTGTTTTCTTTCTTTATGGCACGGTGGGGAACCTTTTTTGGGTTGGGGGGCCACTGACCCACAGAAAGATCAGTTGGGGGCCTCTTGTGTGGTCCCCAAGTGAAACACTTCATTCCTCTGGCATGCTGGCCCCACCAGGTGGAGGGGGAGGGACAGGGAGGACTGAGGTTCAGGGCTTCCTATAGACCAGACTTACTCTTCTGGGGTTCCAGGGTTAGTGGATTTTGTGGACCCCCCAGGCTCTGAGGTTGTGACAAAAATGGACGGTTCGGTGTGTGGGACAGGGCTGCCAGCGAGAGGAATGGGGGTGCAGGATCTAAGCAGGAGGTGGGATGTAGGAGGGGGTGAGGGTGCGAGGTCTGGATGGGAGGTAGGGTGCAGGTGCAGGGTGGGAGTAGGGTTTCTGGCCGGGGGGAGGGTGTAAGAGCAGGTTGGGGGTGTGGGGTCTCAGCAGCGGGGGAGTGCGTGAGGGGCTGGGAGCCACTTATGTGTCTTCGAGCCCCGCGCCATTCCCAAGCACGTCCTCCCAATGCTCCCATTGGCTGGGAGCAGCGGGGAAAGCCTCCAGGCAGCGCACCTGTGCGCTGCTGTTCCCCCAGAAGGGCAGGGGGAGGGGAAGCGCTTCTTTTCCATGAGCTGGATTGTGCAGCGAGGCTTGGGGCTTTCTCTCCCCTCCCACCCCCCCCAAGCAGGAAGCTGGTGCTGGCGCGCCAATCTCACAGGGGAGGAAGGGTGAGACTGGAGTGCCAGCGTGGATTCCCTGCTGCGGGGGGATGCAGTGGAGCTGAGCTCGAGCCACATACCACTAGTGGTCTAGTGGCATCCCTCTGTTTTTAGAGATGCTGGGGCTGCTTGTGTGGCTTGGGGCCAGCAAAGATACTCTCGGGGGGAGGAGGGGGTTTGAAACATGGTGGAGGGAAAGTGATGTCTAAAACAGGCTGCAGAAAAGTCTTCACAGTTTACTTTTTATTTATTGCAAAAACCTACCGTAGGTAGAAATATAGACGGAATCGGCTTTCCTGCACTCGTTGGAAGTGCGCATCAGCCATCAGTATGGACTAGACCAGGGGTGGGCAAAAGGGCCTCCGTGGGCCAAATCCAGCCCGCCGAGCGGGTGGATCCGGCCCGGGGAGGCCCTGCTGCTCCCCTGCCCCCAGGCCAATTAGGGCTGGGGAGCGCGCGACACCTTCTCCGCTCTGCCCCCGTCCTGCGAGCAGCGCGCGGCGCTTCGAAGCACCACGTGCTCCTGGCAGGGCGGGAGGAGGCTTTGCGTGCTCCCCTGCCCTCAGGCCCTAATTGGCCTAGGGGCAGGGGAGTGAGGGAAGTCTCCTCCCGCGCCAGGGGCACAGGCACCTTGGGGGAACGTGGGGTGGGGGCAAAGGCGCACTCTCGCTCCCAGACCAATCATTGTCTGGGGGTGGGGAACCTGGAAATATCTTGACCCCGCCCCTTCTGCTAGGGTTGCCAGGTGTCTGGTATTGACCCGGACAGTCCGGTATTGTCGCCTCCTGTCCGGTAAAAAAATTCAGAAAATACCAGACACCTACAATGTCTGGTATCTTCTGATTTTTTTTTTTTTTCTCGGCCAGGAGGCGAAAATCCCCGGTGCTTACCTGGTTCCGAGGGGAGCTGTCGGGCCCGGAGCAGGAAGACAAGATGTCGGACGGCCGCCGGCAGCCTGTTAGGGCCAAAAAGCGTAAAAAGCATTTCTTAAAGGGGCCATGCTGTTTTTTTAAATTTTTTTTGCTTAATAACTCTCGGGATCCCTTTTTTTCCCCCTCAACAACTTTGGTCTCCCCCTTTTTTTCCCTCAACAGAATTTTTTCCCCAGTGTTTTTTTTTGTTGGGGGGGGGGCGGCGTGGTGTTCGGTATTTTTGGTTAAACCATCTGGCAACCCTACCTTCCACTTGATGCCCCGCCCCTTCCCCTCAATGCCCCATCCCTTCTGTGCGTCCTGGGGCCACTTGAAAAATTTCTGAATTGGCCCCCAGCAAAAAATTATTGCCCATCCCTGGTCTAGACTGAGCTTGTGGGAAGAATATTTTCATATTTCCAGAGCTGTTCCTTAGAAAACATCTGGGGGCTTTTAGAAACAGAATGTAGCTTTTGGTAACATTTATAAGGCTTCTAAAACTTTAGGGCCAAGATTTTATAGTGGTTTTGGATCCCTCAGATTTTGGGACACCTGATTAGTGCTGACCCTTTTGAGGAAAGATTTTTTTTTTTTTCAGAGTTGGGGTGCTCCACACCTTCCGAGAATCAGCTCTTTTAAAGCGTCTCCCAGTGGGCAGTAACACCGCTGGTCACTTGTGAAAATTTTTGCCTACACATTGGAGTGCCTGGAGACTCTGTAAACCCATGCTAGGATAGTGCATTACAATTTATATTAAAATATCTGATTGTGTCACTTCATTATTTATATTATTTTCTTGGCACTATTCAAACAAATGCAGGTACTTAAAAATAACACCACGCATATATAGAGTAAGTACGAAGAGGACATCTGTCATGTTTGTAGTTTTCGAGATATTGAGTTGTCTACCCATAGGATTATAATTTAAAATAAATTCATATTGCAGTTGTCATTTTAGGCTCTTGAGAGCTGTATATAATATGTTTTGGATACCTGGAGAAAGTGATTTGTGGCATGAAACTGAGCATTTTTAGCTGTGCATCCAGTGGCCCATATTCTTGTATTTTAATGATCAGTTTGGGTAATAAAAGGGATTTGTGTTAAGTGTTTTCTCATCTTTTTTTGCACAGGAGCCTTCCTTTTTGCCATGTTGTGTTAGAACTTTATACCTCTTCCCATTTAAAAAAAACAGAAATTTAACCTTCCTTTAAGAAATGCATCAGAAAGGTCAACTCTGTTTCCTCCGATTTTTCCAGGCTCAGCTGGGAGCTGATTAAAGCTACCAGCCAAGGCTTGTCAGGTTTGTCAGAGACAACTATATAAACTCTTTGTTGTTCACTTTGCTGTATATTATAAATATATTTATCTCCTGTCAGGCTTCGACAGGACAGATACTCCAGGAGCATTAAGGCACTGACATTAAATGCTCTCTAACTGTGTCATTAGTTAGTAACACACACCAGGAAGCATGCATGGGATATTCAGGAAACTTGCTGTCATTGCTCCCAGAGGAGTTGAGGGAGGCAGGGGGAATAAATAACCACCAAGTCTCTCCTGCTCAGGCATTATTTACTTATTTTTAGGAGACATGAGCCCAAACATTTTCAGCAAAGGATTTTTCTTGTTTTATTTTTTTGTAGCCTAGAAATCATGCGAGCAGATATCTATCTTAACACTCCTAGGCCAGGTCTATACTAGACCTGGAAGGTCAGCTTAAGGTATGCAACTTCAATTATGTAAATAAAATAGCTGGAGATGGCATACCTTAAGCTGAGCTTGGCACCATCTTCACAGTGAAGGCTGATGGGAGCAAATGTTCCCGTCAATTTCCCTTACTCCTCGCAACTCTGAGGAGTACCGGTGCTAACCAGGGCTGCCCTCAGTGTTTGATTTAGTGGGTCTTTACTAGACCCAATAAATCAAATGCCAGAAGATTGATCTCTAGTGCGGTTAGTATAGACAGGGCCCTAGAGAGAGTATAGAGACACAGATAATATTAGTGAACCAGGAGTACTTGAAGTGTGACATCTTGTGCGGTACATTGTGTCCTAAGAGTGGCCTCTCTTCAGAGGTGTGATGAGAATTCTGAGTATGAACATCTTTCTCTCACTTACTCTGCTATAAATCCAGAATATGTTCTATCTAAGGCTACGTCTACATTGGCAGCTTCTTGTGCAAGGACTCTTTTTTGCGGACGGGTTCTTGTGTAAAAACTCTTCCACAAGAGAGCATCTACACTGCCATGTGCTTTTGCGCAAGAGATGTGCTTTTGTGCAAGAGCATCCATGGCAGTGTAGACGCTTTCTTCCGCAAGAAAGCTCTGATGGCCATTTTAACCATAGGGGCTTCTTGTGCAAGAAATTCATGTTGCCTGTCTACACTGCCCTCTTCTGGAAGAGCTCTTGCGCAAGAGGGTTTATTCCTCGTGGGGAGACGAATAAGTCTTCCGAAAGAAGCCCTGTTTTACAACACTATACTGTAAATTTACTTCTGGAAGAACGCTCATGCAGTGTAGACAGCCGGCAAGTTTTTGCGGAAGAACAGCTGTTCTTCCGCAAGAAGCTGCCAGTGTAGACGTAGCCTAGGACTTCTAGTGGAATTGTTCCTCATTTCCAGCAGCATAACAGAGAAGGGATTTTGTCTCCCTGGCTTTTGATTTGGTCAGGAACCCAAACTTTGTAGACAGAGCCCATATCTATTCTCAGCTCGTTCCAGGTGTGACCACAGTCAGGTCTCATATTTCTTCACTATTGTCTCAACCCTCCCAAACTGCTCTGTGGCAGGCTGGACAAAGGACAGGGCAGGGAACGCCAAAGAAAAGAAACCAAAGAATGAGTTAAAGTGGGAAGCCAGGCAAACACAGTGCCTTCTCCTGTCATATTAAGGACTGATCCGGTTTCTCTGTAAGCAAGACACGAGAAGTAATTCTTCCATCCTACTTGATGCTGATTAGGCCCTCAACTGGAGTACTGTGTCCAGTTCTGGGCACCGCACTTCAGGAAAGATGTGGAGAAACTAGAGAAGGTACAGAGAAAAGAAACAAAAATGATTAAAGGCCTAGAAAACATGGCCTATGAGGGAAGACTGAAAGAATTGGGGTTGTTTAGTTCGGCAAAGAGAAGACTGGGAGGGGCATAACAGTACCTAAAAGGGTGTTACAATGAGGAGGGAGAAAATTATTCTCCTTAACCTCTGATGATAGGACAAGAAGCAATGGGCTTAAATTGCAACAAGGGAGGTTTTGGTTGGAAGAACTTCCTAGCCATCAGGCTGGTTGGACACTGGAATAAATTGCCTAAGGAGGCTGTGGTATCTCCATCACTGGAGATATTTGAGAGCAGGTTGGACAGACATCTATCAGGGATGATCTAGATGGTGCTTGGTCCTTCCTTGACGGCAGAGGACTGGACTTGATGACCTTGGGAGGTCCCTTCCAGTTCTATGGTAAGTCAAAGGGCATTTTGCTACTGACTTCTGTGGGAGTAGCACTGGGTCCCTAATGAGGTGACTTGCAGGATGTTGCTAGTTGGAAGAAAAGAGCAGCTGGGGCATTGAGCCGCTGTGTGTGGCTTTGGAAACTGAGAAGGTGGCTGGCACATGGCAACCACAGAGGATTTTGTCTCAGCAAATAAACCAGAAGATTCATAAGCCTGAAACCTCCCAAGAGTTCTGTGCAGCTGTTAACAGCCCTTTTGCTTCATGCAGGGTTGGAAGTGTGGTATTCTCTCCTTTTGGATAAATTGGGGCAGGGGGTTCTGGCAAAATTGATCATGGGATAGTGGGTGGATTCTTTACTCAGAGAGGACTGAATCCTGCCCCGTTCACTGGCACAAAGACAAATGGGCTACTCGGGTAAGGTGAGCAGTGGTTTGTGGTTCGTGATAGGAAGGTTAGCGTGCAGCTTGCACTGTGGCTGGCACTCAGGGAGGGGTGAAGTTGATTGGTTTTCCGTCATGCTCTGGGGAATTTAAATCACACTGATTCACTCTGGTCCTTCAAGTAGGCCTGGTGTGAGAGTCGATCATTAGCTTAATTTATGGATTTAAAAAATGTGTTAATTAAGGACTCTGTCCTGCTCTCGTTCAAGTCAGTTGCAAGTGCAACAGTCCCTGGATGTTAATGTTGTGTATAAAAGCAGCACAGATGTCAGATGTCTCTGGACAAAGTAGAAGCAGCAGCCTCGTGCTGTTGAAGGGACATTTTCTAGGCATTAAGCCATGGTATTCATGTTTCTGAAAATACTGAAGCCACGTCTGAAAATCAGTGGAACGTTGACTTGCCAGCCAGTCCCCAGCACCTTGCTATCAAGCTAACCCTGCAGTTTGGACTCCTGAAGGCAAAACCTTCCGGATGGGTCCATTGACAAGGTGAGGTCGGTTGTTCAGCTTAAAACTTTGGCAGTGCTCTTTTAAAGTTACTGTCTTGGAGTTAAAAATAAAGTAGAAGTAGTATATTTTTCTGTGTTTCCAGTATATGGGCATATATATGTGTGCATAATAGGTACACATAGGAAAATACAAAAGTCTCTGAATAAGTAGCAGGTGAGAGTAGCAAGTACATTGCAAATTGATCAGTATGATCCTGGATGGATTCTCAACTAGGGATGTAATAGTGTAGTTGATTAACCGTATGGTTGCCAGGTGTCTGGTTTTGAACCGGATAGTCCAGTATTTGAGCTTTCTGTTTGGGAAACAAATTGAGAAATTATAAATGAGAGAATATAAATAATGGTATTTTCTAAATAAGATGTAATGTAGATTGTGATGTAATGTCAAGTGTGTCCAGTATTTTTGTTGAAACCATCTGGCAACCCTAATTAACCGATAAGCAAAAGCTTATAGGTTAATGCTATAGACTACATGCATTTCCTCCCGCCCATCCCACCAGTACATTTTTTAGCAGGCTGGCCAACAGTCCAGCTCTGTTCTGGCGCATGCTGGTCCAGGACCTACTCCCGCTGTGGCTCCGCATTTAAGGTGCGTTAGGAGCTGGGCAGGCAGGCAGCCCGGCTCAGTTCCAGTTTCCAGCAGTTCCGGGAGCTCAGATCCGCCCCACAGACGGGCTGCTGCCACCCTGCACTGCTGCCTCTTTATCAGAGGCAGCAGCACAGGGAGACAAGCAGCCGGTGTGCAAGAGGAGCTGGTTTTTAAACTGTCTCCCCTCGCGGACTAGTTCCTGCCTGGCACCCTGTGCTGCTGCTGGCCCCGCCCCCAGGGATTATAGAATAGTTGACGAATAGATAAGAATTCATGAGGTTACTCGACTGTTCAGTTAACCGATATTTAACATCCCTACTCTCAACATGGAACGGGGAATCAGGAGGTAATGACAGACTAGCAGTTCTACTGCAGAGATCTTCCATCCTAGAACTTGGTTCTCTCAGTCAGGAAAATAATACAACGTGAACCTTAGTCATCAGCTTCTGTTCCTTTACTTCTCTGTTTTAGGATCTCTAGATTTTCCTGCCCAACCCTTCTACATTTAGACCACAGTAAATTGAAACTGGTGTTGATATGAACAGTGTTTCCTCAGAGACTTTATTGTATTCCACTTTTATAGTTGGAAGACATGGCTTTTAGTTGTGCTTAACCTCACAAGCAACATCACTTTAATGTTTTTTAGCAAATTCCCTTATGGACATTTTCATCAGGAAAACTGATGTTCACACTTGTAAACATGTTGTACAATGTAAAGACAATCTGTTGAAAGAGGAGGGAATTAGGGTGGAGAAAGGCAAATAGAGGTTTTATTTCAGGTCATGTCTGAGTGACAGTATTAACACTCACATTTGAAAGACGTGGGTTCCTAGTTATAATCAATATTTTATATGAATTTAATCACAGGAAAAAACAAGCCAAATTTCCCCTCGGAATAACAAATGGAGAAAACAGTTCATTGGTGAGCTACCTCTAATCCAGACCAGTGCTTCAGTGATCTCTTTTCCCATTCGTTTGTTTGTCCCGTTTCCTCTTGGGCATGGTTACTGATAGCATGGCAAGACAGCTGCATTAAACAGCAAAATATTTCCCAGCTGGATTTGTGATCTTTAATACAATGCAGGGTGTTTCCTTGCTGTTGGTAAAGTAAAAACCAAGTTAGTTTTACTAGTTAGCTAATTTTGCTAGTATTACTATATTTCTTTTGCAACATGTTTGGAGTCAGATACTCCTGCACGAGCAGGAACTCCCACAGCGCTGCCTGCCCTCCACCCTCCTTGCACCTCTCCCCGCATGTGAACGTGTAACTGCTAAAAATTCCAGTGGTTACACATTTACACAAATACATGTTAGCTAATATCATTCGTGTGAAGCATTGAGGGGCAACCTAGGCTAGTGAGTGGGCCGCACGGGTGGCCCTCCTTCATCTCAGTGAGCGGCAAGATTATCGTAACCAAAATGGTCTCCCTGGTTAGGGTAGTTTTGCTAACTGTGCTTTTGTACCTTGAATTTGCGGGTTGTGCCAATTGAACCGTAGCAGTGCTTTGATTGGATGCAGAGGGAGCACATGGCTCTCACAATCAATATTGTGTGCAATCAGCACACACCTCACTTCATGAGCCCTTGCTTTTACATGCGTGTTTTTTTATTAATACAAGTAGTAAAAAATACACAGATGGAAACCAGCAAAATCTGGCAACCCTGTGTGTGGGCAACACTAAACAAAATGTCTTGCGGGCCACACTGCATGTTGGGGCGCATGCAGTCCATGGAGCACAGGTTGCCCAGCACTGCTGTGAAGCACTGTGCCTCTATACGAATAACACCTAGGCTCTAAGAAGAATAGTGGGGCGAGCCACATTTGTTTTACCTTTGAAAAGGTGCGGCCTACATACCTGCTGCTAGTGCCCTTGCAAAGGCTTGTGGGTAGGACTGGGAGGCATTGTTCACACCCAACCTTTCTTCACCAAAATAAAGAAAAAACTTGGTGACACAACCAATTCAGATATTAAAGTTGGTTTGGCAGATTGTTTTGGTAGTGGGGGAGGGGGGATTTCAAAATGTCTCATTTCAGCATTTCCCGAATGAAATGTTTTGACTTCTTTTCAAAAAGATGACTGAAATCAGAAAACGAGAAATATTTTTAGCTCCAGATGGACCCAAAGTGTTTTTTTTCCTGTTTTGATTATTTTTTGTGGATTTGCACCTGAATGGAACAGGTAAGTATCCAGGCAGCACGACTCGGGACTCCATGGAAGGGCAATGGTTCCCAATCCCTCCTGCTCTCAAGCATCTCCTTTGTGCCATGGAGTCCATCATTGAACCCTGGATCCCCTGCTTGCATTGCCAGGTACCTTACAGACAGGTTCTGGCTGGCTATTGCCTACTCTTCTCCCTTCCAGTCCACTCCCTCAAGTTCCTTAGGGCATGGGTTCCCAAACTGGCGGGTGTGCCCCCCTGGGGGGCATGAAGAAATTCTGGGGGGGCGCAAAGTGACCCAGGCCCCCCCATCAATCCCCTCCCCCCAAGTTTTGGTACTATTTTTGTTTTTCGGCCTCAGTTAGTTCCTTTTTTGCTGTTGTTGGTTTTTTTTGGGGGGGGGGGGTTGTTGCTTGCTCAACAAGTTTTGCTGCTATGTGTGGGGGGTGAGGGTTTCTCAAAAATCAAAAAGGGGGCGTAATGCCGAAAAGTTTGGGAACCACTGCTTAGGGGATAGAGAAGAGTAGCTGCCCCACCTCCAGTCTGTAAACTCTGTTTTAAGACCTGTCCAGCTATTTTCTTTATCTAGCCTTCAGAACAGCAGCACGTGAGAGACTCCCAAGCCTCACAACTGCATTTTTGTTTGTCAGCTAGAAAATGAGAAATCCATTTGACGAAAAATACTGAGCATTCAGTGTGAGGTTTTTGTTCCCCTTTGGACCAAAGCTGAGACCCTTTGACATTTGGTGTGTGCATGTGTGTGTAAATAAAGTGGAGCAAGAGGGACCCTGACCCATCACACTAATCAGTAGCCCAGAGATGTGGGAATCCCAAGTATAGGTCCCGTGTGGGACTGCTACGTCCCTGGTGAGTGTCCTACCCTCAGGTTATGGAGTCAGTCTCTAGCATAGTACAGATGGAACAACTTCAGCAGGTAAGATGGAAAGAGCAGTCTTAGACTAGTCCCTCACCTGGTGGTTGGGACACTCACCTGGGACGTGGAATACCCGTTCAGGGCCTTGGAGTGTCTCTCTCACTTTCACCAGGAATTCCACCCTGGGTCTTGCTGACTGACATTGGGTCAGACCGGATGCCTTTCAGCAAAAAGTTCCAGTTTTGATGAATTGGCACTTTTCAGCAGACAAACATATTTGAAAAATTCCCGACCAGATCGAAATTTTGCCTTGAGTACTCTTGGGAATATCAGCCCTCTTCAAAGCCTAGAAATGTAGAATATTAAATGGTCTCCTGACTTTTTCAGTCTGAAACTGAGGCTATGTCTAGACTGCAGACTTCTTTCAGAAGAAGGTTTTCTGGAAGAGATCTTCTGAAAAAAACTACTTCTGAAAGGGAACATCTACACAGCAAAAGCACACTGAAAAAGCGATCTGGATGCTATCTCGCATTTCAGCTGTGATTACTATGGACGAAGTGGCCACCAGAGCACCTGTGCTTTTTCCTCTTTCCTCTTCTTTCGAAGGAACTCCCTCTTCCCCATCCACACACGCCTTTTTGCAAAAGAGCTCTTTCGGAAAAAGTCTTCTTCCTCGTAGAATGAGGATAACCAATGTCGGAAAAACCCCTCTGTTCTTTCAATTTTTTTCGAAAGAACGTGATTGCAGTGTGGGCGTAAGTGAAGTTTTTTCGGAAAAACAGCTGTGTAGACATACCCTGAATCTTCCTAGTTTGTGAATGTAAGGAAGCCCTTTAAAATGCAGCGGTAACGGATTGGTAACTAGCAGAGTGTGACAAGTGGAGAAGTTCATGTCCAGAGTACATGGTGCAAAAATTCCTTTCTCTTTTTCTCTCTCTCTTTCTTTCTTTTTCTTTTTTCTTTTCTTTTCTTGCTTGCTTGCTTGCTTGCTTCCTTCCACTGGCTGGTAACAGACTTCACAGATCATCTTCGTATGCAAAGGTGAGAATTATGGAAACACAAAGTTAAAATGAATAACTCCATCTTTATGATGCTGAGTCAGAGAGAGCCTAATATTGCAGTGTTTGTGAAGCTTGGGATTATTTACAGCCTAGTTGGTTATAGACTAGTAAAGGGGAATTTGAGACATGGAGTGTGTTTATTTTGAAAGAAGCCCCGTCTCGTGATTTAAGTCTCTGTTGTCTCAGTGGTGTGTTTAGCTCTTCTAGGCAAATGATGTTTGACACATCTCAGAACCAATGTTTTTGGAGTTGAATGGCTAGAAACTGGGAAATCGTTCAGTTGCAAAAAATAAGCAATAGTTCAGGTGTTAAACTACTGATGTGGAAAATTGCTCTGACAGTTATGATGTTCTTCCTTTCAGTAAGTCTTATACTATCATTCACTTCAAGTACATCAGCTGATATTTTGCTGCCTGGTATAAGCTAATCTGCATTATGTTGTTGCAGTAATGTGTGCGCGCTAAAACAATATACTGAATAAACAGGGGCAAAAAACTTTGTTATGAGCATCACGCCAATTTGTATCTCTGATACAGGAGGAGCTGTCTGCGTTGTAAATTCTGGTATTTTGCTGAAGCACGCTATAGGCAGTAATGTGACAGACAGGATCAGCTTTGTAAAACCAGCCTTGAGTTTTGTGCCAATGTTTGTGCGCCTGCAATTTATTTTAGAGGCAGACATGCAAGACAGTAACTAAAGGCTGTCTTTTGAGTTTAAATTTCTGCCTTCATTTTCTAGAGGCGTGATATCGGTGATGAAGGATATAAAGGAAAAGCAAATTAAATGAAGGAAGGTTTGGTATATCGGATGCTCCTCCAATCTAGGAGTAGCTTTAGTTGTAGTTTTGGGAGAAAGGGTTGCTTTAGAGAGCTGTGTATGTATATGGCTCTGGAGATTTTTTAATAATGGATCTATTTATTTTTATATGCTGTGGAATTTTTATCTGGGGAAGGGAAATCTGTGAGAGCTGTGAAGAACTAGTGTTCTTCAGTGGCTGCTGTTGCTACTTGTAAGGCTGATTCTCAGAATTTCCACTCTAGGAGATCAGTAAATCTTACACAGTACTTTAGTGTACCTTGTGGAATGTACAAGCAAGCAATGCTTGCTTAAAATGTATACAAGAGTGACATTGGGGGCTACTTGAAAATGTTGTCCGCCTTAGCTAGTTACCTTGTGGAAAAAACATGCCAGTAACAAGATGTTTTGACTGAGAGAGGGGAAGAACGATGGTCCAGTCACACAGACTTGGTACGCTCATATCTTAGTGAAATAGAATTAGATGGCTCTCAACACTTCCAGTGGGTACATCATTTTTCAAGACAGAAATGCATAGAAATAAGGCCCTTCTTTTTCTTTCCCCATTTATATTTGAGTTCCCCTACAGCATTCAGTCTCATGATCCCTGTGCAGAATCTTTTCTCCACAGTACTAATGTGGCTGAAGTTGACTAAGAACTTATGAAGGCTGATGATGGAAGGGAAGATTAGTGACCCTCCCCTCCTGAAATAAAATGAAGCTGTGAGAAATAAAAACCTCCCTGATGTGAAAATTCGTTCATTAACACCCTAAAACCGATCATTTTTGTGAACACCCTCCGACTGCCAAGAATGGGGAGAAATAGGCAAAAGCCTGAGCATCAGCTGTGAGGCTTTATGATGTCATAGGATCATTATGTCACTCAATGCCAATTGATTTCTAAGGCTGATTGCGAGCAATCGCTAATCATTTTGTATTGAACGGCATGCCAGTTCCATCGCATCTGGGGCAAATACAAGTGGCATCCATTTAACCAACATCCTGCTCTCAGCGCTTTCATTCTTCAGCTTTCAGAGTGAACCAAATTGCTAGAGTTGCAGCAAGGTTGATTTCCTCCTCCCCCCACCCCCATTTTCTTTCTTTTGCCAGAGTGTCTAAGCTAATCAAAATGAAAGGCTCAGCATGCTTGTAAGCTCGCGGCTGTTTGCCCATACGGGCGGCGATGTGCCACTGAGCTACCGGAGCATGTCCGCCTGTTCCAAGTGGAAGCCAGAGTGGCCGCTGCAATAATACTTGAAATTTCAGACGTAGAGCACAGTATGATGAGCTTCTACGAAAGGTGTGAGAGTTAGTATGTGTATTAGCCCCAGGGCATGTCTGCATCATGGAGAAGATTGACTCTCTGGAGGTCAACCTTCAAGCATTCGATCTAGCAAGTCTAGGGTAGGTCCCCAAATCGAACGCTGAGGGCACTCCCTGCTGGCGTCCTGTGTGCCTCATTCTGCGAGGAGTAAGGGAAGCTCACAGGAACATGTGCTCCTGTCGGCCTCCCGCAGTGTAGACGCTCCGGGGGTTCAGCTTAAGGTAAGCCAAGTCTAGTTATGCATTTTACGTAGCTGGATGGCATACCTTAAGCCGACATGCCTGGTCTAGTGTAGACCAAGGTCCCAGGGACAGGAGGGACTAGGCTCTTGCTGACTATTCACACCTTTGCTGTTTGGCCTCAGAACAAGTGGTGGTGAGCCGAAAGCAAGAGGGAGGCCCTGCTTTTGGAAATGTTTATGCTTATGCTTAGCACTACGTATGAGAGTAGTTTCACAGAGCTCAGTGCATCTGCTTCTCATGTTTAAAATTAATAAAGCAGTGCATAATTATTTGCGGGATCAGAGCCATGCTTGTCATAAATTAGGGTGCAAACGAGGTGACTTTATAAATATCACCCCCGCCCCCCAGCAGCTGTCCGATTGCCTTACTATGAGGTATTTCCATCTTTTTTGCTGTTGTCATGTGAAGCCAGGTGATCTTGTACCTTTAAGTTCTTAAGAAATTCTTCACCATGTCATGACGGTGAAATTAAAGTTCCTTTTCACCACGCCATTTTGACACTCATACCAATTTACAGAGACGTTTTGATTTAGAAATCACTTGGAAATGCATTTTTTTATATAAACATCCCTCAATTCTTGCTCTTGAAAGCTCACAGAGATTTGTAGCCAAAATGTCATATTTCAGGAGATTATTAAATGCTCTTGCTCTTTGACTTATTTCTGACTTAGGATCTTACTTATTCTTTTGAACTCACTGCTTCATTTCTGTTGGTACAGTCCTTTATTGCATTGCCAAAAGCAAGGATCATAATGGATCATTGTCAGCTGTCCACAGGCAAAAGAAAAATAAAACTTGTGAACGGGTCCCTTGTAGTTGGTGCTGTTCCACAATTTGAGAGAGATATCACCTAGGCCGCATCTTCACTATGTGGAAGATCATTGCTGCGGTTCATCTTACGGAGTTTGATTTAGCAGGTCTAGTAAAGACCCGCTAAATTGAATTCAGAGGGCACCCACGTTGGCACTGGTACTCTTGCTCCTCATGAGGAGTAGCCAATGGGAGTGCTTGCTCCTGTTGTCCTCCCGCTGTGTGGATGGCGCGGAAATACATTTTAAGATACGTTGATGCCAACCATGTAATTAACGTAGCTGGAGTTGCATATCTTACTTCAACCTTCTGCTGTAGTGTAGACCAGGTCCTAGAAACTCGGGTATTATAAGCAGGACACATCTCATTCCTAAACACGCCCCTGTGGGATATACACTCACATGTCATAAATTATTTCTGTAGAGAAGAAAAATTGCAAATTCTGACTGCTAATGCATATTCCTTCCGAAAGTTTCCGAAACAATAGTAATTGAAGTAAACTTTAAATTACAGAAACCACACATTTAAATTACAGTAGCCTAATTAGATAATTTTCCAAAGAACTTTTTATCAAATATGTTTTTCTTAATCAACATCAGGTGTCACAAGCAGTCAAATTCACTTGACCAAAGGCAGTGTAGGCTGTAGCAGTATTTAAGAAATAACATATTTACTAAATATATTATTGATTTTTATGGTCTGAAAAGACCTAATTATATGTGATGCAAACTGGTCTTGACTAAGCCTGCTGCGAGAACTTTGAACATGAATAGTTTCCGGTAGTTTTCAGCATTTTACTTGTGTAAATCACTTCTGGGGTTGATTGTGCATCTGTTTTCAAAGGTGATGATGTTTTAATGGACTTTGAAATCTGAAAGAGTGTGTTCTATTTGACTCCACATGAAAGAGGAAAGTGCTTTGGGATTTTTTAGCACTGATTTTAATCGTTCTGAAAAAAGATTTTAGATCTGTAGAGAAGTAGAAGTGAGATGTGATTAGATGTAATTATTTTAATTAGCAGGCCAGCCTAATACAGATTTTTCCCAAAGCTCCCAACTTTTAAAAAAAAATTTAGATTTTTTTTTGATACATTCTTCAAAGCAAACGACAGTTTCAAATGTTGGCGAGCTTAGTCTTTCGGAAATGTAAAACTGCGCCAAAAACACACATCAGCTCGTGAACAATTTGATTAGCACAAAGGCTTTGCCAACTTGCAGGAATTATCATTAATGTGACTTATATGAAGGCGTGTAATGCTTTCTTAGTGGCGACACCAGGAATTTAGATCAGTGATATAATTACTCTGTCCCTCAATGACGTATGTTTCAGAACTTGAAAAGCTCTTCTCTATGCGGAGCATATGCCTAATTAATCTGTACCGTTTCGTATATTTCCGTTTACTCTCAACTCTTTGCAATAAGGAGGTAAGACGTTACTAGCAGGTATTTTGTTTAAACTGTAAAATGCTGGGCATTATTCAGGATGCAGCCTGATCTTGGGATTTTTAGCTGTCACTTAGGTGCTACTCCTCCTCCATTTCCCACTGGGATGCTCTGAGGAATTGATCAGGATGTGATGCAGGAATAACTCTGAAGTCTGCAGCATGATATTTGCTATTCAGTTAATGCCAGGCGTACTAGTGGCAATAAGCAGGAAGGATTGCTCTTAATCTTAAACCTGGAAGAAGTTGAACCTCTCTAGTCTAGGACTCTCTGGTCTGGCAACATCCCTGGTCCGTCATGATTTGACTGAGCTGGGTGTCCACTTTCCATGGGTGTGGCCAAATTTCCCGCAGTCCCATAAAGTTTGTTTACAGCCACCAGTCCCGGCTCTTGGTGTTCTGTGCTGTGATTTAGCTCTAATTACCCCTAAGTGTCTTCTAAGATTCCAGTGAGCAGTGGAAGCGTTGGTAATGCTGCTAGCCAATACTGACCTCCCATGATCTGGAAGGGTGCTGGACTAGAGAGGTTCAACCTGTAGTCACCGAAAAATCCAAGCGTTCTTCTGTATTCTAAATTCTGCTTCCGCTTAAGGCAATGGCAAACTCCCTTTGATGGGACTAGGATTTGGCTGTAAATTGTGCGGCTGACGTTACTGGCTGCAATATTGGGAGAGTGTTGTATCAGAAAGTGATTGTGCATGGGCCTAACCCAAGAGAGTGACGTCCCCACTGCAAAAGGAGATGGTGCAATAGAGAGCCTGTTGTCCTTTTTTTTTCGGCAGCCACTAGTTCTATCACCTCTGCTAACATGGCAGCAAAGGTATCATGTTGTATTGTCACCTGAAGAGGCATCATTAACAGTCCTGCACAGGATGCACGTGACAGGAACAGAATTTCAGTCCCTTTCGGTGGCCATTTTAAACCCCTTTGTGTGATATTAACACTGAAAAACATTTTGCTGACCTGCTTCTCAGGCCTTGAAAAGGGAAGAAGGGGCCATGGGTTCAACTCCCCAGCCTTCTCCTGATGGTGTTTTGTGGAATATGGATTGGGTCCATGAGCCAGTTGGAAATTTAAGACAGCCTGTGTGGTAATGTTAGGACAGTTCCAAAGTAGGGGGATTGGAGATACTTCCTTTCCCAGGAATACCTCTTTGATATTTTAGCATAGAATGGAATGTTTTCACTCCTTTAATCTCCTATGTATTTCAGTTTGTCTGTGAGGCTATGTCTAGATTACAGGCTTCTTGCGCAAGAAGCTTTTTGCGGAAGAGATCTTCTGCAAAAAACTTCTTGTGCAAGAGAGCATCCACACTGCAAAAGCGCATCAAAAAAGCTGTGCGCTTTTGCGCAAGAGAGTGTCCAGGCTGCATGGACACTCTCGAAAGAAAGCGCTGATAGCTATCCACAAAATGGCCACCAGGGCACTTGTGCTTTTTTTGTCGATTTATTTGTGCAAAAATGCGCTTGAGGTGTGGACGCGCCATGAGTTTTTGCGCAAAAACGGCTATTTTTGCGCAAAAACTCTGCAGTCTAGACATAGCCTGAGCGAGTCTGTTTGTCCATCCGTCTGTTTGTTCAAGAACTCCTCCTATATGTAAAAGTTAGGGCCACCAAATTTGGTCTGTAGCTTGCTCTCGCCATAGCTGAAAGCAAAGTAAAGGTTTGGTAGTGCAGGGGGTAGTGGTGTGGTGAAGTTCCCCCTCCGTCCCGCAGTGTGTATGGGGATGCATAAAACCACACAGAAAAGAGACCCAATCACCAGGCAGGTGATAGGGGCTGGCTGGGGACGTGCTCCCCGATCCAGGACTGCCCCAACCCCTCCCCAGGCACTCTTTAGGGAGACTAAGGGGCTGCAGCAGCCCCCCTCCTATTCATATGAAAACATTGCTGGCTGTTCCCCTTCATCAGGGACAGGGAGCGAGGGGAAAGAGCCCAGTTTGCTGCATTCCTCACTCTGACTGGGGAGCGCAGGGGGGCAGATGAACCTGGACCTTCCCCAGCCGGGAGACGTGCACCCCTCTCCCAGCTGTGTCCATGGGGGCTGCGGCAGCCATGGCGAGGCGCTTCTCACCTGGCCCCAAGCTGCTGCGGTGAGAGAGGGCTGAGGTAGTCTTCTCTCTCCACCTGGGGCAGCCTGCATCCTGAGCCCCTCATCCTCAGTCTCACCCTAGAGCAATTATTTAAATGAAGAAAAATAAAAATTAATTGATTTGAGGACACGAGCAATGCCGGGTAAATCGTCTAGTATATTATGTTGGAGTCTTAAGTGGGTAAAAATAAGGGTCTTTGGTCTAAAATAGTCTTCAGCCGTGTGAGCTCAAAAGCCAGTGCTTTTTCCTCACAAAATTTGGGAGTAAGATCTACCAGCATGTCCACGTATGTATGTATTTGCTATTCCAGGGGTTTTCAAACTTTTTTTCTCGTGACCCAATTGAAGAAAATTGTTGATTCCTGCCACTCAAGGTAATCTGACTAGAGTGTGGACTCCGGGGTGGGGCTGAGGAGGAGAGCTTTGGGCTTTAGGAGGAAGCTCCGGATTTTGGGGGCCGGGTCAGGGTTGGGGCAGGAGGGGCTTACCTTGAGTGGCTCCTGGTCAGCGGTGCAGCGGGGGCGCTAAGGCAGCTTCCTGCCTCTCCTGGCCGTGCAGACGATGCTGCACCCCAGAAGCAGCCATCAGCAGGTTCCCAGCCAATGGGAGTGCAGAGCTAGTACTCAGGGCAGGGGCAGTGTGTGTAGACCTGTGCACTCTCCCCCTCCTCCCCCAGGAGCCGGGCCTGTTGGCGGCCGCTTCTGGGGCGCAGCGCAGTCTACGGTGCTAGGACAGGCAGGGAGCTGCCTTAGCCCCCCACGGGTCACCTGATCCCCTGCAGCAACGAGACCTAGTGTCCGCCATTCTACCCCCCAGTATTGGGTTGTGACCCATCGTTTGAAAACCACTGTACTATTGGGTCTGCCTTATCTTGCTAGTTCTGTATCTATTATTCTATCTAGATTATTTGGCTAGCTTTTTATTTGTTGGTGTGTTTACTTATGGCATTTATGCAATGCCGTCCACATATCCAGGCCCTGTAGGATGTAAGATTGAGAAGCGAGTCCATTTGTCTGATTGGTACACGTTGTTATAAAGCCATTTTAAAAAGCAGGAGAGGAACTACCCCGAGGGACTGAGAGTTGTACAATGACAGTGCCATTAGCTAAGGGAGGGTTTTGAACTCTGCTTCCCGGGGAGGAGGGGGAAACAAGTAATGAAGGTTTTAGCTCTTCTTGCAGATTATTTATTGAATCCCCAGCCAAATAATGTCATGACGCTGCTGTTCTGCCTGTGCAGAAAACACAGATCACGAACAGGAGGGGAAAATACTGCATTCATGGAACGTGGTGGGGTTTTATTATTATTATTTTTTAAAAAGGTCTGAAGACAGGACTTTAAAAGTTAACACACTGAAAATAACCCAACTATTAGAAAGCAGGGAAATGCAGATTTAAGGTACCAGTCTGCCCTCCTGTCAGGTATCTATCTAGAGACTGAGCATTGGGCTAGAATCTAGTGTTCTATTCCCACGTCTGCCCGTAAACTTGTATTTGGAGAGCACCTTCTTCAAAGTGCTTAACAAACATCCCAAGGTCTCTCTATCTCCTTGGTGAGCTTTAGAAGCCCCTTTTTTACAGATGGGAAAACAGAGGCCACAAGAGGTTAAGGTATAGGTGTATGCACTTAGCTTGTGTGTGCGAATGTATGCTATTCTACACTTAACAATTTTATACATAGTCTTCTATGACTTTTACCACCAAAATATTGGAGCACCTTTCAGTAGTAGATGAAGTGTTGTGATTTAATATCTGTCACACGTGGTTCATTCTTTCCTCATCTTCTCTCCAGGGAGAACACTTGGGCACATGTACAAAAAACACATGGAAAACAGGCTCTGCTTCATGGCTACTATGTAGCTGGGAATAGAACTTTTGACCTCTTGTCTTCCATTTGTGTGTGTGTTAGCTGCAAGACTATCCCATATGAACTCAAAAGGGAGCGGTGGAGAAAGAGCACTCTCCAAAAGAGCAGGCTAGAGAAATGTTCCATGATGGGGAAGGTCAAAAGTCTGGGCAAAAATTACATGTTTTCACGCACATGCCCAGTAAGGGGCAGCAAGTCATAGGGAGCCTTGGATGATCAGCTGCTAGGGAAGTTCAAGCTGTGTGTTTTGAGTTTAGTCTTGTCACTTGCCTCGTTACCACTGTTTTTATTTCAATATTATTGGGTGGGAACCAGACAGAACAAAAGGTCACTTGTCTGGAAATGCCTTGAGGTTTTACTTGTAAAGGTTTTACTGGAGGTGCTTTATAAAGAAAGAGGATGGTTTGCCTCTTTTTTTTTTTTTTTTTTTTAATTGTGGAAGAGGTTAATAAAGTGTAGGTGTAACATTGACGTGCAGAACTGAACCTGGGACCTCTGGAGCATAGTGCATGAGCCTCTATCACTTGAGATATAAAGCCAGTTGGTGGTCAGTTAAGGCTGTAGAGCAAACTCATTCTTTCTCTCTGTAAGTGGGCTAAGTGCTGCAACATGGAACAACAGTGTACCACAACCAGTAGGTGTGTCGGTTACACCGGCATCATGCATGCTCCTGCCTACAGATTCATAGTTTCCAAGGCCACAAGGGACCTCTGTGATCTTCTAGTCTGGCCTTGTTTATAGTACAGCTCCTTAGAACTTCCCCAAAATGGTCCCAGAGCAGATCTTTTAGAAAAACATGCACTCGTGACCTAAATATTGTTAGTGGTGGAGAATCCAACGCAATCCTGTGTAAATTGTTCCAGGTGTTAATGATTTTCACTGTTAAAAATGTATGCCGTATTTCCGGTTTGAGTTTGTCTAGTGTCTGTTTCCAGCCGTCGGATCATGTCAGACCTTTTTCTGCTAAAACTGAAGATCCCATGACTGAATGTTCAGGCTGGAAGGTCTTAAGTGGGGTCTTGCAGGGTTCAGTTCTGGGTCTAGTTCTGTTCAGTGTCTTCATCAATGATTTAGATAATGGCATCGAGAGTACACTTATAAAATTTGGGGACAATACCAAACTGGGAGGGGTTGCAAGTGCTTTGGAGGATGGGGTTAAAATTCAAAATGATCCAGACAAACTGAAGAAATGGCCTGATGCAAATAGGAGGCAGTTCAGTAAGGACAGATGCAAAGTACACCACTTAGGAAGGAACCATCAGGTGCACACAGACAAAATGGAAAATTACTGCCTTAAAACGTAGTACCATGGAAAGGGATTTTGGGGTCATACTACACCACAATCTAAATATGAGTCAACAGTGTAACAACGTTACCCCCCTCTGGTCCCCCCCCCCCCCAAAATCAAAATCTTTCTGGGATGTATTAGCAGGAGTGTTCTAAGCAAGACATGAAAAATAATTCTTCTTCTCTACTGCATGCTGATTAGGCTCAGTTGGAATGTTGTGTCCAGTTTTGTGCACCACAATTTAGAAAAGATGTGGACAAAGTCCAGAAAAGAGCAACAAAAATCATCAAAGATCTAGAAAACATGGCTTATTAGGGAAAATTGGATAAAACTGGATTTTCTTTGTCAGTAGAAGAGAAGACTGAGAAGGGGCATAAGTTTTTCAAGTATGTGAATGGTTGTTACAAGGAAGAGGAAAGTAAATTCTTCTTCTTAACCTCTGTGGTTAGGAGAAGAAGCAATAGGCTTAAATTTCAGCAAGGGCAGTTTAGGCTGGACACTAAGATGGTTAAGCACTGGAATAAATTGCCTAGGGAGGTTGTGGAATCTCCATTATTGGAGATATTAAAGAGCAGGTTAGACAAACACCTGTCAGGGATGGTCTAGATGGTGCTTGGTACTGCCGTGAGGGCAGGGAACTAGACTTGATGACCTCTCCAGGTCCCTTCCATCCTACTGTTCTATGATTTCTTCCCCTGTAGGTTTTCAACTCTCATCAAATCACCCATTAATCTTCTCTCTCTTCTCTCACTCTAACACAGATTTCTAGTCCTTTCATGTACCCTTTTTGTAGGAAATACAGAGGAGGCAGCAGAACATGTGGAGTTGAGGGTGACTTGTGGAGAGATGGTGAAAGCAGCAGTTCAAGAATTATTTGAATAGCCAAGGTTTAAAAAAAAATCAAAGGGGCTTTTAAAAATGGTTTTGTGCTGCGTCTGTACTTTCTCCCTTGTCTCTGTGTTGTCTATTTAGAGTTTAAATTGCTTTGAGCCAGCGACCTGCCTCCTACAGATCTGTAAAGCACCATGTACCCTTTGATTGTTATTTCTGTAGCGCTCAATCTCGATATGTTGGTTTTGGACTAGCAAGATGTAGTTAGGGTTCTTTGTGTCTGAGGAATGGAAATTGATATTGCCTGTGTTGGAGGAGAAAGCAGGAGGCTAAGGCTGGTAAGAGTGAATGGGATACTAAAGCTCAAATGAGTGGCAGGCACAAAGCTGAGATCCCCCTCCCCCCCCACCATCTTGCTTCAAGAGGGCTCACCTTAAATTCATACCTGCAGGCGTCACACAGGAAGAAGTGTTGCTTTTGTCAGGGGAGAGTGGTAATCGGCCACATTGTAAGATCTTGACCCTTTGCCCTATCACACAGTTGGTGTACCTGAAGGCTCAGGAGAAGCTAAAAGTTGTAACTAAGGCCAGATCTACTAAAGAGGAAGCTTGAATCAAGATACACAACTCCAGCTATGTTAATTACGTAGCCGGACTCAACGTACCATGCTTCGAGTTTCCCCTCTGTCCCCACAGCAGAAGGACAACAGGAGTAAATGCTCCCATTGGCTTCCCTCGCTCCTCGCAGGAGCAGCACTACCAGCTGCCAGCAGGGGTGTCCTCTGAGTTCGATTTAGTGGGTCTTTAATAGACCCACTAAATTGAACTCCAGAAGATTGATCACGGCAGCGTCAGGAGTGAAGATGTGGCTTAAGAATCTGGAGGCTACCTGGCCAGACACAGGCATACTTAAGTTTGTATGCACTGATGGAGATGGTTACCTGAAGTGAATTCTGTGGAGGAACGATGCTGAAAGACATCAGCTGGTGATTTTAAGACACTGATTCAGCAGTGTCTGTGGCCAGCATTGTGTGGGGAACCAGGACATAGAGGAGGAAAGATGCATGGCAGGGCAGAGAAATGCCTGCCATAAAACGGGGGGGCGGGAGACTGGGAACTGGCAGAGTGTGCACAGGCAAATGGAACATTATAAAACCAGGGCTGACAACAGGCAATGCCATTTGAAGTGGACTGTGGAGAGCTGAGAGGCGCTTCATTCATGTGAGGTCACGGAGAGGAGTCAGGAGCTTGTATGGCAAATACAGGATTTCTACAGGCCAGGTTGTAAATAAAACAGGTCACAAGCTTACGCCTATGCTGAACAGTGTTGAGTGGATCACTGTCTAGTCAGTGTGGGAGAGGAACATGCATGAAGTGACCTATTCAAAAAACCTTCCTTCGTCTGAGGTTCCTCTCCGTCCCTTCTTTTTGTGCCATTACGCAGACAGGCTTTAGATTTCTTGGGGGCAAAAAAAAAGAATGCGTAAGAGCATTAAGAGCTGGACTGCTGTGATTTCCTCTCTGGAACAGATGCTAAATTGCTTTTGGCAAGTCACAGTCAATATTCCCTCTAATCTTTTTCATCGATGTGTGGAATAATTTTGTTATGTGCACTGAGGCCTGAACGAACATTCACCACCAGTAGAATCACAAAACCTAGCTGTGGGCACTCTGCTAAACAGCTGAGTGACAGAGTGGCCGCACAAACGCATGGCTTACAGGGAAAGCTGGCATGGGCTTTTTGGTCCAAGGAGCGAGGCATAGGTTCCAACTCATTTGTTCCTAAATAGGTAACTGCTGAAAATCTCAGCAGTTATATGCAGTGGGTTCTGCAGTATAAAGCTTAAATAAGCTGCCTACTACAGAGCCTGCAGTAAAGTCTCCCCAGGAGCAGGGCTGCCCACTCTTGCCAGCCTGGCTCCCGAGAAGGTCGTTTTTCTGCCTCAGCGAAGCTGCCTTCCCATGAGCCAGCCGAGTGGTTGTGGTCAGCCACAGTGGAGATAGGAGCCCCATGGCAGGGCTGGTGGGCCAAAGCCCAGCATGGCAGCAGGGTGGAGGGGAAGCTAGCGGGGCGGCCTGCGGCTCCCCAGACACGTCAGGCTGGGATCCCAGAAATTACCTCCCCTGGTCCAGCAAAATCCCTCGTCAGGTCCTGAGGGTGCTGGACCAGAGAGGTCCAACCTGTGGTACCTTTTATCGTGACATTCTTGATCAGATGGGGGAGAGCGAAGTGTACTTGTTCTCAACTGCGCAGGAATATGTATTGGCTCTAAAATTCTCTTCAAAGCAAGAGACCAGCCCACTACTTTTATCTCTCTTACTGTGTACCGACTCGGGGAATAACAATAACTGTGTATGACAGCAAATTTAAAAGGGCAGGGGCTGGGAGAGAGATGGATCGCAGCCTCCTATAGAAGCCAGATAATGAGATCTGCATTTGCCCTTCAATTAATTCCTGTGACCCTAGTGCCATCTGCATTCAGAGATTGAACTGCTCGGTCCAAATTCTCTGAGGATACAAAATGACACATTGAACACCAGAAAGATGTCATTTACACCAATGGAAAACGTGGACCGTATTCTTCTGCATTATATTTATGACATTTCATTGCAGCCCCTTTGTTCATTATGGGTTTGAACTGTCTGATCTATTAATATATGTTCTTCTCCATCCCTGATGACAGATTTTTTTTGCCTGGTGCCCTGTTACTGTAAGCCAGGTGCTTTTACCCTTAATGAACAATTTCCTGGAAAAAAAATGAAATAAACAATAGATAAAATGGGCCAGAGAGACAGATGTGGGGAACTTAGCACGGTTATGTGAATTAAATAGGGGTTGGGGTCATGTTCTCGTTCGTTTCTCTCTTCGTTAGTGTAACAATTCAAAGCCTTGGAACACCTCTTGAAAATGTAAATGATGCTTCCTGGAAAGGTGAGGATGCTCTCCGGGCCCAACCTGCTGCCTGGATCTGCTGGGAAGTCGGGTCAGTTCCTCCTGTCTCCAGCACATGGCACAAGGGAGAGCAAAGGAGCAGAAACAGTCCCCACTCTTTGTGGAAATGGAGGATCCCAGCTACCTCCAAGCCCATTAAATTCATTCTGTGTGAATATATGACTGGGTCTTGAATAGGGACATGACAGTGAATTCGTTTAAACAGTTAACCGATGAGTCTGGGCACATGCGTTCATGGTTGCACGCAGGCTTCCGGCACATACAGGTCCATGCTCACTGCCTCCCTGGAAGCTGCCTGTTCCTGCCCCCTCCCACGCTGCTGCTTCTGAATTAGAGGCAGCAGCATGGGACAGCAGGTGGGAGCTGGTATGCAGGGGGAGCCGTCTTAAAAGCTGGCTCCCCACATGCATTGGCTCCCAGAGAGCAGACTGCCACCCCGCATGTAACCACTGAAAATTTCAGTGGTTACACAGTTACTTAATTAAGCTCATTTTAACATCCCAAGTCCTGCAGGCATTCAGGATGTGACTAGTGGAGGGAAGTAAAGCCCTGCGCGGAAACAAAATTTGTATCCATGTCAGCAAAAATGAGCCGTGGATATCTGCATCCCCATCTGCCGATGTGAATACCACAGATATTAAGTGGAAATCCACAGATTTGCAGGGTTTTAGTGGTGAGGTAGTAATTGGGCAGCATGTTCCTTGAAGAAGAGATTAAAAGCAACTGTAAAGAGGCATGTGCACAAGCCCTACTATCAAAGCAAGGTTAGGCTTAAGAAGCAGGCGCAGGAGCAAATTGTCCCATCTGCTTAGTTGCGGGGTTTAAGACATTGCTTCCCCAGCCTCAGTGGGTTTTGAAATCCTTCCTCTGTGCTTCTTCAGTGAGCCACCACCCCCACCTGGCAGAAAGTATGATTTGGTGGTAAGGGCCTCATTAGGATATTCAGGGTTCGTCTACACTGCAGCAGTTTTTCGGAAGAGGCAATGCAAATGGAGCACTCATTTGCAAATCTCACACTCACTTGATCCTTTTTGCAGAAGAGGTTTTTGCGATAAGAAGCCCCGTGTAGATGGGGCCATTTGTTGGAAAAATCCCGTTTTGCACAAGATCCTGTAAACCACATTTTTTGAGGAATAAGGGATCTTGTGCAAAACTGCCGCAGTGTAGACGTAGCCTCAGTGTGTTACCTGTGGGTGAGGCGGACTGGGCCTACGAGAGGCAGATTAAAAATATTTCAAATAGATAAATAATAAAACTAGGCATCTGAAACCATACTGAGGCACTTTAAATAAGTGGCTTGATTTTCAGAGGCTCTGGGCATATGAGACAAAGAGTGCTCAGAACCCTCGAAGATGAGGTCACTTGCTAGTTAGGTGCCTAAATGTGAATTTAAGCTCCCAACTTCATGCTTCCAATTTAGACACCAAAGGTCCAAATCCTTTTACTCCAGTATCTACTTCTCAGCAGGAAGTATAGGGAAGTACAAGGGAATGCTCTAGCCACGGAGGGAGCTGCATGTGTTTTAGGTAAAATGAGCCATTTTTTTAAAGTGCCATCATTACACTTTAATTCTCATGCTGCTGGAAATGTAGAAATTGATTAAACAATCCTCTCTGATTTAGCAAGAACTTGGCAAGTGCTGATTTAACAAAAAAAAGTTGTTTCTCTTTTGACTGCCCTGCCAGTGTCTTAATGGATATGAAGTTGGAAAACTTTGGATTAAGGTTTCAAGAGGCTCAGAGGGAAATTGCATGCTGTAAGAGAACATCTGACTGTTGCTGTAGGTGGGAATACTACAGAGGATAGAGTGCTGGGGAAACAGGCTGATCCAGAGAAGGGGGCTGGGTGAACACACATGCTATCAGCCCAGGGAGGCTTCAGAGGGTGTAGAAGCAGGAGAAGCAGAGATTGGTTCCTTAATGTGTATGAAGAACGTAAAACCAACAGTTTTGACCTGCCTGCAGCATCTCATGAAAATCTGAGTTCAGTTTATAGAAATTTTGTTACATCTGGAATACAGTCACAGGAGTCTTTTTGGAGACTTAAAAAGTATTAGCAAGCTTTGAAACTAGACTGGAAAAACTGAATCTAGACTCTTGTTGATGTTGCCAGGTTTACAGACCAGCCTTCTCTCAGAGATGCAGTGTTGTTCAGGAGTAAAAGAGAGAGGAGCCTTTGGATGAAAAATGAGTTGTAGCATTGGGATTCGATAGCGCTGCTCTGGATCAACAGCCATCAATCGAATTTAGTTAATTTGTCACTTACTCGACTCTTCATTGTACTTGGGCTTTTTAGTTGTTTCATTATATTTTCCTCCAAGATAAATGTAGACAAAAAAAAAAAAAGATGATAAATAGCAGCAATGTATGCAAATGAAAACTCAGAGGAACCTTCACACTTCCTAATAGAGCGTCTGCTTGACTTCTGTGCTGCATTTGCACTGTATTTGTTCAATTACACATACTTCAAGTTACTTATATTTCATCCACTTGTGTCAATGTTTTTTGTCATTAATCTTGCCCATAATAGAATGGTGCATGTGTTTGTACTTCAGTACAAATATACAAACCTATTTTTGCACTGGTCTAACTATTTCTGCTAGGGGTACAATTTTTTGGGCAGGGGTGTTTAACCAGAATAGTTATACTGCTACGGTCCTCTACAGTGGATGCAATTGTTATACTTGAATAAAGGTGCCTTGTATCAGTAGAACATATTCCCTTTTTCCCTACAGCAAGAGCTGTCCTGGAATAAATCAGTTCTCTATTGGTATAACTGCATTCGCACTAGTGGGTTACACAGCATTAACTGGACCAGTGTAAAGTTAAAGCAATATGACTTTTGTGTATAGACAAGACCTTGAGTGCTGCCTTCTGCAACCTGGCAGTGATAGGTTGGATGGGATACAAGGTCCATGTTGTATGTTTGAAGTGGCAGGTAAAGCATAGGGTGCAAGCGTTTTTAATGTAACTTCTCAAGTATCAGGAGTGAAGTGATCGGGTGCTTTCTAGTGTGAAGGTTGCTAGGACCGTGATTGCTACTCTTGGCCTAAGGCTGGTAAATAAGGCATATGTCAGGGTATACATCACTGGGATCACGTAGGGTGAGCTTTTCAAAGGTGCTACCATTGGAGCAGAGACAGGCCCTTGCTGAGTACTTTTGAAAGCTCCATCCTTAGCTACCACCTTTGGACCTGCAGTGGCTCCTCGGGGCCATGCTGAGGTCAAACTAGATGATCATGATGGTCATTTCTCGCCTGAAGGTCTTTGAGTCAGGCTGAATCAAGACTACAGCTATGATGTATTGACCATGCTGTAGGGAGAGAGACCATCTCAATGCAAAGAATGACGCTTTGGTGGTTTGTACTTGTCGCTAGAACATACAAGAACAGTTCAATACTTTGGGTGGGATTGGCTATTTCACGGACTGGTGTAGATGCCAGCAAAATCAGCCAGCACACGAAGTTGTGTCAAACAATGTAATTAAGATTCTTGTCCCAGATACTGTAGAATCACTAACCCCGGGAGGATACAGTGCTGCAGAGGAGACCTGCCTTTTGCTCTACCTGAGTCCTAGTTGATAGCTTATAAATCACAGGAGGGAATGGACATAAAGCTGTGTGGGGTGCCCATGCTGTGTTCTCTCTATGGGATTAGTACTACACATGACACACCCCAACTCTGCTGCGGGAAGGGACAGTGTCCTGGTTCCATACAGTCTCCACAGCTCCCTGAGGGCAGTGCACATGAGGCAGGTGAGAATGGGTGGCAGAGGGGTGAGACCAGAGAATCCAACCAGTGGACGTCGCCCACCCTAACGGGGCTGTGTTGAGACCCTGGGAGACTTCTCTAGACACTGGGTGGGCTTGCCGATTGCTCCCTAGCCTGCAAGCTATCTTTCCCTGCAGAGATACCTCCCGCTGCCTGGATTTTGCCTGTTGTGCTGTTGAAGTGTTTGCCATGTAAGTGTGTGTGAGTGTTACAGTAGAGTCTCGATTATCCGACCTAAACAGGACCGAAGGATGGTCGGATAATCGAAATGTCGGATAATACGGAAAATACCTTGCGGGGTCCAAGGTATTTTCCCCGTCAGCTGCCGCTCTGCAGACGCTCAGCTGCTTCATGGGGAGCCGCGCTGCCCCCGACCTCCCCTATCTCTCCCGGTCAGTTGCACTGCCCCACAGCTGGCCAGGAGAGATAGGGGAGGTGGGGGGCAGCGCGACTGGCCGGGAGAGATAGGGGAGGTCGGGGGCAGTGTGGCTGGCTGGAGGAGATGGGGGAGATCAGGGCGCCCTGCGACTTTCAGGGAGCGGGGGCGGCTGGGCTCCAGCATCCTGCTGCATGGCCCTGCTCCCTCCTCCCTCTTCTCTCACTGCCTTTGTCTCTGCACTGCCTGGTGCCTTCCCTTCCGCGCTCCGCTCTCCTGGCTCCACCGCCTGCACAATTGCCTTGGGTGGCCACAGGCAGGTCGGATAACACGGAATGTCGGATAAAGAGAGGTCGGATAATCGAGACTCTACTGTATCTTTCCCCCACCTAATCTACTGTCAGGCCTCTGTCGAGAAGGAACATTAACGTTCCAATGGACTTGACTTTAGCATAACGAGTTAAAGGTCTGACCGTTCAAAGGCCTGCCTGTTCCTTTTGTGCCAGTTGTTGATTTCAAGCGCAAAATTCTAAGATAATATTTTAATTTTATTCTAAATAAAACGACAGGCTGATTTTTTTTATTTTTTAAAAAAGCTAATCTCTCTGCAAGGGAACCAGCAATTGTCTGCACTTTGGCTCTGGTTCGCTGACATTTTTATGTGCTGTTGATGTAGTGTTTTCATTATAGCTATGCTGGGCTGTCCATTTATTGTAATTACTCAGTTATTTAAGGAAAAGACTTTTTTTTGTATTTTTAAAATTAGATCGTTAAAGATGTAAAATCCCAAGTACTGACCCAAAATGATGTGTGCCAATTTTCTAATATCTTGATCTATGTATTTCTCATTATCCTCCTGTCTGAGTGCCTCGCAGTCTTTCATGTATTTATCCTCCGAACAACCCTGAGAGAGAGAGAGAGTGATGCTATTAGACCAGGGATGATTATAACAAAATTCTTGGTGGCCTCCACGTGTGGCCACCTACTCATGCTGGTGGCTGCTTTGACAATTTTTCCTTAAAAGAAAAATTGCACATGTACGTATACAAAGCATAGTTATTTATGTAGGGTTTTTTTGAAGACTGAATAATAACAACATACAGTTGACTCTAATCTTTACTAGGCCTAAACAGAATAGAAACACAGATAAGGTGTGTTGCATGTTCTTGAAAACTTGCTAGCTAGTAAGTCTGCCTCTGTGGAAAGTGATATTTGTATGTTTGTTAATATCACCTTTTCACAAGCTAGGCCACAAATGAAGCCTTGGATAGGGAGGCAGTGGGGCCAGGAGTGAAGTGAGGAGGAGGATGAACTAGAGGCCCAGTGGCTGGAACCTGAAGTAGAAGAGACAGGGGATGGAGGCCACTTCTCTGCAGCCAAAGCCCAGAGCCTGCCACCCGCCACCCCATGGGGGAGCTAGAATCCTGAGCCCCACCAGGCCCAGGAAGGTGAGGTTTCGTATCGTCTCCACAGCGGGAGGTCGATGGGAGCAAATCTCCCATTGACTTTCCTTACTCCTCGCAAATCGAGGCGTACTAGCACTGATGGGGGCACCATCAGCATTTGATTTAGCAGTTCCTTATTAGACCTGCTAAATTGAACTCCAGAAGATTGATCTCTAGTCCCGTAAGTATAGATGTGGCCTAAAACTTGGTTGTGCTAGAAGACTTGGGTAGAGATGGGATTTAAACACAGATCTTCATAGTACAGGTTGGACCTCCCTGGTCCAGCACCCTTGGGACCTGACTGGTCCCAGACAAGGGAATTTGCCAGACCAGGGAAGGTCTTCGGGGGGGCAGGCGTGCCAGCCTCCCCGTTGGGTTCCTCTCCCCAGCCACCTGGCTCCGGTGGCCCTGCTGACCTTGTGGCCCTGAGACCTCTGGCAGCCCTGCCGGTTCTGTGGCCCCACCAGCTACAGGCTGCGTGGTCCCACCAGCTCCACTACCCCGCTGTCCCCACCATCTGGCTTCATGCCCAGCTGCCAGGAACCTCTGCTGCAGAACCACAGGTGTTACTGGGCTTGAGTCCCAGACCACAGAGCTTCAACCTATACTAGACTAATGACCTGACCTAACCACGGTACCTTCCTTCCTCACACCAGACGGCTTTCACAGCTTTTAACAAAACCTGTTATGAATATTTCTTTTGCTTTCCTTTCTGCTAGAGCATTGAAAAAGCAGATGAATAGCAGTTTGTATGTGGCACTCTGGCCTTGCTTTCCCTGGAGGGCTTTGGAGAAACTACATGTATTTCCAAAAATAGCCTGCAATAAACTGATGAAACCTTCTTACATTATGATTTGCTCCATGACACTGTCTTTATCCTACAGTCCTCTATTCAGCCAAGCTCCATGTGATTTCAGTGGAAGATTGCGTGATGAGTGCTGAACTTTTATTGCCAGATTTACTGAACGAATTTAGGTGCCTAATTCCCATTGACACTAACGGGAGTTGGGCATCTAAATACTTTGAACAAATCTGGCCTTTAGAGGTCTCTGCGGTATGGCCCATGTACCATTCTTGCTAATAGTTTCAATCAACACCAGAATATGAGTTGGTTACTCAGTTCCCATTAGAAATGGGCAACACGCTCCCCTTCTCAGTTTTGGAAAACTCAGCAGATCCCTTTGGGGAAAAAGGCGCTAAGGGATGACAACAGGGTATGGTTTAAATCAACCTCCCCTGCCTGGTTAGGGCTCCTGTAGGGTTTTCTTTCTCTCTCAGCAGTCACTTGATAATGAGTAGGATGTCTTCCTGTCACCCTCCTATTTGTGGATCTGTTGATGGCTGACCAACCTGGTTCTGGAGCTGCAGGTCTTATTGCAGAAGGGGCTGGTGGTTATTGGAGGGACGTGGGGCAGTTTTTGCTGCTCTTTTATCCTTTTCCGCCTTTCCTTGTCTGCACTGCGGTGGGACCTCTTAAATTGCGCCACCCCCTCAAGGATTACTGCTTTCCTCTGGAGACGGTCCTGGGCAAGGTTCTCCCAAGTGTCGACACCGATGCCGCACTTTTTCATGTTTGCCTTCAACATGTCCTTAAATCGCTTCCTTTGGCCCCCAACACTCCTCTGTCCTTCCTTCAGCTCAGAACAGAATCTGTTTTGAGACGTGCTGATGAGGCATCCGGACCACGTGACCAGTCCAGTAAAGTTGTTGGCAGATGATGATAGCTTCAATGCTGGTCATGTTCTACTCTTCCAGGACTGTAATGTTTGTGCGCCTGTTCCCTCAAGCGATGTTTAGGATTCTCCTGAGGCAGCATTGATGATATTGTTCAAGTGCCTTCAGGTGACGCTTATATTTTGTCCAGGTTTTACACACGTACGTAGTGTTGGAACATCCACTGTGCGGTACACAAGGAGCTTTGTCTTGGCACTGATGTCCTGGTTCTCAAAGACCCTTTGTTTCAGGCGGGCAAAAGCAGAGCTTGCGCAGCTCAGGTGATGCTGGATTTCCGTGTCAATTTTGACTTTGGTGGAGAGATGACTTCCAAGGTACGGGAAATACTACACATTTTTCAGCAGTTCTCCGTTGACTTCAATAGGTGGTACATGAGATTGTCCCATTGGCGAGGATTGATGGAGCACCTTGGTCTTTTTTGATGTTCAGTGTGAGGCTGAGATTCTCGTTTGCTTCAGCGAAGGCGCTGAAGATGGTCTCGAGCTACGGAGGAAAGAGCAGCAACCACATTGTCATCCACGTACTGGAACTCCATGATTGAAGTTGTGGAGATCTTGCTTTTGGCTTTCAGTCTCCTGAGGTTGAAAAGCTTCCCATTTGTTCTGTAGACAATCTTTACGCCATCTGGAAGCTTGCTGTCAGTGAGATGGAGGGTCATGGCAATGAAGATGCAGAACAGCACTGGGGGAATGACGGAGCCTTGTTTGATTCCTGTTTTGACCTCAAAGGGTTGCTTCGGGATCCATTGTTACTCAGCACTGTGGCAGTCATATTGTCATGAAGCAGCCTCAGGATGCTGATGAATTTTTGGGGGCAACTGATCTTTGAGAAGATGGCCCACAAGGTGCTATTTCTTTTAACGTGGGGGGACTGTTGTACTGCAGCCACCACAGGATACTTGATGGGTAGAAGGCCCGGGTCCAATAGCATGGAATCCATGACAATTGGGAGTCTTCTGTCTGCTGCAGCCTTCACACCCATTGTAGCATTACTCTTGCTATCCTCCGCCAGTTCTGCCATTGAGGACTTTTAGGATCGTTCTTCATCTGGTCCCTCCCCCTTGACCATGCTGCCATGGGTGACCCTACTGGCAGTACAAGATTCCTTACGGCATTGCTCTCGAGTTCATTGGAATGCGCAAGCCCACTCACCATGACACGGTGACGATCCGAAGAGTGAGAGGGTTTTCTATAGTATAAAAGAATCCCTTCCCCAGTAGATCTTAGTAGATGTCGTTTCTTTCTCTGGTCTTTGAAGAGCAGATTCTGGCTTGCATGATTGCGCTGAGCTGCACTGAGTCCCAGATAAAGACCTGCTAAAGTGGATCCTCCTTAAGTTGAGCAAGAGAATCCAGATTTGCATCTTGATGTGGTCCCTTCCCTCCCCTGTCCCCAGTTTCTCAATAAATGGATAAACCTCGGAATCACCCTTTGGTTCGTTTTCTTTCCTATTCCACATTGATGGCCTAAAATGTCACCTAATCCTGTTTTAATTTGTGTTTTGTTCTGCCATAAAATGTTGGCTGAGTAGCAGGGATTCACAGCTCCTGTGTGTAATGTTCTGTGGAGTTGATAGAATGAATTAGTCTGGAAACATATAGTTCCTAGTTCAGAAATCCAATACCAGGTCCAGTGTATGTACTGATTGTTTTATCATTTGCACTTATCGAAACCTGGACAATGAGAATCAGTTGAGTTGGTTTCAAGTGATCAGTGTGTTAATGTTGGATAACAGACATTTCCAGGAAAGGTTTACCTCTTTTTAAAAATTACTTTCCATAGGAATTAAAACAAATAATGGAAACATTTCTATGGATCATGGCTAAGATTGTCAAACGTGGCTGATGATTTTGAGTCCCTCAAATTTTAGGTAGCCAACCAGAGAGACTTTGAAGCAACTTGATTTTCAGAGTGAATCCATGGCACTGTTTGACTACAAACCCTCTTTATGGTGTCTCAAGTTGGTAACCATAAGCTTGCTAATCAGTTTGGAAATTCACAGCCAAGTTTAGATTTGGTAACAGCCTGTTTTTAACAAGGTGTGGTATGGAGCCAAATGTCTGTTCAAGTGGTCCCTTGCTTTTCTTTTACAAAAATCTCACATGGGGTGAAAGTACTGGGCTCTGTCTGTAGGACACTCATAAGAACAGCCATGCTGGGTCAGATCAAAGGTCCATCTAGCCAAGGATCCTGTCTTCCAACAGTGGCCAATGCCAGATGCCCCAGAAGGAACGAATGGAACAGGTCATCATCAAGTGATCCCTTTCCTGTCACCCATTTCACTCTTACAAACAGAGGCTAGGGACACCATTCCTACCCATCCTGGCTAATAAATTCATGGAGGTTGGGTCCACTGATACTTATCTAGTTCTTTTTTTTTTGAACCCTGTTAAAGTCCTGGTCTTCACAACATCCTCTCGTAAGGAGTTCCACAGGTTGACTGTGTGTTGCATGAAGAAAAACTTCCTTTTGTTAGTTTTAAACCTGCTACTTGATTCTTCTTAGATGGTAAAATGTATGATTCATAAACACATGGTCACATTCCATACTTAGCTCAGGGGTGTCTGTTCAGTTTATCATCTGCCTTAATTGAAATGGACAGTTCTGTTGTGTCCTGCAAAACTGCTCTCATGCATTTATGAGTAAACATCACAGTACCTTTTAACCCAGTGCATATCGATTTCCCTGCTCTGATACATGCTTATGTGTGTGCTTCTTTCTTCCATTTCTAACTTAAGCTGCTTCTGCTCTCCTTTGCCCCTCTCTAAATTAACCTATGTTTGTACCTCCGGAACCCTTGCAGTGCCCAAGGAACTTTTGAAGAGCCCAACTCCTGTCTCCCTGCCAGTGAAATGTGTGTCCCTCAAAGCCCTGAGAGTCTGTAGATACAGGAGCCGGGAGGAATTTTCAACACACTGAGGTAAGGCATCTTAACCGATGCTTCTGCTTTGCTATAGGGTTTTTAGAGGGAAAAACTGACCTTTTGTCAGTGGTTTGCATGGAATCTGTTGACGTCCGTGTCAAAAACGTGGCTTAGGTTAGTTTCCTGAATCTACACTGAGGCATCTAAGGGGGAAAGTTTCAAAAGCATCTGGGGATTGAAGAGGATCAAATCCCATTGAAAGGTCACTTGAGTTTTGGGTGCTCTTAAAATACGAGAGTCCTGATTTTTACAAATACAGGTTGAACTTGTCTAGTCTGGCACCCATGGGACCTGACCGGTTTCGAACCAGAGAATTTTCCAGACCTTGGGAGGTCAATATTGTCTAGCAGCATTACCAACCCTTCCACTGCTTACTGGGCTCTTAGAGGACATTTAAGGGTAAATTAGAGCTACATGACAGTACAGAATGCTGAGAGCCAGGACTGGTGGCTATAAACAAACGTTATGTGACCGCAGGAAATGTGGCCACACCCATGGTAAGTGGACATCTGGCTAACTAAAATCATTCCTGATGATGGATGTTTCCGTACCAGAGTGCTATGGACTAAAGAGGTTCAGCATGTACTGGGGAACCCCAAATGCTACTGAAATCAGTGGGAGGTGTGTGTGCCCAACACTTTTGAAGAGAGGCTATTTCTGCCACATCTGGGCTTTACTTGATGGGGGTCCATTGATATTTTTTGTTCCCTCTGCATGTTGGCCTTGATCCTGGTAGGTGGTGTGTGTCCTCAGCTCATGTGGCACATATTGAGGGGTAGGGAAAAGAATATGTTTTTGTCTGTGTTCCTGTGACACTTCATTCAATTTAAATGATTATCTGAATCTTTTAGCTTCTCTGCAAAGCCAGCCACCATTCACCAACAATGCATTTTGCAAAATGAACTCACAGACCAGTACATCAATGGCTTGTCACTTGGTGGGTTTTCTGTAGCTAAGATGAGTGGCTGAACAGTGAACATGCAGTACTATTCTGCTGTGATGAAACAGGTGGAGCAGGTTTCAGGATGAATGGTCCCATGTCAGTATTATAGCTGAAGTCATGGAATTCATTTAGCGCCTTCAACTCCTTGAACTATTAGGACTCTATTGGCCTAGTCTACACTAGCCCCCGCCATCGACCTAACCTACGTCACTTCAGCTAATAGCGTAGCTGAAGTCCATGTACTTACCGCAGCATCTGCATGCGTCAAGGTTGGCGGGGGCTGTTCTCCCGTTGACACCGGCTGGTGGTGTCCTAGACTTGATAGGAGAGTGCTCGGAGATCAAATGGTTGTGTCTAATCAGACATGATAAATTGATGGCCGGTGGATTGATCGCTGCAGCTTTGATCCCCAGCATAGTGGAGACAAGCCCTATGTAGTCAGCCAGTCACAGCTGCCCCCAATGGTGGCCAACGGATTGGTAGCGCTACTGGCCACAATGGGCCCACTGATTGGCTGGCTTGTGGGACTGAGTCTTGAGGGGGAGATTTGGTAAGACATAAATGGGAGCCTTTGAAATTCTCTCCCTGTTGGTCCTCATTCTCCCTGCTTTGTGAGCTGGACTAGACTGAGGTTCTTAGCTGTGGCTTTAGGGCTCTGTCTGGCATCTGATGTATTTGGGATGCTGATATTGGTGATGACTGGCAATAACCCACTGGCTTTCCTGGAGTGAATATGGGGCCTGGTGAGATGGTTTCATTTCTACCATCCTGCATGACAAAGAGCACCCCTTTTCTGTCAAGCTGAAGGTAGGTTGTCTTGGCTGGAGGGCTAGTTTCTCAGGGTCAGATTTTGCTCAAGCTTGCAAACAAGGTTCCACTTAGGATGGAACAACCAGTTTCACGTATACAAAATGGGAAGTGACTGTCAAGGAAGGAGTACTGCATAAGAGGATCTAGGGGTCATAGTGGACTACAAGCTAAACATGAGTCAACAGTGTGACATTGTTGCAAAAAAAGCAAACATGATTCTGGGAGGCATTCACAGGAGTATTGTGAGCAACACACGAGAAGTTATTCTTCCGCTCTACTGTGTGCTGATCTGGCCTCAGTTGAAGTATTGTGACCAGTTCGGGGCACCACATTTCAAGAAAGAGGTGGAGAAATTGTAGAGGGTCAAGAGAAGAGCAACAAGAATGATGAAAGGTCTAGAAAACATGAGCTATGAGGGAAGACTGAAAGAATTGGGTTTGTTTAGTTTAGAAAAGAGAAGACTGAGAGGGGACATGATAGCAGTTTTCAAGTATCTAAAAGGGTGTTACAATGAGGAGGGAGAGAGAATTATTCTCCTTAATCTCTGATGCTAGGACAAGAAGCAATGGGCTTAAAGTGCAGCAAGGGAGGTTTATGTTGAACATCAGGAAAATCTTCCTACAAGGGTGGTTAAGCACTGGAATAAATTGCTTAGGGAGACTGTGGAATCTCCATCACTGGAGATATTTAAGAGCAAGTTAGACACACAACTGTCAGGGATGATCTAGACAGTGCTTGGTCCTGCCATGAGGGCAGGGGACTGGACTTGATGATCTCTCGAGGTCCCATCCAGCGCTAGTATTCTGTTACTGTATGAAAAGTGCCAGGACGAGGTGAGTTGCCATGCCAGTCCTTGGGCTCAAGAAGTACAAAGACTTAGTTCCATCCTCCCAAAACACATGGGGAGATGCACAACAAGGGCCTTGCCGCTTTCACGTCAGCCAGAAGAGGGGAGAGGAAGGAGCTGCATAAGTGTTCCCTCTAGGGTTGCCAGGTGTCTGGTATTCTACCGGACAGTCCGGTATTTGCGCCCTTTGTCCGGTTAAAAAAAAAAAATCAGAAAATACAGGACATGTGCAATGTCCGGTATTCTGTGATTTTTCCGGCTGCGCACTGGACGGAAGCCTGGCGTGGGCGGGGGGAGCGGCTGGAAGGCGGGGCCACGATCGGCGCTGGGAGCCTGTGATTGCGCAGAAGCCTGGCGTGGGCGGGGGGAGCGGCTGGAAGGCGGGTCCGGGGGAGAGGTTGGAACTCCCAGCCACGCCCCTCACCCCCGCCAGTCTTCTGTGCAATCACAGGCCCCAGTGCTGATGGCGGCCCCGCCTCCCAGCCTGGGAGTCCCAGCTGGGAGGTGGGGCTGCAATTGCCGCTCTGGGCACCCCAGAACGGGGTGGGGTTAGAGGGGGGGAGGCTTATTATCCTGCGCTCCTTTTTTTTTTTTCTCCTCTCTACCAAAAAATACCGGGTGTCTGGTATTTTTTGGGAGACCATTTGGCAACCCTAGCTCCCTCTTCTCTCCAGCATAATTTCCTCCAACACAGCCTGTGGCTTAATAGCCATGTTACGGCCCTTGGTGGTGGTTGTTCTCGCTCGTTCTGCGGGGGGGAAGCGAGGGCTAGATTTTAGAAAAGGGCCTGAAATCAGTGGGACTTGAGTGCATTTGTAAATCCCAACTAGACAACCAAGTGCCATATACCTTTTCATTCTGGCCCTTAGTCTTTTCGGGGATGGGTTGCCTCATAAGACCTCAGAAACCCACTTTGGGGGCTTCCAGGTTTTGGCCTGGTGCCTGCTGTAGCTGCAAGGCATTGTCAGACATGCCTGTGACTATGGTCAGATGACTAGGACTGTGGAGACTAATACACAGGGTCCACCTATGAGCGAAGAAAAGTCCCTGCACTTTCTCATTAAGCTCAGGGAGCTGCCAGCTGTTCAGACTCTGGCTGCACGTGTCTTTGGCTGTGAGTGCCATCTACACTCCACGTTAAAACAGCCCAGTATAAGTCATTGTCTCTGTTCTTTTTGGGTGATAGTTTTTACAATGTGTGATCCTAATTTTAGAGTTTATTCTAAATCTTGTCCCATAACTGCCTAGCTTTCGAGAGAGGTCTTCTCTATCAAGTGGGATGGAAGTAAAGCAATTCATTAACATTAGGGAAAGAGCTGCTCTGAATAGATGAGGGCTCTGCTGTATTTGGAGAGTTGCATATTTCTGATCTGTGCTATGATGTAAAAGGTTGGGAAAATTCAGTGCAGGAAGCAATGTCTATTGAAACCAATAATAAAACAGTATTAAAAGTTCAGAAATGTGTTTTGAATCTTCCTTTCAGTACACTCGAAAACCTCTTCTTTCCCCCAACCACCGTATTGCATTATAAGTAGTGACAATTTAGCTATTTGAGGTAGAAAAAACCATTGGCGCTTTTATCACTCAGGACTCTAACCAAACATTAGGAGAGTTACTGGGCTGCTGTGGATAGAAGAGAAGATTCTTCTTCTGTCCTTTGTTATTGCAATGGGAAGCACATCCCTTAGTGTTCCTGAGAAACTGGGCAAAAAAATGTTGATGAAAAATAATAAAACCAAAAAATAATAATAATAAAATCTCCTGGAGGATTGCCTTTACTACACGGGGTTTGCTCTGTACTTCCTGAGACCATTTCTCTTGTTTAGAAGTAATCTTTCCCTTAGAACTCTTTGTACAACATTACTTTGCATCAAAGCCAAAGCAAATCTACATGGGGTAAATTGCAACCGATAAAAATAGTAATCCTGCGAGCCTGTCCTTTGTTATTCAGAATTATTCAGACGGTAGCTAAAGGGGCATCTTTATCGATAGTCTTGTTTAAAGACCCGCCCTTATATTACATTGTACCTTCCTGAGGCATGTGACATTTAACGATGTAATACTGCCCTCCAGGCGGAAATGTTAAGCAGCTCTCAGCAGACATTTCAACACCAGCATTATTCGGCCTTCGTTGCACAAGCCCCTTGCAGGTGAGGTGCTGGCAGTTCAGTGTTTTCCTCCATGCCCAGGCAGGCACTGGAGGCATGTCTGGTTAAACACTCCACAGGGAGGATGCAAGACTCCGACCTTCTCATTGCGAGCTCCCTTCATCTCAAGAGTGCAGGACCTGAGTCTTTCCATGGAGAGGGTCCAGCGGAGGGCAACAAAAATGACTAGGGGGCTGGAGCACGACCTGCGAGGAGAGGCTGAGGGATTTGGGCTTAGTTGGTTTACAGAAGAGAAGAGTGAGGGGGGATTCAATAGCAGCCTTCAGCTCCCTGAAGGAAGGTTCCAAAGAGGATGGAGAGAGGCTCTTTTCCGGGGTGGCAGAACGAGGAGCAAGGGTCTCAAGTTGCAGTGGGGGAGGTCTAGGTTGGATATTAGGACAAACGATTTCCCTAGGAGTGTGGGAAGCAGTGGGATGGGAGCTGGTAGAATCTCCATCGCTAGAGGTTTTTAAGTCCCGGTTTGACAAAGCCCTGGCTGGGATGGTTTAGTTGGGACTGGTGCTGCTTTGGGCAGGGGTAGGACTCGATGTCCTCCTGAGATCTCTTCCCACCCTAGGATACTATGATTGTGTGGACTTCGGTGAGCAGTGGAGCAGGGTGTGGGTGGGAAATGGACATACCTGAATAGACACAGGCTTAAGCAACTTTGTGCTGCGTTCCTTTCTTTGCTAGAGCTACTACACACTGAGCAGCATGTGTTCACTAAAAGCCTGATCCCACACCTGTTGTAATCAGTGGGGATTCTTTCCATCTTAATCACTGGGCTTTGGATCTGGCCCCAATAGGGGATCAGCTTTCCCTGCTCTCTCTCTCTCACATTCATTTCACTTAGCGCTTATATGCACCACACAACATCTGTGCTGGGCAGGATCAGCCCCTTATTGGGGTCTTTCTGCCAGCTCCTGCCGGGAGGTAATGCAATGAGAGCCATGTGTTTTGCAGACAGCAGAAGGGAGATCTGTTCTGTTGCTCAGGGAAGCCGGCTAGTAGTGTGTGAGGTTACGTTAGGGAACCACATTGGCGACGGTGTGGTGTGAGAAGATGACATATTTACGTGAAATGCCTGAAATGCAAATTGTAACCGTAATGTTTTCACTGAATTTTACGGCTTTATTTCCTCAAGAGGCGGCATCGTCGGTTGCAGTGCTATACGAGCCCCACGCTTTCCATCCTGCTGGAGTTCTGGACAGTCGCTTGAGAAGTCTTGAATTGTAGCCCCACTCTGGTTGCGAGGTCAAAGTGTGTAGCCTCGCTGTAGGCCTCCAGAGGTTGACGGGAGTTGATGCAAGGAGTGTGAAGAGGGTACATCAAAACCTTTGGAATCCTAGCCTGCTTTGCTTAGTAGTCTCTCTTTGAAGGCTGCTCTCATTAATAAAATGAGAGGAATTTTGCCCTAGGAGATTTTCAGTTAACCTCCGGGACCAGAACACTGACACATGGTGTAATCAGTTTATATTTTTAGGTCTGTATAGAAATCTTTATGTATGTATAGAGTAACACCTGTCAGATACAGGTTGAACCACTCTAGTCTGGCACATTCTGGTCTGGCAACATCCGTGGTCCAGCATGATTTTAGTTAGCTGGATGTCCACTTATCATGGGTGTGGCCAAGTTTCCTGTGGTCCCATATGGTTTGTTTACAGCCACCAGTCTTGGCTCTCAATGTTCTGTGTTGTTATTTAATTCAAATTTACTCCTAAATGTCTTCTCAGAGCCCAATAAACAGTTGAAATGTTGGTAATGCTGCTAGATAATATTGACCTCCCATGGTCTGGCAAATTCCCTGGTTCAGCACTGGTCAGGTCCCAAGGGTGCTGGGCTTGAGAGGTTCAGCGTGTACATAGATCCTTATAACCTCAGTTAGATGATGAAGAATCCAAACCAAGTTCAGGCATTTCTACTTCAGATATTCGACTTGTCTATTATTTTGTCATTAACATGACATGGTGCCATAAGCTGGCCTCTGTCACTCCAAATGGACGCCTCTTAACAAAAGTGGAAAAGTGAATTGATTTCCCTCAGTCCTGTAATAAGCATATGTCTTTGAGATCTAGCCTACTCTGACACCTGTAAACCCCATTTAAAATTAATGGGAGTGGGTTTCTTCCATGGGCTGATGGGAGTATAGATTATTTTAATGACTCAATTATTTACTTTATTGTGCAAGCAGCTTTAATAATCTTTGGTATCAAAACTGTTCTTGGGGAAAATCATGGCTATTGATATCTTGGGTGGCTTCATTCTTAAATTTAAGCTGAAAACCTACTGAAATTTATTTAGTTCCTTAAACTTTAGGACATGCCTCTGAACTTAGTAGTGGGCTGACTGACTTGTTTGCAGATATCAGACTCACTAGTACAATTGTGTTGAGATTTGCAGAAGTTAAATTCTCTTCGATTAATAAAATGTATCCTGCACAAATGTACACCATTAGAGGATGATTTCTTGAGATTTTTCTATTAAATCTAGAAATTAGTTTCTGAGTTAAAATGATGCTAATACAGTGCCGTCAAGGAATTATTTGGTGAGTCTTACCTGGTTTTTTTTTCCAGAGCTCTCCAGTAAATACATTCCCGATTGTTCAGATCTGAAGATTGACTCGTCTAGATTATTAGCAAAATCTAAGGCAAAAGACACTTCACTGTGTTAGTGTTAGTATTTTATTTATTAACTTTTTTACTCAGAAGCCTTTCTGTTCACAACATGACAATAAATAAATGTTGCTTTGAGGTAGTGTTTGCATTTCATTGTGAGAGTGAGGAAGGGGATAAAATGAAGTTGTTCAGCTGTTCAGGCCTAATGTTGGAAATATCAAGCAGATGTTCTTTCGTGCTGGCCTGTTAATGAACATTGATTTGTTCTCTTTATCTAGAAACAAGGATGATGGTCTGCATACTGTTGTGGTGGATTCTCAAAGTGCTTACCCTGTCTGCCTTGCTGAAAACGACTCTATCCTTAAATCCAGATGATCCCAATGTTTGCAGTCACTGGGAAAGGTAATGTATAAGCCATGTTTCCTTTGTTCGGCAGCCAGCTCATATTTGTACACTGCAAAGGCAGAATTACCATCACCGGGAATCAAATTCTGTCATTGCCCCCCCGTGAACAGACACCAGTTCATGCTGCTGAAGCAACATGGGTGAGCACCTGCGTCTGGATTCAGAGCAGGCAAAATAATCAGTGTCAGGGCTCTGCATGAGGGAACGTGGTCCCATACCAGTTATCTTCTGTCCTGTAGAGGGGCGCTCTCCCTGCTTCATTGTCTAGATGGGCAACTTCTGTCTTCCTCTTCAACTGCTGGGAACAGATTTCCTGGCAGCGGCTGAGCACAATGTTTGCCATTGTTGGGCATTAAGTCTTGATCCTTTGTGGGTACAACGTGCAGGTTTGTATTGTGTATTCACTTTTTGGTTTCACTTACGGGATTCCCATTGAAAGCCATGAAAGTTCTGTCCATGAGACCAAGGCAGAATGTGCGACACAGACCCCTAGACAAGAGAGCTTTTTGTTCTAGAGACCCCAATGGTGAATTGGGATAGTTTTGCTCACGGTACTTCCTTGTTATGGTGAGACATTCTGGTCCCATAGCTGGGTCTGTGCAGGTGGGTTCTTGTGTCTCCATGGAGCCCGCTGGCTTTCAGTGGGGCTCCATATGGATGCAGGGGTCCATTTGCAGAGACCACAGATACTAAAGTTGCTGCACCATTAGGTTTAACTCATGGAGTTTCCAGCCTAGTTACATTATTCCAACATAGGAGTGAATGGGGCCCTAACTTTTTTCTGTAGCTCATACAACAGCAAGCATGGATCCTGTAACAAGAGTGACATCATCACAGGACCTAACCACATCAGCCACAACATCAGAGTCTCATACAAATGCACATCCTCTAATGTAATATATGCCATCAAGTACCAGCAATGCCCCTCTGCCATGTATATTGGCCAAACTGGACAGTCTGTACAACAAAGGATAAATGGACACAAGTTGGACATCAGAAATGGTAACACACATTAACATGTAGGGGAACATTTTAGCCATGACCTGGGCACTCAGTCATGGATTTACAAGTAGCCATTCTTCTACAGAGGAATTTCACCAGCCAGTTACAGAGCGAGAGTGCAGAATTGACATTCATCTGCAAATTTGACCCTGTTTCCCTGGGCTTGAACAAAGACATTTAATGGATGTCACATTATGAAGCCAGCCTTCCCTGAATTTAGAACCTCATTTTTTTAATATCAAAAGCCAAGTATAGAACACTTCCAGCCTACTAAATTAACCGCATTAGCACTGGTCCTACAATTAGAATCATAGAATTATACAACACTAGAACTGGAAGGGACCTTGTGAGGTCACTGAGTCCAGTCCCCTGCCCTCATGGCAGGACCCAGCACCATCTAGACCAGTGGTTCCCAAACTTTTCGGCATCACGCCCCCCTTCTTGATTTTTGATAAACCGTCACGCCCCTCCCCCCCAAAAATAGCAGCAAAACTTGGGGTGGTATTGACGGGGGGTATGTGTGGCTGGGTCACCTCGTGGCCCCCCCCCCAGAATTTCTTCACGCCCCCCAGTTTGGGAACCCATGATCTAGACCATCCCTGATAGATGTCTATCACAACCTCCCTAGGAAACATATTCCAGTGTTTAACCACCCTGACAGATTGGAAGTTTTTCCCAATGTCCAACCTAAACCTCCCTTGCTGCAGTTTAAGCCCATTGCTTCTTGTCCTATCCTCAGAGGCCAAGGAGAACAATTTTTCTCCCTCCTCCTTGTGACACCCTTTTAAATACCTGAAAACTGCTATCATGACCCCTCTCAGTCTTCTCCTTTCCAAACTAAGCAAGCCCAATTCTTTCAGTCTTCCTTCATAGGTCATGTTCTCTAGACCTTTAATCGTTCTTGTTGCTCTTCTCTGGACCTTCTCCAATTTCTCCACACCTTTCTTGAAATGTGGTGCCCAGAACTGGACACAGTATTCTAATTGAGGTCTAATCAGCGCAGAGTAGAGTGGAAGAATGACTTCTCGTGTCTTGCTCACAACACTCATGTTAATGCATCCCAGGATCAACATTTGCTTTATTTGCAACAGTGTCACACTGTTGACTCATATTTAGCTTGTGGTCCACTATGACCCCTAGATTCCTTTCTGCAGTACTCCTTCCTAGAGAGTTGCTTCCCATTCTGTATGTGTGAGACTGATTGTTCTTCCTAAGTGGAGTACTTTTCATTTGGTCCTTATTAAACTTCATCCTATTTACACCTCAGACCATTTCTCCAGTTTGTCCAGATTTTTTTGAATTATGACCCTATCGTCCATAGGTACCAATTGAGAGGTACCATTCCCCCACCATCTTTTTCTGTTATTAATTCTGGGTTCCTGTTATCGCTGTCCTACTCATCTGAGGAAGTGGGTTTTGCCCATGAAAGTTCCCGATGCTCTGTATATTTTTGTTAGCCTCTAAGGTGCCACAGAACTACATGAGAGCACATGCCTACGTAGTACAGTGGCATGTATGAAGTTCATTATGATTTGCTTTTGGAGGTCTGGCATGCAGGACAAATGCAGATGGAAAGAGAAGTATGTTCAGGTGCAGGAATGGCATTTTGCAGTCATGGTGAGGGGGGAGAGAGATGCATTAGGAGCACAGGAATAAAATATTGATTTTGTGTGAAGAAAGTCAGCAACCTAGAGACCCAGTGAAGGAGAAACAAAAATTAAATAGCAAAATTGATCAGTTGTACTGACCAAGACGACATTGTTACTTAAATGTTAATAAATCAACCAAAAAAGATTAAGTTGGTGTAAGGCTGGCTAACAAACAAGATCATAAAATAATAATAAAGATTCCTGAATGTTATTGTTTTACATTAATAATGAGCAATGTTTTAAAAAAAAATACCAAACCAAAACCCATCACCAACAACCTCCGTTCCCCAGCAAGTTGTTTTATGGAGAACAAAAATGATTGTCTTGCCTAGGCTACCTAGCTAGAAGGGAAATATGACAAGTAGATCAGTGTATTAACAGCCCAATCTACTGACTGCAACAGGAGTCAACTCTCCAGGCTAGTATTTTGACATTGTCTGTTATTTAAGAGTGCAATTCTGAAGCCTTTAACGACATCATCAGTCCCATTGACCACAGTGGGATTGCTTACATGGTTAAGACTGCTGATTTATCGAAGAGCTTGCTGGATTTGGTTCCTGGTCCTGCAGTGAGCGAAGACAGTAGGTATCTGCCTGGGCGCAGGGAAGATCCGTGCGGGATCAGGGCCTTAGATCTAGAATCAGGATGTAGGCCAGTGGTGGTCAACCTGCAGCCTGAGGATTTGGGTAGGGGGGTGGGGATACAGAGGCAGGGGTCTGGGTGCACCAGGGTTCCAGATGCAGCGGCTGAGGTTCAGTGGGTGGGGTTTGGGTATGGAGAGCTAGGGGGCTTCTGAATGTACCAGGTGAGGCTTGGCAGAGATTTCTGGGTGTGGGAGGTCTGGATGCATGGGGGTTGGGTGAATGGAGGGTCATGCAGCACCTTGTACAGAGACCCCTCCCCCTACAGCTAAGGAGTGATGGGAACAGGAAACGGGGGAAGATATGTGCTTCCTGCAGCTGTGGATGGTCCAACACAACCTCAGCCACTGCTTGCCAGGGAAAAGGAAGTCCCGTCTTCTCCTGTCTTCATCCCAGCTGGAAGTAGCATCTGATCCCAGCTCAGGGTAGGAGTCACTGGCTAGGGTGTCCCCGGCCCTGTGGTGATTTACTCCTCTGCTGGCTGCTCTGGGTGCCTGAAATGATGTATCTGTGTTGCTAGGGAGCGGCATGTGACTGCTCTCGCAGCTTCCCTTTCCTTCTTTGTCAGTCATTTTTCTGTGGGGACGCAAAGAAATCTGCAGGGGACATGAATTCTGCGCATGCGCAGAGACACCGAATTCCTCCAGGACTGGCAAATACACTTATTCTTAAGATGAAAGCCTTGCAGAGAAAACATACTGAAACCAATAAAAGAACTTACCTGCCTGCTGATGAGCTTACCAGAGATCATCCCAACTCCAACAAGGGCTCTGTCAGACCTGCACACCCCATCAAGGAGTCTTTCTATGGCTACAAGTTCATAACAGCCGTAGCTCAGACCAGGCACGCCCATGAATTGGGTAATCTTCTCTGTATACAGCGTGGCCTTTAACCTTCTGAATACAAGTAGTCAGCAGACAGTGGTCTTCTTGTTAGGGTGTAGCTTCAGAAGGCAGGGTGTTTGCATCACTGGAGGGGAATTTGTGTTCACCTCACCTTAGAGATTCCCTGGGCAAACGCTGGGCGCTATTTGTCCCAAAAGTCCATTCTTGTGTGGCCCCTTTGTTCAGTCTAGTTCTTTGAAGTTCAAAATAGTTCCCCGGGTTCACATCTCGTCTCTCCTGCGAGAGAAGTTACATGCAATCCCAGCCCACAATAATACACAACCTTTGCAGTGAGCACACTGGATTCCAAAAATACTTAAACTTAACTCAGGAAGGTTCTTTCAGGGTGCCACAGAAAATTTCCAGGCATGTCACTCCCACATCAACAGGATTTATGCTTCTAAGTAGGGATGTAAAATCCTGATTAATCAGTTAACCACTTAAACGTTACGTTAATTGTACTGAGGCAGCCCTCTGCCTGTGGCAGACCACGGGCAGGGGCTGCTTCTGGGCACCGGTTAACTGGTACCTGGTAAGCATCACTCAGTAAGGGTGATGTTTGCTGGATAACCCGTTAACTGGTTACCCGTTCACATCCCTACATCTAAGTCTCTTAAACTCTTGAAAATACCAGCCTCATCTAAATAAATACAAATAATCATAAGACAGTACCCGTAAAGGGGTGGGGAGGGGGAACGATGATTGCTGACATCTTACCAGTGTCTTCGCTTTTTCCAATTTTTAATCCGCTTACCCAATTTCTGCACATTGCAATCTGTTCAGGTCTTTAAAAGATAATATCACATTCCGTCCAAATCTCAAAACCTTACCATGCCCAGACAGCACTTAACTCATAATTTTATGATCTGCAATTAGTTCCCAGGTTATTTCTGCTACCAATTACATAGGATTAAATTTGCGTGGTTTAAAAATAAACACCCTTGAGGCCTTTTATGAATTATCCCTGGTTTGATTGGTGCTCCCAATATTTGTTGAAATAATGATGCTCCTTCATCATAAAAAGAAATGGAAGAATCCTATCATGCTGGTAAAACTCAGCAGCATTAAGTGAATATGTGCTCACATTAGCATTTTGGTCTACAAACAAAAATTAACAGCCCTAGTTGGGAGACCTCAGATGTCATTTAAAGACATGGAGCACTTTTTAGATCTTTTATGCCAAACCATTGTTCTTGATAGTACTCTTTCTAAAACAAAATGTAAGAGTTTTGCTAGTTGTGCTTCCCACCTTTTAAAACATTTTTGGGGAACACATCTTCTTGACTCCGAAAAAAAAGGATTTTTAAATCAGTCTGAAAAACTCGATTAATTTCTCTATTGTGCCTGGTAGACAATGGTCCGAGCTAGGAGCAGAAGCTCTAGGCGGGTTCCTGCCCCTAAGTGAATGTAGGTCCAGATGGGGGAAATTTCTTGGGACTTTAGATCAGGCCTGTACTTCTCGAGACTGTTGATTTCGATATTTTTCAGTCTGGAATTAGGTGTGGGAACATGTCAAGGAAGCTGAGCTTTTTCATGCTGTAAAGAACTGCCTTTTTCTCTCTCTTATTGTCTGTTTCCAGCTATGCTGTGACAGTACAGGAATCTTATGCTCATCCTTTTGATCAGATCTATTATACAAGATGTACTGATATACTGAACTGGTTCAAGTGCACTAGACATCGGTAAGTGCTGTTGCCAAGGTATTTTAATCATATTTTGCTTTTCATCCCCCTGCACACTTTCTCTTTACCCGCACCTCTGTGTTATCTTCCTGATACTGAAGAAAATACAGGCCTCTCCATAACAAAATCCTCAGGATTGGTAATATTTCAGAAGCCTTTGCACTGAGAAATCCAGAGTTTAAGGCAATCTAAGAAGCCAGAGGAACAGTGACTCTTTCCTGAACTTTGATCCAGTAACGAAAATGGCTTGCAATGTATCAGAGTCTCTCTTTCCCTTTTAGGCTGTTAGTTTGAATGTGGGTCAGGTTGAAGATGACCAGAAATTGGGACCAAGCTACAAAGTTTGAATCCAAATCTGAATCTGAACTTCCCATAACTTTGGAGTTTGGGGCCTGTCTCCATCTCTAGCAGAGAGTGAAAGTTGTTGCCATCTGATCAAATTCCCCTGGGTGGTGGGAAGTCAGCTACTGGCCTCAGCTTGGCTCCCAATGAAAGCTATTCAAATAAATACCCAGCACTGTTGATCTTCTTGGGGTCTCTTCCTGACAGCAGCTACTAATTGGTTTCAGTTCCCATTGACTCATAACAACTGAGGGCACTCAACACCTTGTCGGTTTGGAATTCCCTTTTCGTTTCTGCGGTCTGGTGCCCAGCATTGGGCACAGATGTTTAACTGGTCATGCCAAGAATATTGTTGGGGTTGCAGCATAGCAGAGTAGGTGGGGTTGACTTGTCTAACAGAACAGCAAAAGCTCAGGAGAGTGGCTCTTTTGCACAAGAGTTTGTAGAAAGGGAAAGCTGCCTTACGGTGCTCTCATGATTGCAGTGTTGTGCCATCATGGGAGGGACCAAAGTCTGGGAATAATTACTTAGTGGAGACAATTCACTCTGGGGGTTAATTTCTCCGTTTCCTTTAACAAGAGCTTAGGGAAACAGCTTGCCTTGCAGTAGTTCCGTGCATAGCATGCTGAGAATGTAGCCACCATAGAAGATTCTGTTGATCCCATTGCTGCTAGCTGACCTTGCTGAAACACAGAGAAGAATGGCTATTCCTGAAGACGCTGCTGGCTTCTCTTCAGTTCTCAGATAGCAACACCAAGAAGGGCCATGTAGGCTGATAGTCACGAATAGTGTGTTTATTATACATGTTATATTGCAAGTTTCAAAATACATATTGATTTTTTTATCGTGTTTTTTTAATATCAAAAGCCTTCATGCATTTTAAAGTAATTATTGAATGCTCTTCTTGCTATAATTTAACACAAATATAATTCTAACAGTAAGAATTGATTTCCAATACCGTCAAATGGCTTTCTGTCTTGCAATTTAGAATAAGTTATAAAACAGCCTATCGAAGAGGACTAAGAACAATGTATCGGCGAAGATCTCAGTGCTGCCCTGGATATTATGAAAGTGGAGACTTCTGCATACGTATGTATACAGTTTTGATTCATACATTGCAATTAAAAATTATTTTCACCCAGAAGGTGTGGAAAAATCAAAGATGCTAATACAGTAGTGTCAGGTCTGTTCCCCACTCTGGCACTGCGAGTGCAGAAGGTGGAGTCCCGTAAAAGACCTTAAATACCTTGCCTCCATAGGCTCTGCTTACAAAAAAGCCCCAACAACAACAAAAAAAATCCCCCACTCCCCCCCCCCAAAAAAAAACACCTTCCCAGAGTCACAGATGCACTGATTCTGGAAGATAAGCTGCCACCATCAAGTGATTTTAAACCCTGAAAAACCAGGAAGAAACACTTGAATTTCTTCCCCAGGGTACCCCAAGCTCTTTTGCCACAAGAGATCTTGAAAAACTAAACAAAAAGCACAGAAGAAAAACTGTCTGATAGCTGTTCTCTCAGGCTAGGCACACACACACACAGACCTCCTGTTGCCTTTCAGGACACAAGAATCAAATCATCGCCTTTAAAAGGGGATTTTATTAACAAAAACAAAAAGTTATACTTGACAAAGGATACCTGGTTGCTAGGTGTTACAGAGCAACTAAGAAAAGAATAGCTCTCTTTGGGCTGTAGCTATGCGTGGAGAAGGGAAAGCACATGGAATTCACACAGAGAAGTTTAACCAAAGAACCAAAACACAGAAAAATACCCTGATAGTGACTAAATACACATTTCCCCCGTATTTACTCATGATCCTTTCCCAGTCCAGTCCACTTCTATGCCGCGAATTCCTTGGAGGCCTGGTAGTCCTGATTATTCCATATTGTTCCCTGCAGCCCTTAACTTAGGACTCTCACAAAGGAAGAGCAGCCAGGTATTGATATACAATTCAGATTTCAGTACCGTATCCCATGGGTGGTTCTGGGTCCCTGCCAACACCCTTAGCTATCTGAGTTTAACCCTTTAGACACCGAGTGCTGGCCAGCATTCCTCCTATCCATCACAAATAGTAATCAATAAAATTAAGGGCTGCTTTCAAAGCTACTGAACACCCACTGTTCTTCTAGCTTCAGTTAGAATTGTGGGTGCTCCACATCTCTGACGGTCAGACGTTTACAGTCTTAAGCCCTGATTCAGGAAATCCATTCTGATTCAAGACCAGGAGTAGCCTGAGGTGGGCTGCGGCAACTGGCACCCCAGGTGGAACACGCGATCGGTGCCCCTGCCTGCACGGCTGTCAATGGGGTGACATCATTATCGGGCGCCCCATGACGTCCTCATCGGATGCCGCTGAAGGCAGTGCCCTAGGTGACGGCCGAGTAGGCCTACAGCCACGGGCCGCCCCTGTTAAAGACCAATATTTCAGCCCATGCTTAACTTTAAGCACATGCCTAAATCCCAGATAGTTTGCATTATTTTGAAGTGCCAGATGTTGCCGTGTTTCTTGAAAAAGGAGTAATATTCTGAGTCTCCAACCAAAAAATACACGCTGTGTATTTTTCCAGTGTAACATTTTCCTACCTGGTTCATTCTCGTTCTAATGTGCCAGGGCCCATGCTGGCTTTGTTTATATTCAGTTTCAAGAGGTACTTCCACTCTAAAGATCTGGCTCCTCACTGATCCTTAACTGCAGTCATCACAGAACCCAGCAAAGGGATTTTCCCTCTTGTTCTAGGAGAGCGACTAGAGCCATCCTCACCCATATGCAGAATATGCAGCTGTGTAGGGCACCTGAAAATCTGGGGCACCGCTGGGTCTTAACATGCACCCGCCTGCCTCTGCCTGTCCCTGTTCTGTAGCTCTGCCTTTTCCAGACAGCATCTAGTTACCTTACAAGTGACACAGCCTGCCAGACCTCTTAGCAGAAGACTGATCCTGTGAAAGAGCCTTTCAAGTGGTGATGAAGCCATATGAGAGGCATTTGCCCATCCCAGATATATATGGTCCGTTTCTGAATTTGCTGTGCTAGTTGATAGAACCTTCGTTTAAAATTTGTTTAAAAAATATTGCATTAGTGTGTTGCTGAAGATTAAAATCACAGCTCTAAAAAAAATCATTCCCTCCCCCAACCCAGCTGCCATTGGGCATAGAAGCACCAGTTTAACAGTACAGTAATTCCTCATTTAACACTATCTATATGTTTCAGAAAATGGTCGTGTTAAGTGAAAACGTGTTATGCGGGATCAATTTTCCCATTGAAAATAATGGAAAAGGTGGGGGTTGCGTTTCAAGCGGTGGTGTCTGTTGGGACCGGGACATAAGGTTGGGGGAGAAAGAGGACTGGGTTACAGCAGGGAGGGGAGGTGTTTGGCTCTGTGGAAGTGAAGGGGAGGAGATGGGAGGGGGACTGGGTTGGGAGTATGCCCCTGTGACGTGTCTGCGGGGACCCGCACTGCGTCCGGTGAGGGGGGGTTGTCGGGGAATGGCGCGGTGAGCCGCGAACCTGCTGCCACTTTGCAGGGAGGCGGGGGAAGCCCCGCACAGCCGCCAGCAACGGGCCGGCTGGGGAAATCGTGTTATTCCGGGGACAGTCGTGTAATTCAAAAAACATTCCCTAAAAAAAAAATCGTGCTATCATGAAAACGTGTTAAGCAGGCATGTGTTAAATGAGAAATTACTATACTGCGTAGGGCCCCATAATTCTTAAAGATGGCCCTGAGAGTGACTTACGTGGGCGAGAGTGTGGCTTTGTTTTCACTACTAAAAAGCTACATTTTAAAAAAAATCTCAGCATAACTAATGCGCATGAATGTATGTGAGCTATCCTGAGATAAAAATACTAAAGACCAGGCATATCATATTTACCAGGCGGTATTCAGCTCTATCACCCTTCCAGTGGTTGACCTCAGTGAGTTTAACTCACATTAATGTTGACCTCACATTAAAACGAAAGAGCCTGAGCTTCACTATGTTATACCAAGAGATAGCTCACGCCCATTTATGTGCACTGGTTTCCCCAAGGTGCAAATTTTTCTTCACGCAGAGCACAGTCAATCTGTGGAACTCCTTGCCAAAGGATGTTGTGAAGACCAGGACTTTAACAGCGTTCAGTAAAGACCTAGATAAATTCATGGAGGTTAGGTCCATCAATACTTATTAGCCAGGATGGGTAGGAATGGTGTCCCTAGCCTCTGTTTGTCAGAGGCTGGAAATGGATGACAGGAGAGGGATCACTTGACGACGACCTGTTCTTTTCACTCCCTGTGGGGCAGCTGGCATTGGCCACTGTTGGAATACATGATACTGAGCTGGATGGACCTTGGTCTGACCCAGTATGGCCATTCTTATGCTCTTATTTTCTTATGCTCAGCCTTTTCAGCGCTGAAGACTACTTAGGTCAGGTCTACCCTAGGGGATAAGTCTGAATCAAGATACACAATTCCAGCTGTGTTAATTGCGTAGCTGGAGTCAATGTACCTTAATCCAAACTTTGGTGCTGCCCCCACAGCGGGAGGTTGACAGGAGAAATGCTCCCGTCGACTTCCCTTACTCCTCATGAGGAGTAGAAGTACGGAGCCAACGGGGGTGTGTGTGCCCTTAATTGACCCACTAAATCGAATGCCACAAGCTCAGTCTCTGGAGCATTGATCCACAGGTAAATACAGACGTGGTTTTAGTTTTTTTTTAGCCATTCTGCCTCTTTGTATTGTTTTTGTTTGTTGGTTTGTTTTTAAGTGGTGATTGCTACTGTGGGGCTGTCCTTAAGATTTAAGAGACCCTACGCACTGGGCCATGACTTTCCTAGAGGTTATACAGTGTCCTGCTGCCTCCCTTGGCACAACCCCCAGGAAAAGATCGGGTCATTGAGAGATTTACTTCATGAAACTGCCTTCCCGTGCTGCCTTAATGAGAGGAAGGGAACAGTTTGGAGACTGGGCCTCCAAGCTGCCCAGAACCTGGGGTCCCACTGAGGAAAAGGAACTCCAGGTCCAGCAGAGGAATTGCTCCCCCGCATTGCTTCACTCAGTCTTTAAAATCTATTTCATTAGCATTAGTGGGAGTCGATAGCGTGTGGCAAGGGGAGACTATATCCCGCAGTGTGTATGATGATCAAAAGAAAGTTTGATTAAAAAACAGTGTGTAGATTAAAGGCTAATTGGGTCTTCTTTCATTAATAGCAGCCTTTATTTCTTGCAAAAGTTAAATAGCTTTGTAATTAACAATGACATGCTTAGTCTGGTGCAGGGTGAGTTTAACACTGTTCCTGGATCTTTCTTGGATTGAAAGCAGGAAAGAAGGTTTTTTTTTGTTGTTGTTTTTGATCCTTTCCCCCTCTCGTTTATTGTCCCTTTAAAGAGGATTGTCAGATATATATAATATTTCTCCCCTGTTGTGTGGGTATTTCCAGTATGAATTAGCACTGATGTAATGTAGCCTGCGTACTGCTAACTACGCATGTAATCCAGAGATGTTTGGCTCTGCCTTTCATTCCATGGTGCCTTCACCCTTCTCATGTCAGTGATGAAGATGCATTGCGAAGTGCAGATAGGTCAGGGGTCAAATACTTTTCTTTTTTGCACTGTCAATCTGCTCAATCCTGCATTGTTTAGTTGGAGTGAGATCATTTAGGGTGCATCCACACAGCACCTAATCTTGAAATAAATTACACAATTCATGCTACACAAATTGCGTATCTTATCTTAAATCTATTTTGAAATCGCTTATTTTGAAATTTGGTGCATCTACACAGTGCCAAATTTCAAAATAACACACTATTTTGAGCCATCCCTTATCGCTCATGCAACGAGGTTTGCCGGGGTGGCAAAATAGCATGCCTGTCATTTCGAAAAATATTTCAAAATAACGGGGGGCTTGTGTAAACGTGGGATAGTTATTTCAGGATATCCAGAAATAGCCGTGCAGTGTAGACGTACCCTTAGGGACAGGGGCCAGTCTTTTTACATTCCTATAAAGTGCACAGAACAGTTGGGAGTGCCGCGTAACACAAATCACTAATTCAGTGCCCTCTCTCTGTGAGGGGAACAGCTGTCAGTTTAAGTTCTGATCTTTAGCTTCTTGAAGTCCCCAGCCAAACTGCCTACAGTAAGAGTGGGAGCAGGCCTCTGTGGCTGGGATCATTTTGTTTCCAGTGAGGAATTTGTGATACAATAAATTGAAGGATTGATGTTGTTGCTAAGAAGTCGGATGAATGTCGGTGGCTGTTGTGTGACATTCCTTCTTACAACGCTCTGGCAGAGTCGCTTGGTTACAACTTATCCCACCCCTCACTAGTTCAATACTGGTAATTTTTCAACCGAGTGTGCGATTGGGCTGAAAAGAGCGCTGCTTTTCCATTATGGCGGAGTGTTCCCGAGGAAGTACATTGAGCCCATCAATCTCATTTTATTGGTGACTTAAGATGGATGTGACTGCGTGTCCCGAGGTGAGAGGGGTGAGTGAATTAACCTACCCCAGCATCTCATCACATAGCTTTGAGAATTTAACTTTGAGGGAGGAGTTTGTCTTTGTGGCATGTTGTTTTATCGCATCACGAGGCAAGATTTAAAATAAAGCCAAGCCAATCAAACATGAGAAGTGCACCCTTTCCTCTCCTCCCCCCAACCAATGCTGTCTTAGAAATAGTCCCTACCGGCCTGGTAGCTGTGCAAAATGATTTCCCCCTCTCTGCATATATTTATACATGACAAAGCTTTCCAATGAGCTGCCTCTGAAAACAAACTGCATCCTCCGGGTAGTAGATCAGAGCAACTATGATTTAGGGCACTTTGTTTGCTAAGGTAAGCTTTTGGCAAAGCGAGTGCATAAACTACAGAAAATCCTTGTTTTAAAACAACGTCAAAGGTTCAAATGCCCTTCGAGGCATTCAGAAAGGATTTTTAAATTGTACCAACTAGATTAGCATCTGTGGGAGATAAAGCCGCTTTGAATGCTTCCTTGCCGCTTTCAAAAAGAAGGTTACGTGGCCCTTTTGTTGTTTTGCCCTTTAAGCAGAGTGTAATTGTAATTGAGGATTTCCCTTTAAAAAGTGTGTCAGGTGGAAAGAGCCCTTAATTCACCAAATGGACAGCTTTTTGTCTAGGAGGCCAATGCTTTCTTCAGACTGTCCCTTTTAATCTTTTCTCGCAGATCAGATTTATAGAAAGCATCCACAAGGAAAGTTTGTTCTAGGTAGCGCAAGGGGCAAAGATCCAGGCGTTAGAAGATGTCAGAAGAAGGCAGAAAAGAGTACATTCTCCTATCTACCCCAACCCTTGTTTTAAAAAAAAAAAAAAATCAATAAAGAAGGAAAAAAAGTCCAAGGAGAGGAGGATGGCAATTTGCTTTTTTGTCACATTTTGGGTCATGGAGTATTTTAATAACTAGTTTTTAATTTTCAAGGCTAGCTTTCTGTTTTCACTCATTTTCTAATACAGAGCTCTGTCCAGCATGAGGGAGCTCAGAGATTGGTTAATGGCAAATGGAGCTCTCTAGGTCATTGGTTCAAACCTGACCAAGGTCCATTGAGCCTGAAATTGGGTGTGTTTTGGTAGTGCTCTCTGGGATGAACGCAGGTGGGCAACTCTTTGTCTTACAAAAATATTGCCAGTGCTGTTACTGATTGGTCCCCTAGCTATCAGTCCTTACAGAGAAACTGTGGATTTCACTGGTGGAATCTCAACTCAGCCAGCCATAGTGGTGCTCCATCAAGGTCAGCCTAGGCACAAGATGGCCATTGTGATCCTGCCTGTTCTGACAATAAACAAAGGATTTCATCCAGTTGCCAGCTTAAATCATGACCTTTGAATTGAGAATTATGTCACCAGCAGGAACGAGGGCTTGTAGCTGCACTGATCCATTCTAGGGGCAGCCTGAGATTCACTCCTCGGCTTGGTTGGGTGAGGAAGTCGGCAAACCTCTTAAACCCAATGGCAGGAACTCGTCTCTGGTTGCATAACGCTTATGCCCACAGCTACGATTCTTCTGTAGCTGTCTTGTTCCCAGCCCTGCTCCTACCCAGTCTGTTCCAGCCCTGCTTCCCTAGTGGAGTCCTGGCTTAGGTTCCTGACCCTGGCTCAGACTCTTTGGCTGTGACCTGTAGATTCAGTTTCTTCCTCCTGCTCAGACCACTAGACATGATTCCTGTTCTAGCTACTAAGTCTTACCATGCACGTCTGGGTTCCCGACCGTTATTATAATAGTAAGATAAGGTGGCATTATGCACAAATGATTTTTGGAAACTGATTTTCATCTTGAGTTTTAAATAGTATTCTCCAGGTCTAATATTTTAAGTGGCACAAGTGACAAATGCAGTGTAGGGATGTAATAGTATAACCCTTTAAACGGTTAACTGGTAAGCATGAGCTTATCGGTTTCTGTAACGGTTATGTGCTGGCTCCCAGTGCCACTGCTGGGGAGTCGACTGCCACTCTGCACTGGTGGCTCTGTATCAGAGGTAGCAGTGTGGGGTGGCAGCCGGCTCCCTGGGAGCCAGTATGCAGTGGGGGCTGGCTTAAAAGCTGGCTCCCGGCATGCATCGACTCCCAGGGAGCTGGCTGCCATCCCAAGCTGCTACCTCTGAATCAGAGGCTGCTGGGGAGCCATGACCTTCTCAGGGACCCAGCTGTGCTACAGGCTCTGCAGTATAAGCTTTATACTGCAAAGCTCGCAATGTGGAACCGTGTAACTGCTAATATTTTCAGTGGTTACATGGTTACTTATTGAACCGCTTTTTAACATCCCTATTGCCACGTATAATTTGGATTCTACTAGTATGACAATTCCTACCTTAGCATTTTACTGGGCTTATATATATATAGTGTCATTTTATTTAAAAATTTCTGTGAAAAGATTGCTTTATTGGAGTCACACTGTCTGTCTGATTGTTAAACAGCTGTGCAGCAGACATAACTATTCCAAAGCTTCCTGCCATCTGGATAAATTACAATGCTTGCAAGTTGATGCATATGATGCAACAAGACACCAGTACAGCAGTCAAGGGTACTTATGATGAAAAGAAAAATGATAGCGTCTGTGATCAGTGCAGAATTCGGACAGTTGAGGAAAACTCTGAATCAGCAGTTTTTAACTTCTTGAATATTCATAGTGGTTCTTTGTATCATGTCAGAAGATTTGTTGACACCCCCCACAGACACAGCTCGTGGATCGTTAAAATCTTAAAAGAAATGTTGGCTTGTGATTTTAAATTTCTCTTGGCTAGCAGTCCTGTTACTTACAGTGTATTTTTTAAGTCTTAGCAGGTTTAAAACGATTTTTTTATCTTTGCAGAAACATTAATTAATGCCAGCATTAATGCTTTTTATAAGAACCGTAGTGTGATACATTGTTCAGCCGTCCAGCCTGCAGTACATCAATAATGCAACATAAATAAAGGGAGATGATATAACAATGCATGGACTCTTTATAGCAGAGAACCTACATGTTCTTTCTCTTGCTCAGATTTTATAGATGTGTGTGTGTCTGTTTGTAAGCACATGCACGCACTCAGAGAAAAATGGTGCAGAAGGCATTGTTCGTGTGGCCTGAGGAAAGATGGGATTGAAGTGATGGGAAATGTTCTCCGCTCTATTTGTTTGAAATGCCTCCTTTTGTGCCCATTGTAGGTGTGTAATTTCACACGGGTTCTCCTGTCCTGAGTAACAAGGGATACGCAAGAACTGCCCCTCCCCCAGCCTGCCTAGTTATGCACACCATCAGGGCAGCATTCTTAGCTCCTGTCCCTGCTGAGCCTTTCCTCCAAAGGCCTGGCTCTGCAGCTGAGCTCCTCCCTAGCTGCGCCCTGCTCCCCGAGGGTTGTACCTCCTCCGCCTCCCGCTCTGGGTGCTAAGGGTGCTCAGACAGCCTTCTTGCCCCTTTCAGCTCTCGCTGACTTCAGGCTGCCCTTCATATCTCCCAGCGCTCCTGGTTCTAGATCACATGCTCCCATCCTGCAGACCCTTGTGCTTGTTCAGACACTTTGGGAGAGGCCTTGAGCAGGAGAGACTAAGCCCCAGCCATCTGAAGGGGCCAGCATATCCTTCTGATTCAAGGTAGACAAGGTAGAGGGCAACAGTCATGGGGCAAGCATGTGCCGCTGCGGTGCCTCCTACTGGTCACTAAGGGAATCAGTGCTCCAGCCCCAGAGTGCCCTGTGCTGGTCGTGTCCCAGCCTCTGGGGCAGGTCTTCTGTTGGTTCAGCCACATGTCCCTTCCTTCCTTCCTTCCCACGGTGCCCTTTCTCCTAGTACTGGCCTGTGTTGGTGCCCCTGCGTCCCAGGGAACCCCCAATTCTTATACCTAGTGACCCACTCCCGGTAGTCACCTAGCCCCTGCCTCAGGGATAAACTGCAGTCTGACATGGCCGCTCGTCATTGGCAAGGGGGAGTGGGCCTGCTGCCTTTGCCTACCTTGGATGTCTCTCTGCAGCCCTAGTTCACCTTGGGCCTTGCCTCAGGCCCTGCAGCCTGGGAGTGAGGTCAGGTCAGAGCTCCCCAGCTCTGCCTGCCTTTCCCCAGCACTGCTCTGTCTCAGGAAGCCTCTAGCTTCCCTGGCAGCCAGGTCCCTACTATCCCCAGCTACAGCAAGAGTGTCTGTTCTCTTCCACTCCAGGAGCCTTTATTTATACAGCCCCAGCTGGGCCCTAGTTGGCTTTATCTGCCTCAGCTGTGGGCTTCACTCTCTCAGGGCTGGGTTTTAACCCTTATAGGGCCAGTGCGGGGCAGAAACCCTGTCACAGTATCTATTCAAGTAAAGCAGTGTGTGCAGACTCTATCGGTGCAGATGTGACAGGCATGCTTCTCATCTCCTTACACCAGTGTAAATCGGGAGTCACTCCCTTGAGGTCAGTGGAGTTACCCTAGTGTAAATGAGAGGATAACAAGGGCCCAACAAGGGAAGGAGGGGTGGAAGAGGTAGGTTGGCAAAAGGAGAGAGAGGACACTTCATGGCTGTGAAATAGAGAGGAGTGGAGGAGAAGAATGTGGAGTTACCCTAGTGTAAATGAGAGGATAACAAGGGCCCAACAAGGGAAGGAGGGGTGGAAGAGGTAGGTTGGCAAAAGGAGAGAGAGGACACTTCATGGCTGTGAAATAGAGAGGAGTGGAGGAGAAGAATGTAACAGCGGAAGGGGCGGAGTGGGGGAGGCTATAGAAAGTCTCAAAGTGGATGAATAAATATTTAAAGAGAAACGAAGACACCCTAGTTAGGTGGGGAAAGGATGTAGAATCACTTGCAATTTCTACAGAGTAACAAGAAACACTTTTGCGGATGCTCCAGGCTGCAATCTGGAAATATAACAATCGAGAAGGACACAACAGGCAGGATCAAGGTTCACAATGCTCAGGTGTATTTGTGTTAGCACCGCTCTGAGGGCTTGTGGGAGGCAAACATGAAAGGGTCACAGATACAGTCAGACACGAATTCCCTCTCAAAGTCAAATAGCCAAGGATATATTTCTTCGGCTAAGTTGCTTCGTTCTAGCTAGCCCTTTAAAATAGAGAGTTCCTAATGACACGCTGGTGGAAATCAGCCTCGTTCCATCAAAGTCAGTGGAGTCTGTGTATTGCCTTTGAGTTTTTAAATAGCCTTCTCTGCAGCTACACTTCTGCTGTAATATCTCTCTGCTCCCTACCTCCTCCTTTAGTCTTCTCTCACCCTCTTCTCCCTTTGTCTTCACTTCTCTATGGTGGTTTTATGCCAGTTGTGCTCTAGCAAAGGATCCATACTGAATAAGGCCCTGCATTATAATGCAAGCTGGTGATGATTGAGAAATCATCGTAAAGGAGAATTGCCACCTCTGTGATCAATTCAGGCTTATTGTGGGCTTGTCAAGTAACTGACTTCATCCAGCCTCTGTTCGTTCCCGTTTTTTGCTATCCTGGCATGAGTAATGGTTGTACAGTGAAACCTTTGTTAACCGGCACTCATGAGGAATGGGGGTTGCTGGTTAATTGAACATGCTGGATAACCAAGCTTATTGCTCTGCCCCTGCCCTCTACTGGCGGATCCGGCTCCCAGCAGCGTGAGGCAGGCTGAGGAGGGAGGAGGCAGCTGTGATGACATCAGCTGGCAGTGCCAGCTGTCAGAAGCCCCACGCTGGCTGGACAGGTGGGAGTCAGACGCACGCACTTGAAGATGCAGTGGTATTGTGGCTGGGGGTAACACCAGTTAACAAAGTTTTCCAGTTAAGAGTCCTGGAAAACAAAGCTCTCAGTGCATAGAAATTGTAAGGTACAGGGCTGGCTCTGGCAGCCACAGCTGCTGTTGTGTATGTGGCTTGTGGGACTGGCACTCTGCCAGGGAAGTATGCAGCAGGTTCTTCCTCCAGCATCACTGCGGTGCCATCAGCTGCTGCGCAAGGCCACGGTTCTAACCACGGCCCGCGTGTTGCACTCTGAGGCCTTGGTTTCTCAGTTCGTACCCATGCTGATAAGCACCTACTCACAGGAGAAGTTGCATGAGGGAAATGAGTGTAAAGTGGCAGGATTCTGGCTGTCCCTACGTGCACAAGCTCCCTTGCATCCCTGCCTCCTTGCAAATGTGTGTGTGAGGCACTCACTGTCAGTGGGCATGGGGAAACTCCAGAAGATAGTGCACCTTTTCACATACACCCTGAAAGAATCATGAACGTGACTGGTAGTCTAAGAGAGCGGAGACTTCTTGAAATCGATAAGGTTGAAAAAGAAAAGGACGTGTGAAATGAAATATGCATTTAAGATTACAGTTGTTTTCTTAACCACCCCTTTCCATCCCTCTCTCTAATGGAATTATTTTCCTCGGCTCTGATATAGTTTGAGAGCATGGAGGTCAGGAGACGACAAATAGGAACTAAAACAAGATAACCTTTAAAAAGGGCTCCTAGTGCACACGTAAAATCTGAGCTAGCATCTTTTTCACTTTCTCCTGTTGTAGTCTGCGACCCTCCTGCCTGGTCCCTTGTTCTTTGTCATACTGTTGCTCCCCTGCTGTTTAGCGCTATCAGAAGTAGGGGGACAAATCTCAAACCAATTCCCTTGTGGACTGAGAAAAAGAGCTACTTGTAACCTGAGTCGTCATTTTTTTTTTTCCCATACCATTTTTGGCAGCCTTACACCTTTAAAACTCAAACTGAAAACGAATCAATATGGCTACAAGGACGTTTGCCAAGCCTAAACCAGAGAAGAAAAGTGCCATACAACAGGGTCATCAGTAGGATCCTAAGTGAAGTTTGTCATGCTACTAGAACAACTGAGCTACAAAGTAAACAACAGAGATCATTCAGAAAGCTACTGTGGTACAATCTTTCCAGTCGTTTCCCAAGATAATTAATTTAACTACCTATGTACACCGCTCTCCACTTCCACCTTAAATGGTGAATGTAGAAATCATAGTCAGGACTTTCCTTTTACATCGCCTTTAGGAACTTGCGTGCTAGGAATGATTATTTTGTCTTATCGCTTCCTCTGAATTGCTTACCGCAGATGCTACTGATATCAACCTTGCTAGAGAGCAGCAATGCCAGATGAGCCTGTCACTTCAAGTATTAAGTCAAAGTGGTTCCATACTGTGACATTAGTTATGCTGCGCAACATACTTCACGGGGTCTCCTGAAAACCACCCGACCCCTAAACAATGCAAATAGATTGTATTTAATTATGAAACGGGCCTTGAAAATATGTGTGGAACTTAAGCAAGTAACCACAGAGAGAGAGAGAGAGAGAGAGAGAGAGAGTGCGCGCGTGTGTGTGTTTTTTAAAGGCTGTGATTTAGGTGATAAAGTCCCATTTTCCAAAATGCCTTATGGGCAGATTTGCAAAATTATTTAGGAGCTGAGCAATGCATAGAGATGCGAGATTTCCAAAAGTGTGTAGGCCAGTGGTGGGCAACCTGCGGGCCATATGCAGCCCATTGGGGCTCTAGCTGGAGCCTGCAGAATCCTCTCTGCTCTCCTCCCCCATGTGCCTCTCACGCACTGGGGCAGCAGAGCCCTGCACTTCCTACTCCTCCCCCCGCCCCCAGCACTTTGGGAGTGGCCGTCCCATGGGCTGCAGTCTGCTACAGCCAGTCTGAAGCAGCCTCCCCATCACCTGCAAGATCCCGCTTAATCGGTTAACTGGTTGAATGGGATTTTACATCCGTACTGCAGACTTGCCGGCTTTAGACATAATAGTTGGGTCTGCATCCATCCACAGTCCACACAGATGGGCTGCACATATCCATGGATTTGTGGCCCTCCACTTTTCAAGTATTGGCCAATCTCACCCTGACTGGAAACAATTAGGGAACCAGAAATTAGCACCAGAAATGAGCACCATTTTCGTGACTGGCTCTCCTACAAACCTGTGGCTGCCGGGTGCATGCAAGTTACCAGCCTTGAGTTTATGTCCTCTGGCCATGTCCAACTATCTCACGTTTTCCAGTTGACTTTTGGCTACTAAAATTTCCTGCTCCTTTGCTCCCTTAACTTATGTCTAGACTGTATTCCTCTCTCGAAAGAGGAATGCAAATGAAGCAGATCGAAAATGCAAATGAAGTGTGGATTTACAAATCTCGCACTTCATTTACATAATCGCATCCAAGGACTTTTTCGAAAAAGGGTTTAAAAAAAAACCCCCACACTCTAGATGCGATTCTTTAAAAAAAACCACCCTTTTTCAAAAGAACCCGTAGACCTCATTTTTTCAGGAGTACGGGTTCTTTTGAAAAAGGGTTTTTTTCCCCAAAAGAACCCCATTTAGACTGCGGGGGGTTTTTTTTTTTTGAAAAACCCTTTTTCGAAAAAGTGCTTGGACGCAATTATGCAAATGAAGCATGAGATTTAGAAATCCGCCCTTCATTTGAATTTTCGATCTGCTTCATTTGCATTCCTCTTTCAAGAGAGGAATGCAGTCTAGACGAGCCCTTACTTCCCCTATGGCCAAAGTCATCCATGCTGAACGCACTGAAATTGAAGCACTATATGAATAAATGAAAACTTAGCCTGGCCCCCAAGAGCACCACTGCAGTTAGCTGGTTCATTTCACTCTCAGCACAGCGCACCTTTTTTTTTTTTTTTTTTGCGGGGGGGCTGGGGGGAGAGGGAATGGGTTGGCTTGCAGAGATGCTTAGCACCCACAATTCCCAGAGAAGCCAATAGGAGCTGCTGCAGGTACTCAGAGCCTTTGAATAATCAAGCTCATATTAAAAAAAAAAAAAAAAAGAAAAGAAAGTTTGGTTCTTTACAGTCCTATGTAACAAGAGGCTTGTTCTTGCCCCCAAAGACGTCTGAGCCACTAATACTCAGCGTTCACTGGTCATGGGGCAAAGGATGGGAACTGTGATCCAATAGCAGAGCTCTCTCTGGCTTCAGTAGTTCGTGAGACTAGCTCCAAACTCCCCACATTCAGCACTTCATGTAGCTACTCTTGTCTTTAATTCTTGTTGCTGAGATTTTAAGTGACTGCAGTGCTCTTTTTTTTTTTTTTTTAAAGGGCGTTCAGTGCCTGCACCAGCGATGGGCAACCATGAATAGTGAGAGAGCTGCATGAGTGGCTGTCCTTCATCTCAATGAGCTGTGGGCACCCGCGGCCCGCTGGGGTTCCGCCGCGGATTATTTTCGCAGAGCGTAGATCAGAGGCAGATACAAATTTTGTATCTAGACAGGGCTCCGTTGAAAAGCATCTGTTAGCATCTTAATTGTGTGCTGTGCGAAAGAACCCATAAGTCATCAGACAGATGCCAGGCTCCCCTCGCTGTGCTTTATCTGTAATCAAAACCTACCCCCACCTCCATCACCGTGGAGAAAGCTGCATTTGCTGCAGGGCCAGGTCTGGTATAAACTTCTCTGTGGATTGGGGACTCCCAGTGCTTCCCTCTGGCAGACTTTTTTTTTTCTGTGAGATGGCAGCAATTTCTCTTTAAACGTGCGTATGGTTGTGTTGTGGGCATAGGCGGCAAGTTATACGGGTCCATGGGGCCTATGCTTCACCAAGATTCAGGAACGTGGGCCCGGCTCCACGAATGTTTGGACTTGTATTTTCAGAGCCGTCCCGTGCACAGGATGAATGGGACACCCGCCCCAAGCCTCGCGCTTTGGGGGAACCGCGCTTCAAGGAATGTGGGACTCAGGATGTCTTGAAGGGTTAGCAGGGGGCTTGGCACCAGCAGCAGTGAGTGACCTAGCTCCAATTTTCCCCCCCCACTTCACGCCTTCCTTCAAGCCCTCACCCCACCTCTTCCTGCTCCTGCTTCACCCTCCCCTGTCTCTCCCCACCCTGGCTCTGCGCCCCCCAGCCCCATTCCACCGCTTCTTGCAACCTCCTGCCCACCACTTCCTGCCCTGTCTCTCCTCACCCTGGCTCTGCATCTCCAGCCCCATTCCACTGCTTCTCCCAACCTCCTGCCCACCTCTTTCTGGCTCCCACCCCTTCCCCCGAGTGATGCAGGGATCCAACAGGCTTAGGGCAGGAAGGGCTGGGTCTGAGTTGCTTGTTGCAGCACTAGCTCCTCAGGCTGCCCTAGACCACACGTCTCCCCTGAAGCTTGGGACCCCTCCAAAGTGTGGCCCCAGGGCAGTTACCCTGGTGCATCCTGTGGACAGCTCGGCTTGGACCCATTCTGAGTGCCACCAACAATGATACAAACCTGGCGCCCCGGGTCTCGGGGTTTATACACCCCGCGGCAGTTTGGCAGCCGGGGGTTAATGAAGCAGCTGCCAGCCTGCTCAGAGCCGAGTGGAGCCCCACAGCAGCTGTGAGGCTAACAGCATGGGGTGACAGCCAGAGAAGGGATTTCTGTGGCCGAGCTCCCAGAAAACACACTGCTGGAGGCAGGACAAGAGAACAGGACAGGTAGGCAGGTGCCTAGGGAGCAGCAAGGGACTGAGAAGGGCTGGCCCAGGCTGCTCCAACCAAGAGTCCTGAGCTGGGACTAGTGGAGAGGGCTGGAAGCTCATCCCCCACCAACTCCAACCGGGAGCTTTTGGAGGAAAGGGCCTTAATTAGCCCCTAGTTTCCATAGAGGGCTGTTGCCTGCAAGGGGTAGAGATGCAGGGAGGAACAGGGAGGAGGCGTGAGGGAGCACCCCATTTAGCAATCAGAATTTTGGCAGGGCAGTGGGGGGGGCGGTGGAGGGGAGTAGTGCACTCTCTGGGTTCTCCCATGAGTTGCCTAGGTAAGGAGACTATGGCGGTGCGGGCCACAATGGCTCCGGTCACAGCGGGGTCTTGGCAAACACACACTGGGGCCCAGTTCTGGCATGGCCTCGGCGTTAGGGTGTTTGCCTGGGTAAAGCAGCCTGGGCGTTCTAATCCTGGGTTCACCTCCCCTGCTGCCCCAGCGAGAGATAGGATAAAGGGCACCATGAGAGTAAGGTAGTGGGGCAGGTTCTGGTATGGGCTATGGGCTAGCATGCTTGCCTGAGGAGAGCAGGGTGGTGGGCTCTAATCCTGGTTCCCAGTAAGAGGCAGGATGAAGGGCACACTGAGAGTAAGGCAGTGGTGCTAGGTTGGTGTAACCCCCACCTTGCCCCCAGAGCAGATGCCAACAGATGAGATCCCCATATTGTACCTTGGCTATGAAACCCAGAGGCAGTGAGACCATTGAAAGTGAGCACAAAGTCTGCTTTGCAGCTAACCAGCCCCTTGGCTTTTCACTTGGGGTAGAGGCTCATGGCTTTAGCCTAGGGATGAGCAATCATTTTTGATGAGGGTCCACTCCAAAAATTGGGTAAGTGGTCAAGAGCCCAACTCTTCCATGATGTTAATGAAGTGGAGTGGTGTCTGGGATGAAGTTGGGGACAGGTGTGCAGGAAGAGGTGCAGAGAGCTTGGGTGTAGGGTTTTGGGTTGTGACCCAGGACAGGGAGTTAAAGTGCAGGAGGAAGTGGGGTACCAGATGCAGGCTCTGGCCAGGAGGTGCTTACCATTGGTGGCTTCTGGCCACCAGTCCAGTGGGACCCTCAGGCAGGCTCCCTATCTGCCCTGCCCCCACATGCCACTCAAAGCACCTGTCTGCACGGTGCATGCCAGGGGTTGGGGGGGACTCCGTGAGGTACCTGCGCCTGCAAGCATGGCCCAGGTGGTTCCCATTGGCTGGCATGTGGGGGCATGGCAGGCAGGGAGCCTGCCTCAGGGTCCTACTGGGCTATGGGGCATTGGTAGTCCAGAGTATCATGGCGTGCCACATCTGAATGCTTGGCGGGGCCGATTCCAGCCCATGGGCCATATTTTGCCCATCCCTGCTTTAGCCCCCAAAAGGTCCCAAGTTCAGTCCCTCCTGCCAACAACCCAGCCCATTGGCATTAGAGTTGTAGTGTAGTACATGCATTTCCCTTAATGAATGTTTCTTGAAATCCTCCAGGGAAATTCTGCTTGAAACTCAGAGCGTTAGCAACTTCATTGAAAAAAAATTTGGGGGTGGTGGGTTCAGTTTAGGTCAAGCTCGGTAGTTTAATCGTTGATATTTTTACTTTATAAACCTCATTTTCTTGGGTACAAAGGATAAAGAGACACTCTTGACCTATTCATGCCCTAAACTTACTGTGCTTTAAAAATACAAATCCCATTTAGCATCCCTAATGAATATTATTATGATTTACTTGTGTTACCGTAGCACCAGAATCCTATTGTGCTAACTGCTGGACCAAACACAGAACAAAAAGATAGTTTCCTGCCCACAGTCCGAGTACGTGGATTGAGCCAAATCCTGAGCTCATTTCTGCCTCAATTAGGAATCAGAAACTACCCCAACACCTAGGGAGGTGCACACTATGTCTGCAGTCCTGGGGAATAAAGGTGAAAGTATTTTAAAAAGCAGACGGACTGTTCTCTGCAGCTTCTTCGTACAAATCCTGTGCACGAACAGGGAAACGTCTGCTCTGTTTCAACACAGTAACCAACAGGCTAACTGCACTGACATCAGATTTTACTGATAAAACACTGGTGCAAGTAGGATTAGAAGCTTTCTGTCCATATTCAAGGTTTCAGATTTTTGGAGGCTTCTGTAATCAAAAGGCTTGTCTCTGCTACTAGGTGGATCCGAGGGGAAGAGCTTTTCCCATTGGCCATGTGCTGTGTAGACATCACAGTAGTCAGCCTAAGGCACATCCGCTCCAGCTACATCAGTCACGTAGCTGGAGTTGTGCAATTTAGGTCAACTTCAGCCCACAATATAGACCTGCCCGAAATCTAGCCACTTCCATACTCTTTATTAAAATGGTGAATTAAAATTACACTTATGTGGATACTACATAAGATTTGCCTCCCTTTTTAGGGGGCCTATACAGGATGACTAGAGCAGTGGTCCTCAACGTGGTGCCCGTGGGCGCCATGGCGCCCGCTAGGCCATTTCTGTGCGCCCGCCGAGTGATTGGGGCCGGCCCCGCCCCCGGGCATGTGGGAGGTGCCAGCCCCTGGGTGCGCGGTGTATGGGCGGCCCCGCCCCCGGGTGCACGGCGCAAGGGCTGTGCCGGCCCCGGGCACGCGGCACAGGGGTGGCGCCGGCCCCAGGCGTGTGGCACAGGGGCAGCGCCAGCCCTGGGCGCGCGGCGTATGGGCTGTGCTGGCCCCTGGGCACGCGGCACAGGAGCTGCGCCGGCCCCAGGCGCACGGTGCATGGGCACTGCTGGCTCCTGGGCGCGTGGCACAGGAGCGGTGCTGGCCCTGGGCATGCAGCGCATGGGCTGTTCTGGCCCCGGGCGCGTGGCGTATCGGCGTCCCCACCCCGGGCATGTGGCACAGGAGCGGCGCCGGCCCCGGGCGTGTGGCGTATGGGCAGCCCCACCCCTGGGCGTGCAGCACAGGAGTGGCGCCGGACCCCGGGAGTGCGACTCATGGGTGGTGCCAGCACCGGGCACGCGACGTATGGGTGGCCCCGCCCCTGGGCACGTGCGTGGCCCCGCCCCCGGGCAACTGGCGTGTGAGTGACCCTGCCCCCAGGGCGCCCGGCAGCCCCAAAAGGTTGGGGACCACTGGACTAGAGTCTCAGTAGCTTCTGACAGTACATGGAGCGGGGAAAGAAGTCTCTGTCTCCAAGGGCTTTTTTCTGGTTTGGGGTGAGTGCCTGGACTGTGGGTCCTGAATCAAATCACAGATCTGACTGTCACAAAAGTGAAGGGTTACCCATAACAATGAATTACAAAGGCAAGACTATGGTCCTGAGTCTGCCTTTGTTGCACTTGGGTAACCGCGAATCATCAGTGGAGTCACACAAGGATTATGTTGGTGGCCTGAGATAGGAGTCAGCCTCAGTAGTTGTACAGCAACCAGGGGCGGAGTTTCAAGAGAGCAGGGGGGCAGAAGCTGTGCACACCAGGACGTGGCTTGCATTTCTTCCTGGTCCCTTGCCGATAAGGGAGCGAGGGGAAAGTATTTGGATTCCGTGCAAGCCTCTCATGCCTGGCTGGTGCCAGGAGGGGGCAGAGAAGTAAATCACAGAATCCAAGTACTTTCCCCTCGCTCCCTTATCGTCAGGGGACCGGGAAGAAAAGCAAGCCATGTCTTGGTGCGCACAGCTGCTGCCCCCTCTGCTCTCTTGAAACTCCGCCCTTGACAGTAACTTACATCCTGGTTCTCTTTCAGCTGACTTCCATAAATTATTTGGAAAGAAAGCTGGGCTATATCTACACTGCGCTGTTTTGTGCAAGAAATATGCAGATGAAGCGAAGCGTGGAATATTGCTGTGCCTCATTTGCATAATTAATGAGCAGCTGCTTTTTGCGCAAGAGGCTTCTGTGCAAAACCCCCCTCTTGCACAAGAGCTGTTCTGCTTTTTTCCAGGAAGAACAGTTCTTGCACAAGAGGGGGTTTTTGCACAAAAAGGAACTGTGTAGATGGCTCCTTTTTGCGCAAAAGCCTCTTGCGCATAAAGCAGCTGCTAATTAATTATGCAAATGAGGCACGGCAATATTCCACGCTTTGCTTCATTTGCATATTTCTTGCGCAAAACAGCGCAGTTTAGACGGAGCCCTAATGTTTTGCAATAGTTTCTTTTTAAGGTGAGACTATTGTATTCATATAAATAGTGCATCCCCACTAAGGTCAGACTAGCTTTCCCAAAACACTCCTGCATGATCTTCCAACAGATTGTACCTCTGTCCCTGATCTCCTCAGCAGGACCTCCATTTGTGGAGTGTGGACTCATCTGAAATGAAGTCTGACTTTGGCCCTGTAAGACACATGCCGTGTAATAGCTCAGCTTCAGTCACAGCTCTAACTTTAGCAATTTGGCCATAATCGCCATATTTTTGATGAGGGAGGGGGAAAGGATTTTGTTAATTTGTCTGGTAGCAGTTAGAACATGACTGATTGAGAATATTATTTGAAAAATCAGGACTTTCCGTGGCGCATGACAGGACTGAAAGTGATCTTGGGAAATCTGTGCAAAATCAGGTTTATTAGGTCTTGCATTGCAGTGCAAAGAGCGCAAGAGGCATGATATGGTCAAGGAGTTCTCTGTTTGTCTCCTTTTGATCTTTGCATTGTAGTAATAACATTTTTGTACACCCGTTCTCGCTCACATACACGGAAAACACCTTCTGCCTATGAAAATCAATTGTCAACAAAGCAGTGTCACTTACAGGCAGAAAATATGATTTTCGTGGAAAGAGGGCTATAATTCATGGCAAGCCAACAATCAGGGAATTGTGGATATGTGGCAATGATTTGGGATACAAAAATACGTTTCGCGGGAACTAGGTTATGATAGATTGAGTTTGTACGACATGGGAATTCACTTAGTATCCTGAGTGTGCAACGTCTAGCAAAACGTGCAATCCTGGCATGATTTCTAGATAATCAAGGGCATGTAATTTTGAGACTGCAGAGGGACATTTAGTGCTAAGTTCTGCCTAAGTCCACATCACCATGGTTCCATATGGACGTCTCTGGGCAGAATTTGGCCCTGGTAGTTGATGTTGAACTCTGGCATTGTCCAGCTTTCTTCCTTTATCACAGAGTGAATCGGACAGGCCCTAGACCAATGTCAGAATGTACAATATCTCAGCCTGATTTCAGTGCTCCGCTTCCAGGCTACGTCTACACAGCTTCCCTCTTCCGCAAAAGCCTATGCAAAAGAAGTGCGGATTAGCATATTGCTGTGCTTCATTTGCATAATTAATTAGGAGCCATTTTTGCACAAGAGGTTTTTCTGCAAAAAGGCGCCATCTACACAGTGTCTTTTTGCGCAGAAACTGCCTCTTGTACAAGAGACGTTCTTCCTGAAAAAATGAGGAATAACAGCTCTTGTGCAAGAGGGGGCTTTTGTGCAAAAAGGTGCTGTGTAGACGGCGCCTCTTTGTGCAAAAACCTCTTGCGCAAAAACGGCTCCTAATTAATTATGCAAATGAAGCGCGGCAATATGCTAATCCACGCTTCATTTGCATAGGCTTTTGCAGAAGAGGGAAGCTGGGTAGATGTAACCTCAGTCAGTGCTATCCCCTGGGCCACCTTTGCTAGCAGGGCTTCTATGACGCCCTGCCCTCCCTTATGCATGTGAAGGAAGGTATCAGTCCAGACCCACCCTGTTCTCCCCCAGGAGTGAGTTCTTGCCAGCACAGCAGCCCTTACTTGTTCAGGGTATAAGGCCAGTTCTGCACTGGGGGAGGAAAGTCAGCTTTGGTACGCAACTCCGGCTATGAGAATAGTGAAGCTGGAGCTGATATGCCTTAAGTCAAATGTCTGTGGCGTCCCCATTGTGGGAGATCAATGAGAGAAACTCTCCCGTTGACTTCCTTTACTCCTCACAACCTTGTAGAGTACCGGGGTCAATGGGGAGCCATCAGTGTTGATTTAGCAGGTCCTTGCAAGACCCACTAAATCGAACCCCAGGAGATAGATCTCTGGAGTTTTGATCTTCGGGTAAGTGTAGACAAGGCCTGAGCGTAGTTTCGCTTTCCTTGTGCCTGTGAGTTGAATTCAGCTCCCCACAGATTCTGTCATGGAGACACGTAGTGCAGATCAGGCTGTTGATGGAGACCTCTCCTTTCTCCATCAGGCTCTGCTGCTTTTCTATGTCCTGGTACGAAGCCCCAGAAACTCCTTAGCTAGGTAGCAGCTCCTCCAGCTCTTCCTAATTCAGATTCCTCAGCCTGGTGAGCTCTCATTTCAGCTCCCAGGGAGGGAGAGCTGCATTCCTCCAACCCTAGCAGAGTGGGCAGCTCTCCTTCTGCTTTTAACAGCGCCGGAAGAGTTGCTTTCCCCTCCGGGCCTCATTCAGGCAATCCTCTTATTGACATCAGAGTTTTGCTGGAGTGAGGCCAGCAGCATCAAATCCTTCAAAATCAATAACATGCAGCACAGCATGAGTGAGGAGTGTTAAATATTTCTATATAGCTCAGAACATACAATGGGTTACCTCACAACAGCTGCAGCGTACAGTACAGTTCATAGGCAAAATCACATCCACATTGCAGATACCGAGGATCAGTTTCCAAAATAAAAGCAGGGACAGGAAAGGGGTCTTTCAGAAATTGCTCTTCTTGGTGAATTTAAAAGAAAGAAAAAAGAACTTTGCCTAGGTCATGTGCTATATGCTTTGCTGATTCAGCCCCTGTTTTAACCTCATTAACAAGTTGAACAAATGTGTTACTCCTTGCCAAGTCTGCTAATGGTTGTTTTGAACCTCAAGTCCGGGGTGGAAAATCATTTATCAGGAACTGTTAAATGCTGCAAATAATCCCCAAGAATATTATTGTACTGTAACATTGATTAGCAGAATTGATTGAAGCCAGGCAGTTTTCACCTGAACATGGTCAGGAAGAATAATTTTTTTTAGCTGGAGCAGCAGCAGGGCCTTTAAAAAACCAGTTGCTGACTTTAACTGATCCAGTTTTTAGTATTTAAACCACTACAAGATTTACCTGGCATTGCTTGGGCCCTTAAGTCAAATAAGTTTTATTTTTCTTCATTTAAATCATTGTTCTGGGGTGGCGGGGTTCAGGATGCAGGCTGCCCCGGGGAGAGGGAACAACCCCCGCCCTCTCTCAATGCAGCAGTGTGGGGCCAGGTGAGAAGTCTCTGTCCCTGGCTGCTGCAGCTGCCTCCAGCACAGCTGGGGGAGGGGTGCACAGACAGTAGATGGACAGACCAATGGGATTATAGCTGTCTCAGTCCCCAGTATAACTCCCTCCTACCAAACCCCTCCCTTTCCATTTTATGAGAAACAATCCCATTCCAGGCACATCCCATTGTCCTGACACAACCAAACCCTGACCTTGCTTTAAGTTATGATAAGAGGAAGCTGCATTCCAAATTTGGTGGTCCTAATTTTAATGTACTGTTTAGGAAGAGTTCTTGAACAAATGGACTCACAGATGGACAGACGCATAGTTCTAAAATATATAGTAAGACTTTGAAAGAGTCTTCGGAGGCCCAATCCTACTTGCCTTGAGGACAGAGGGAAAAGATTGGGCCTTAAAACTGGCAGGGTCTCTGTGGATCTAATCCTCCTAGGCTGTTAGAGAAAGTAACATAAGTTTGCCCTCTTAACAACATTGTCTGGTATAGCCTCTTCCTATGTTAAACCCTAGGGGTGAAGCTAAGCTTTGTGAGGATTCCCTGCAGAGCATGAAATCCTGGTCAGTTGCTACCAGTGGCAAAACTCCCACTGAGTTTGATAAGGCCAGGGTTTCACCCAGAGTCACATGTCACCAAGGGACATCATTTACCTCCTTATTCCATAGAACAGGTTGTGGGAGTGGAGGGGATGCTCCCAACATGGACACAAGAGCCACGAGTACCAACCTCAAGGTTAGAAACCAGGGCATAAACCCCCAGTTGGTTGCCATGAGTTATACATAGGGGGTGTGTCTCGACTACATGGCTCCATCGACAGAGCCATATAAAGTAGTTTACCTGACATAGTCAATGAAGCAGGGATTTAAATAATCCCCGCTTCATTAAAATAAAAATGGCCACCGCACTGTGCCGACAATCAGCTGATCTGGCACAACGCGGCAGTCTAGATGCGGATTGGTTGACAAGGGAAGCCTTTGTCGACCGCTCCCTTATGCCTCGTGAAACGAGGTTTATAGGAGTGGTCGACAAAGGCTTCCCTTGTCGACCGATCTGCATCTACACTGCCGCGCTGTGCCGGATCAGCTGATTGCTGGCACAGCGCGGTGGCCATTTTTTATTTTAATGAAGCAGGGATTATGTAAATCCCCGTTTCATTGACTATGTCGGGTAAACTACTTTACATGGCTCTGTCGACGGAGCCATGTAGTCTAGACCCACCCTTAGATTTTACCAACCAAATTCACCAAGTTTTTCTCCCCTTCCTGCTATGTGTTCTGAGCTACAAACTTAGCTGATGGGAAGAGTCTACCTGGAGGACTCCTCTTCATGGGGAAGAGCAGAACAATAAAAAGACTGCATTGTTGAGGGTTTCTTAGCCCAGATGTAGGGGGTTTCCAGTTTTCAGAACCAACCACAGCCCCCTTTGGTGTCGAAGGGTCTTCTCTTTCTGGAGGGTTTAAATTGTCTCTGCAGAAGGGCAGCTCTTCGCACTAAGTAATGTCCTCTCCAGTATTACTATTCATACAGTCGCAGGCTTGCAGTACAAGCCCTCAGATATTACGTTATTATATGGAACACAGATATTCCAAATACAATTAATTAATACAGCAACTCACAAGCATTCAGTAAAACCTAAACACGAAATACAGTGTTATTGTTTGAATTCCCGTTTGATCAATATTTACCCATGAGTGAGCCAGACAGACCCTGGCTATGTGTCTGTCAGTGAGATGTGGTGAGGTTGGCATTAGCTGACACCTGACCTGTCAGCATGGCAGTGCCTGCTCTTCCCCCCCCCCCCACCCCCCAGGGATCCCTGGAATCAAGGACCTCCATATGGAGGTTGTGGTCCTGGATCCTGGCTGCGTGGATTGAAGCAGCGGTGGGCAACCCGTGGCCCAGCAGGGTTCTGGGTGTGGCCACGAGACATTTTGTTGACCGTTGCCCACACGCAGCGTTGCCAGATTCTGTCTGCGTAGTTTTTTTTCCTACTGGCATTACTCAAGTGACACGCATGTGAAGCCAGGGCTCATGAAGGGAGGTGTGTGCTGATCACATGCAACACTGACGGTGAGAGCCGTGCACTCCTTCTGCAGCCGCTCAAAGCGCTGCTATGGTTCAGTCGGCACCCCCTGCATATTCTAGATATGCAAATGCAGCGAGCAAAACTACCCCAGCCCGGGAGACCGTCTTGGTTAGGACAATTCTTGGTTAGATGGAGGGCTACTCGTGCAGCCCACTCACTAGCCTACTTTCCCATTGGCTGATATAAAGGCTCCTCCTTAAATATGACTGTGTTCTTAGCACTGTAGAAGCTGGACGTTAAAATGCAGTTAACTTGGGCTCTTACTGAGGTGTTCTCCTAACCCTCCTCTGGTCCACAGAAAACCCTCTCTCCTGAGTTTGGTGGTTCTTTACACTCAGGCCAGCTGGCGTGCTGAAGGGTATAGGCTTAAGCTTGAGTTATGCTTTCACCTGGCCTGGTAACCTGTCTACTTAGCATTGAGGCCACTGGCTAAATCGTTCAAGTACTGATCGTCCCTGAGTGCCCAGAACAGACACGTTTTTCCACAGTTTACTTACAGGCTACATCCACACTGCCGGCTTTGCCTGCAGTGCCTATGCAAATGAAGCGCAGATTAGCATATTGTCATGCTTCATTTGCATAATGTATTCAACCATTTTTGTGCAAGGGGTTTTTGTGCAAAAACAAGCAGCATGGACTCTTTTTTTTGCGCAAAAACCCTGTTTTGCTTAAGATCTTCATGCCTCTCTTGGAGGTTTTTGTGCCAAAAAAAAAAGTCCACACTGCTTGTTTTTGTGCAAAAACAGCTTGAATAAATTATGCAAATGAAGGGGCAATATGCTAATCTGCGCTTCATTTGCATAGGTACTGCCGGCAAAGCCGGCAGTACAGACAAAGCCATAGTGACTCAGCTTCCTGCAGCAGAAAGAACCAGGGGATGTGTCATTGGAGATCCTAGTGACACATGGGGAGCCGGGTACAGATCAGGACACAGTAATTCAAGTTAGGCTTTGCAGGGTGGCTGCTCACACCCTGGCCAGGATGACCCAGGTGCTCAGACTGGGGTATTGATCACCCAAGTGAACTTTGCAGTGGGGGCATACTCTAAGGAGCAGACACGAGCACCCATACCCATAGCATGGTGCCATGCAAGATAAGTACATCATGGTTATTCCAGTACTCCACAGCTCAGAGATCTGGATGCTCTTTGAAGTTATCAGAGAAAATACTAACATTTTCCAGTCAACTATTTAGTGTCTTGGAATCCAACATAGCTACAGCAATTAAAAATCACCACTAAAGTGAGAGAAAGCTGAATAGCAATGTAATGTCTGGGAAGAATTTAATGAGCTGGGCTGTTTCACTGAAGAACGACCTAATATGTGGAGTGAATCAGTGTTTGTAATTATAAAGTGAATAAGTGATAAGCATCAAATGAATTGTTTCAGAACTCTCTTTGTTGACTTTATTCCATGATAAGGAACACTTGCTGGGTGACCTTGAATATGGCGAAATAACTCATGCTAAACGCATTGCTACAAAGTTGGCATTTTGGCAGGACTTTGATGTAGGTCGTTTTATTACCAGGCTGAATCAAACTACAAACTGATCTCATACTCATGCCAAGAATGCTAATAATAAACTGATCAATGAGGTGCTGGATTGTTCAAGAGAAGGTGATCAGGGAAAAATGCAGACAGAAAATCACTGGAATTCCAAGGGGTTGAAGTGTCAGCCTTTATGCTGCGAGGGATTATATTGCTTGCATTAGTGCAAGTTTTCTTCATTCCAGGGCATTCTAGCTGTGTGTCAAACAGGACAGTGTCAGAACGTACACACTCATCTTTATTTTTCTTGACCTTTCCGTGGAAGTGATTTTTATAGTTCTATTAACTAGTAAGATCATTTGCAAACCACTGTACAAAGTTTATTATGAAGAACGCCTTGGGGATCATTGTCTCTTATAATGTGGAATGTTAATAGAATGAAAAATTAAATTAAACTCTAAAGATTATGGCAAGACAAGACTTCTCATTTTATATAGGAGAATTTTAAATTTTTACTTGCAATGGTAATATTTTGGAGTAATACCCTACTCTGACCTTTTATATGGATGCTATAGATCTGATTCAGAGCAAAGACATCAACAGCGTTCCTGATTATATCCACTCTAGAATAAATTGGCATATGTCAAACTAGCCTTCCACTTAAAGCAGGGGCTTTCTGTATCTTTTACATACAGGGCCAGTCAGAAGTAATTCCATTGATTTAAATGGCTTTACTCCAGTGAGGTTAGATTTGGGGCTCTGCTCTATTTATTTAATAAGTTCTGTTCTGCATTGGGCAGGATTTTGGGCAAAAAGACACATTTGGATCAAACCGACTCAGAAAGTTGGTGGTCTCCAAAAGGGAAAGCTAGAGGTTGGGTTGGGGTAGGGAATCAGTATAAGAAGAGCCCTGCAAGTCTGTGGATATCTGCTTTATGTCCGTGGAATCAGATGCAGATATCCCTGGGCCATATTTGTGGATCCCAGATTGGAAGCAGATACAAATTTTGTATCCACTCTGGGCTCTAGGCATGAGTCTCAGGGGGAATTTTTGTTTCCATTTCTCTTGGACTTCCAGACAAAAGCTAAGATGTGCATGGTTTTACCATCTAGCACAGCAGTTCTCAAACTTTTTGGTCCGCAACCCACCCCCACTAATGCAGACCTGTCCGCAGACTACCAGCCAACCACCCATGATGACAGAATGGGTGAAAGAGGGAGTGAGGTGTGGGGTCTGGCCAGGAAGTAGGGTGCAGGAGCAGACTGAGGTAGGGAAGTAATAGTGTAGTTGATTAACCGATAAGCAAAAGCATATCAGTTAATGCTATAGACTACACACATTTCCCTTCCCCGCCAGCAATTCTTTTAGCAGGCTGGCCAGCAGCCCAGCTCAGTCCTGGCTTGTGATGGGTCTGGGACCTACTCCTGCTGCGCTCTGCATTTAAAGTATATTAGGAGTCGGGTGGGCAGTCAGCCCGGCTCAGTTCCGGCTCATGCTAGATCCAGGATCTCAGATCCTCCCCGGACAGGGGCTGCTGCTACCTCTGTATCAGAGGCAGCAGTGCGGGGCAAAAGGCAGCCAGTCCGGGAGGGGAGCTGGCAGACCAGCTCTGACCTGGCACCCTGTGCTGCTGCCTCTGATACAGAGGCAGCAGCACGGAGTGGCAGGGGGCTCCCTGGGAGTGGGGCTGGAGCGCACTGACTGCTGCCCCCACCCCGAGGGACTATAGAATAGTTGACTAACCGATGAGAATTCATGAGGTTACTCGACTATTCAATTAACTGATATTTAACATCCCTAGATTGAGCAGGGAGGCCTGGGTCAGAGGAAGGGTTCAGGAAGGGGGTGGGGTGTCTGGGAAGGAGGGTGCAGGAGCAAGGTGGGGATGCAGAGTCTTTGCAGGAGGTGGGTGTGTGAGGAGGATGGGGGTGCACAGTCTGAACATGAGAGGGATAGGGGGCGTTTACCTGGTTCCGTGCCTCTTGCCGCTCCCTGGCATGGCCCCCTACTGTTCCCATTGGCTATGATTCTGGCCAATGGGAGCAGATGGGAAAGCCTCCATGAGAGCAGTTTCCTGCACTGCCATTCCCCAGCCGGGGGGAGGGGGAGCAGCAGCACACAAAGCCACTTCTTCCCCCTGCGAGCTAGATTTGGCCCTCAAGGCTCGCCCCCTCCTCCCCCAGCAGTGGGAAACCAGTGCTGGCGCTCCAACTACGTGAGGGAAGGGGAGCGGGGCTGGAGCACCAGCGCAGGGCTCCCCACTGCACTGGGGGCGAGCCCCGAGCCCGTGGCCCACCTGCAAGATGGTCGCAGACCACTCGTGATCCATGGACCACACTTGGAGAACCACCGAACCACTCGTAAAATGGGGTGTTCACTGAGGGGAAAAGCAGACTTTGCCTGTTTCATGTTTTCTTGTCAAAATTATTTTGTCATAGTGAAACACGTATCTTTCACATTTCACAGTCTGGTGAAAACAAGACATTTTGTGCAGCTGGTAGGAGGGAGGCAAGCTTCTTTTGTGCTGTGTAACAGTAGACACCTATTTAAGGGCTGTAATGTATCACTTTCTCTACCTAGCAGACAGCTGTTTGAGGCATAAGATAAGCCTCAGAATGCTTCTATGTCTGTTGCCATTTAAGCTTAAATAATAGACCGGTAACACACTGAAAATGCCAATCAGTTTCATAAACTGCTTAGCTGACAGAAATCCTTATAGGGGAGGGAACAGAAATGTCTCATGGTCAGCCTTCTGCCTCACAATATATTCTTTACCCACGGGCTAAAATAATCACCCAGTTTAAAAAAAAAAGTGTTGCACAGTTTTATAGAGAGAAGATGGCATGTGGTTTTAAATATTAAAAAGGGAACAGAAAAATCACAGACTCGTTGCTCTAGATTCTCTCCCGTGTATCAGTGTCAATGAACTAACACTAGTGTCAGTGAGAACAGAATCAGCTTTTAGGCTAGAAGTAGGCATGGTACATGCAAATGCTCTTCATCGTACTCTGTGCAGCTCTCCCAGCTTATTGACCTTAATATTGACCCTTAACTCTACTGCTGGTCCATGCTCTTATCTCCTCCTGAGCGTAGATTACCAAATGTCCTGAAATGTCTTTGCTTTATTATATGCTGGCTCACATTTCTTTACACATGGATTTGATCCCATGCCTACCGACCAAAAGAATGTCTGTCTTTGGAAACGCTTATGAAAATAAAATCAATGAACAAAATAGAGTCAGACAATTAGCGCCTAGAGTATTAGTGATTAATATTTCATACTCCCTGCAATGCTGTCCAAACAAAAGAGATGAAATATGAATGAACTGCAGTTTTGACACACGCAGAACCCACAAAGGAAACAAGCTAATAGGGAGTTCCTGCCATTCTTACAGTTAGGCAAAATTCACGTTGATGGCAATGCAGGATTTGAGTGTCCAAGGTCTGTAAGTTTCGTCCTACAGTTAGGATGCTAGGAAAACCACTTACCAGTCGAAGCTGGAGAAAATCATGTGTGAAATCTGCACAGTGCCTCTGATGAGCCAAACCCAGGATTCTCAGCATTGTGGCAACCTGAAGTGTAATGCCAAATTGTGCTGAAACAAGGCTGAATAGATCCTAGCTGGCAACAAATCCGATTCATTACTGGCAGATAAGAGAGCCCTGCTGTCGTTGTTTGGACCGGGCCTATTTTGTGTGGATCCTAGCTAGTGGTCATAGAGCAATTTCCCCGCAAAACACCCAGCATTGGCCACTGTCGGAAGTCAGAATACTGGGCTAGAGGGACCATTGGTCTCACCTAGTTGGGCAGTTCTTATGTTCACATGATAGTTACTCACCGGTTAATGTGGAAAGAGTTTGGTGATCATTAGAGCGCTGCACATGTGTGGAGATTGGCTTTATATCTGCGGGGATCCGCACCCACATCTGTGAATGCAGATATCCCCAGCTCGTTTGTGCAGATGTGGAGACAGATACAAATTTTGCATCTAGCGCCTTACAGATTTGCAGATGTGGATGCCGATATCCACAGCTCATTTTTGTGGTTATGGATGCAGATACAGATACCAATTTTATATCCGTGCAGGTCTCTAAGTGATCACAGTGCAATATCCCCAAAAGAGACCCCCACATAATAGCCTGGTTTTAAAAACCACTAAGAGAGGGACATTTTAGTTATGAAAAACTTGATGCCCTTGAAAAGACAGCACTATGTGTAAAATGATTTCTTTTCCTGAGGCTATTTTTACAAATCTGTTTTGGAGCTTAATACATATTAAGACAGAGGGTTTTTTTAATTTTCTTTTGAGCTCTAGCACTTTTGTCTGACTGTATTGTAAGAAGCTGGCATTCTCTAATTACCATCATAAGGGTCAATTTGGTAAAGGTTTTATTTATTATTAAGTAAAATTTCTACACAAAGTAATTACTGGTGTCAGGTATTTTTTTTTTAATTGCAGAAAGCCATATTGGGATATGAGCTTGTTTTATGTCTTATCAAGAGAGACCTATATGGTTACTTTAAACATCTAATATTAATTAAAATCTGCAAGTAGTGTTTTTGTTTTTTTCTAAGAAAATATTGACCTTTATGATGCAATTGAAGTGTGCGCGTACCAATCATGTCACACATTTGACAATGCCATGTGGCGTTTCTCCTTCATAGCTCTCTGCACAGAAGAGTGTGTGCATGGAAGATGTGTATCTCCAGATACCTGTCATTGTGAACCTGGCTGGGGAGGTGTTGATTGCTCCAGTGGTAAGTAGATGCCCAGTTAAAAACATGGATATATTAAAGACACACAGGGTATGTCTAATCTTGCTCCCTATCTTGAGATAAGGATGCAAATGTAGTGTACCGAAATTGCTAATGAAGCGCGGGATTTAAATATCCCGCGCTTAATTAGCATAATCGCGTCGGGGCGCCATTTTGAAATCGCGTTATTGCAAAATAAAATGCCCCATGTAGCAGCATTATTTCGAGAGAAAACTCTGTTATGAGGAGTAACAGTTATTTCGAGAGAAGGGTTGTCTCTCGAAATAACGCTGCTACACGGGGCGTTTTATTTCACAATAAAGCGATTTCAAAATGGCGCCCGGACGCGATTATGCTAATTAAGCGCGGGATATTTAAATCCCGCGCTTCATTAGCAATTTCGGTACACTACATTTGCATCCCTATCTCAAGATAGGAAGCAAATGTAGACGTACCCACACTGTTTTTAAAAACAAGTCTGTAAGAAATCGGTGGCTTAGGACACAGTTATCTTAAATAGAAAATGAGAAACGTTAGTTTCGTTATTTTTGCAACAGTTAATTAATTTGGGGCATGATTCCTGCCCTGCTAATAAAGAGGTGATGGCTTTCATTTTCTTTGTTCCTGTCTTGATAAAGCTTTATTGAATGAAGTAGAGGGCCTTTTTAAACTCTTTATTTCCTGTTAGTCAAACATTAATGATAGATGCTCATACAAGACTGTCTCAGAAGTGAAATTGCTTTGCCTTGTGTTTTAGCCATGCCAAAGTCCTCATCAAAATATTTCCTGTGAGGGACATAAATTCTGGAGGAAATCTTGGACCTGTGGAAGCCAATGGAGTTTTGCCATTGGTTTCAATGGAGCCAAGATTTCACCCACTGATTCTATGCTTTCACTCTTGTCTTCCATCTGAAATGCAGGAATGGATGATGGTAGCTGGTGGGTATGATGCTTATTTTAGATATCTTCATTAGAAGATTAATTTGTACTTTAGGGCTCAAGTTGTTCAGTGAGAGAAAGTTGCATTGCTGTTCTTAGTAAAATAGGTTTCTGCCGATGTGATTATTTTATGCTCGAATGCAATGGCTAGTTTTATTTCCAGAGTAAACAATGGGGAGTTATGCAGTGTAGGCTCTAGCCATTAACGGTATAATGGAAATAAGTTTATATGAAGGCTCTTTGAGAGTCGGGAGAGTTTGTAAAGCTGCATCTGGAATCCATTTGGAAGCACTTGGAAGAGAGGAAAGTGATCAGAAATAGTCAACATGGATTCACCAAGGGCAAGTCATGCCTGACCAACCTGGTGGCCTTCTATGACAAGGTAACTGGCTCTGTGGACATGGGGAAGGTGGTGGATGTGATATACCTTAACTTTAGCAAAGCTTTTGATACAGTCTCCCACAGTATTCTTGCCAGCAAGTTAAAGAAGTATGGATTGAATAAATGGACTGTAAAGTGGATAGAAAGCTGGCTAGATCGTCAGGCTCAATGGGTAGTGATCAACGGCTGAATGTCTGGTTGGCAGTCGGTATCAAGTGGAGTGATCCAAGGGTTTATTGGGGCCGGTCTTTTTCAACATCTTCATTAATGACCTGCATGCGGGGATGGATTGCATCCTCAGCAAGTTCACGGATGACAATAAGCTAGGGGGAGATGTAGATATGCTGGAGGGTAGGGATAGGGTCACAGTGACCTAGACAAATTGGAGGATTGGGCCAAAAGAAATCTGATGAGGTTAAACAAGGACAAGAGTCCCAAGCACTGCTACAGGCTGGGAACTGACTGACTAAGCAACAGTTCGGCAGAAAAAGACTTGGGGATTACAGTGGATGAGGGCCTGAATATGAATCAGTTGTGTGCCCTTGTAGCCAAGAAGGCAAACAGCATATTAGGGTGCATTAGGAGGAGCATTGCCAGCAGATCTAGCGAAGTGATTATTCCCCCTTATTCGGCACTGGTGAGGCCACATCTGGAGTATTGCGTCCAATTCTGGGCCCCCCTTTACAGAAAGGATGTGAACTCATTGGAGAAAGTCCAGCGGAGGGCAACAAAAATTATTAGGGGGCTGGAGCACATGACTTACATCCAGAGGTTGAGGGATTTGAGCTAGGGAGGTGGTGGAATCTCCATCCCTGGAGGTTTTTAAGTCCTAATTTGACAAAGCCCTGGCTGGGATGATTTAGTTGCAATTGGTTCTGCTTTTAGCAGGGGGTTGGATTTGATGACCTCCTGAGGTCTCTTCCACCCCATGACTGTATGATTTAGAAAGATGCTGTAAGTCACTGAGCGAATGGACCTTTCATTTTGGTTTGGGTTCCTCCCATCACTCTACCAAATTGATTGGAAGTTGGAAAAAGACATCTTGTTAACAAACATCAAAATAATAGACAGGGACACTGTAAAGAGAGACACATTAGAAATATTGATAGGCTCAAAGGGCAGTAGCAGTTCAATATCACCCAAGGGTAAAACAGTTCCTGAGATTGCACCATGTTTCTTGAAGCCAATGGGATGGAACTTTGGCTGATCACAGACATTATGAATGTTCTGTCTTCTGCTCTGGCAATGTCACTCCAATTACAGGAGGAAAGACATTTGTGGGAGAGAGTAGGAGGCTCACGAGGACAGATGGATTCACTCTATGTAGGAGCTGGGAGGGCCTGTAAGGCCAGGTCTATACCAAACGCGAAGATAGAATCAAGATACACAACTCCAACTATGTTAATTATGTGCCTGGAGTCAACATACCTTGACATGAGTTTCTCTGCCATCCCCACAGTTGGAGGCTGAAGGGAGCAAATGTTCTTTGAGTGATGTCTCTGTGGGTGCTCCACTATGGTGTTGGGTCATCCTGGCACTGCAGATCGGAGTTTTCCCTAGCAGTAGCCAACTGGACTGTGCATGCTCAGAAGGCGCCTTGTTCCGTTTACACCCTTCTGCCCGCGCGCACGGTCTGGTTCCCGCCAGTTCCTTTGTTGCTGCTCTCGGTCGAAGACAGAGTGAGCTCCTCTCCTCAGATATTCTAGTCAGAGATAAAAAATTAGTTAATAATTAATAGTTTTAGTAGTTTCTAGTTATTTGTAGTTATAGTTAGTATTTAAAAGTGCGACACTTGTCACGAGCCCATGCCTGCTTCTGACGGGTGCTCTTCTTGTATTAGGTGCCTTGGCAAGGCATACATACCTCAGAAATGCCTGCACTGCTCAAAGCTGACTGCAAGAGCACGCCGAGATAGGGAGATGTGGGTCCGCATGCTCCTATTTGATTAAGCACTTCAGCCATTGGACTCTACATCATCCACAACCCATTCAGACCCTATCAGGGCTCAAAAACAGAGAACCACTTCCCCAAGTTTGGGCTCCTTGGCTAAAAAAGGAGCCTCGCCAGTGCCCTCTGTTCCACCAGCTTCAACAAGTCGAGTTAGTACGGGGGACAAGCCCGGAACATTTGGCATTGTGGCTTCTCAGTCTAAGGCTGCCTCGGAACCAAAAGCATGACACAAAACATCATTGGTGCTGACCATGGACGTGTCATCTCACCATCCAGCACTGGCAACAGCATCAGCACTGGCAGTCCCATGGCCGAAAACCACGGGAGTCCCTCAGGAGCTCCAAAATAAAGTAGAGGACCTCCCATTTGATAAACAGAAATTATTTGCTGAGAAGACTGATGAGGTCCTTCAAGTAAAGACTCCAGAATGATCCTTCATACCCTCGGTATGTACACGCCCCCATATCAGTGTTTGTGGTATATGCCTTACCAGAGGCACCATGACTTCTCCTATTCGAGATATCAGCAATGGGGGTTCAATCAATCCTGAACGCGGTAGTGACACCAGAGAAGGTGTCCTCAAAATAATCGCAATGCCAACCAACTGTCAAACAAGCAGCAGGTTTGACTTCCTGGTTGAGGCCCTTTTACTATCATTGGGCCTCCATCACATCTGATTGTTGGGTTCTCAAGACTGTCGCAGTCAGGTACACCATCCCTTTCACAGCACTACCTGCAACCTCCCCCATATCTCTCTTCAGGGATCCTTCCCACGAAGACTTACTAAAACAGGAGGTCTACCAACTCCTCTCCATTGGAGTAGTGGAAAGGGTACCAGACATGTTCAGAGGCAAAGGCTTCTACTCGCACTACTTCCTCACGCAGTCACGCAGAAAAGAACAGGTGTTTGGAGACCTATTCTCGATCTCTGAAAACTCAACTGATACCTTCGAAAATAGTGATTCAAAATGGTAACCCTGGCATCGATAATCCCAGCATTAGACAAAGGGGATTGGTTGGCAGCCCTCGACCTCCAGGACACTTATTTTCACCTTACCATCCATCCCGCTCACAGGTGGTTCCTTCAGTTCACAGTCAGTGTAGAGCACTTCCAGTATTGCGTACTACCCTTTGGCCTCTCCTCTGCACCCAGGGTGTTTTCGAAGATACTCGCAGTAGTAGCAGTGTACCTATGTCGACAAGGGATTATAATCTTCCTTACCTCGATGACTGCCTAATAAAGGGACCATCTTCTGCAGAAATGCGCCACATGATATTCATAGCGAGACAGACATTCGAATTGCTTGGACTTATCATCAATGACCAAAAATCTACGCTCCAGCTGGCACAGGCCCTAGAATTTATAGGCGCCTGATTGGACTTCACGGGCATGCCTGCCTCTCCAAAGGTTCCAAGCAATCCAAGACTTTGGCACGATGGTCACCATGAGCCCCACAGTACCAATACTTACCTGCCTTCAAGTCATGGGCCATATGGCGGCCACAACATATGTACTCTACCACATATGACTGCATTTCCGGTGCCTTCAGCACTGGCTGGCATCTGTGTATACCCCTTCAAAACACCATATACACAAATGAGTCACTCCTCCACCCAATATGATAATCTCCCTCATGTGGTGGACTGAGTCATGCAACCTTCTGATGGGAGTCCCATGCCATTGAGTCCAACAGTCCATCCATATTACCATGGGGAGCCCACGTGCATGGTGTGTCCTCACAGGGACGATGGATGGCACGAGAGGCAACCTTCCATATAAACCTCTTGGAGCTGAGAGCAGTTTTCAACGCGTGCAAGCACTTCAGGGCACACATCTGTGACACCACCATCAGCATACTTACCGACAACATAACCACGGTGTATTACATAAATCGCCAGGGGGCACCTGCTCCAACTCCCTCTGCAGTGAAGCAGTGCACCTTCGGAATTGGTGCATCTACAACAAAATCACCCTTCTTGCATCCTACTTACCTGGGATCAACAATGCCTCTGCAGACTCGTTATGTAGACACTTTTCACCACACCACGAGTGGGAGCTTCATCATCATGTGCTCCAACCTATCTTCCACCGCTGGAGCTTTCCTCTAATAGACCTTTTTGCCCCCAGTGAGAATTCAAAGTGCCAACGTTATTGTTCCAGAGCGGGAATTGGACCGGGATCCCTAGGAGATGCCTTTCTCCTCAACTGGAGGGGCCCCCTGTTATACGCATTCCCTCCAACCCTGCTCATTCCCAGGAAAAGATCAAAAGGCATGGGGCCACAGTGATTCTTATAGCCCCGTCCTGGGCATTGCAGACTTGGTTTCCTTATCTCTATCAAATGCCTCCTCAACCACCCTACCCCCTCCCCAAATGCCACAGTCTGTTGATCCAGAATCACGGGACCCTTCTACATCCTCAGCCCCATGTTCTGCACCTGACAGTCTGGTTCCCTGTTGGTTCCACGAATCCGAAAAGCTCTGCTTTAGCCAAGTAAAGGAGATGTTGATGCATAGCAGGAAGCGTACCACACGTTCCACTTACCTTAAGAAGTGGCGTAGATTTGTCTCTTGGTGCACTAGTAAATGTCTCAATGCATACATAGTGCCCTTACATGAAATTCTAGAATATGTCCTCTCCTTGAAACAGTAAGGCTTAGCCCTTGCTTCCCTTAAAGTCCACCTCGCAGCAATCACTGCCTTCTGCCACTTGATAGATGGTTTTTCAGTGTTCGCACACCTCACCACTAATCAAGGGGTTATGCAACTTTAATCCACCACACAGGCTACCACTGTTGCAGTGGAACCTAGAAATGATGCTGGACTCTCTCACCTTACCATCCTTTGAACCATTAGCTACCTCCCCACTCTCAGTAATGACAATCAAGGTGGTTTTTCTACTCGCCATTACTTTTGCCGACAAAGTCGGCAAGCTGGCGGCTCTGATGGCAGTACTACCATGTGCTACCTTTAACAAGGACAATGTTGTATTACAACCTCACTCTTCCTTCATCCCCAAAGTATGTTCCGACTTCCACGTCAATGAACCAATTGTCCTCCTGTCCTTCCATCCTAAACCACATGCATCCCATTGGGGGGCTCCTCTGCATTCCCTTGAGGTGCGTAGAGCACTCACCTTTTACATAGACAGAACTCAATCTTTCCAGAAGTCTCAGCGTTTGCTAGTTTCTCTAGTGGACCACTCCAAGGGTGAACCACTCTCATCTCAACATATCTTTAGACTCACAGTTTCATGTATCACTAAGTGTTATGCCATCCGAAACAAATCACTTCCGGTAACACCCAGGGCTCATTCCATGAGAAACGTAGCGACATCCATGGCTTTCTTCCAAAGGTTCTCCTCCAAGACATCCACTGTGCATCCACATCGTCTTCCAATGATACTTTTATGAAGCATTATGCTATTTCCCACCATTTAACTAACGATGCCACAGTAGTCTCAGCAGTACTTTCCACAGCTATTAACCATGACTCCAAGACCCGCCTTCCCCATGTTCTCAAGTACTGCTACAAAGTCTCCAACAGTGGAGCACCCACGAGGACATCACTCGAAGAAGAAGAGGAAGTAACTCACCTGGCAGTAACGGTGGTTCTTCGAGATGTGTGTCCCTGTGGGTGCTCCACTACCCACCCTCCTCCTCCCTTTGGAGTCTCTGCTCTTTAATGAGGTTTTTTTCAGATACTCGGACGAACACAAGGAACTGGCAGGAGCTGGACCACACACTCAAGCAGAAGGGCACGAACAGCATGAAGCGCCTATCACGCATGTGTGATCCGGCTGGGAAAACTAGGGAAAACTCTGATCTGAGGCACCAGGACGACCCGACACCAATATTGGAGCACCCCTGGGGACACACATTTCGAAGAACTGTCATTACTGCACAAAGTGAGTAACTTCCTCTTCCCATTGGCTTTCCTTACTCCTCAAAGAAGCAGGAGTAATGGCCGATGACAAGGGTGCACTCTGAGTTCGATTTAGCATGTCTTTACTAGATGCACTAAATCAAACTCCGGAAGATCAATCATGGCAATGTCGATCTTCCACTTAGTGAAGATGTGACCTAAGCCTTCACAGCCAGGTAGGCCAGAAGAAAAAGAATCAGAAAGACAGCATAAAATATTGAATAACAATTTCTAGTCCTAAAGCCCTTGGTAAAAAGAACTGCTTCAATTATGAAATATTCTTCAGAATCTCAAGAACTAATTTTACCCTTTGCTTATTTTATAAACTAATGCTTTTGCCCCAAGTCATTCAGCATTTGTGCCACATATTAGATAAGCACCTCACTTATGGTTATAGGGATGTAAAAATCACAAATCTGGGAGGGGGAACAAACCTTGTGATAAAGTACACACAGAGTAATAAAAGCTCCATTCTGTGTAATAATCAGTCGTAAAGGATGAGATGTCAGCATGGAGATAGGCCTCATGGACTAAAACTACCCAGTGCCTCTTATTAAATTGTACTAATCTTGCAAGCAAAGATAAAAAGAAAAAGGGGGGTTTCCTATATTGAATATTTAGCTTTTTAAAGTAATTAGGAATATTAAAGCACTGACAATGATTGAGATAGAAACATTATTCATAACTTTTATTTCCGTGCTGGGCATCGATCCAGTATATTTCATTTATGAGGTTTCAGCTATGGAGAGAGGAGTGTTAGCCAATTCTTAAATTAAATATGCCCTGTTCACTTTTATAAATGATATCCCAGGATTAGTCTAAAAAATTTAAGTTTTCATTTTATGAATAGAATTACTGTATTAACTGGACTGTAGTGGCTGTTGTCTCTCCTACCATCTGTAATATACAGTGCAACAAGCATTCTCGTATTAAAGCTGATCCAACAAGCACTTACTGCTACCGAATGTCGTGCTTATTCCTGCGAATGGTCCCATGGAAGTCAGCTGATGGAGCTACTTGCAGTACTAAGTGCTGTGCTTGGTGGTGAGTGATCTGAAGATTGGACCTTCCGTCCTGAGGGGCTTTGGTTTTGTTTAGAAAAACACATACACAATAGATTTTTATTTTATATCGTACTCAAAAGAATCCCGGAGGGCTTTGTTGTAATGAGTTTTGTGCTGGTCATTTTAAAGCTGGTTAAATGCTGCTGCCTCAAGAAGGTTTCTGAAGGTGGAAATCATTTCTGGTGAGCTGGGTGAGGGGCATCTGACTCAGAATAGCTTGGCCATTCAAGTCCTTTCCCTTGGTTGTGGAAGAACCAGGTTCAAGTCCTGGCTCTGAAAAAGAAAGAGCATCAATTGGCTCCTCTGTGGGGATGCATTTTCTTGTTGGAGCTGTGCCGTTTTTTGCCTTTGACATTTTGTGAATGCTTATGGGATGGGGCAGTGAGCGTCGTTCTGCTGGTATCTTTGTGGGAAGAGACAGCAGCCACTTTTTCTCAGCGCTGGAAATGTGGTCTGTTTTAGTGGGAGTGGGATTACAGAGCAGATTGCTCGAGCTACTGCCTACTTTCTGGCATCTTTTACGCTTCTTGGGCAGTCTCATCTGAAGGCCAGATTTGGGGTTAGTGCCAATTCGATACTGAACACACACGCTGCTCCCATTCACTCCAGTGGGAGTGGAGGCTGCTGAACCTCTTGCAGGAGATGTGACGGTTCCTAAGTGTGGATCTTAGCACCTTCCCAGAACCAAATCCCGCACTATGGGTGACCTTTGTTCCTATGCTGAGCACTAGCACAAGGCACCATTTAAAGTGACATTTAAATCAGGGGTTGGAGGCTGCTGACCCACAGGAAAATCAGTCGGGGCTGCACACAATTGAGAAACAAAAAAACAACCCTCACTGACATGGCCCCCGACTGAGGAGGAGAAAGACCCTCCCCACATTCCCCTCACACACCAGAACCTAGAAAGGCCCAAGCTAGTAGATTTTGTGTGCTCCAGCTCTGCAGGGAACAGTGGGAAGGCTTGAGCACCAGCTCGGGCTCCCTAATGCTGGGGGGGAGCCCCAAGCCTTGGGGGCTGGATCTAGGCAAGCCAGCGGCCACATCCAGTCCCTGGGCCTGAGGTTTCCCACCCGTGTTTTAAATCCTCAGCATTGGACTGAAGCGGGACTTATGGGGTGCACGAGTTTTCTGTTGGCTCTCCACATGGGGGAATTTCACCTTTCCAGGAAGGAGTCTGATTCAAGATGCTGACATTGAGGACAAAGCCATGATCTTCTTACCCAAAGGTGAGGCTCTCCTTGTAAATTTAGATCATTACTGCTAGCAGTGTCCTTTGACTGGAATAGATACCGTTAATGTTTTTTGAATAGTTGCATCTCTGGCTGAAATTATTCAGGCAGCTTCAGAGTTTCATGCGCATAACCCATCTTGTAGGACCATAGTCAACTTACGATTCATAGAATCATAGAACTGGAAGGGACCTCGAGAGGTCATCAAGTCCAATCCCCTGCCCTCATGGCTGGAGCGAGTATCGTCTAGACCATCCCTGACAGGTGTCCGTCTAACCTGCTCTTAAATATCTCCAGAGGTGGAGATTTCACAACCTCCGTAGACAATTTATTCCAGTGTTTAACCACCCTGACAGGTAGAAAGTTTTTCCTAATGTCCAACCTAAGCCTCCCTTGGTGCAGATTAAGCCCATTGCTTCTTGTCCTATCCTCAGAAGCCAAGGAGAACAATTTTTCTCCCTCCTCCTTGTAACACCCTTTTAGATACTTGAAAACCGCTATTATGTCCCCTCTCAGTCTTCTCTTTTCTAAACTAAACAAGCCCAATTCTTTCAGTCTTCCCTCACAGGCCATGTTTTCTAGACCTTTAATAATTTTTGTTGCTCTTCTCTGGGTCTTCTCCAATTTCTCCACATCTTTCTTGAAATGTGGTGCCCAGAACTGGACACAACACTCCAAATGAGGCCTAATCAGCTGAGAGTAGGGTGGAAGAATGACTTCTCATGTCTTCTTCACAACATTGCTATTAATGCCTCCCAGAATCATGTATACTTTTTTTTGCAACAGCATCACACTGTTGACTCACGTGTAACTTGTCCACTGTGACCCCTAGATCCCTTCACTGCAACTTCCCTGTGACTGATCATGTTGCATGTTAGAGATCAACTCTTGCCAAGGTTAAAATAACTTTGGATGAATTGCTAAGCAGTTCCCACCGTCCCTCCCCCAAACCCTGTGCCATATTCAGCACTGCGTGCTTCTATACCTGCTTTACTGCATGCTGTTGTGCATCTGTTGATGCCCGCAGGCCGAGCCTTGATTTCCTACTATAAAGCTGCAATATATTATGACTCGATTACCATAACAATAAAAAGGGAAGTAATGAGGTATTAACTAAAGAAACTATTGAATATAATATTTTAAGGTCTTAATAATGCTAAAAGAAACAGTTCTCATTTATTAAAAGAAAAAAACGTTTTTTAAAAAATCTCTTCCTTCCCCTCTTGAACTTGCTTTCTCAGTCTGGTTCATTTTTGGCCATGCGACCAGCAATGGGTTTTTTTTCAGATGCAAAAGATTACAAACGCTCCATCACCTGTTCAATTATTTCAAAGCAATTAATTTCAAACAGCAGGACATAGTGGCTTGGAGGTCTGGTAGGAAGGTGATTTGGTATTTGGGGGCTTACCTAGATTCCTCTGTCCTGAATAGCAGCCTTCCAGATTTCCAAGCATTTAGGCCCTCATCCTGAAAAGACCTTATTTCCATCCTTACCTTTAGCAGGTGAGTGACAATGGAATGGGTCATACGCTTAAAGTTAAGCATGCACTTAAGTGCTTACTGTGTCAGGCCTTGAGAACCTGATCCAAAGTTTGTGGCAAGACTCCTGTTGAATTCAACAGACTTTGGATCAGGTCCTCATAAAATAGGATTTTTATTAAAATACTATAACTCATAGGCCACACTGCTGAAAGGAATTAATGGGGTGGGCATTTTTCATTTTGGGCAACATTAACTTGCGGCCCACGTCCCCTTCCTCCCGCCACCGGCATTGTGATTCATGTGCGTGTGTGAGGAACCTGACGCGTAACTGGAGATGGGCATGAGGCACACGGTGGAGATTGAGAGCTGACCTTCCAGAGCATTTGGGTGCCAGGCTCCAGGAATTTCACTCCCAATGGAGCATGTAATAAATGAGGTTTTCAAGGTGTTTTACTTTATCAGTTTGGGCAACAAATATGGTACTTGCCCAAATAGTTAACTGAGGGGGGGAGGGTTGCATATTACTACCATAGGTTAGGGAGTGTGTATCCTTCATATTACCTTGTTTGAGAGACAGAGGTTCCACCAGTCCTGACTTGTGACAGGTTGGTCTGCAATATATACAGGTAGTGTCGTTCCCATCAAGATTTTTTTATACAAACTGTCCCTAGAGAGAGAACTTATTTCATCTTTATCTCTGTGTCAGAAAATAGTCAAGGTCATAACAACAGGCGAGTCTCACATCTCAGCAAGATCACTTTTAAAGGTATAGCCCCAGAGCAGCTGGAATGCTTCACGTCTGAGGTTTGTGATGAATGAGAATGGTCGCTGGTTTGCTAAAAGCAGAAAGTGGTTTGCTTGACAAACCATGAAAACAGAGGAGGAAAATGGAGCGTTTAAAAATGAGTCTGTGACATGCGCCAAGCAGGATGGCTTTTGCTCAGATGTTTACAAAAAGCTTTGAACGGTTTCTGAGTGGACAATAAAAGCTGTAAAGAACTACTCCTGATGTGTCTGTACAGGTCAAACTCAAATCAAGGCAGATTTCAAAGACTTTATCTGCTTGAGTTAAAAGTTTAGCCCTATTCTGTTCTCCACTTTTTAAGGCAACTGGGGGTGTCCAGGGGAGTAAGTCGAGGTGACCTGCGGACTCACATGACCCAGACCTTAAGGGGCACATTCTCAGCTAATGAAAATGATAATAGCTCCATAGAAGTCAGTGCACCTCAGTCGAAAATCTGCTCCTGAAGGTTAACACACTTCCACAAAGGGACTTAGAAATTTCATTCCATCTCAAGAAATTTTTAAATTGTCCCAAATAAACATCATTACATGGGGGAACCCAATCGTGGGCTTACGTGAAAGACACCTGCTTATCTGTGCTTCCTGCATTGTAGTCTAATGACATTGCCACTCCTGAGGCTTGGTGGACTGAAGAATCTCTTTCTTAGAGGAGAACCATCTGATGGACTCTATATGCTAGCCACAGAGAGCTCTGTATTCCAGTTCTTGTGACCTTCCACATGTCCATTTCGCCTCCTGACTTGACTTAACACAAGACTCCAAGTCTAAACTGTGGCTCCTTTGGGCTTCCCAGGTCAGTTGGAAGTTGTATCTCTGCTCAAAGAACTCCTCCAGAGATTGCATTGTATCACAAACAAAGATCGTGTGTGTGCAACAGTTCCATGGGAGCTGGGTGTTGTGTTAAAGATCCCACTGCATCGACATATCCCTTGTTTCTCTTTTCAGTCCTGTACACAGTGTCTCAATGCACCCCCCTTTTTCCTGACAGCTCATCAAACAGGAATGTAGGTGAATTGGGATAATTAATCAGCCATATCCCTGACTTACAATTCAAGCCAGAGAAAGCTGTTTTATTTTGACACTGGAGTTAATTCCTATCTTTAGTTCTCAGGTGTACAGTAGCCAGCTCGATGTTTTGCCAACATTTTCCTCCCATACTTTTTTCCTACATCCACGTAGATGAGTGCGATTCCTTTTGGAGGCGGGAGGAGAGAGGGAGATGGGCACCGGCACCGCCCACTGGTGTGTCATACTCACCGTCTCTTGCTTCCCTCCAAAGGAATTCTCCGCTGGTGCGTGGCTGGGGCAGAGTCTTTGTTTGGGCTTGGGTGGGATGGACGGGGCTGCAAACTCTGGCAGCGACAGGGAAGTATTTTGTTTGTAAGCTCTTGGGAACGAGGCCTGTCTTCATTCTGTGTTTGTTCACCACCGAGCTCCAGTCCAGGGCTGGGTTGCCGATGTACTGCTGCACGACAGAAAAATCTCCTAGGCTTCCTCCCTTTGCTGGGGGTGTGGTGTTAGTTATGGGGAATGTGGCAGGATGGACACATTCTCACTGAAATGCCTTTTTAATGGCGTTGACTTTGACCACCTAGCACAACAGAAAGTTTGTAGCAGACACCGAGACACTCTTGACTCGACTGCACAGTTATCATGGTGGGCCTGATTCCTGTTGCTCTGCACCTTGTTTAGTCCCTTGCACCTGGGCAAGCGGAGTGTAAAACATGATCACATCAGAATAGGTGCATTTTACATCCCGTGACCCTGGTGTAAATGCTGCACAAGATGCAGGGCAGTGAAGAGCCCATCTTTAGGTGTCGTTTCACCGTAGGTCCAATCTGTGCCTTGACTCCAGCAAGCCATTCCAACAACATGAAGAGGGGGTTTGGCCTCTCTAGAAGCAGCAGTTATTTTACAGGGGAAAATCCCAGTAGCTTCTTTATTTCCTACTCAACAGCCACTTCACAGATTACTTGTGGTCATGCTCTAAACGTTTATCAAGATGTTTCAAAGTAAATGTCACAGAAAGCTATTGCATTTAACAGATTTGTACGGGGAGGTCTGTGTGTCAGCAGTAATTTTTGTTTTTGTGCCTGGGCTGCTCATCTCCAGTTAGAAGTGACCGCACTTTATTTTTGCTCTGTCAGAAGGGAAAATACAATAAAGATAAATAGGCAGGTGGCATTTATTAGCTAGACCTAGTAAAAGGAAAGCAAAGCTAGTTTGGTTACAGCCCATAGGGATGTTTGGATGCATTTTTATAGGCATTGATTACACCCTATGATGTCTAGACCTCACCCAGTTGGGAATGAACTAAAGCATGTCCTCCAGAAAGATATCCAACAGTGGCCTCTTCCAAGGTGATCCCAGTGGAGATTACTGGTCTCTGAGGCAAAGTGACATCCCAGATCCGTCTAACATGTAAACTGCACATCCACACTGACTGCGATAAGGACCCAGGTACACTATTGGATAGCAAAAACACTTTAAAACTTTATTGGATTTTTTTTCAAACAAATAGTCTATCTGCCATAGAATTGCTAATATTGAGAGCCCTGCGCAGATGCAAAATTTGCATCCACATCAGTATCTGTGAAAATGAGCCACAGATCTCTGCATTGACATTCGTGGATGCGGATACCCATGGAAATAAAGCAGGTATCTACGGATTTGTGGGGGTCTACTACTATTAATTTCCTTCAAATGGTGAAAGAGAGTCTTTGGTGTCCAAGAGAGGGGCTTTGTTTTGGCTAGTATGATCCTACACAAGCTTTACACGTCAGTTAGAGAGGGGCAAGAATGTATTGTTTTTAAAAAATTAAAATCCCCCAATAAGAAACTGTTAACTTTTTCAGTTTTTTCAATGAAAATTAACCTTTTTAAAAAGAAATTGAAGAACTTTTTTTAAAATTTGAATTGTATTTAAAATGCTGGGGTTTTTCCCCTTTTTCCCCCTTTTTAACTTTTGGCCAAAAATTTCCAGTTGGAAAATGTTAAAGGTATTTTCCTCACTATTTCTAACTTCCCTGACCCCCTTTCTAATGGAACAGAAAACACAGGGAAGGGAAGAATAAAAAAGAATTGAGAAGAGAAGGGAATTTCTCCACTGTTTAAAAACAAAAAAGTTCAAAATAATTCTGAAATGTTTCTTTTTGAAATGCTTTCAAAAACTGAAAAAATCACCAAACCCCATATGTTTTAAGAAATATTTTGTTAGCAAAGAAAACTCATTTTGGAAAAAAAAGCTTTTGTCAAAATAATTTTAATGAATGTAGTAGAGTTCTTAACTTCTTGAGGAATAAGGATTTAGGGCAAGTCAGAGCAAATGCTGTGTGCTTTACTTACTTCTCTCTGTTTGCCCTTGCTTCTCTGATCTCATTCATTCCTCCATCCCGGGGCATGTGAAGATATGTAGCCTAGCAGATTTTCTACAAGTGCCTTAACTTTCCCTGCTTTCCTTGATTGGAGCACATAGAATTCTGAGTCACAGCAGCTGTCCAGTTCTTTATAGTCTTACCATCAGACCTAAACAGTTGATGAATTTCCACTGATATGGCACTGATGAGATGTCTGTTCGGTTGGTAGACCTGCATGATCTGTTTCCAGCAAAGTCTGCGATGGTGTGAAATGTACTGGTTTCAGTGTCTGCTATAAATGATCAACCCGAACTACATTTGTCAAGATTTACTCAAGTGGTGAAATCTCTCAAAACTTGGTCAGGTCTTGAGTGAAGTTGGGACTGAGTTAGGGGTTCATATTCAGTGGGTGTGGAGCTTGCAGTTTTAATGTGGTCTTCAAAGTATCCAGGTCCCAACTTTGACCACGTGTTACTTTGACTTCGGTTGAAAATTAAATGTGAGAATTGCATCATGCAAATCGATGCAAATGCACAGGGATCAGAATGGAACTTAATGCTCACTTGAATCCCTGATAAGCAAACCCCCTGAAGAGCCTTGACCAACCTTTATCAGCAAAGGAGCTTCATCTAGTAATTAAGGAACAGAATTGATTTTTGTATCTTTCAATACCAACAATCTGCTCTTTCAACCAAAGTATTTTAAAAACACCCCAGTCCATCAAGCCACTGCCAAACTGGTGTAATCACACCAAGGTTAACAGCTTGTGTTTATGTTTTTCCTCTGCTGGATGTTGAGCCCACACATGTGAGCCCATGTGTATGCTTTATATGTGTGTTACGTTGTCTCATGGCCAGCATAGGCCCAGCCTACGCAGGGCTCTCTGGGGCAGGGAAGTGAAGATGTAAACACATGCTGCTTTTTAGTGTGGACTGGAGCATATGAGGGTATTCCTGTAGGTTTTTTAGCTTTGGGTGAAGTAAGCCGGCTTGATACATCATTTTCATGAGCACGGTGCTCATGGGATTTGTTTTTTCTGCTGGTAGGTATTAAAATTTGCCTAATAGATTTTCTCGCTGTTAGGGGCTAAGCAATATTTTCCACTTTGCAGCCTCTGTAACAGAGCCACATAAGAAATGCCGCACTCCTTACCGAGTTCAAGTGAAGATGCAAAGCTTGTCTTTTGGTGTAGTGTTTCCCAGGGTAATAGGAGGCAATGCAAGCCACACACCTGCTGGGTGTGGTGCACTGTCCCATGTAGTGGCGCTTAGGCCTTGTCTCCACTTACTGGAGGACCAATGTTCTGGCAATTGATCTTCCAGGGTTTGATTTAGCTAGATTTACTAGACCTGCTAAATCAAACCCCGGAAGATCGATTTCTGGAGCATCAGTTCTCCGGTAAGTAGAAATAAGGCGAGGAGTAAGGGAAGTTGATGGGAGCATTTCTCCCATCGACCTCCTGCTGGGGACTGCCCCAGAAAATTGATGCAAAGTACGTCGACTCCAGCTATGCAATTCATGTAGCTGGAGTTGCATATCTTGTGTCAGTTTTCTCTGCCAGTGTAGACTTGGCTTTGGACCACTTAGAGAGAGAGAGAATGAGTTCTGCAGAGAGAGAGAAAGGATGAGTCTGCTCTACAACTTTAGCTGAGAGCCAGCTGGCTTTTAGCTCATGCGGTAGAGACTCATGCATGAAGCTCCAGAGGTCCTAGGTTCAGTTCTGCCTGTCGGCGTTACACAAATGCTACTTATGGTTAAAAAAAAAAATTAATTAATTAAAAGTAAGATCTTTCTGACAGAACTGGCCGTGCACCTTTATGCCATTCATACATTAGCAACAGCTAGACCAGATGTCCATCTAACCTGGTACCATCTGCTTTGGAGAGAGGCAAAATTCACGTCCCCTCATGCACTCTACCTTTTCTCACCACATGGTGCTAGTCTTTGCATACCTCCGATTGCCGGAGGACTTTCTTTTGTCTTGCTCCTTAAATCAGCTGTTGGAATCTGTGATCAAGGGAATGGTGAGAAGTTTTCTCCTAACAGTAACAGATTTCTTTTGAGACTGCCCACTTTGCTTTTGAAGAGTGGGTGCAGCTGATTGACCCTTTTGTCGGGTTCTAGAGGAGACTCCTTTGTATCCTAGCTTCCAGACCACTCTCCCTCCCTCCCTTAGGATATGTCTACACTTGCACCCTCTTTCGAGAGAGGGATGCAAATGCAGCTGAGCGAAATTGCAAATGAAGCGCGGATTTGACTTTCCCGTGCTTCATTTGCATATTCGCGTTATGGCGCTATTTCGAAATAGCGCTATTTTGAAAAAGAAACGCTGTCTAGATGCGGTTATTTTGAAAGAAAACCCTTCTCCCGAAATAACTGGTAAACCTCTTTGTAAGAGGAATAAGGGTTATTTCAGAAGAAGGATTTTCTTTTGAAATAACCGCGTCTAGACAGCGTTTCTTTTTTCAAAATAGCGCTATTTCGAAATAGCACCATAACACGAATATGCAAGTGAAGCACAGGAAATTCAAATCCGCGCTTCATTTGCAAATTCGCTCAGCTGCATTTGCATCCCTCTCTCGAAAGAGGGTGCAAGTGTAGACATACCTTTAGAGTCTGATCTTGCCATGTGCGCAAACATGCATAGAGTCCCAGTAGGGATGTAACAGGATAACCATTGAAACAGTTAACCAATAAGCCTGGGTTTATCGGTTACAATTAACGGTTACACGCAGGCTCCTGCCCTTCTGCCAGGGAACCGGCTGCCACCCTGTGTTGTGGGCTCTGTATCAGAGCCTGCAGCACGGGGCAGCAGCCTGCTCCCCAGGAGCAGGGTGGGAGCTGGGATCGGGGCCGGGAATCTGTATGCGCCGGGAGCCAGCTTATAAATTGTATACTGTGTAGTAAGATGAAGGCCTAAACCAAAAGCCCGTGTAGCACAGGCCTGGTCTGAGGCCTAGCTAATAACGGACAAAACATGGCTAACATAAAGCAAAGCCAAGCTGTGAGCAAGAGGCAGCCCCTGCTCACAGAGCTTGGCACGAACAGGGCTGAGAGAGCAAAACGTTAATTGTAGCGTCCAGGTGTAGAACCGTAATTGGTACTGGGCATAAGTTGAAATCACACGGTACCACCAGCTCATTAAAAAGACCTTGGTACCAACTCCTCACAGATACAGACTCAGGTTCAGGAACGGGTCTAAAATGACAGCATGATGGATAGAGATGATCTAATCCAGTGTTTCTCAACCTTTTTTTGCTCATGGTCCCCTTCTGAGCCTCATTCATCATATGCCTGGGAGTTAAGTTTGGGTGGCCCCCTCAGAAACTTATTGTGGCCCCCTAATGTTCAGTTTTTTTCCATGTGGCCCCCTAGAAGTAAGGCGTGGCCCCCTGGGGAGCCATATGGCCCACATTGAGATCCACTGATCTAATCAAACCACGAGGTGCAGGGTGATGGATGGTATCTAAGAAGCATCAGAGGGTGGTAACCTGACACATCAGCATTGGTGTGTAACTTGTTTGTACCTGTATATAAAGTGGTGTCTTGGGGGGCAGTGGGAGTTTCCCACTGGTTGTGCTGAGGCCATTGTTTTAAATACATGTGTGTATTGATTCAGTGGAGTCTACTGACCACTATGACTGTACTTTGCTTAACAATAAACCTGGCACCTTCGACCCTTATCTGCTTTGTGGTTTTTTGGGCCCTCTCGGGGTCTGCCGTGGTCATTGGGCCCACGTCATTGAGTGCACACGCAAGCAGCCTTCTGGTGCTCATCATCAACAGAGCCAGAGACCGGTCTGGACACCACGGCAGTAAATCCTTCTGACTACATACTGCAGAGCCCACAGTGTAACCGCTGAGATTTTCACTGGATACACGGGTAGCTAATTACCCTCTTTTTAACATCTCCGAGTCCCACTGAAGTCAGGAGTGCTCAAAGTTAGGCATCTGCTTAAGTTCCTTGCTGAATCGCAGCCTTCAGAGCCAGCACGGCGGGGCACTGTGTGCAGCATAAGGTGACTCCCCCCGTGACTGAATAACACGCCCAGGCCTGGATGGCTCACAGGGGCCAGAGCTTGGCTCCACATATGCTGCCAGGCCGAGCACAGCCAGCAGGTCTGTGAACTGAACCTATCTGTGAATTTCCCAGAGCAAGGTTATTGGGACTCAAGGGCTCAAGTGTGCATGTTGTGGGGAAGGGAGGCAGTTTGCTTACCAGGCCTACACTTGTATAATGAGCCAAGATTTCAAAATAATTGTAACATGTGACTGGACTAATTCAGTGCAATTATTTAACGGTTCCACGAGTCACTGCTTTTATGGGGGCACCCAGTTATTTCCATGTTTGGCTCCTTTGGAGAAGGAGGCGAGCTGGTAATGAGTGTTACACACTGAAGTGAATGTTCATTATAATTTAGATGATCTTCTGGCACTGGCCTCCTGGCCTATTAAAAATCCTCTTTCTGTTTGTGCCCTGTCAGAGTAGCACCTGCTGGAACAGCTTTATGGGAACAGCTTGTCCTGTCAAAATGGCCTGCTGCCATGCCACCTTGGGTTCAGATCTTGTCAGCTCTCTCGGACGTTCGGTGGAGCAGGGGGAGGGGATTTTGGGCCAAGAGGAAGCTGGGACGCCCCCCAGGAACATCTTGGCGTATCAGGAAATGTGGTGGTGAGGCCGAAGGCCCACTGCCCCTTCAGCGGTAAGATGGAAGCCAGGCTTCAGAATTGCACTAGCGGTTGCTATGTTCCTGGAGGTGCTGAATGGGAAAGTCAAACTCACCTAGGGAATGTAGATGCCCAATTCCCCTTTAATTTCTAATGGGAACCGGGTGTCTGCATCTCACAGGCGACTAAGGACATTTCAGCTGCTCTCTCTATGGCAAGATGTAAATAGTTCTGGTTAAGTTGCAAACTATTAATTAGTTTGTGTTTGTAAAAATGCTTTGAGGGGCCACAGAATTTGTGGTGATCCTTAATCAGATTTTTTTTTTTTTTTTAAATCTCATGGCACTTTCTGCGGTAAAATGGCTTATGTTACTCCTGGAGGAATACTGCACCGATAAATTAAAAAATTCCGCACACCATTTTTTAGAATTATTTGTCAACATAACAAAATATAATCACACCAGTTTCAAGTAGTTTGGTAATTTATTGCAAAGTACCTGTAAGCAGTCTGTCTGTAACAAAGCAGCCAACAAAACAGATCCAGGGAATGTTTTTTGACAAATAGGTTTCTTACGAGGCATATTAATACAGAATTTTGAGTAATTGTTGATTTAAACCACAATACAGGCATGGGGAAGTCAGGGGAAACAGAGGAGCTGAGGGAGAGGGAAGTAATTGCTGGGTAGGAGCCTGGGAATGAAGCCAGCCTGTCCAGGAGCCCCATATACCCCATCTCCCCTATCTTGTGTCTTCTCACCTGATGCCGCTGGCAGGGTGCTCTGAGGAAATCAGCCACTTCCCCCTTTGTCTTCACAGCTGGCTGCTCTGGCCCGGAGCTCTCTGCCCTCCCTTGTGGCACCACAGAGCCCCTGGTAGGCAAAAGTATAACTGCAGTGCCTCACCAGCATACTGTATTTTTTGCAGCAGGGGATTTGTGGGGGACATGAATTCTGCATGTGCGCAGTGGCACAGAATCCTTCTAGAAGCAAAATATGGCACTGACCAAATTGGGGGTGAGTGGGGGGAGGGGGCACGGATCCCTGCTGCCAGGCCCAGCCCTCCGGCCCCTCTCACCAGGGTATTTGGGGAGCTCATGCCCCTCACATTTGCTCATTCCACGAGGAGTAACAGTTAATCCGAACTAAGGACTTAGTTCGGATTAACTTTAAACTGCCGCGTGTAGCCCCGGGCAGTTCGTTCGGACTAAGGGGGATTTTAAAATGGCGACCGGACAGGAACATGCAAATAAAGCCCAGGATATTTAAATCCCGGGCTTCATTTGCAACCCCGGTTCCCTGATTTGCCTACCTAGCTCGAATTAACGAGCTAGTGTAGACATACCCTCAGCGAGGCAGCAAAGGGGGGAAGCACGAGTTGATGTTGGGGAGAGCCAGCTTAAAAGTCGGTTCCCGCCCCCCTAGCACCATCTCCATGGGAGGCAGAGGGCAGCAGGGAAATAGCACGAGCGGGGATTGAAACAGTCCTACTCATGCCGGTCCCACCACTGCTCCTCTCCCTTTGGAATGTACAAGAACCAGCTGCGGCTCTTGTACATTTCAAAGGGAGAGGCAGGGAGGGGAACCTGTGCCAGCGGGGACTGCTTTGCTCCCCCTTGGCCCGGGATCCCCCTGCCTCTCTCCCTTTGAAATGTACAGGAGCTGCCGCGGCTCTTGTACATTTCAAAGGCAGAGAGGCAGCAGAAAGCCCCACGGCTCTTGTACATTTTAAAGAGAGAGGCACAGTGGGATAGCGAGTGTCCCCCCCTTATCGACTAATCGAGCACTCGATGGAAATTCCATCAACTACTCGATTAGCTGATTAATCAAAATGTAACATCCCTACCCTGTACTCCAACCCCCTGCCTTAGCCTTGAGCCCCCTCACACACCCAGCAGTGGCTGATACACTGGCTCAGGGGGGAGGGATAGCTCAGTGGTTTGAGCACTGGCCTGCTAAACCCAGGGGTGTGAGCTCAATCCTTGAGAAGGCCATTTAGGGATCTGGGGCAAAATCTGTCAGGGATGGTATTTGGTCCTGCTGTGAAGGCAGGGGACTGGACTCAATGACCTTTCAAGGTTCCTTCCAGTTTTAGGAGATAGGCATCTCCATTCATTCATTTCATTTAATCCCAGAGCCAGCCACACCGGCCACTGCAGAGGTCACAGAAAGTCACAGGATCTTTGACATCGGTAACAGACATGTAGCCTTAATCTCCCTCTATTTCTGTGCAGAGATGAGAGCAGCATTTTGACCAATGGGAGAAGAAAGAACAGGACAGATTTAATATTTTTCTTCTTCAGCCAAACAAAATTTAATTAGCAATAAAAGCAAACAAAAATGAACACATCCCAGGCATAACAGAAAGGGCCACATTTCTAAAGGAGTTCTGAGATTCATGTGAGCACATGTATGCATGATTACATGTTGCATGTGCAGCGCCTATGACGGTATGCAAACTAGATCACTTCACAGTAAATGGCCATTCAGGTGCCTCACTGCACATTTGTACATGGCCCCCTCCCCCGACACATGTGCACAGTTACGGAACCTTTGTTCACCAATGTAGTAGTGCGCTCACGTTCACTGAGAGATGGAGAGCCTGAGGTTTTTTCCTTGGGGCAGAGCTACTGGAGAGCTGCAGATGCTGAATTCTTCTGAAAATCTGCCCATTGGTCGGTTTCATCCCTCTTTTAAATTATTTTGGAAAACAGAGGGGGGACAATGGGCAAACTCTTATTTGCATTAATTAGCAAATAGAGTTGGGATTTTCAACAAAACTAATACAAGAATTTGCTTGGTGACCGTCAGATGAGAGGGGAGGGGTGTTAACTTGAAAATATATTTGGGTTTATAAATGTAATGTTTATGTTGCATATCTGAACAGTGTGGTGTTCTAGTCTCAGAGGCTATGTCTACACTGCACTCTAAACTTGAAATCAGGTACGCAATTTGCGCTACCCAAATTGCATACTTATTTTGAGATTATTTTGGAATAGGCTATTTACACAGCACCAAATTGCTACACAGCACCAAACATGCTATTCTACACAGCACCAAATTTCTAAATGAAGTGCTATTTCGAGACATCCCTTAACCCTCATAGAATGAGGGTTACCTGGATGCTGAAATAGCGTGCCCGTTATTTCGCACAATATTTTGAAATAACAGGTGGCTTGTGAAGACGCAGGTTAGCTATTTTGGGATACTTCTGGTAGACATACCCAGAGTTCCTGAAAAGGGTCTGAACCTCAATTATACCCTGCCAAGCATTAGGAGGATTTGGAGCAAGGTCAAATGCTTTGTATTCTGGTTGGTTGAGAGCTTCCACTTGGAACAAGTACCTCTTTTGTGAAATGGAGTTCTCTGAGGTTACACTGGAGGTGAATTTAGCCAATTTTACATTTTTGATTCCATCTCAAACTCAATTTAATCTGGAAAAACTAAAAAAAACAACAAATAGTCTTACAGCACTTTAGAGACTAACAAAACATGTAGATGGCATCTGAGCTTTTGTGGGCACAGCCCATTTCTTCAGATGAATGGCGTTTAAGGAGTCCAGTTTTCAAATAAATAGCAGATAGAGGGGATGGGAAGTGAGAGAGGGCAAGCAGAAAAAAGAAGGAAAAAAAAGGGGAAAGAAATGGTCAATTATAGTGTCCATGTTAAATGAAGCTGGTAAGAGTACTAGTACCCACTCTTAAGTACCCTTTGTTTGTTTTTTTTATGTCATTAGGATGTGGAATATAGCCGGCCATCTAGTCAACATTTTTGTTCAGACTTCTGTTGTAGGTATCAAACTTGTAAATGAAATTAAGTTCTGTAGCTTCCCTGTCGAGCTGGCTTTTGAAATTGGTTTAAAATAATACAGTGACTTTGAGATCCATTAATGAGGGCCCAGGCAAGTTCAAATATTCCCCAGCTGGTTTCTGTGTGTTGCCTTTTCAGATATCTGATTTGTGTCCATTAATTCTTTCTCGTAGAGACTGTCCAGTTTGGCCAATATACATGGCAGAGGGACATTGCTGGCACTTGATGGCATAGATCACATTAGTGGAGGTGCAGTTGTTTAAGCCTCTGATGTGGTGGTTTATGTGGTTACGTCCTGTGATGATGTTACTTGTGTAGATGTGTGGACAGAGTTGACACTAGGGCTGATTGCAGGGGTGGGTTCCTGGATGAGTATGATGGAGGTGTGCTGCGTGGTTACTGGAAACAATTTGTTTCAGATTAGGGGGTTGTCTGTAGGTGAGGATTGTCCCCCAAGGTCTGTGAGAGTGAGGGGTCATTTTCCAGGATAGGTTGTAGATTGTTGATAATGCGTTGGAGGGGTTTAAGTTGGGGGCTGTAGATGATAAGTGGTGTCCTGTTGTTTTCTTTGTTGGGCCTATCTTGAAGTAGCTGATGTCTGGGTATTTATCTGGCTCTGTCAACCTGTTTTTTTCACTTCTCTAGGTGGATATTTCAGTTTTAAGAATGCTCTACAGAGATCCTTTAGATCATGGGTTCCCAAACTGGGGGGCATGAAGAAATTCCAGGGGGGGTGCGAGGCGACCCAGCCCCGCCCCCCGTCAATTTCCCCCCCCCCCCCGAAGTTTCGCTGCTATTTTTGTTTTTCAGCCCTAGTCAGTTCCTTTATATTTTTTGCTCAACAAGTTTTGCTGCTATGGGAGGGCGGGGGGGAGGCGGGTGAGGGTTTCTCAAAAATCAAAAAGGGGGCGTGATGCCGAAAAGTTTGGGAACCACTGCTTTACATGTTTGTCTCGGTCTGTGAAATTGGAGCAAATCCAGTTGTATCTTACAGCTTGTCAGTTTAATTTAGTCTCAGGTGAGGATTCATGGTAGAAAAAAATCATATGTGATATAGTGATGAATCGAGGGTTTTTTTGGGGGGAGGGGGATTTTGAGGGAAATAACTAGGTAGGGGAAAACCTGCTAAAATGTTGTGTTTAATTAACTGAAAAGCTAAAAATTCCATAATCTGCTCCATTTCCATCACAGGGCAAAATTAGATGATCAAACTGATGAATAAGAAGGTAGAGCTGGTTGAAAGATTGTTAATGGAACATTTTTCCACTGAAAAATTCAGTTTTGTTGACATAGGTTTAAAGGCTCAGGAGATAAATTAACAGATGAAAAGATCTGTTGAAAAGTATTTGTTTGGAATCATTTACCAACAGGAGTCTGTAAAGACCTACAATTAAGAGACAAAAGAGCTGAATCCATTTCCAGAGGACACACACTTAACTCACATATATGCTTCTCCTTAAAAACTTTGCTGTACTTTCTTCTTTGGTTTTTTCATGCAAACAAAGAAGAATGATTGATTCTTGTCTGGCTGAAAAGGCAGTTGAGATATTTAAAACAAAAATTTTTCTGCACTCAGTGCACAGTCAACCTCTGGAACTCCTTGCCAGAGGATGTTGTGAAGACTAGGACTTTAACAGGGTTAAAAAAAGAGCTAGATAGATTCATGGAGGTTAGGTCTATCACTGACTATTAGCCAGGATGGGTAGGAATGGTGCCCGTAGCTTCTGTTTGTCTGGAAATGGATGACAGGAGAGGGATCATGTGAGGGTTACCTGTTGTGTTCCTTTCCTTTGGGGCATCTAGTACTGGCCACTGTTGGCAGACAGGACACTGGGCTAGATGGACCTTTGGTCTGACCCAGTATGGCTGTTCTTATGTTCTTATCCCTTTGTGTCAGGGAGTTCCTGGGAAGCCTAAAGCAGGGGCACAGCCAGCTGAGAGCCCACAGGGCTTCTAGCCTCTGAACAGGGTGGGCATTTTGCCCCCATTTCCAGGAGGGAGGGAGGTGTGGCTTGCACATTCTGGCTAAACCTCAGATGCTGTAATAGCCACCGTAGGCTAGTCTAGCACCACAAGTTAGAGCTAGGTGGGGGGGCTGCTCTAATTTGTGCTGAAGGCTGAATAACTGCTACAGGAGTGGCTATGTGAAAAGGTGGGGGAAAGACAACTGTGCCCTCTTCTCCATTTGCTATTTCTGTGGGATCTGGGGTCGAGGGACACTCTTTCTCCACTTGCCTATTGTATTTTTCCATGGGCTGTGATTAAAGGTTACCTTTGAAAAGGGAAAATGAAAGGTTTTGCTCAGAGGATAGGCTTGGAATGTACTTTACTATTTTCCAGCAAATTTTATCTGCTGGAGGCCTAGTCATTCATCATTCGGCATTAGGTGCTTTGAGCAGATGGTTCCTTGAAAGTACAGAAAAGCTAATAGGATCCAACAGCATCCGAAGAGCAGTTGAGTTTCTAAACCCTAGGGTGAGAGCCTATAAATCGAGTGATGTTCCGCTACTTTCTAGTAAGTCGAAATTGTTTAAAGCAGCTTCCTGTGACCTTGGTACTAGCTCGAGCATTTCGTTACAGGTTCAGCTGAATCACTATGAAGGTTTTAGCTCTTCATTTCAGAAGTGTAATTCCACTGACCTTGGTGGACTGACTCCTGATTTGCACGGGGGTAAAAGAGAACAGAAGCAGCTCGATCAAAATAATCTCAAAGGATGCTCCCTAAAGACCCGTGCTCATGCCAGGAAAGATGTGTGGGTGGGAAGTAAGGATTTAGGTAAGTAGCACTCCCTTTAGCGCCCCATACTGGCTGGTTAACTGTATTTTCTGGCATAAATCTTTCCACAAATAGCAGCTAGACTCTCAATTCTACCGTGTTTTCAGTGCTCTCTGAAGCATGGCTCCATGTCATTCCCTTCTCTTCTAGCCTGGCCCTAGGTCTGTGTGTAAAGTCAGGGCAGCGCTTTGTTACTGGGGAGTGCTACGTGCTGAAATCTCCAAACTGATGTTGGCTGGAACCCTAAGAACATAAGTACCGCCACACTGGGTCAGACCAAAAGTCCATCTAGCCCAGCATCCTGTGTGCCAACAGTGGCCAATGCCGGGTGCTCCAGAGGGAGTGAACAGAACAAGTCATCATCACGTGATCCACTCCGTCACTCATTCCCAACCTCTGACAAAGGGAAGCTAGGGACACCATCCCTGCCCATTCTGGCTAATAGCTATTGATGGACTTAACCTCCATGAATGTATCTAGCTCTTGTGTGAACTCTGTTAAAGTCCTGGTCTTCACAACAACACCTGCAAGGTGCTTGGTACTTCCTGTGAAATTGTGAATACCTATAGTTATAGGGTGACTAGGTAGCAAATGTGAAACATGATAAGGTATGGGGGATAATAGGTGTCTATATAAGAAAAAGCCCCAAATATCAGCCGGTCCCTATGCAATTGGGACAGCTTGTCACCCTATGTAGTTACCACAGACTTCAATAGAGGTTGAATGTGATTGGCACCTTCCTGAGTCGGGCCTGTAATCAGATCAATAACACAATCAAAAATAGAGAGACCCTGGTGGGTTGGCAGGAGGGAGAAAGTATATTTGCCATCAATGAAAGTTCTTTGTGAAAGAAGAATGAGGTAGACTATGGCTCTGAGCATTGATACCACGTGTGGGTATTTAGTATGCAGTCTGGAAGCTGATAAGTTAACTTGAAATATACGCATAGATCATGTTTCTGTGTCTGCAGAAGAATATGCTAAAATTATGGATCATGGCAGTTCAAAATGAGCGCATTACAAGCACTGTGCGCTCCTTTGCATAATGGATATACAACAGTACATAAACCATTCCTTAACTTTCATAGGAACATTTAGTAATTTCAGTGTGCAATATTTGTGAAAAAGGCAAAAACTTTCCAAGAGACAAAATTAGTAATAAATATTTCATTGTACAACAAGTAAAATTCAGGTCAGGCTCTTCTCTGGCGTTTTCAAAGGCATTTTAAAATAACCTTTCAGTTGCTTGTCTTTGTGGTAGGTTTTCAAAGCCCTAAGTAGTTGCCTTCGACTTTCTGTAATGCTTTTGGAAATAACTCCTTTCAAAACTGGGAAGCAGCAATGGACTTCCTTGCTTGTACTGTGTTTGCACTGACATAAAGTGTGTGTGTGTGTGTGTGTGTGTGTTTATGCACACCACTTGCAAGGATTTGATGCCTAATTCATAATTGTGAGGCTTTGTCTACACTTAAAAGTTTAAAGAGCAGCTGTGGGAGCACTTTAAACAGATATGTGGCCACGGCATGAGCACTGGAAGGAAGCTCTCCCAGCGCTCCATGTGAACCACCTCTAGGAGAGGAATAACTAACGGTGCTGGGAGTAGCCTGGTTCATACTAGGGATGTTAAAAAGCAGGTAATTCTGTAACCGTGTAACTGTATCAGAAGCAGCAGCGTGGGGGCTGGCTTCTGGCCTGCGCTGGCTGCTGTCTGCCAGCACCACCACTGGGGAACGGGGTGGGAACCTGTGAATAACCATTAACAGTAGCGATGAGCCAAGGTTTACGGGTAACCATTTAAATGGCTATACATTTACATCCCTAGTTCACACTGGCACTGTACAGCACTGTAATTTGCTGAGTGCAGGAGGAGGGGAAGTGTTTTTTCACACCTTTGAGTCAGAAAGTTATAGTGTTGTAAAGTGCCAGGGTAGACTTAGCCTGAATCTCCAACCTTATGCCAGTGTAACTCCATTCAAAACAAATTAAAACTGTTCAGAAAGCTGAAGTTTAAGTCCCATGAGAAATGTCAGCCTTCTGAAGCTAGTTTCCATTCAAAGAAACAAAATAATAATAATACTAAAAAAATTAAAAACCTCACATTTAAAATTCCAAAAAGTTTAAAATAAAAAAAGTTGAAATGACAGATGTTGACATTTTGGATCAAATTGAGATCATTTGTCATTTTGAATTGAAATTTTTTATTTTGATTCTCCTGATCAGAAATTAAAAAAAAAAAAATCTTTGACGTCAACATTTTCCCTTGAAAAATATCAGCTTCAATGGATCCACCTTTTCTGATGGGAGAATTTTTCGTGAAGTTTTTTTTTTTTTTTTTTTGGCTAGCTGTATTCAAAACAGGATTAACATAGGAGCAATACACTGGCTTGTCAGGCCCATAATTTAAGCACAGTTGTAAAGCCTTCTCTTATACCTTGATGTGCACATCTCTGTAGTAGCTATTTTTCGTGCAGGCAGTGGCCACTGCTTTAGAATTGGACACCATGGGTATACAGCTGACCAAAAAACAAAACAAAACAAACAAACAAACAAAAAAACCCTGCATGAAAAATAGCAGTATAGTTGCTACTGCTATAGCAAGCTAGGCACATTATTCTCAAAATATAAATAATTTTGTGAGCCAACTAGCCATATTCAACTTGCCAAATAGCCATATGTGGCTAGTTACTAGCATGTTGGACACCATGGTTCTATACAAAAATACATGTCATTGTTTCTAGGAGCAATAGTAATGGGCTTGGCTAGAGTATGTGACTCCACTCCTGTAACAGAACAGGTTTGGGAAGCCCTGGGAGGCTGAAATCTGTTTAGACAGCTGTTTGTAAGGGAAAAGAAACTGACTGAATACCAAGCAGAATCAATGGCTGAATAGCCTACTAGCTCTCAGAGCTTTCGTGAGCCAACAGCCAAGGAGGAAAATCTAGTTCGGAGAGTGCTAATATTTTTCCTCATAAGGAATGTTAACTCTTAGTTATTGTGTCTCTCCTAGGCTGTGTCTAGACTGCAGGCTTCTTTCGAAAGAAGCTTTTCCGGAAGAGATTCCAAAGCGCATCGAAAAAATGATCTGCTTTTTCAAAATATAGCGTCCACACTGAATGGACGCTATCTCGCATTTCAGCTGTGATTACTATGGGCGGAATGGCCACCAGGGCACCTGTGCTTTTTCCTCTTTCCTCTTCTTTCGAAAGAACTCCCTCTTCCCCATCCACACATGCCTTTTTCCGAAAGAGCTCTTTCGGAAAAAGGCTTCTTCCTCTTGAATGAGGAATTACCAATGTTGGAAAAAACCCCTCTCTTCTTTCGATTTTCTTTCGGAAAAACACAATTGCAGTGTGGATGTAATTGAAGTTTTTTCAGAAAAACTGATGTTTTTCTGAAAAAACTCTGTGGTTAGACATACCCGTAAGGAGCCATCCTTGTTCTGAGTTCTCACTCTACTCATGTAATACATTTCTAGACTGCTAATGGAAACAACATTTTCACAGGAACACTTTATAAAATTCATACATTTCTGATACTTTTAAAATTTGAAACATACTGCAATTACCACATCACCTTCAGAGTTGCTTAAAATATTATTTTTTTTAAATGTTATTTCCAGAGTCACTTTCCAAATTTCAACTTGATCTTAGATTGGAAACAGAGCTTGCTGTCCGAAGAAAAGAAATTGTTTTACACTTGCTGGGCCAAATTTTGCCCAGGTTTGCGTATGCGATTCCCTTTGGAATCAATGTTTTGAATCTGCTAAGTGCCCGATAATCTGTACAAACCTCCTCAGCCCAAAAGAGGCCAAAATGAATTTGCGGTCATTAGGAAAGACGATAAAAACAAAGTCGGTTGCTCCAGTTCTAAGAACAGAGGGGTGTGTTCCTCAGATGCAGTGGGATTAATGCATCTTAAATCTAATGCTGATATCCACAGTTCAAGGAGGGTGTTGATAAATGGGGGAGGGTGGAGCCTTGCGAGGAAGGCGTGGGGCTGGGCCCCTGGGCAACTGCCCCCTTTCCCGCACTCTGTCAGAGGGCCGTAAGTGGTGGGCGTTTTGCTTTGCTTGCTAACCAGCATTGGCAGGGGGTTATCTACAAGGAATAGCATCCATGAAGAGAAAAAGTGTCGTGACCAAGGAAAATAAATGAGCAGGTGTAGTGTGCTAGCTGCATACCTGCTGCTTCTACAGAAGATTCGAGTCGTGAAGCTATGGATTACAAATGCGGTTGAGAACAAGGGGCCAAACCCAAGAAGAGCTCAGGGGAATAAGTTCAGTAACACAAAATCAGAAGCAACGAGAATGACGATGAGACACGAGAGGGAAGAAGTCTGACGCAAAGAAGCCATTTGCGATGGGAAAGGAGCTCAGTTGAAAGAAAAGTGGGACGTAGACAGATGCTTGGAATTGAGAGAGGAAATTGTAAGGCTCAAAACCACTATGAGAGGATCAGCAGACTGCATGTGTGGGGAAAAGTTTCGCAGACTTTTGGATAGTCAGCTGCTGGCTGATGCTGATGAGTATAAATTGCAAATTGCATCAGCATGAGAGAGCGAGATGGTGGGAAAATTAGCAGAGCCAAGGCAGTGATGTTGGGAAGAGAGAGAACAAGAGAAAAGGCAGATAAGGAGAAAACTAACCTCATGAGTGAGTCAGGCTATTGCAGACTGAGGAAACTGACGCACTGAAAGAATGTCTTTGTCTCATCCAAACAATTTAGTGAAGAAAAGAGCTTATGATTGTAAAGTACCAGTAATAATTTAGCAGCAGGAGGAGTCAGACAAGTATTCCAGTGAAAGAGGCATTTATCTCCTTGTGGTGCCTGCAAAGGTAACTGTTAAAGCGTTTATGAAGGGATGTAAAGATCTCCTTTATAGTAGTCATGACCACTCTCGCCTCAATAAACACTGTTTAATGTATTAAAGTGGGATACTGGTAGTTACAGTGCATTCAGTGGCCAAAACGGAGTGTTGCAGGAAGAAAATGAAGTTTTCAGTTGTCAGTTTTTATTTTGTGATTGTCATCAGTGTTGGGGGAAATACCAGAAATTTTGCGGTTTAAGGAGTATTTCTGCAACAGCACTGATGGTGTTTTGCTTATGAAACCATTTGCGCATCTCTACCCTACATCCTCTCTTACACTGTCATCCCAGATTTCTCTTTCATACTGTCTATAACCTGCACTCCTTTGAGTCACTTACAGTGCAAAGACCTCAGTTCAGAGAAGTTGTAGCTTTTCATGTATTAAACAGACCTATGCTAAACCTTGCCAAAATCAGAACGTTTTGGAATTCAGAGTCCAGAAATGCTCCATTTTCCTGAAGATAATACAGTGAAGACAGTTTGCCAGGGAACAAGGTAAAGATCCCGGGAGATATAGATTTGGGTGTTGTCATCTTTGCCATAGCAAGTATATTGAAAGGTGAATGATGTTAAAAATGAGGAAGGCTGCGTAATTGGAGCAGCCGAGGAGTCCCGGGGCTTGTGTGACTTCGGGAGTGCCGTAGAGAGAGAATGATTGCTGCAAATGGAGTGATGTTTAGTCCATGACTCTGGAGAAGGGAAGTGTGAAAACGAGAGAGGGCATGAAACTCATAGTAGCCAGTCAGCTCCGACAACAGGAAAAAGAATAGAACCTGCAGAGCTTAGGTGTATGTTGTTCAAAGAAAGATTTAGGGTCCAGGAGGGGATCCCAATACCTGCCACATGGACATTTATCCGTGTCCTGTCACTGAAAGCATTTTGTCTCCACAATCCTTGGTGGGCTTTGCCGATGAAGAGAAGAGCTGAAACATTCCTTCGTCACTGTTGGGGAGCAGCTGGTCCATGTTTTGTACCTGCATCTCTGCATTTCATCATTGTTCATTGGCTTTCCTGTCTGATATGCCATGCTTGCTCACGTGCTATCAGTTCGACCCTCCCAGGCCTGCCAGAAGGGTAAAAATAATGTTTGTCTAATGCGGTGTATATTGATTTTGTGAAATTATCCTGCACAGTGCAGGTTTCAGCAGAGCTAGCTAACGCCGAAGTGACAGCCACCAATACTAATAAGAAGAGTTTGAGGGGCTTAGATCTCATCTCAAGCATTCATTCCCCTGATGGAATTCTCTGCGGGAAAGCTGGAATTCACCGCAGTGTTCCTGCTAATGCAACAGGGTTTCTAAATAACCAACATTGATTAGAAGAGAGTTTAATAAGGGCTAAATGTAGTTATCTCAAGTAAAACCCAGGGCCAGGTTCTCCTGTGTTCAAAGCAGCAGGAGCAGCAGGGGGCTTTTGAGTGCAGATGTTCTTTTGGTTCTCCCCCTAGCTCTCCCCCCTCCTCCCCCCCAGGTTGCAGTGTTTCCCTGTAGGGTTTGTCCCTGGTAAAGAAAGGCTCAGGGCTTGCCTTAAAAACTGAGCACTGTGCTAACAGGCACCCTCTCTTACCTGGAGTGGTTACACGGGGGGGACCATGCAGAAAAGGGCATTCGGTCTGCGGTTGCATTACCCTTTTCAGGAAAGGTCTGTGGGGTGGAGAAGGGATGATGTGCATCCCTGCTCGTCCTGCCACTCCTTCCCTGGCTCACCCCATCTCTCCCCTCTTGCAGTCCACCCTAGGCACTCAAAGAGGGCCCCACCAGGTCCAGAGGGGGAGCAGCATGACAGATGTGGCTGAGACCCACTTCCCATTCACTGGCCGAGTGCAGGTACCAGCCAGTCCGGAGTATGGATCTTGCCACCTGTCTCGGTGGCTTTGGTTAGAATATCAGAAGAAGCAGCAATTTGCTGTTTTAATGGGGAGGCACATTTTTTTCTTTGTGTAGGACTGAGAAATAAGGGGTTCTCACCTGCTTAGAAACACCGGGTTAGAAGGGACCAGGAGGGTAGTCTAACCCACCCAGGACTGATGGCCATTCAGCCTCCTCTTGAAAACCTCCCGTGAAGGAGTTTCCATCGCTTTCCCAGGTGTCTGTCCCATTGTCTTACCCCTCTTACAGTTTGGAAATTCTTTGTGAGATTTGATCTAAATCTGCTCTGCTGTAGCTTGAACCCACAGTCTCTTGTTTTGCCCTCTATGGCAAAAGAGAACAACATTTCTCAATCTTTTTTAGGGCAGCCTTTCATGTATTTGTAGACTGCTGCCATGTCCTCCCTTAATCTCTGTTTTTTCCACACTAAACATACTCAGTTCCTTCAGCCTTTGCTCACATGGCTTATGTTGCATACCCTTGAACATCTTTGTCATGTAACTCCAGATCCTTTCCTGTTTCTCTATATCCTGTCTGTACATTGGTGACCAAAATTGGACTTAGTACTCCAGCTGAGGCCTACCTAGTGCCAAGTAGAGTGCTACTATCACCTCCAATGCAACCTAATATGGCGTTTACTGTTTTTGCAGCAGTATCACAATGTTGACTTACATTAAGGTTATGATCCACCACCACTCCCAGGTCCTTTTCAGCCATGCTTCTGTCAAGCCACTTATCCCCCATTCTGTATTAGAATGTGTGTGTTTAGGTTTTCTTCCCTTAGGCCAGCTCTACTCTAAAGGGGAAGGTCGAATCAATATAATTATGTAGCTGGAGTCATGTACCTTGATTTGAGTTTCCCCACCATCCTCACAGTGGGAGGCCGATGGGAGTAAATGCTCCTGTCAGCTTCCCTTACTCCTCACAGGAGCAGGAATAGTGGCTGCTGCTGGGATTGCCCTCTGAGTTTGATTTAGCAGGTCTTTACTAGACCTGCTAAATTGAACTCCAGACGATTGATTGCAGCAGCGTCGATCTTCCATTTAGTGAACAGGGCTGTCCACTGTGAACAGGAGCTGCTGGACTCAGCGCGAGCTGGGACCAAGCAGTCCTGGCTCGTGCTGTGCTTCTGCATTTTAAATGTGGTAAGAGCCACCAGGCTCTTACCACATTTAAAATGAAGAGTTGCAGTGCAGGTGGTCCCAGAGCCGGCATGAGCCAGGACTACTCAGTCCCAGTTCAAGCTGTCTCCTGGAGCTACCCCCGCTGCAGCTCTCCAGAGCGGTCCCTATCGACTAATTGTGTAATTGTATCGACTACACGATTAGCCAGATAATTGCAATTTAATGTCCTTACCCCGAGGTGAATAGCATCAGGCCCTGCTGATTTAAATTAACTGAAAATAGTCTAAAGACAGTTGAAGTATTCTTTTCTTATCCCAGTCTGCAACCCTTCTCCTTTTTTTGTGTATAGGAACTTCACTTGTCAACTGGTTGCATGTTTTTTTTTTTTTTTTTTTGAGAAGACTGAAACCACGTTAGCATTGACCAGTTCTGGCTTTCTGGCTTTTTCCATTACCAGCTCACTGTCTTCACTGTGGACCTGCACATCTCTGGCCTTTCTTTTTTGTCTGACTTATCTATAGAGCCCCTTCTTGTTGTCTCTAACATTTCTTGCCAGTTGTAACTCATTCTTTGCCTTGGCTTTCTTGATTTTGTCATGCAAACTCATGTTATTCCCATGTATACTTCCTTTAAAACTAATAAAAGAAAGTTCTTCTTCACACAGCACATAGTCAACCTGTGGAACTCCTTGCCAGAGAAGGCTGTGAGGGCTAGGACTATAACAGAGTTTAAAAAAGAGCTAGATAAATGCATGGAGGTTAGGTCCATAAAAGGCTATTAGCCAGGGGGTAAGGAATGGTGTCCCTGGCCTCTGTCTGTCAAAGGCTGGAGATGGATGGCAGGAGACAAATCGCTTGATCATTGTGTTCGGTCCACCCCCTCTGGGGCACCTCGCATTGGCCACTGTTGGCAGACAGGATACTGAGCTAGATAGACCTTTGGTTTGACCCAGTATGGCCATTCTTATGTTCTTATGTTCTTGGTGATGTGCCCCTCTTTCCATTTGCTACGTGGATCCATTTTGGTTTTCAGAACATTATAAAAGCTCCGTGTGCAGCCACATTGGCTTCTTGTGGCTTTTCTTACCTTTCCTCTGCATAGGAATAGAAGCCTCTAGCAGGAACTGCCAGCCCCTTCGATTCCTTTTTCTTCCTAATTGGTCTTTTATTGGGACCTTGTCTACTATTTCTCTGAGTTGATTAAAATTTCCTTTCTGATGTCCAGTGTCTGTGTTTTGCTGCTCTGCATGCTCAAAAGCATGTTTCATACATCTTCCTGATATGAAGCATGGACTGTGTAAAATCAACTTTTTGTGAAGACACTCTGGTGTTTGTATAAGAAAAGCAGGTTGTGGATAACCAAAAGGCGATCATCAGCTCTGATAGTTCTTCTGACTTCAGTCTGTGTCTGTAAGATCAATATTTTTTTATTCACAGAAATGAATACCTTTTCTGCCTTCTGTTTCTGCATCATAAAAGCAGGAATACTGTCCTTTAGAGGACATTGGATGAGACTCTGATCTGAGTTAGAGTAGTGTTAATCTGCAACAAGTAAATAGAATTATTTTGGATTTACATAAAATTCAGATTATATCAAATTTTATCAAAGCCCATGATCAGATGTTTAAACCTAACATTTGACCTTCATCAGACTTGTTTGATCCTAATGAGTAAAGTCCTTCTGATTTTAAATGCTTTTTAAATCTTGTTTGTTTTTCTGATTTGATTTTTGTATTGCTGTGGCTGAGGGGAGAAAAAGTATCTCCGTTGTGCAGAACACACAAACAATGGCCAGATCCCTTTAAAATCATTTCAAGAACATATAAATCTAATCCCTTGATGGTGCTTTTGCAAACTCCATCTCACCAATGATGTTGAAGTCTCAGTGATGACATTATGTTGCAGATGTAGTCCCAGGTTAGAAGGTTTTCTCTTGATGCTGTGTTATGGCCTCTTTTTTCCATGGTTCGCCTTAGCTGCCCCATTGCTGTTTGTTTGGGTGAGATGAACATGTGGAGGTGAGATGAGGCAGCTGAGCACTAGCACCTCAATACATAGAGATTTATACTCTTCTCTTTCTATAGGCCAGGTCTACACTTACCCCAAGATTGATGCTCCAGTGATTGATCTGTAAGGACCCACTAATTCAACTGCTGATGGTGCTCCCATCGACCCTGGTGCTCCACGGGGGTCACAAGGAGTAAGGGAAGTCAACAGGAGAGTTTCTCCTGTCAACCTCCTGCAGAGGGGAAGGTGTAGAAATTTGACTTAAGGTATGTTGACTCCAGCTATGCTATTCCCATAGCTGGAGTTGCGTATCTTAGGTCAACTTTCTTGCGTAATGTAGACTTAGCATCAGTCTCATCAAAAGTGGAAAACACACTTCTTTCAGGAGCTTGTCTGTATCCAAATATCAACTCCTGTGATCTTTTCATCAACCCAATACCTTCTAGGATTGGTAGCATCTTCAGGTCATGAATATAGCAATACGCCAGTGCATATGCAAAAGAGTTGTAACTTCAACTTTGCAATTTTATTGTGCAGGAAACTTCTTTTATTCAGTAGGTTTTCTGAGCAGTCATTTATTTTCACCAGGTTTAATAGCCGTTGAAATTCTGTTTCAAATGAGTTGAAACATCCTATTTGCTAAGTAAAAATTTTTCAGCTTTTAAAATAGTTTTTTAAATGAAAGATTCTTAAAGAGATTTTTTTAAATGGTAATTAAAGAATGTTGTTGGAGGGGTCCTTCCTGTCTTTTCTGAGTTTGGAAACAAAATTGCTTTAAAATAACCAATTAGTTTAAATATTTGTATAGTGAAATGGCTTCTTATATTAATAACCACTTAGCAAGGTCATTTGTTTTGATATTGGTACCTAAAACATCTGACGATTCACATAACAGTGATATCAGGAAATTGTTGTGTTAGATGTTTGCATTTGGAAAGAATTTGCAAATGAAAATCACAAATTAAGTTTATACTACATTATTAAACAAATGTTTTCACCTTTTATGTGCTATGAGTTTAGGTGTAACCAAAACATTTTCCAACTATAAAGGTTTTCTTAAAAGTTAACAGAAGGAACGCTTTAAAGTGAGCATGGATGTCTCCCTACAGATATTCCTAGAATACTTTGTACATGTGTTTTAAAGTGAGGTTTCTCTCCTTGGGGAAATGAGCAAGAGAGAAGGTGATAAAAGCCTACTGGTTTAGCTTTCGTGATCTCGATAAATTAGATTCTACACATCACTTCTCCTTGACATGTACTAGAAAAGTATGTCCACATTCTTTAACAAGGGAGTGGTGTCCTGCCCTTTAAGAAGACACTCCTGGCAGTTGTTTGCCTTCTAATCAAACCATTCCCACTGTTACAATGTACAGTAATTTCATCCACAATGTGCAATTACAGGCCCCTATAAAATGCTCTATGGAAGGCAAACCCCACAATATTTAAATAAAATATAAAATATAAACCTGAATTCCAGAGTTTTTGCCATCAGACTTGGTGGTGATAGGTCCAATAGGAGTTATGGCCAAGGAGGTGATATTCTTCTTAGCAGCTTTTGTGCCTGCCCCTTGTCAAGAGAGAGCAGAAATTTCCTACCAGTGTCTTTAATTAACCTCAGTCCGTCCTTTACTAACACAAGCAATCAAAAACATATGCATGTGATCTGTTATTCTTCAAGCATTGTGTTTATAAGAGCATCTGTACTTCCTAAATTTCAGTAAAGGCAAGTTTGCAATAATCTGAAATGATCATCATAAATTGGAATTGTATTAATAACTATTTTTGCTCCAGTATTCATCTTTATCCTTTGCACTGCCATTGAAAGGTCATGTTGGAAAGAAGGATCGTAATTTTTAAATATTCTGATTGGGGGACCTGTTTCTGTCACCAAAAATTAACTTTTTATAGTGGAAGTCCGTGTACCATGGTTTAGGGTGAAATTTGCTCGTCTGCAAAGGGTCAGTTTGGGTTTTATGCACATTGAAATCTCATTTAAGCCCTCAAATAAGATGCGTTGCAAGGTTCTGGTGCTGAAATTTAAGTCCTGGTCTTGTATGACTTCTCAGTCTGGAGTTGAATTTCCCTCCTGCAGTACACATTGCATTGGTTACATTTCCAAAGCTTTGCCTTTGTCATATACTACTGGCTGTAGGACTGATTAGCTTTGATTTACCTCACTCTAAGGGTTTCCGTCTTGAGCCATGTGCACTTACGGATGCAATCTAGAAACTGAAATTAAATCTCAACATGGCCTCTGATGCTTCTGAGGAGATAGGCTTGGAAAACCATTATAAACATAGTTAAAATATATCATTTGAGTTTTATCTCAGCCCTAACCTGAGATATACTTGATTCTGCCTGTATGCTAGCTGTGTGTAATTGCTTTTTAAGTAAGTGAACAGACTGGCCTCAGATGCGGGATTATTTGTTTGGCTGTAATTAGCTAAATTAATAACTAAGTTTTTAGTGCACAATGCAGTTCCTCTGGAATGAATTGCAAATGACAAGTCTAGCTATTTGGTGTGTTGACGAGATTTAAAATACAAAGATCGCTAAGGTGAGTCAAACTTACAATACTATTAGGCTCCGAGTAAATGAGATGAAGCTTTTACACAGCTCTCGTAGAAGGGCACTTACAGTACACAGACTGTTAGTGTTACACTAGATATGCTAAGATGTTAAACCAGGACAGACACATAATTTGGGAGATCCTCTTCTTATGAGCAGAATGCGCATACATAATTGGACATTAAGTTCAGGCCAAAGAGAGATACTAATTTGTTAATGCAACATTGTCCTACCCAGGGGCTGTATCTGTCTGTGGAGTCTATCTGCATCTACTGATACCAGTCATATAGTTCCAGGAATGTGTCTGCTTCCAAGTCTGGATTGTTTTGTGTAGCAGAGGCCATGTCTACACTGGCAAACGTAAAGGGCTGGCAGTTACAGCGCCGCTCACAGAGCGTAGCAGTGAAAACGCTGGTGGGTGTCCACACTGTCAGTTGCCAGCACAGTAGCGTGAGGGACTTGCAGTGCCTTTCGGAGCGGTGCATTCTGGGCAGCTATCCTACGAGCACCTCTTCCTGTTCTGCCACAGAGGTTTGTGGGAAGATGGAGGATAGGCGCGGCACATCCTTGGCCCTCTGCCCTGTGGTGCATCGCTTTGCATGCCAGCAACTCCTGTACTTCCATCCGCGTTTGGTGCCATCTTTCAACAGCTGCTGTGCTGTGTGCTCTGCCTTCCCAGTATGCGAGAATGAATCCACAGCGATTGATGCAAATGCTGATAGGTCTCGCTAACACATCACGGATGGCAGTCAAGTAATTCCTGAAGCTTCAAGGTGATCAAGCAGCGTTCCTATGTAATGAGATTTCTCGTGGCATTCACAGAGGTGCTGACTACAGTGGGACATTGCTTTTGGGCTTGGGAAACAAGCACTTGGGTTGTGGGATCACTTTGTCCTGTAAGCCTGGGCTGAAAAGCAGTGGCTGAAGAACTTTTGGATGAGGAAAGTCACTCTCGTGGGACTGTGTGACGAGTGTGTGGAGTGTGCTTTTGGCCATTTGAAAGCCCGCTGGTGATGCTTGTATGGGAAATGACCTGGCCAATGATAACATCCCTATAATTATAGCTGTGTGCTGTGCCCTCCATAATATTTGCAAAGGGAGGGGTAAAAGCTTCACTCAGGGCTGGACTGCTGGGGCTCAGCACCTGGAAGTCAAGTTTGAACAGCCAGAGTCCAGGGCTATTAGAGGAGGGAAGAGTGGAGCCACAAGGACCAGGGATGCTTTGAGATAGCAATTTGATGCTGAAAGTCAGTCTAACTTGTTGTCGTACATGGGAGTGCAGTGGCTGTGTTGCTTGGGGATTACTCTGATTGGTCCATGCACTGCACTTAGTGCTACAGTGACCGTAGCTTTTTGGGGGGTACGCGTGCTTGCTTGTTTTCATGTAATGGAATAAAGTTTGCTTTGACACACATCAACTGAATGTGTTACACACAGTAGATGTAGGACATGTGTGGAGCATGAAACGTCTGCACTGGGAGGGAGGGAAGGAAAGAGAGGGTGGAAGAGGCAGGCGGCGAGGCATGCTCTGAGAGTTTCAAAAGTTTGTTTATGTCCAAGTGTCTTATGCAGCTGTGCTGTCTTGTGCTGTACAAAGGGGGCTACAGTTCATCAGAGCCCAACTGCATGCGGATGGGTGTTGAGTGCATCGGGAGCCTGCGGGTGTCAGCATGGGTGGAGGTTGGGTGGGCAGGTGTGGAGTGTGGAGAGTGGTGCCTGGAGACAAGGTGGTGCCCAAATTGTGTTGGCAGTGATGGGGGGTATGGAAAACAGTTTTGGGACTCTGGCTGCAGGGGAGGCCAGTCGCGCAGCTGCTCCATCTGCAATGTTTAAGAGTAGCTCCATGCTCTCCTCTCACGCCTTCAATGCTTGGCGTTCAGGACATCACCAAAAATCTCCTCTCTAGTCTTTTTTTGGGCACTTCCTGGCCCTTTTCAGATGCTCGGCAGGCATCAAAACCTCAGACTGATGTTCCGAGTTCAGCTTTATCGAGGCACAATTGCAACGTGCTACAGAGAGTCATTGTAAGGACTCGCTAAATCGAACGCTGAGGGTGCCCTCGTTGATACCAGAACTCATACTCTTCACGAGGAGTAAGGGAAGTCGATGGGAGCATTTCTCCCATTGACTTCCTGCTGAGAGGATGGCACGAAAGCTCAGCTTAAGGTACTTCAACTCCAGCTACATTTTTTTATGTATCTGGAATTGCGTAACGTAAGCCAACCTTCAGCTGCAGTGTTGAACTGACCTACTCAAAGTCCTTGTGATGTAAATCTGCACATGTTTTTAAATCAGTGGTTCCCAAACTTTTCCAGTTGGAGACTTTGTTGCTACAAGTTAGAGGATAGATGACTTCCAATCCCCTCAGGCTAGACCCGAACATACTTACTCTCTCACCAGCTTTTTTTTTTCTCTCTTTCTATTTTCATTCATTCTCTTATTCTTCTTTTCTTTCCTCCCTGCCCCCTATGATACTTCATGAGACTTAGGGTGAGGGCTCTGTGGGGCTGGGACCCTTGGCCTCACCTCTGCACTGCATTATGGAAGAATAGAGACATAGGACTTGGGTGAGTGAGCTGCTTCCTGAATGTGGAACTCTGTGGGGGTGAGCTACTCCCTTGGATAGGCACAGCCACAAAGCAGAATGTAAAGTGGGTTTCAAGGAGTTGCCCACTGCTTTACCTACCACAATTTGCTTGCAGTAGAGACTAAACTTCTCTCAATCCGTGTAGTGTTTTTATAACCCTACTGCTCCTCCACTTGTGCTTTATAGGCTAGTCCAATGGAGCCTGCCCCATGGATAGGTAAACTGGTTTATGTCATGGAAAGAGTCCCAAATGAATTTCACAATTACAGGAGTGTTGTGAGCAAGACACGAGACGTCATTCTTCCACTCTATTCTGCGCTGATAAGGCCTCAATTGGAGTGTTATGTCCAATTCTGAGCACCACATTTCAAGAAAGATGTGGAGAAATTGGAGACGGTTCAGAGAAGAGCAACAAAAAAGAGTTAAAGGTCTAGAAAACGTGACCTGTGAGGGAAGACTGAAAGAATTGGGTTTGTTTAGTTTGGAAAAGAGAAGACTGAGAGGGGACATGATGGAGTTTTCAAGTATCAAAAAGGGTGTTATAAGGAGGAGGAAGAAAAATTGTTCTCCTTGGCCTCTGATGATAGGTCAAGAAGCAATGGGCTTAAATTGCAGCAAGGGAGGTTTGGTTGGACATTAGGAAAACTTCCTAACTGTCAGGGTGGTTAAACACTGGAATAAGTTGCCTAGGGAGGTTGTGGAATCTCCACCATTGGAGATATTTAAGAACACCTTGGACAGACATCTATCAGGGATGATCTAGACCAGTGGTTCCCAACCTTTTCACTAGTGCAGACCCCAATCATCCCCCCAAACCATTCATGGACCCCGAATCATCCTCCCAAACTGTTTGCGGACCCCCATCAAAGCCATTTCTAGCTGCAGTTCGTGTAGTCAGCAGAGTATTTTCTCACTTTTTGTTTACTTATGTCTGTTTGATTAGACGTTCCACTTGTGGATGCTTCACTCTGCTCATCAGTCTCCTTTCTCTTCAGTGAGCCTGATTTCAGCCATAGATCCATGCTGAATGTATGGGCTAACGTTTGTATGCTTCTAACCGGCATGATCATTTCGTCACACAAAGGCGTCACAACGTAGATTTTCGGACCATAATTAATAACATTATTGGAAGATATTTAATTTAAAAATAATAAGTGATTGTAACATTGCAATTTATTTAAAACTTATTTTTTATGATCATTTTTATTTATCTTTTATTTTTTTCACGGACCCCCTGCAATACCTTCATGGACCCCCAGGGGTTCGCGGGGACCCCAGGTTGGGAACCACTGATATAGACGGTGCTTGGTCCTACCCCTGAGGCCAGCGGACTGGACTTGATGATCTCTCGAGGTCCCTTCCAGTTCTAGTGTTCTATGATTCTAGGATTCTAATTCCTTTTCAAGCCATTAACACAAAAATATCTATTCAACTCGGCTGCATTCCTAGCTGAATCATCACCATCATGCAGTTGTGATCTTCCTTTCTGATTACAGTGGATTTACGTATCAGAGCTGGGCAATGAGAAGCGCTCATTTAATGTAATTTGTTATAAGTGAATTTAGTGGTTCCCAGGATTGACAGCTCTGGAGACTGAAGTAATCTATTTATATACTTGAACTTTAATTACCAAAACAAACCAACTCAAACCAACCCATCATCGTTTACCAGCTGTTTCTTAAAATTTAGGAACTAAGAGCAGTCAGTCTGCAAAGCACAAAAAAAAGTGCTGTCTTTATTATTTCGCTATCTTTTTACTAACTGACACAAGTTCATATCTGCAGAATCAGGGGCTGTTGCTGAAACATATTAGTGCTACCCTCTGAGCCTAATTTCACATTGCTCTTTGATGCAAGTGCCCCAGCTGCAAAAGCCTAATTAGAATGAACAGAATCCCCTTTTCTTTAGAAATTGAACCCAACCTGAACTGGGATGCTGGCATACTCCGAGAACAGGTGGAGATGATGAGGTTTCTAGTTTTGGCCATACATTGCACTGGGTCTCCTGGCAAATAGACACTTAGTTGGTGTCTCTTATTACTTAATGATCATTAAAAAGTAATTAGTGGAATTAGTGAGCTCTTTTGGGGATAACATACTGAGTATTGTAAAGATGTTGTTTATTTGCCCCAACTTATTTCCTGATGAAGCAGTTTCCTTTGGAATGTAGCAAGGTCAAAATGTGCACATGCAAACTCCTGCGTTAGCCGTGCAAAGAATAAAATGTACGGCTCTAAATTGTGCCCTGCCCCAGTGAGGGCATGAAAGGGAGCATGGCAGGAGCTTCCCCACCCTGTGTAGCCCCCACAAAAACAGCAATAAGAGCAGCTATGCTCCTCTGCTGCCAGCCCAGTGCATAGACCACTGCATAGGTCACACCACCCTTTTTGTGTCTCTCAGCCTCACTAGCTGTGTGTGCCTAGGGATCGGGCTACAGGACCAGAGCAACTTGTGCATTCTTGGTAGTGTTAGGGGGCCCCAGGAGACAGAGTCAAAGCACAAGTTCTTTTGGTGGTTCCCCCAGGTGTGTAGTTTGCTTAGTGCCAGACAGTGTGTGTGTAATTTCTGGACTCTGTGTGTGTGCAGTAGGGATGTTTGAGTGTGCAGGACTAACCGTATAATAGAGTCGGTTACAGTCGGTGAATGGTGTTGGTTACAGTTGGCGAATGGTGTTGGTTCCACTCGGCGAAGCCACCTCCCCAGGAGTCGGGCAGGCCAGAGCTGCTGGCTCCACTCCCGGGAAGGAGGCTTCACTGCCAACTCTGCTCCCAAGGAAGGGGCTTCACTGTGGCGGGCAGCCCCATTCCCGGGGAGGTTTCGCTGCAGGCTCTGGAGTTTAAAGCTAAGCTAAGCTTTATACTGCAAAGCCCGCAGTACTGGTAACTGTGTAACCGCTGGCGGTTACACGGTTACCGTATTACACGATTTTTAACATCCCTGATGTGGAAGCTTGTGGTGTATGACATGTTACCACTGATCTGTGTAGCACCTTTCATCCCACACCAAAGGGAACTGCCCAAACCTGAGCCTTAAAATGCAAGTCAACTGTTCACTTAAGTTCTGTGCTCACTTAACTATAATTTATTATTTTTGTAAAACAGGCCAACATTAACTCAGCTGTAGCTTGAAAGAAGGTGAATATGCAAATATTGCATTAACTTGTGGGGAGCTGACTTATTTGTTTTCAGCATAATTTTTTATGCACCCTTTTGTATAGCAATTAATATTTAACACCGTCTGAAATAAAACTGCCACAAAATATAGCCTTTGCAATATGATATTAAATTATCTCCCTATTCCTAATAAACTGTTGTAATAAAGCACTGGGATGACCATATTGAGGGGTGATTTAATTCAGTAATATTAATTCAAACACAAAGATGGGGCTTAATAACTCACTTCATTTGATTCCATTTAATTTTTTAGCTTTATGCAAGAGAGAATTTAAAAAATGCAGGGTGTAAGAACTTTTATGATTTTTAAGATATCCGTTCAGTGGTTTTTCTCTCTCACATTTTGCAGGCTGTCTGGGAACATATTTCAATTTAATTCTCTAGTTATAACCAATTTGCAACTTGAGGAATAATCTTCATAACCTTTGCTACAATTGTGTCCTTGATGTAATAGGAAAGGTTAAGGTAAGACATTAGTAGTCCCATGCTGAGCTGTGGCTTTACCTGAGATCTAATGATATTTAACTCTGGACCTAATTTGAGCTTACAAACGATTACAAGCTGTCCTCTGGGACATTTGCTGCAGGAGAATTTCCAAATAATTCGTCACTGGTTTGCAACTTAATCTGTAGTCCTGTCAAAATCAATTATCTTGCATGACAACTCAACTATGCATTCTCATTTGTTGTACTGCAATATGTTAAAAATGGGCAAAAAAACCCCACCAAGTCCATGAATGTCAAAATTCTATTATAGGATTACTGATCCAGATCCTTTTATTGTGTACCCAGTTCTTCCTGTAACGTTAGCAGAAACTTTGGGCGTGTATATGCAAAGAATCCATGTTCAAGCCTATGGTACATAAAAAAGCTATAACACTAAAAATACTACCAAAAGCTTTCCGTTTTGCTCATTATCATTCCTGGTGGTGTCCAATCTGTTGGCCATCTTCCAGATCGGGGGTTCTAAATCTATTTGCTACAGATGAGCTCAAGCTCGAAAATTATTTTCTGGATCCAGGTCTGGATTGCAATACCCTTGAAGATTAGGAATGTGTCAAGACTTCTCTAATTCATGCCCTGGGGCTCAAAGGAGGGCAAAGCTTTGGGCTACCATTACCCTTTGCATCTTTACAGTTAGTCCCATGGATTTGGTGTGTTCTCTTGAGGTTTTGTGACAGTTGATACTGCTCAGACCTGTTCTTTTAGGCTGTCTGCAGACTCAGGAAGGCAATGCTGAATCTGTTGACATTCAGTTCATGTTTTTAAGGTTCTCTTCAGTACTGTGGTGCCAAGAAACCTCTTTGAAAAGCATGGAGTTTGGAGCACAGGCCTGTAGCTCTGAGACTGCCAAACACACGGGGCCCTGCTTATGACAGTCGTACCACGTGCTCCAAGATTCCTCAGCAGTTTTGGACGCATAACTGAGTAGAAGTTTGTTGCTGGTGTAGGGAACTGCATAAAGATTCTTTTACTATGGAGTAAACACCGCAGGACCCTTTAGGATCTTTTACACTGGCCTGTCTTCCTTTTTAGTCTTCAGATTGATTTTTCTCCTCTTCGGGTGTCTCTAGACCAGTGGTCTCCAACCTTTTTATGCACGAGATCACTTTTTGAATTTAAGTGCAATCCAAGATCTACCTCAAATATAAATACCCTTGTCCTGCCTCCCTCCTGTCCCTTCTCCAAGGCCCCGCCCCTGCTCATTCCATCCTCCCTCTCTTGCCCATCCTCCCTCACTTCCATCAGGCTGGGGCAGAGGATTGGGGTGCAGGTTGTGGTCTTGGATTAAGGGATCTAGAGTGTGAGAGGGGCTCTGAGCTGCTTTGGGGGGCAGGCAGTTGGGATTTAGGAGGGGGTTCTAGGTGTAGGCTCTGGGAGGGTGTTTGGATGCAGGGGTGCTCGGGGCTGGGGAGGAACTTGGGGGTTCAGGAGGGAGTTCATGACTAGCGTAGGAGTTAGGTGGGCTCCAGCTGGGCACTGCTGGTGGCTTCTGGGTGGTGGTGCAGTGGGGCTAAGGCAGGCTCCCCCCTGCCCTGGCCCTGGCCCACTCCCTAAAGCAGCCAGCAAACTCCCTCCCAAGTCCTGTTGTGCCCCCTCTCTGCTCTGTAGAGAAAGGATACAGAGTGGGAGGGGGCACCTTGACATGAGCGCCCCTCCTCTCCCTCCCCTGCCCTGCCCAGAAAGCAGAAGGCTCCCCAGGGGGAGGGGCAGCTCCAAGGCAAAGGGCAGGAGATGAGCAGCAGTGGGGGGAGGGGCAGCCGAAGTGCTGGGCTTCATAACCTCTTGGCCAAACCAGTCACGATCACCTGTCAGAGGCTCCAAGAGCTACCAGTAGATCCTGATCAACTGGTTGGTGACCACTGGTCTAGACTACATGGCTCTGTCGACGGTGTAAAAGATCTTCTCTGTCGACGGAGCCGTGTAGTCTAGACACACCCTTCATGTGTGATCAGCTGCGTATCCCTTGACCTGTTGCTTGGAAATATGTGGTGGCATCAACAATAAAGCAGGTTAAAAGAAAAAGTTGGTGGTCAGTATGTTGGAAGGGATGGGATCAGGAATATTAATGCGAGGAATCTGACCTGGACTGAGAAGCCAGCCAGGTACTGGGCATAATATATTTTTGGAGGTGGCCTGCTAGTTGCTGAACACAATGTAAAGAACATAGTCCTGAGGCTCAGCTATTCTACTGCATTCATCGAATGGTAGAAGAAGAAACTGTGCCTGGTATGTAGAGTTGACACCGGAGACGCCAATTTCCTAAGGTGCTGGAGGGCGTTTGCCCCTCTCCCCATTTCATCCCAGGCCCTGCCCCCCCTTCACCCCTTTCCTGAGGCCTCATGCCTGCCTGCCATTTCCCACCTTGTTCTGTCTCCTCCCCACCCCCTCACTCCACCTTTGCTCCTCCCCCTTCCCCTCGGTGCCTTCTGTACACCATGGAACACGGTAGATCGCAGCAGGTGGGAGGTGCTTGGAGGGAGGGGAAGGAGCTGATTGGCGGAGCCGCTGACAGGTGGGAGGTGCTGGGGGGGGGGAGAGGATTTGATCCAGGGGGACTGCCATTGGGTGCTTCCGCTCTGGGCACTGAGACAGAAGGTCAAGCGAATCTCTGCTCTCGGTTCCGGCACACAGTTGTCCAGTGTGGATGCCCTCGTTGCTGAGCACCCTGCAGCTAACACACTGAGCATGTCTTCTTGCTAGGAAGTGTGGCAGACCCAAGGCAGCGGGCTGCAGTAGTTTGCTGGAGGGCAGGTTTACAGAAAGTTGGGTGAGCAGGCTCCTGGTCCCTACGTAGGCTGCCAGAGATGGCTGCTCAGCAATTAAGACAGACGAGCACGTGGGGCACATTAAGAGCAGGCCTGCAGCAGCAGGCTAATGGGACACTTGCCGCCAGTTAAGGCCTGTTGGGCTACTATAAAAGGTTTCCCCTCAGGTGAGGAGGGGAAGGAGAAAAGTGACGGACCGGAGAGGAGGATGTACAAGGTAGAGGAGAACTGAAGGCCACAGCTGGGAGAAGTTCTCACCTAGTGGGCCAGGAGAAGGTGCGGTGGGAGTGGTTGGGGAAGTGGCCCAGGGAGAGGCTGCTATTCTGTGGAGATAAGGGTACGAGCCCAACTAGTGGCCGCTACCTAGGGCCTTGGGCCGGAACCTGGAGTAAGTGGGTGGAACCGGGTTCCTCACCAACCCTTCCCACGCCTGGAGGGCTGCCACCGGGGGAGTAAAAGGGACTTTTGGACCACGGAAGGGTTTCTCCATTCAAAGGAGTGACTTGCCTATGATGAAAATAGCTCATTAAGTGGGGGGCTCTCGCCTCTGAGAGAAGCAAGAGGCAGTGGGAGGGACTCCATGAGCTTCTGAGGCAGACCAAAAATCCACAAGGAAGCGCAGGACCCCGGGATATGATTGGAGCTGTGCCACAGAAGATATACAGGAGGGGGCAAAGGTGGGGGTCATGCGTATGTAACTTCAGGGAGCTGGAATAGAGACCTTAGTCTCTTTTGACAGGATGTTGCAGACATTTAAATGTGCCATTGGCAAAGAGCTTCCTGAAAGAACATCTGGGCTTTTTCATGAAAGCCTCCATTTAAGATTTTATGGTTTCACTTTAACTGTTCCTTCATCCCCAGTCGTGACCTCTATGGACAGTCTGAGCATCTGTAGTTCAAAGTGCAGGATGCCCCATTGTACAGCCTCCTGCTATGAATATAAGGGCTGTTCTCTCTTGAAGCATTGTGCATGGTGCAGCCAATTCTTCATCCCTCAACCGTTTCACCCCCCCCCCCCACCTCTCTCTCCCCCCAAAAAAGCTCTTAATATATGTTGTTGTCAAGCAGTATTTCAATTTAAAATATCCACTTGGCTAGACTAGATATAGCAATTATTGGGTGACTGTTTTAAAGAACAAATAGAGTGAAGGTAGACATTTCCTAACTCTGCACAGTGCAGCTTTGGATTTCCCACAGTGCAACTTTTAATTATACAAATAATAATAATTATGTTATTAAACTAGCACATAGAGAGCACCAAACAAAAGTGGTCATAAGAACTGTATGTACATAGTAAGAAATCTCTCCTCCCTGAAGAGCTCGGGGGAAAGAGTAAAGTAGAGACACAGAAAGCCAGGGTTTTTTTAAAAAAAAGCACAGCACCCAGAATCAGGTCTCAATCTGCAAAAGATCTCAGCTCAGTTGCGCTGAGTTTAGGCATCAAAATAAGTGTCCAGAGTTTGAGGAGCAAGTCCTTTAAATATCCACCATAAGTGGCAGAACGGGGACTGATGGTGCTGAGTGCTTTGGAAGATATGGGCCCAGTAGGGGGTGCTGGGCATTTGAAAACCTGGCCTAACCAGGTGCACAGACATGTAGAGCCCTGCACGGATACAACATTTGTATCCACATCTGTATCTGCAAGAACAAGCTGCAGATATCCACATCCATATCTGTGGATATAGGGCTGATATCTACAGATTCGCAGGGCTCTACTGACATGCCAAAAGTCACACACCAGGAGCCTGGACTGGAATTCAGGTCTCTTTAGTCCCTGTCCAGAGCTCTGCCTATTGGACCATGTGTACAGTTTTCTAGCACCTTGAATCCAAAGCATCACAAAGGTTTTAAGTGCAAGTTTTTATTTTAATTGGGAAATGCTGCACTTTTTAAATTCTAGAGCAATGATGTGTAGTACTGTTGGTGTTAGGTTTTTTTTTTAAACACTCTGCTTTACAAAGTATAGATTGAACCTCTCTAGTTCAGCACTCTCTGGTCTGACAACATCTGTGGTCTAGCATGATGTTAGTTAGCCAGATGTCCACTTATCGTGGATGTGGCCAATTTTCCTGTAGTCCCATAAAGTTTGTTTACAGCCGTTGGCCCTGGCTCCCAGTGTTCTGTGCTGTTATTTAGCTGTAATTTACCCCTAAATGTCTTCTCAGAGCCTAGTAAGCCGTGGGAGTGTCGGTGATGCTGCTAGACAATACTGACCTCCCATAGTTTAGCAAATTCTCAAGTTTGGCAGAGGTCATATCCCAAGGGTGCCAGATTAGAGAAATCCTGTAAAATAGGGACATAAAAACATAAGAACGGCCATACTGGGTCAGACCAAAGGTCCTTCCAGCCCAGTATCCTGTCTGCCAACAGTGGCCAATACTAGATGCCCCAGAGGGAGGGAACACAACAGGTAATCAACATGTGATCCCTCCCCTGTCACTCATTTCCGGACAAATAGAAGCCAGGGACACCCTTCCTACCCATCCTGGCTGATAGCCATTGATGACCGCCACGAATCCGTCTAGCTAGGACCAAGTTATAAAGCATGTAAAATGAAAGGGTGAAATCTAGGCCATTTAGAAGTCATTGGGAGTTTTGAGAGAGATGCAGCCGTGTTAGTCTGATCTAGCTAAAACAAAAGACAGAACTATGTAGCACTTTAAAGACTAACAAGATGGTTTATTAGGTGATGAGCTTTCGTGGGCCAGACCCACTTCCTCAGATCAGACCCACTTCCACATATTGATCTGAGGAAGTGGGTCTGGCCCACGAAAGCTCATCACCTAATTAAACCATCTTGTTAGTCTTTAAAGTGCTACATAGTTCTGTCTTTTGTTTCATTGGGAGTTTTGGCATTGACTTTAGTAGGACCAGGGTTTTACCTGAGATATTCTTTTTCAGGGTTGCTCATGTCAGCTGTAATGTAAATAAATACCAGTAGTGAAAGTTATCCAGCTACAATTACTTTGTGCATTACATCCTAAATATCTACTTATACATGACATTTACTAAAGAAAAACACTTGCAAATTACATGTTTGATTAACATTACATCTTTCACAATTTAAAAAGGGTAAAGGTAATTGAAAGCAGCATTACTTAAAAACCCATGAACTTTATTTGAGCTCCACTCTGACTACAAATCTTTCCATTCTTTTATTGAATATTTTTCTCTGGATTTATTAACATGTATTTCATATTGTGTGCGGAAGAAAAGCCCTCTTAAAGCAAACCTCCTTGATTCCAGGGAGGATGAGTCATTGATATTTCCTGCTTTGTCTTTCAACAATGGGATGGGGAAGATTCTACTGTAAAATTCCTAAGTAGCTATAGGAAGAATACATGGGGTGCAATCCTGGTCCAGTTGAAGTCCGTGGAAATTTTGGATCAACTCCAAAGCTGGATTTCAGTGGAATTCTACCTGCTCGTGCCATTGATGAATTGGACCCTAGGGTACGTCACCAACCTTAAGGACACTATGGGTACGTCTACATTGCGGGCTAAAGTTAAGATACTAGGGATGTAAAATTTCGGTTAATTGACTAATCGAATAGTCGATGCAATTTGCATTGACTGTTCAGTTAGTTGATAAGGGCACTTCAGCCTTTGAAGTGTAGCAAGAGCCCCAGAGCTGTTGCTACATTTCAAAGGCGAAAGCACTGCAGGAGGCATGGGGCCAGCAGGGGACTTAAGCAGTCTCCTGCTGGCCCCATGCTCCCCGCGGCGTTTCAGAGTGACAGTGCCGCATGGAGCCCAGAGTCAGCTGAGCCCCCAGCTGACCCCGGGCTCCATGCAGCTCTCACACTTTGAAACGCCGCAGGGAGCCCTGCATCAGGCTTCACGCAGCATTTCAAAGCGGCAGCACTGCATGGAGCCCGGAGTCAGTGGGAGAGTCCTGCTGACCCCGGGCTCCATGCGGTGCTGTGGCTTTGAAACACTGTGTGCCGCCTGGCCAGCTGGGGACTCCCAGCTGGTCCCAGGCTGCATGTGGCATTTCAAAGCATCCTTGATTCCAGGGAGGATCAGGGTTGCTGCTTTGAAGCACCCTCTCCTCTTTCTCTCCCCTTGCTGCCTCTTTCTGATTCAGGCAGCAAGGGGGGGGAAGATAACTAGTCAACTAGTGTTCACATCCCTATAAGAAATGCAACTTCAGCTACGTCAGTTGCGTAGCTGAAGTCGAAATAGCGTAACTCAGCTTTTGGTGCTGTGTACACAGCAGGAAGTTGAAGGAAGAACTCTCTTCCTCCGACTTCCCTTACCCCGTGTGAAATGAGGGTTACAGAAGTTGGAAGAAGAAGCCCGTTATTTCAAAATTATTTCAAAATAACGGGCTTGCTAGGTAGATGTACACCCTGGTATTTCGAAAGACGCGCACAGTGTAGACATAACCTGGGTGGGTTTTTTCCTCCTACCACCTGAGGATGTGTGGGGAGACAGCTTTAAACAATGGACTTGTAGAGAAGGGGAATAACTGGACTGCATTGAGGGTCATCCGGCCAAATAGAATTAGGCATCCTGCACATTCTTTTTGTGAAATGGTCGTCTGATAAGTTGTCCCCTCCACTTTGTGGGCTAGATTCTCCGCCAAGGGAAGCTGGCACAGTTCCATTGATTTCCACAATAAACTGGCCACGAATACATTTCGGCTGGAAATGGGGAGGCTTCTGACGATCAGAAGAGTGAGGCTTTGGAATTGCTTCCAGTAGGACGAGTGGGGCAAAGAACCAAGCTAGTGTGAAGACGGGGCTTGATAAATGCACCAACAGAATCACACGATGTGCCTGTGATAGCTGGGGACTGGACTCATTATCCCCGAAGGTTCCTGTGTATGCCAGCCCAGGATCTGTTCCTCTTTGTCCAGAGTTCCCTGTACACCGAGTTGATGGATGGTCCTGAATCCCGTGCAGTGCACTTTTAATGAGAAATAAAATCCTCCAAGTGTCGTGCATGTGAATGCATTGGGAATATGATGGGACTCCTCTGGGAGTTTTCCTGCACTGTAGTCCAATTCCAGTGAGCAAAACCAGACTGATGTTGTATGGATATTTACCTCTGCAGCTTCTATTTCAGTGAATGCTGCAGGTACTCAGACTTTGAAAATCACATCACTGATTTTTCTATTTGGGGAGACGGGGTCAACATGAAAGGGACTATGATGAGTGTTAGCATTGACCCGAATAAATCTGACATAGGCTCTTCTGTTGCTTTGTAGGATGCACGTATGATGTAAATTCTGATAGTCTGTTTTTGTGCTATTGCCAGAAGCCTGGAAGTCGAGTAAATAAGAGTTAGGGCAGCATTAATGGCATCACTTACAAGGAAGTAAAAGCAAGGCAAATATTCCATATAATACTTATAAATCTAGTCTAAATTGTAATCTAAAGTTTCCTCACTTGTTCTCATACAGCTGATGCCATGGAGAGAATTTACGGTGCTTTAAAGTTGCAGACAGATGATCTTGTTTTTAAAAAAAACCTAATAGATTTTAAATCTATGAATGGACTTATAAGATTTGTAAAGTCAATTAAATGTTAAGTTGAAAATGATTAATAATTTGCAATTGCAGTTGGATGCTCAGAAACATTTTCATGCGACGTTTACTGTCCAATGGCCAGATTTCCAAGTCAGCTGCACACGGCACATTGGGACTGATGTTGAGAAAACCCCTGCCACATTTGCATGCATCTGTTGTCAAGAGAAATTCCACATCCCGATCAAGGGCCAGATGTGGTACTAAAATTGGAATCTGGCCTCCAAATACCATAATCTGCTTTACTGACTCATCAGTCACTAGAGTAGAAACAGGTGCATCCAGGCTAGATTGTTATTTTAAGTACACCCTAACCAAGTGGAATACTTAAGTTGTGCTTCCTCAGTGGTAGCCATGGGGCAGGGGAGCACAATTCCTTCCAAGCTTCCTCTTTGCCCTGGTGCAGCGGACAGTAGTTTTGCTATTAGCGTGTACCAGCCCCACACTGGCTCAGCTGCTCTGGGCAGAGGATTGGGGGTGGAGCCAACCTGCTATCCAGAATTTTCACAGGTGCTTAATGATTTTTGGGTCCCTCGGTTTTTGGTGTTGCTCTTGACACACTTCTAAGGGCCCTGATTTTCAGAGAGCTCAGAACTTTCTGCAAATCAGGCCCTGGTTTGGAAATACCGTTCCTGCCCCCTCGTCTTGTCTACCTGCTGATTGTTCTGCAGCCTTTCCTCTTTTCAGCCCTGCCAGTCCACAACCGTTTCCTTCCAACCCACTTGCTTAGAGCTGGGACTCTCCTTTGGAACGTGTTTGTGTGGCGGTCGCCTTGTGCAACTCTACCCCTTTGGACGTGGTCGGGAAGTCAAGGTGCAGACAACTACACGATTAACTGACAAGCCTACGCTTATCGGTTAATCCTGTCGACTACACGGACTACCCCTCGCCCCTGTGTCAGAGGCAGCAAAGCGAGGAGAGGTGGGAGCTGGTTTTTAAGATCCTACAGAGCTGCCTGCCTCCCCTGCCTCATGCTGTTGAGAGGCAGCAACGTGAAGGGGGCAGGCAGGAGCCAATACACATGGGAAGCCACCTTTTAAACCTGCTCTCTGTGCGTTCCAGCTCCATGGAGTTGCCTCCCACAGAGGCAGCAGTGGAGGGAGGCAGGAGCTGGTGCTTGAGGGGAGCTGGCTTAACAGATGGAGGCAGCAGTGTGGGGTGGCAGGAGGCTCCACAGAGATGGTGCTTGGGGGGAGCTGGCTTTTAAACTGGCTCCCCCTCCAGATGGGCTCCCACCTGCCACCCCATTCTGCTGTCTCTGATACAGAGGCAGGGGCTCCCTGGAAGTGGGGTCGGGAGCTCGCTGGCTGCCAGCCCTGGCCCTGGGGACTATTGAATAGAACATAAGAATGGCCGTACTGGGTCAGACCAAAGGTCCATCTAGCCCAGTGTCCTGTCTGCCGACAGTGGCCAGCACCAGGTGCCCCAGAGAGGGTGGACCGAAGACAATGATCAAGCCATTTGTCTCCTGCCATCCCTCTCCAGCCTCTGACAAACAGAGGCCAAGGACACCATTTTATCCCCTGGCTAATAGCCTTTTATGGACCTAATCTCCATGAAATTATCTAACTTCTCTTTAAACTCTATTATAGTCCTAGCCTTCACAGCCTCCTCTGGCAAGGAGTTCCACAGGCTGACTACACGCTGTGTGAAGAACTTTCTTTTATTAGTTTTAAACCTGCTACCCATTAATTCCATTTGGTGTCCTCTAGTTCTTCTATTTAGGGAACTAATAAATAACTTCTCTTTATCGGCCCTCTCCACACCACTCATGATTTTATATACCTCTATCATATCCCCCCTCAGTCTCCTCTTTTCTAAACTGAAAAGTCCCAGTCTCTTTAGCCTCTCCTCATATGGGACCCATTCCAAACCCCTAATCATTTTAGTTGCCCTTTTCTGAACCCTTTCTAAGGCCAAAATATCTTTTTTGAGGTGAGGAGACCACATCTGTACACAGTATTCAAGATGTGGGCGTACCATAGTTTTATACAGGGGCAGTAAGATATTCTGGGTCTTATTTTCTATCCCTTTCTTAATAATTCCTAGCATCCTATTTGCCTTTTTGACTGCTGCTGCGCACTGTGTGGAAGTTTTCAGAGAACTGTCCACGATAACTCCAAGATCTTTCCTGATTTGTCGTAGCCAAATTAGCCCCCATCATACTGTACGTATAGTTGGGGTTATTTTTCCCGATGTGCATTACTTTACACTTATCCACATTAAATTTCATTTGCCATTTTGTTGCCCAATCACTCAGTTTGGTGAGATCTTCTTGGAGTCCCTCACAGTCTGCTTCTGTCTTGACTATCCTAAACAGTTTGGTATCATCCGCAAACTTTACCACCTCACTGCTTACCCCTTTCTCCAGATCATTTATGAATAAGTTGAACAGGATTGGTCCTAGGACTGACCCTTGGGGGACACCACTAGTTACCCCTCTCCATTCTGAAAATTTACAATTTATTCCTACCCTTTGTTTCCTGTCTTTTAACCAGTTCTCAATCCAAGAAAGGACCTTCCCTCTTATCCCATGGCCATGTAATTTACACAAGAGCCTTCGGTGAGGGACCTTGTCAAAGGCTTTCTGAAAATCTAAGTACACTATATCTACTGGATCCCCCTTGTCCGCATGTTTGTTAACCCCTTCAAAGAACTCTAATAGATTAGTAAGACAGGATTTCCCTTTACAGAAACCATGTTGACTTTTGTCCAACAAATTATGTTCTTCTACATGCTTCACAATTTTATTCTTTACTATTGTTTCGACTAATTTGCCCGGTACTGAAGTTAGACTTACCGGTCTGTAATTGCCCGGATCGCCTCTAGAGCCCTTTTTAAATATTGGTGTCACGTTGGCTACCTTCCAGTCTATTAGGTATGGAAGCCGATTTAAGGGATAGGTTACAAACCACAGATAATAGTTCAGCAATTTCCCATTTGAGTTCTTTTAGAACCCTTGGATGAATGCCATCTGGTCCCGGAGATTTGTTAACATTAAGTTTTTCTATTTGTTCCAAAACCTCCTCTAATGACACTTCAATCCGGGACAGATTCATCACCCACAAGGGACGGTGCAGATTTGGGAATCTCCCCAACGTCCTCAGCCGTGAAGACTGAAGCAAAGAAATCATTTCGTTTCTCCGCAATGGCTTTATCGTCCTTGATTGCGCCTTTTATAGTTCGATTGTCTAGGGGACCCACAGGTTTTTTAGCAGGCTTCCTGCTTCTAATGTTCTTAAAAAACATTTTGTTATTTCTTTTTGAGTTTTTGGCTAGCTGTTCCTCAAAATCTTTTTTTGCTTTTCTTATTACATTTTTACACTTGATTTGACAGTGTTTGTTCCTTTCTATTTATCTCACTAGGACTGGACTTCCACTTCTTAAAAGATGCCTTTTTGTCCCTCACTGCTTCTTTTACATGGTGGTTAAGCCATGGTGACACTTTTTTAGATCTCTTGCTATGTTTTTTAATTTGGGGTATACATTTAAGTTGGGCTTCTATTATGGTGTCTTTAAAAAGTTTCCATGCAGCTTGCAGGGATTTGGCTCTAGTCATTGTGCCTTTTAATTTCTGTTTAACTAGCCTCCTCATTTTTGTGTAATTCCCCTTTTTGAAATTAAATGCCAGGGTGCTGGACTGCTGAGGTGTTCTACCCACCACAGGAATGTTGAATGTTATTATATTATGGTCACTATTCCCAAGCAGTCCTGTAACGGTTATTTCCTGGACCTGATCCTGCACTCCACTCAGGACTAAATCGAGAATTGCCTCTCCCCTTGTGGGTTCCTGCACCAGCTGCTCCAAGAAGCAGTCATTTAGGCCATTGAAAAATTTTATCTCCGCTTCTCTTCTTGAGGTGACGTGTACCCAGTCAATATGGGGATAATTAAAATCCCCCATTATTATAGAGTTCTTTATTCTGGTAGCCTCTCTAATCTCCCTCAGCATTTCAATGTCAGTGTCGCTGTCCTGGTCAGGTGGTCGGTAATATATCTCTACTGCTAATTTCTTATTATTGGAGCATGGAATTACTATCCATAGCGATTCTATTGAACATGTTGATTCACTTAATATTTTTATTTCATTTGATTCTACATTATCTTTCACATACAGTGCCACTCCACCACCCACCCGGCCTGCTCTATCCTTTCGATATATTTTATATCCCGGTATGATTGTGTCCCACAGATTTTCCTCATTCCACCAGGTTTCAGTGATGCCTATTATGTCAATCTCCTCATTTAATACTAGGTACTCTAGTTCACCCATCTTATTAGTCAGACTCCTAGCATTTGTGTAGAAGCACTTTAAAAATTTGCCACTGCTTATTTGTCTGCCCTTTCCTGGTGCATTGGATTCCTTTGTATGCGGTTGTTTGTCTGCTCTGGCCCATGGTTTTCCCTCTCCCCTCCTCTCTTTCTGACTACAGCTTAGAGAATCTCTATCAATGGATTCTCCTCTAAGAGAAGTCTCCCTCCGATTTACGTGCATCTCCGCACCAATCGGCTTTCCCCCATCTCTTAGTTTAAAAACTGCTCTACAGCCTTTTTAATGTTTAGTGCCAGCAGTCTGGTTCCACCCTGGTTTAGGTAGAGCCCATCCTTCCTGTATAGGCTCCCCCTCTCCCAAAAGTGTCCCCAGTTCCTAATAAATCCAAACCCCTCTTCCCTACACCATCGTCTCATCCACGCATTGAGACTCTGAAGCTCTGCCTGCCTACCTGGCCCTGCGCGTGGGACTGGAAGCATTTCCGAGAATGCCACCATAGAGGTCCTGGATTTCAGTCTCTTTCCTAGCAGCCTAAATTTGGCCTCCAGGACATCTCTCCTACCCTTCCCTACGTCATTGGTACCTACATGTACCACGACCACCGGCTCCTCCCCAGCACTACACATAAGTCTATCTAGATGCCTCGAGAGATCCGCAACCTTCGCACCAGGCAGGCAAGTGACCATACGGGTCTCCCGGTCATCACAAACCCAACTATCTATGTTTCTAACAATCGAATCACCCACTACTAACACCTGCCTCTTCCTAACTGGCATTCCCTCCCCCTCAGAGGTATCCTCAGTGCGAGAGGATACCGCAACATCCTCTGGGAGGAGGGTCCCAACTACGGGATGGTTTCCCTCTGCTCCCATTGAATGCTCTGTTCGCTTGAGACTTTCATCCTCCTTAAGAGCACTGGGGCTCTTATAATAATATCGATTATTATAAGAGTTATGTTTTAAAGAAGGTCAGAAGTGCCTCGTGCCCTCTAACCTCCCCCTCTAAACTCCAAACACAAGCTCAGCACACAGCAAATAACTCCCCCACACACAAACACACACTCCAGACAGCCACTTACCACAAGGGTCCCGTTTTTACTCCTCTTTTACCTGGAGAACTCCCTCTCCAAACTCTCTGTTAGCTGCTCCTGGTCGCAAGCTCCCTGGTCGCTGAGTCACAGGCTTGACTTGAATAATCGTGTAAGCACTAAGATTTGATGTGGTTAAAGAATTATTCAATTATTCAGTTTCTACCATCCCTGCTACGTGGCCTGGCTCCTGTATGGGCCTTTCCAGGAAGGGAATTTTACCATAAAAGATTCGGAGAGTTGGCTGGAACTCGGTGGTGCTTTGAGACGCGGTGCAAAATATAAATTCACCCCTAAAACCTGTGAACGTCGCTGGGGCTCTGCTCTTCCCTGGTCCAGCAATGCTGCTGGCCCCAGTCCGCCATTTTGTTCCTGTGAGTGCTCCATCCCCAGAGCAGCCATGGAATCACTGACGATGCCGGACCAGGGGTGTTGCCGGCCTAGGAAAGTCCGGATTACAGAGGTTCGGCCCGTATTTCCCGTACCACATGAGCGTTGTCTCCTTTTCTCATTCAGAGACTTCACCACAGCTACCAGGGGCATTCCCAAAACTGCCAGGTTTTTCTTTTTAAAACCCTATGGGCTCTGCCCTCCTGCTGTGTGCTCATTTGCACTAAGCCGTGATGATTAATAAATGTATTTCTACCCATTTTTCTTTCTTAGTGTGGCCTTAGCCCTGGCTGGAGCAGCCAGGTCAGCATGGAATAGAATTAAAGCTGTAATGACGTGGAATCAAAGCATTGTGGTTTAAAACCCCCCTCTTTTGGGGAAAGCGTTAAACAAACTGAACCGCTCTGGCAAATCTAGGGAAGGATCCTGCACTTGGTCTGTTCAGGCCGCTTGAAGCACAGTTGTGTAATGTATTATTCACCATGCATCTGCTGCTTCCCCAATATCCACTTCTGGGAAGGGATTTTGTAGATGTCACGTAAGAATGTAAAGGACCTAGGGATGTCAATGTGTAGTCAACCATACAATTAACTGATAGACCCAGGCTTATTGGTTAATCTTGTCGATCGCACCGCATTCCCCTCCTTCCCCACCCCCCCGACCTTGCTGCCTCTGTTTCAGAGGCAGCAGGACAGGGGGAGTGGGAGTCGGTGCCTGTGAGGATCTAGCTTAAAGCTGGCTCCCAGCGATCACAGGATCCGCCTGCCCCCCACCCCTGCGCTGCTACCTCTGATAGGTGCATATCGGCTCCGTGTTCCTGCCTGCCCCTCCCCCCCCGCCCCCGGCTGCGTCCTACAGAGGCGGGGGGGGGGAGTGGCGGCGGCGCAGGCAGGAGCCGGTGGTGCAGGGAGCTGGCTTAAAAGCTGGTTTCCACCAGTATTGGTTCCACAGTGCTGCCTGCCCTGCTGCCTCTGTCAGAGGCAGCAGCGTCAGGGGGTGGGCAGGGGAGACTTCCACGAAGCAGCTTCTGTCCACAGGCGGTCTGAGCTCCCCATGGACAGAGGCTGCTCTGCATCCTATGGAGCATCCCTCTGTGGGGAGCTCAGACCCCCCTCCCCACAGACAGGGGCTGCTGCCACCCTGCGCTTTCCTCGCGGACAGGCTCTCCTCACGGGCTCCTCTTAAGCCAGCTCCCCTCATGGACAGGCTCTGCCTGCCACCCCTCTGATACAGAAGCAGCAGCACGGAGTGGCAGAGGGCTCCCCAGGAGTGGCGCCGGGGAGCACTCAGGCTGCTGGCCCTGACCCCAGAGACTATAGAATAGTCGACTAACCGATAATGTGTTGTGTGGTTCCATGACTATTCAGTGCCCCTCATATCTAACATCCCTAAAAGGAACATGGATTAGCCCTGGTGCTAGACATGGCTGTTCCTATGCAAAGGAGCCGGTGATAGACCTCACTTCTGTGACTCATGACTAACATGCCTTGAAGCTGGGCCCACACTGATTTGTTTTTTGTCATGAGGTGAGTGAAGGGTTGAAAAAACAAGCACTCCACATTAGCGTGACCTACGGTTCCCTGGGGTGTGACCCACCTCCAAGGAAGGGCGGTCTCTTTCCAGCACCATGCTCATAAGAACATAAGAACATAAGAATGGCCATACTGGGTCAGACCAAAGGTCCATCGAGCCCAGCATCCCATCTGCCGACGGTGGCCAATGCCAGGTGCCCCAGAGAAGGAGAACAGAAGACAATGATCAAGTGATTTATCTCCTGCCATCCATCTCCTGCCCTTGTTATGAAGGCTAGGGCACCATACTTTATCCCTGGCTAATAGCCATTTATGGACCTAACCTGCAAAAATTTATCAAGCTCTTTTTTAAACCCTAATAGAGTCCTGGCCTTCACAGCCTCCTTGGGCAAGGGCTCCTTCAGGGGAATCTCTGAGCGTGGGCAGAATTCCTAGCTTTGGCTCTCATTGATTGCCCTGAATAACCATCATCCAGTTAGCTCTACAGTGGACCCTCTTTCTCCTCCATTCAGAATCACCCTCTGCATTAAGAACCATGGGGAGTAGACAAAGGAGTTGGCTCCTCCAGATCTGTACATGCCGGGGGTATTCCTGCTAGGCCATATACAGCGGCTTTCCCATCCCGTTGGGCCACTTGAGCTGTGAAATGCAGAACAGATCAAGGGAGAAAATGTGTCCCTTAACTCTGCTTCTAATATGGAATTCCAGTAAAGCACCGAGGGAAAGGGCTAGGCTGTGGTGATTCACTTTGTGTTTACTGATGCTATAAAGGACAGGACGAAAACGTTCGAACAGTTACGTGCCTTTTGCAAGGCAGGGAAGGGAATGTGTTTAGTGATTGGGAGTCAAACCACTTGCCAAAGAGTTTTGTGGCTCTTCCACAGACTTGGTGTGTGAGCTAGAGTGGCCATTTTACCTCTTTTGTGCCTCAGTCTCTCCACCTGTCCCTTGGGGGATAACAACACGCATCTCAGGGATGTTGTGAGGCTGGAAGCTTGTAAAGTGTATTGGGATCCTCAGACTGTGTATCAGTGCAAAGAATTATTCTCTCGTAACTTCCCTGGAAAAAGAGAGTGTTTGGCTGGAACACTGGCTTTGCAGCTGGTATGTTCCTATAATAAATATATATTTATTTTAAAATTGCATAAGCTCTGTTTGTTTACTTCTGTATATGAATGAGGGAGGGTTTTTCATTTCAATGATAATGGAATTCTCTTATTTGCCTGTCTACATTACATCATCCTTAGAACACCCAATTTAGTACTATTACCGACCAGATGAAATACTTGTGTAATTTCCCTTCTTTTGGTATAAAGCTCAGATACAGGGAGAAAATGGACTGTAAAATGACATTGTCAGCCTCCATATTTATCCTCTCCCAGTGATTTCCATATCAAATTGACTCCTATGCCAGTTAAAGGTTTTATTCTTTTCTCTCTCGCTTACTTGTAAGCATGGCAAACTGAGCATGAAATTGTAACCTCATGCTGTGTTACTCCAAATCACACTTGTCATCCTTGCTGGTAATCTCAGCAAAGGCAAAAGACTGAGTTGGCATGCAGGCTGCCCCTTTACCAATGATCCCTCTGCCTCAGGGGAGAGGCTGTGCTGAGGGCATTGCAATGCTTGTGCTATTCTTTTCTGCGGACAAAAAGAGTGTGTTATTAATTACAGGAGCACTTTGAGTTTCTAAGGAGGAGCTGGCACCCTCGTAGAACCACGTAGCAAGAACACAGATCCTGCCCCAGAGAGCTCATGTTTCCTAGTGCTGAGACACCAATGGGGCGAGGTAGTATCTTCTATTGGACTGACTTTGGCTGGTGAAATTGACACGCTTTCAGGGAACACAGCGCTCTTCTCCAGATCCCTGGTGGTGACATTCTAGCACCTTTCCAGGAGTCTTGTTCAAACTCCCACTGACTTCCAGAGGGATAGGACTTACCCCTGTGAAACGCTGGTTGCTTAACAATGAAGGGATAACGGAGCCATACTCTGATTTTAGCTAAAGTCATGTAAAGCTAGAGCACTATCACTGAAGTCAGTGGAGTCCATGTGGACTCACACTGAGCCAACCGTGATCAAGGTATGTTCCGTGGGATCATGTGACATGGAACGCCCATTGATGTCAGTGGGAGACGAACACACATGATTCTGGTACAGAGCAGAGGGTAATGCAGTATTCCGCATGTGTGTCCACACAGTGCCTCCATTCTGGACCCAGCTAGAGATGACATGAGGTTGAACGTGGTGTAGATTTACTCTTTGCTGGAAAAAAACCCCCTGCTTTCAGGGGTGCATTGCAGGGAGCACCACTGGGAAAGGTGGAGAATAGACCAGCAGTTTTCAAACCTTTTTTCTCATGGCCCAGTTGAAGAAAATGGTTGATGCTGTGATCCAACATAGTTTGATTAGAGTGTGCGCTCCAGGATGGGGCTGAGGAGCGCTTTGGGCTGTAGGAGGGGGTTCCAGCTTTGGGGGTGTCAGGGCTGGGGCACGGAGGGGCTTATCTGGAGCAGCTCCCAGTCAGTGGTGCAGCAGGGGGTGCTAAGGCAGCTTCCTGCCTCTCCTGGCACCGCAGATCATTCTGTGCCCGAGAAGCAGCCAGCAGCAGGTTCCCAGCCAGTGGGAGTGTGGAGCTAGTGCTCAGGGCAGGGGCAGTGCTCAGCCCTGTGCGCTCCCCCTCCCTTCCCCCCCAGGAGCTGGGTCTGCTGCCAGCTGCTTCTGGGGCGCAGGGAGCTACCTTAGCACCCCACTGGTCACCTGATCTCCTGCAGCAACAAGACCCAGCGCCAACATTCCACCAGTCGGTACTGGGTCACGACCCGTATTTTGAAAACCGCTGGAATAGACCATTTTGTGGAGGTGGTGCTGGCAGAGAAAGTTGTTTGTTTAGTGGTGGGCCACTGAACATGTCCAGCTTAAAAAGTAAATGTGGTATATTGAGAAGTAGAAAAGAGCCTAACTAAATTTCAAATTATATGGTCGAGAGAAATTGTTGTAATAACAGGCTGCTTTTAAAAATTGAATGGCATTCCTGGTTTGGATAAAAGCTGGTGCATTTTTCTGGGTTTGCGTTTTCTGCAGTTACATACCAGATGCTCATTGAAACTAACTCATAACTTTTAAACTGCTCTGTCCCATGTCTTGTCTTCCTATGGAAGAACTCTATTAATTTTGTAATGCGAGTGGAGGAAAAAAAAAAAGTTCTGACTGAAGATACAGATGTAATGCCCGGAAGGGTATTTCATATAAAGTCAAATTGGTGATCATTGTTATTTTAAATAGAATGTTAAAGATTAAATCCTTTTTTAAAAACAATTAATTTAAAGTTTGTATTTTACTGCCAAGCCCTCATTGGTTATTGTTCAAATCCCTGATTAAAACAATGAATAATCGGTAAACAGCAGTTGTACACAGGGGCTTTTGTCCTCTTTAGTTTCAAAGGGTCTATTAATTTGTTAAAGAACATGCTATCAGTCCAATAAGGTACCTTCTTATTGACATAAATCAATTTCCTATGACTCTCATGCAATAGTACAAAGCACAGTACTGTATATTCTTGATTGTGCTGCAGCGCTTAAAATTGCAGTGTTCCTGTGCTGAGAACAGGATGGTATGTTCATAACTTTAATTTACAGATGGCAATTAGCTTCCTAACACTGCTAACCTTTCAACCTCCTTCCTCTTTACACTGGGGAAATTGTTGACATTTAAAATCTGCAAGCAAATGCTGCAGTAAGAAAGTGAATTTTTTAAGAAGACTTCTGTCATGAGTGTGTGTGTATAGGTAGACATAATTTGCATGCATTTCAAAGTATATATTGTGCTGAATTTTAATAGGCTGTTTTACACTGGAGAAAAATAGCTGATACAGTAGCCAGGACTGAATGAGCATGATTTTAAACATGCCTAATGTGAGTGAAATTCACTCTCTACAGAGGGTCAGAATGAGTACAGTCCTATGTCAGCCCTCCAAACTGGACTAATGTGATACTTAGGCCTTATCTACACTTATTGGAAGATTGACCCTGTGGGTCAATTTAGCAGGTCTAGTAAAGACCTGCTAAGTCAACTGCTAAACACACTTTCATTTACTCCGATATTCCACCAGAACAAGAAGCATAAGGGGAGTCGACGGAAGGCCTTGGGTTTGTGGACTTTTTTTTAACTGATTCTTGTTATACGTAACACCCAAGTGTACCACAATTAAGACAGATTAGAGGAAACAAATTGTTTTTTGTTTTATTTTGTTCATTTGACAGCACTCTGTGAATAGCCAGTTTTACTTTCTCCTGTTTGTTGTGTGGGCATCTTACACAGTAACAGGAGTGAGAAAATCATTTAAAATAGAACATGGGATAGTAAAACCACCAAAATTAGCTGTGGGGATACAGAACCTGAGACAAATTTTAATTTCTGTACAGTTGATTAGGTTTTAAATTAACAATGTTACAGTTCCACTGAAAATATGGATATGGAAATACAGTATATAGGTAATAAGTATATTAAATATCTAGCCTGGATCTGGATGTACTTATTGGAGTTTTATAAACCAGGGGTTGTTGAAATCTCCAAGGTAGCTGGGAGCAGATGGAATAATTATCCAGAGGACCATGACTATAATTATTTGAAATTTGTGAGGGCATGTGACTGAAGATTAGAGGCTTGCTTTTCAGAGGGGTTTGGTTCTAATTAGCCCTGGTCTACACTAGGATTTTATTTCGAAATAACCCCCTTCAGGTCAAATTTATAAGCAGAGCATCCATACTACCAACGCCCGTTATTTAGAATAAGGGACCTCTTATTTCCAAATCTGTACTCCTGTTTTCCTCAAGGAATAATGCTAATTTCGAAATAGTGATAGTGTGGATACTCCGGTGCTGCTATTTCAAAATAACTACTCCCCAGAGTAATTTGAACTAATTACTCCCCAGTGCTTTCTGAGGCTCAAAGTTGAGGTAGTACATCCACATTAATGGAGCCCGCCTCAGACTAATTTCGAGGCTTCCCTGTAGTGAGGACATGCTATTTTGATTTTGTAAAATTGGGAGTTAAGTCAAATTTAGTTATTTTGAAATGGTTTCCTAGTGTAGACATGGCCTTAGGGAGTTGACTAGAACAGGTACTGAGTGTACAGCCACTCCCCGATTTACGAACACACTGACTTACAACCATCCATACTTACGACCAACCTCCCATTAACCCCATTATAATATTTTCGAGTTGAGAACCATGTACGTCAAGTTTTTCGAACAGTGCGGGCAGCACGTTTAAGGGTATTTCTGACTTATAACCAAATCGAGTTACGACCAGGTGTTCGGAACGTAACCTGTTCGTAAGTCAGGGACTGCCTGTACTAGAAATTACAATGTAAGCACATCCTGAGAATATCACAGCAGCTGAAATGACTGTACAGAACAGCTTCCATTGGTTCTAGAAACATCCACCAGCATGGGCTATGGCACAGATCTATGAGGAGGGTGACTCTGTGCTGTTAAGGAAGAAGGGAGGGAAACAAGGTCAAATTTGCATTATGAATGAACCATTAATGCATGCTTAATTGAAGGTGATGCTTTACAAAAGCCACAAGCTAATTTAACTTAATTCTATGAAACCATAAAAGTGCTGTGGATATCAAGGAATTGTGTGATCTACCTGGACTGTTTACTTGTCTCATGTCTGAAAGGAAATCTCTAGGCCACCAATGATCAAAATTAGTATTTGCATTGCTTTCATGAAAGGTTACCTGGAGAGCGCCTCGCATTCATTGTGAAATTTATTTCCTGATGAATCCAATTTACATTAATGTGGGCTCATTAAAAGATAATTATTATACTGAGAAGAGGGCCACAGCATACATCGATGGAACATCTGTAATTGTGTTAGTCGTATGATAAAGAGATAATCCTGACTTCAGCATTTCCTAATGCCACTCTTATAAATGTCAAAACTAGGTTTTTATTTTAACAGCTATGGCAAAACTTAATTGTCTCATTATTCTTATGATTGTTATCAAGCTGTGGATGCCTGGCACCTCTTTGATGTTGCATCGAATAAAAATCTTTAATGTTCTGCAAACTTAGGATTTAAAAAGTGACCATTAGACCCATAAATACTGTAATGACTGAAACAGCTAAATTCTGCTGAAGGAAAAAGGTCAGCTTCTGAGGGATCTTTCAAAGAGGCTGTCTAATAATGATCCAGTTGCAAAAACATCAGGTACAGTTTCCCAGTTTTTCATAAAGCTTGGATGAGTTCTGTAACTGTGCTGAATTTTACTGCTTATTCTGGTGGGATCTGACTAAAGGCTTGAAAATATATACTGCATCTCCAGTGTTACTAGTTGACCCCCTGTTTGACACACCATAATAATAATTAATGATTACTTAGCATTTATATAGCTTCTTTCATTTCAAAGTACTTCACAAAAATTAACTAATCAATCCTCACAAACAGCTGCATGAGGTAGGAAAATATACCATAGAAGAGAATTTGTGTTCTGGAATCCTAGCGTTCCAGGACAGCATGACAATAATTTCTCCACAGTGTGTGCAAACAAGTGTCTTGTTAAATGGAGGAATAAAGAAAACGAAATGGGTAGGAAGGGGCTTGTGTGGAAGGGCAGATGAAGGACCCAGTCCACATCCTATTAAAGTGGGTGGAAGTTCTGGTTTTAAGAGAGGGGTGGGGGGGTGTGTATAATATGTGTGTGTAAATCAGGGCTACTCAACTTTGGAGGCCCTGAGGGCCACAATGTTACTCACAGCACATGCTGAGGGCTGCAACTTAAGTGTGGTTGCATATATATGCAAATATATGCAAATAGCTTCTTTTACACTGACAAGCATGAATACAAAGATTAAGACTTAAGCCGCAGCGCCGGACCCAAACGTGTCCAGTGTGAGCCAGTCAGCACCTCTCAGGCTCTGCCCACAAGGCTAAGCAGCCAGTGCTTCCCACAGTGCCCCGGTGCTCCCAGCACCTCCTCCTGGGGGCTAGAAACACCAACACCCCGTATCCGTCTGTTCCAGCCAGCCCATCTGCTTGCATCTTTCAAAGCTCACCCCACCTGGGAGTAGGGTTGCCAGGTGTCCGGTATTCACCCGGACACTCCGGTATTTTCGCCTCCTGTCCGGTAAAAAAATTCAGAGAATACCAGACACCTAAAATGTCTGGTATTTTCTCAATTTTTCCCCAGCCAGGAGGTGAAAATGCTGGGCACCTGGCAACCCTACAGCGCCCCCCCCCCCCCCGAACCCTTCCCTGGCTCCCAACACCCCTGACCCCAGCCCCCATGCTTACCTGGTTCCCCCAGGCTGCCGGCACAAAATGGCTGCCGACCAAAAGACCTAGGGGAAGCAATGCTCAACCGCTCCCCTGTTCCTATCCCTGCACTCATTCTTAGAGGGGACATGCTGTTTTATTTTAATTTTTTTTTTTTTGGATTAATAAATCCTTGGAGTCCTTTTGTTTATTTGCTCAACAACTTTGGTCTCTCCCCCTTTTTTTCCCCTTCCACAGAATTTTTTCCCGGTGTTTTCTTTGGGGGGGGGCGGTGTTCGGTATTTTTGTTTCAACCATCTGGCAACCCTGCCTGGCAGCTGCCTAGCCGTTGTGGAGTGTGTTCCCAGTGGGGGCCATGTTCAAAGGATCCCACCTGCAGGCCACATGTTGAGCCCCGCGTAACCCCAAACTGCACTGCGGGCCACAAACAAACGGGCCGCAGACCATGTGTTGAGTAGCCCTGCTGTAAACAGTAGCTTACAGAAAATGCAGAAAGAGATGCAATCAAGAATATGTAGCATTATTCATGTGTTTTCTAAGCTCGGTCTGCTTCACTGTGTTTTGCACTGCAGCAATTCCCATAGGTTCTTAAAGTATATCTTTGGATACTGGGTTTGGGCCGAAACTGAAGACAAGACAGTGGGTTTGAACTTCTTTGGCAAAATGAATGTACATTCATTCCTGCTTATGGCCCCTAGAGATAATGGTGACAGGCACATTAACAACAAGAAGGAAAGCTTCACTGTCCAGAAAAGAACAGATGTTTGTCTGCCCAGGCTGTTAAAGGCAAAGTGCAGAGCTGTCAAACAAACCAAAAGAAAACCTTGAGTGCCATTTGTGATTCCACACCTGTCAGACCTGCTAGATTCCACATCTGTGTCAAAACTATTGGTATACACAAGACTAAGGATAATATTTTGCCCTTCTAAAGAAAGTTTTAATTAAAGGATTTCAGGGCATGTTACAAACACTAATGAAGCTTTGCAGCAGTTCTCCAAACTGGTAAGTTGAGGCACAGAAAGGTTGAGTTGCTTCAAATCACTGAGCACATCAGTGGCAGTCAGCAGTTTTCCCCAGATATCCTAATTCGCACGTCCCTTGCTTAGACCCTTAAATCACACTCCATCTTCCAATGATAGTACAGCATGTATGATGTTTTTTCCATATATATTCTCCATCAGGTATTTTTAATAGCCTCTCTTCAGTGAAGCATTAAAAGAACTCTCTCTCTCCTCTCATACACACACACACAAACACACACACACACACACACACTTTCATTGTAAAGGGAGAGGGACCATCTACTGTTGTTATATATTATTTTAAGTGTATGTGTGTCTGTACTTAGGTTCTGATTCAGCTGTTCATCCCTATTTAGGAAACTACTTATGCCTATGCATATTCAAGTCCCATAAACATGTGGTTAAAGCAGGAGTGAGCCATAAGTGGCTCATGGGCCAGATGCAGTTTGCCATGGTCAGCCCCTTTGCTTATCTGAGCATTTGCAGGTTTGGCCACTTGCAGCACCCATTGGCCACAATTCGCCATTCCTGGCCAATGGAAGCTGCAGGAAGTGGCATGAGCTGGGACACCTCTTCTTGCAGCTCCCATTGGCTGGGGACGGTGAACCGTGGCCACCGGGAACTGCAAGCAGCCATACCTGCGGCTGCTCAGGTCAATAAAACACCTGGGCTATGTCTACACTCGCAGCTTCTTGCGCAAGTATGGCCGTTCTTGCGCAAGAATCTGCAGAACGTCCACACTGCCCTCCCGCTCTTGCGCAAGGAAATTTACAGTACGGCGTGGTAAGAGAGGGCTTCTTGTGCAAGAGCTATGCTCTTTTTTAACAGGCGTAAGCCCTCTTGTGCAGGAGCTCTTGTGCAAGAGGGCAGTGTGGACGCTGGGCAGGGATTTCTTGCACAAGAAAGCCCTATGGCTAAAATGGCCATCAGAGCTTTCTTGCGCAAGAGATCGTCCACGCTGCCGTGGATGCTCTTGCGCAAAAGCACAGCTCGCACATGGCAGTGTGGACATTTTCTTGCGCAAGAGTTCTTGCACAAGAACCCTTGAGCAAGATGTTCTTGCGCAAGAAGCTGCCAGTGTAGACATAACCCTGGCAGCCCAACAGGGGCTAACCTTGGCAAATTGCATCCATTCTGGGGGCCACTTATTGTCCCCCCACCCCTGAGTTAAAGCTAAGTGTTCATTGAACACTTTTAATGCTTCATTGAATCAGGGACATCAATACCTGATGGTTTGATGTGGTCTGAAAGTTGCATCAGGATTAGGATGACATCATTGTTCACCAGTACCAAGGTGGTCATGACTTCTCTAGCTATCCCAAATGAGTGTTAATCACATCTTTATACCATGCTGCCTCATCACATGCTCTGTATGTGACATACACTTTACAGCAAAAGAGAGGGAGGGAGGGATTTTATAAATGTTCTTGAAAGGATGAAACACGTATTAGAATTCCTATCTGTGTATCTGTCTTTAAAACTGGATGCTTGAGTTAGCATGAACCCAGCTATAGAGAACTCAGGGCCTGGAACACCTTCTCATAACAATCTGCAATAACTTTTCTAAGCTTAAAAAAAATCACCATTGTAAGGTCCAGTATCATGGGCCATTCCATGGCTAGAAGCCAGTTCAGTAGCAAGCTTGGCATTTCCATTTAACTAGAATATATCCCTTGGATCTCGTCAGCAAACATGTAGTTGAGTGAGCATATAAATATGTATCTGTATGGGTAAAAGGTAATACAGATGTGTTGTTTACCCATACTGTTAAAGCAATCAGTAAAGATGTTTTCCTATCCACAACACACATCTGAAATATCACATCACATTGATTTATGAAGTGTAAAACCTAACTAGATGTCCTCCTAGGAACATGAGAGATTGATTTGCTTACTAAGTTACCCAGTGGGCATGGCAGATGATAAAAGTTAAAGAAATTACAAAGAGTGGAGAACAATTGGATCCAAATCTAAAGTTTTTTGTTTGTTTGTTTTTTGGAGAGGACTGTTCTATTAATTTCCTTTGAGTTTTGCTGTGATGAAGGCATCTATTCCCATCTCCCTGCCTGGGTGCATGCATAAAGCCATGCTGATTGTGATTGGCCAGTATTCCAGTGCCTGGAAAAGCAGATCTATAGTTTCTTTCTTCTCTCTGTTGTTCAGTTTACAAAACTGTCCTAAAGGGATTCATGTCTCAATATATGCATGAATGTGCTTCGGCTTAAATCAAAACGAGAGAGAGGGAGAGAGAAAGAGAGAGAGGGTAAATATTCTACTGTTGGTTACACCCTGTGTAGTGACAATAAAATAAAAATGGGGTTACATCCTTAGCAGCAAGGTCAGTGGAACAGCAAAGCTTTGTCAGTTTACGCCAGTTTGGGGATCTTGCTCATTGAGGGCACGTCAAGACTACATGGGTCCGTCGACAGAGCCATGTAGATTAGGGTTGTAGGCAAAGGGAAATGAAGCGGCGATTTAAATAATCGCCGCTTCATTTAAATTAAAACGGCTGCCGCGCTGTGCTGATCAGCTGTTTGTCGGCACAGCGCTGTAGTCTGGACGCTCCGCGGTCGACATCAAAGGCATTTGTCAACCTCCCTGTTATGCCTCGTGGGATGAGGTTTACCGGGGAGGTCGACAAATGCCTTTGATGTTGACCACAGAGCATCCAGACTACAGCACTGTGCCAACAAACAGCTGATCGGCACAGCGTGGCAGCCATTTTAATTTAAATGAAGCGGCGATTCATTTAAATGACTACGGAGCCATGTAGTCTAGACGTGCCCTGAGTGCGCACCAGCTGAATTTGGCCCATCTGGCTAGAACAAATGTGTAAAGAGAGAACAAAATATGCTTTGCCAGATCTATTCAGATCACCTTTACTTGTAAGAAGTGTTTTGTGTTTTATAAGGGCCTCTCCTCCACAGCCCAACTTCTTTTGCTTGATCCTACAGTGAAGCAATATGACCAGATCTGTGCAGCTTCAGTGATGGAAATGGAGCAAACTGTGTTTTAAGCCTGAGGTTTTCAACCTTTTTTTGCTTGTGGACTCTCTAAAAATTTTAAATGGAGGCTCAGATCCCTTTGGAAATCCTAGACTTAGTTTACTGAGCCCCAGGGTTGAAAACCACAAGTTTAAGCACACAGTAGCATATGGAGCTCTTAACTACAGAACTCTGTAAACATGGATGGAACAGTCATGTCAAACAGCTGAAAAGAGAATAGAGTTGTGCTGTGGCTTTGATATATCTGGAAGTTTGCCATTGTGGAAGCCTCTTCCCTTTCTTTAAAGAATGTATTGAAACTCTATTACTAGCTCCCTTTTTAGCTGAAAAAAAAAACCCACCATGAAAATATCATATGCAGAGTCAGTGAGCTTTAAATGCTTTATTTCAATCATCCTGTTGCTTTTGAGTTTATACTATTAGAACTGTCTGTTCTGTTCAGTTATCTGCCATGATCACAGCGAATTATGATGCTTGATACTGCCAGATCCACTCATATTGAAATGAACCCTCTGTAAAGCACCCTAAACCGGAAAAGGGTTAAAAAAACATGTTTGCTTTGTCATCTTCCGCTGTAACACAGTGTTTTCCCCTCCCCCTTGCATCTTAACGCCAATTGCAACTCTGACAGAGGTCAGCCAGGACCTGAAAGCGGGAGCAAGTCAATTTGCTCAGACAGTTTTATCCACCTTCTCTCAACTGCATATGTGAGGGGAGTCGGCAAGCACCCAGGTTCCAGGTTCTGCTGATTTGGAAAACACTGCTTCGGAGTCCCTGCCTGAGAGAGGCTTGGCAGACCTTGAATAGCAAACAGCAAACATCAGTGCTATATTTAGAAAGGACCTGACCTTCTGTTGTCCTCACCATTGATTTGCGATCGGAAAAAAATGGATCGTGGAGTTTGGTAAGTGACCTCTGACGTGACAGAAAACAGCCCCAGAAATGCAGAAGCAGCATCTTGGGGGTAAGATACCCTGATGTGTCATTTACAGATAAAAGGATGATAAAGAATAGGCAGTCATATGCTTCTTGCTTTAACTGTCCTTCTTTTCACTGTTTTTTTCCCCCCTCACTCTTACCCTCTCTCAGAAGAGAGATGATCGTAACGAAGTTTTATTACACACTAAATTAGCTTTAGGAAGTGCTGTCATTAACTAGATAATAAAAAGAGTTGTTGAAAAATAATCGTTTTTAAAAATGTCCGATAATTACTAAATAGCTCCAGTTGCTTCCTAGCTAGCTACCTATCACTTCCAATAATGGAGACCCCAGCAACTGCGTGTAAGATTTTCTACTCTACCCATCTACAAAGATGTACATTAAATGGGCCCTCCCCACTAGTGTTGTGATGGCCTTGGATGGTGGCTGGTCCCAGTTGGTTCCTGGTCCCCTCCACTCCAAAAAGGCATGCTTGGCCAGGAGAGGATCACTGTCACATTCTGTAGCTGAACTTGGTTTCCCAACTAGTCCCAGTGAAAGTGGCCCAGCCTGGCCCTAGGTATTTGTTGCTGTTTAAGCTAAGAGGAGAAGTTTCACAATGGAGCATATACTTCAGGAGGCACTACCTTTCATTTTCACTCTTTGGTTCAAACATGCGTATTACTCTTGATGAAAGAAATGGAGAGACTCTGTAGAATATGGAACTGCCGTCTGAAAAAACAGCTCGTCATCTGATGAAGTGGGTTTTATTCACTACGTATTTTTGTGAGTCTCTAAGGGTATGTCTAGACTGCATCCCTCTGTCGGCAAAGGGATGCACATTAGGCAGGTCGACATTGCAAATGAGGCAGGGATTTAAATATCCCGTGCCTAATTTGCATAAAAATGGCCACCGCGTTTTGCCGACTCAGCAGTTTGTCGACAAAAAGCGGCAGACTAGAGGGGGATCTGTCGAGAAAGAAAGCCTTTTTTGACAGATCTCTTATGCCTCCTGCAAGGAGGTTTACAGGATCTGTCAAAAAAGGCTTTTTTTCTCGACAGATCCCCTTCTAGACTGCCGCTTTTTGCCTACAAAGTGCTGAGTCTGCAAAACGTGGTGGCCATTTTTATGCAAATTAGGCACAGGATATTTAAATCCCTGCCTCATTTGCAATATCGACCTGCCTAATCTGCATCCCTCTGCCGACAGAGGGATGCAGTCTAGACATACCCTATGGGTATGTCTACGCTAGCCCCCTAGTTCGAACTAGGGAGGCTAATGAAGGCAACCGAAATTGCAAATGAAGCACGGGATTTAAATATCCTGCGCTTCATTAGCATGTTCCCGGCTGACTGCCATTTTAGAAATTGACTAGCCTGAAGTAACTGCCCGTGTCTACACGTGGCGGTGAAACGGGATTCCGAATTAAAGCCCTAAATCGAATTAGCTGTTATTCCTCCTGGAATGAAGTTTACCAGCTAATTCGATTTAGGGCTTTAATTCGGAATCCCGTTTCTTCTTTTGAGTCCTTCAATCTCTGCTCATCTAAAGCTGTCATTTCCTCCAGTGAGTGTCTAGCAGTTGGCTCCTGTCCTTCAATCTCTGCTCATCTAAAGCTGTCATTTCCTCCAGCGAGTGTCTAGCAGTTGCCCAGAAAGAATGTTTAGGAGGTGTAGATGGCTAGAAAACAAAATTAAACCATCCAGCCTTATTGACAGTTTAATAAGGAATAATCAGTTACATTAATATAGTTGCACTGTCCTGCCTCAAATATGCTTGCCCCTCCCCCATTCTATCTGCCTGTGTCACACACTGGGTAGATTGGCAGAAACAAATGAGATGCTCTTACGAGTCTTGAATTAGAAACCACACGGTCAGATCCTGCTCTCTTTATGATGACAATCAACTCCCATTGACTCAAATGTCAGGATTTGACCCCTTAGTAGTGACACGTGAAAGGGACAGTTATCAAATAGGTTGATTTTTAACACACACACACACGCACCCTCCCCACAGGCCACCTTTAAACTGAGGCCAGCCTGTGGGTCAGATTTTAATAGGGAGCTCAGGGAATTAATTAGGCTGTAAAACTTGTCAACGGTAATGAGAGCTCCTTGCCAAATAAGTAACCTATGGTTAAAGAAAAGTTGTCATCTGGGACATCTCCTGACACTGATTTTTATGTAAACTCCCATTGCCTTCAGCTCAGTGCATGATGTGAAGGTGGAAAATTGACTGCCGGTCATCGTTCCGTGCCTGCAAGGTGAAGTGTGGAGAACAGCTCTTGTGGCAGAGGGGTTTTATTGGCATGAGGTTGGGGTTACTGCGTAACTCAGCAGTGGCAAAGCCTTTCATAAATTATGTGGGCAATTGCAGACGTACACCAATAAAACCTACATCATGTGCCATGCTGTCATCTCTTCGGTATGTATACCATCTGTGTTACAGAGGAACTGGTTTGCACGGCTTTGCACTGTTTTAGTGCACCTTTGGGGAACTGTTTTTCTTAACTCTGCACCGGGTACCATAGCAAGCTGTGGATCTCACTCTATAAAGGTATCAAAAAGCAAAGCAAGCCCTGTAGACATTGTTTTGCATTTTGGTGTACAGAATGGTGCGACTTTAAAGTCTGTTCTCTTGGGACTTTCCAGGTTAGGGTTAGTATGGTGCTTCTGCTGAGAATTTTCTCTTTCCCAGTAGTACAAATGCCATGAGCTAAATGAGACGTGTAGAAAATGTGCTAGTGTCTCAGGCCAGAACCTTTCCCGTGTTGCACCTTGGGCAATAATTACGTGTAGTTTTGGACAAGCTGATGTGGGGGCAGAGGGAATTTCACCGTTTGAGGAGAAGGCAGATATAGCTTGGTAGTGGGTTGACCTTTGTTTTAAATGGTGGCTATCAGGTAGCTGGCTAGAGATTTGGAAGGCTGGAATTAGTCCCCAGAATGATGGATTAGGGAGCATATCTTGGATGAAATGGATAGTTTTATGATAAACTCATTTATCACATGGATTCATATTTTGTGTGTGCATGTATGTGTGTTCATTTGTGTATGTATAAAGTAAACAATATAGAAAGTTTGTTCCCTACAAAAATTATAATTACAATGGCAGTCAGATTACACTGCTCTACAGCCAAAATGCTTCTGAAATAAATGGAGTCAAACTTTACTAATTCTGGGTCACTGACAATGAAAATGATGCTTAAAATTGTTGATTGGCTCCAGTTTTCAAGATATGCTATTGGGTCAGTATATACGACCCTTGACTTGGGAATGGCGGAGGATAAGTGAGTTATAAAGGGAAGGGATCTCAATTTAAACCAGAAATGACTAAAATACATCTTTGACTGGATCTATGAATAAATCTATGACTGGGTTTGGACAGTACTTGCTTTTTAGGCAAAACAATGAATGATGCGATCTGAAGCTGGTATTGCGTCATACATGATATGAATTGCATCATGTTATTCCTAGAAGTCATGGATGATGCAATCATAACGAAGCTTACATCACTCTGCTGAACAAATTGCCCTATATCAGCTCTAGAAATCATACAGTGTCGTGCTCTCTTATTTGTCAGTGTTTGATTTTGCAAAGGGACACATTTCTGTTTAGCCAAAGTGAGCAGAGATGCCTCGTACTTGTGTGAACAGTGCAGATAACTTCTGCTATGTTTGTGGTGAAGTGACTTTTGCATCACAAAAGCGCAGTATAACCACTATGGTTAAGAAAGCCTATCACCTTTATTTTGGCTGCAAAATTGGAGATCAGGACAAGAGGTGGGCCCCACACATATGCTGCAACATTTGTGCAACAAATCTTCGCCAGTGGTTGAACAGGAAAAGGAAATCTATGCCTTTTGCAGTGCCAATGATTTGGAGAGAGCCAACAGATCATACCAGCAATTGTTACTTCTGCATGGTGCCTCCAGTTGGGAAAGGTGTGTCAAAGAAGAAAAAGTGGACTGTGCATTATCCAAACATTCCATCAGCTATACGCCCAGTACCCCACGGAGAAGGACTGCCGGTTCCTAATGCACCAGAATCATTCTCACTTGAGTCGGACGAGGAAGAGGATGAAACTTCTGGTCCTGAACCATCAATGTCACAGGACCCACATTTTCTCCCATCCTCCTCCTCTGAACCACACCTCATAACACAAGGTGAACTGAATGACTAAACTATGTACATAATAGTTTTTTGCCTTTTGTTTCATAATAAATTTTATTTATATAACCCTTTTGCTGATTTTTAAAGTGTTACATAAACAGGACAGGTGAAATATTATCAGGTAAAGCAACCATAAACACATGAAAAGACCTAGGTTTACAATTTATGATTAAAACTCTACTATCTACACAATGTATATAGACGTACAATGTAAAAACTTAAATATCTTGGAAACAGTAGCCAATCAGTTGTTTTAATTGTCATATTTGAATTCAGCACATCAAAATACATAATAAATAGCACATTTTATCTCTGAAGCAGACGACTTCTACAAAATTGTAGACCAGTGTTATTTTGGCAAAGAAAGCAGGATGGTTTTTGAAAAAGTTTCAGTAATACAAAAGGAATTCTTTGGTGCATGGCTTCTTCGTGTAACATTAAGTGCGGTAAAGGGAGTGCCGAATGCATAGAAGGGAGGGCCAGAAGAGAGAAGAGAGTGAAAAGGAAAGAAAAAAAAGAGATCAAAGAGGAGGAAACTAATAAACAAAATTCTGACTCTGGACACAGACTCTGATCTCAGTTACACAAGTATAACTCTGGAGTAATGCATTGATGCTAATGTTTTGTAGACCAAATGAAGTTAGCAGTGGAGAGAAAGAAGGATACTAGGAAGTTTTAAGCAGGAAAGAAGACTTTGATGAAATGTAGTGGTCTGAACAACAAAAGAGAAGGGGGTATTTTTTTCAGAATTTGACTTAGGGTGCATCTACACTGCAGGGATTATCTCGAAATAAGCTACGCAAATTGAGCTACATCAATTGTGTATCTTATTTCGAAATAGGGAGCATCTACACAGCATTTATTTTGAAATAGAGCCCTCTGCCTCTGACTTCCCTTATTCCTCGTACAATGAGGGTTACAGGAGTTGGAGTAAGAAGTCCTCCAGCTTGACAGTATTTTGACACTATTTTGAAATAACTGCCTGCTGTGTAGATGCAAACTAAGTAATTTCGGAATAGCGCTAGTTATTTCGAAATAGTGTTGCAGTGTAGATGTACCCTTAGGAGCCTACAAGCTACTGGAAATAATTGGCAGTTAAGCTCTTGTTTGCCCAAATCATGTCTGAAAAACGAGACTTAGGCTCCCAAAGTCACTTAGGCACTTCTGAAAATTTTACCCTAAATTCAATATGTTAATTATAAAAATTAAACAAGCAAGCAATAAGCCATAGGCTACGGCATCTGTGCCATTCTTTCCTGTGACTATGTTGGGCATTTTCTTTTGTATGTGATGAAAGTCACAAGTATGGAGGTAAATTTGAATGTGTTGTTCTCTTTAACAACTTAGCTACATGGTGCCTAAAACTGGGAGGGGACTTCCTGGTCATTGGTTTCCAAGCATTTAGCATAGTTTGGAATTGACCCTTTGCAGTGCTGTGCACAGGGGTTTTATAATTTTTTGCAGCATTTGACAAGTGTTTAGAAAAATCAAATATGTGAAGAGATTTGCATAGTAACATGATGCGTTTCTGAGGTTCTTAAGCTATTGCTAAGATGTTACAGCAAAAAAGTCATCCTATCCAGACCACATTATGAGTTAACACAAACAAAGGGTTTTTAAAAAGCTATTACGTTCTTTGTTGGTGCTTGCAGCAAGGAAACTATAAAGCAAACAGTCTCATCAGCTCACACTGGTGACCTCGCATGGAGTAACAATTCTTTGTGATGTTCTCCATAAAGTTATCAATAAACTACTGCATGGCTCAGTTATTCTCTGTCCAGACACTGAACTCTCCTTGGAAAACAGAGCCCACTTGGGACAGCTGTGGTTCTAATTAGAAGACAATAGGCACTCACAGCTATGGAATCTTCAAAGGGGGTCCAGAAAACCTTTTGATCATCTAACAGAAGCATTTTAGGATGGAAGTCACACTTGTTAAAAGCCCATTTCAAAGCAGTTTTGTAATAGAAGAAGCACTGCTCTGAGCAGCTGAGATCAAGCAATTGTTAGAAGCCATTCTTGACGCAAACGACGGTGGCTACCTGGCTGGCAAATCAACAGGCTGGTGCTGGAAGAGGATAAAATTACAATCTGAGGTTCACGTGTATGTCCAAAAATCCGAGGGACGTTATTCTACAGACAAGTGCAGATGCACAAATGCAGGCAGCTAGGAAAGCGTTCCTATACACACCAGAGAAGAAGACAGCGGTGTTGGTCTCATTGGTCAGTTCTCTGCTGGTGCAGGGAGAAAACGTGGTATGACACTGGATAAAAAATGAATTCAGCTGACCATGCAGTCAGGGGGGTCACGCACTAGCTGTGTGCTTGCAACTGATCCCAGCCCCAAGCATGGAGCACAAGAGTTGCATCTATCTTGGCTGAGCCGCCAATGGAGATGTGAGATAAGTGAAAGGTCAGCTAGGGCTTGATCGGCAAGGGAGACAGTGAGTTACCAGTAGGTAGCATGGGGAAGTTAGCTGTTGCAGGTGCCTGCTTGAATCTGTGGATTCCAGAATCTGGAGTGAGGGTTTGTGCCTGCATTGTAGTACACTGAGACCCAACCCAGCCAAGCACTTAAACCACAAACATAACTTTCAGCACAAGTGGCGGCATTGACTAAGTATCATGAACAAATGCCGTGTGATGCTTTAAAAACATTACTTCACACACATGCTCTGAATAAACAGCACTAGAAGTGCACTGTAAATTACTTAACTAACAAATAATCTTTACGGTAGGTAAATAAATGTTCACCTCTAATTGAGTAACATGGTTTGAAAGAGTCCCTGGGTGATCTTTTCTTCTTGGAATGATTGCTCATGTCCATTCCAATAGGTGTATGTGCCAGCTGCATGCAAGATTGTTGGAAAGATTTCCCTTAGTGGTACCCATCGGGTCAGCTGAGATGCCCTGTGGTTCCTACATGGTGGTGTAGATAGATCTCTGCCAACCCGCCGCCCACGCAGTTCTTTCTTAAATCCCTCCCCCCCCCATGACTGATGTTGGAGCAGCTCGGTCTTGCTTACTGCAAGAGCCTGCCCTACTGTGTGCTTTTCTGTAGATGTCACTGTTAATAGTATCAGTTAGTTAGTTTAGATTAGCGCAGTTAGTTGAATATTGTTAGTTGGGAGACTTCCCCCTTTCTTCATCCCTTAAAACTGCATGGCAGCCCACATGACTCCTGCCTCAAGTGCTTCGGGGAGGTCTTGGCAGACAAGTGCAAAATCTGCAGGGCCTTTAAGCTCAAAACCAGAAAGAAGAGAGAGACTTGTTCGAAGCACCTCCTGATGGAGTCAGCACTTTGCCCACAGCCTGCGCCAGAGCTGGCACCTGCAGCCTTGATGGGCAGCGCACTGGCATTGCTACGCCATTCCTCAGCACCAAGGAACCAAGGAAGGACTTTGGTAAGCACCACCAGCACCGATCCCAGCATCTCTTTTGGGACACTCCAAACCTCACCAGCAAGTCCCACGACTGTCAGCTCCGGCCACCTCCAGAGGGCCACCAAGTCTGTGTGAATGGACTCTCCAGTGCTGGAGGACTTGTTGGGAGAGGACCTGGATCTTCCCTTCATGTCGAACTAATTTGAAGTGGCACAAGATCCAGTAGCTATGATGGCTCAGTACCAGGGCCCACTACCACTTGCCCCGGCACCACAGGTTACTTCAGTGCATACCATGGCACCAGTGGGGTCACCAGCTACCGTGGCACCAACAGTGACATCAGTGGTTGGAGCACTGCTGTCAGCCTCTTCTACAGCACCAACAGTGGCTGCTATGGCAGCACCATCCCCGATTAGGCACCAGGGAAAGCCCACAACAACGAGCCACCGCTCCGCTGTCCAGCACCGCCAGGATCTGCTGCACCGTGGTCAGCGTCTGATTACACTTCAGAGTCTGAGGCAGAATCCTGTGCCTCCAGGTGGAGCTGGTACTATTCTAGATCCCAGCACCGTTCTGCAAGCTCTGCAACTCAGCCAATGCTACAGGTCTCATTGGCAGTGGCAGGGGCCAGTGCAGTGGTCCTTCTGGCCCCCGTGGGCACAGGGGCTGGGCTTGAGGGTTGCTTCGGTGGCCTCCATAACCCACAGGACATAATCGGCTACATCGGTCTCTCAGGATCCAAGGGAACGAGGCACTCCAAAAAGACACCAGAGAGCCAGAACAGGAGGACCCAATCCCACCCCAGGTATTATACTTTTCCTCACCCAATAAGGGAGGGACAGGCCGATGGCGTTCCCTGTGCTCCCGGATCTCATCACTGAGGACCACAGCCAGCTAGAACACCCCAGCCTGGAGTCCCTCCACCTAATAGCATGGAAACTCCATGGCTGAATCAGCTCAAACTGCAGTGCTTGGACTCTGTTAAATTGGCCAGTTGGAAACCCTGCACTCCCGCAACATACCTGGAAAAGTGGAAGCATTTCTCAGTTTGGTCCCTCCAGAACGGTATTCCCCTCCAACAAGTCTCTGTTCTTATTGTTTGCAATTACCTTCTCTATCTGAAACACCAGGGTTTGGCTATATCATCTGTTAGGGTCCACCTGCAGGCCATTTTGACTTTCTACCCTAGTGCTGGGAGCAGATCTGTTTTTGGCAACCCCATGGTGAGGCGGTTTCTTAAGGACTTGGATAGACTGTATCTGTATGTCAGACACCTTGTCCCACATTGGGACCTTAACCTTGTCCTCTCCAGGCTCACGGAACCTCCTTTCTAGCCTCTAGCAACTTGCCCTTTATTCTAGTTCTCCTGGAAAGTGGCTTTTCTTGTGGCTGTAACATTGGCCAGGCAGCTCTCAGGGCTCCGAGCCCTCACCTCTGAACCCCCAGACACGGTCGTTCATAAAGACAGGGTGCAACTACGCACTCACCCAGTGTTCTTACCTCAGGTGGTCTCGCACTTTCATGTAAACCAGGACATTTTTCTTCCAATTTTCGTTCCAAAACCCCACACCAGCATTAAAGAGCAAATGCTCCAGTTCTTGGATGTCAGACATACCCTAGCCCAGGGGTGGGCAAAAGGGCCTCTGTGGGATCTGGCCTGTCAAGTGGGTTGATCTGGCCCATGGAGGTCCTGCCACTCCCCTTCCCCCAGGCCAATCAGGGTCTAGGGACGGGGGAGCGCATGGCCCTTAAAGTCAACCCTGGCAGGTTGACTCTAAGCGCTGCATGCTGGTGGGCAGGGAGTGAGAGAGAGAGGCCAATCAGGGCTTGGAGGTGAGGGGAGTGTGTGAAGTCTCCTTCTGCCCTGCTCCCATCCTGCAAGGAGCAGTTCTGTCTGGAGGTGTGGGGTGGGGGCAAAGACTTCACATGCTCTCCCACCCACAGGGTCCTGGCCCCACGCCTTCCGCCTGAGGCCCCACCCATTCCTGGGCAGCCCGGGGCCACTTAAAACATTTCTGAAGTGGCCCCCGGTCAAAAATTATTGCCCAGCCCTGTCCTAGCCTTTTACATTGAATGCACAATGCCATTTCTTAAATAACCACAGCTCTGTATTGCGATATCTGAGAGAAGAAAGGGCCTCCCCATCTCGTCCCAGTATGTTTTGTCGTGGATCACATCCCGCATCAGGACCCGCTACGACTTGGCTAAGCTTCCAGCTCTGGCATTGACGGCTCACTCCAAGGAGCACAGGCATTCTCGGCTGCGTTCCCCACGCAAGTCCCTACCAGCAACGTGGTTGTCTGTTCACACCTACACATCCTGCTATGCCATCACACAGCTGGTGAGGGGCAATGCAGTTTCTGGCAGGACAGTCATGCAATCAGCTCTGACTCTTCCTCCCTAGAAACTGCTTGGCAGTCACCTATTGAAAGGGGCACGAGCAAACACTCGAAGGAAAACCGGTTATCTGCCTCTTGTAACTGTTGTTCTTCGCGATGTGTTGCTCATGTCCATTCCAAGTCCTGCCTGCCTTCCCTCTGTCCGAGTATTCCGGCAAGAAGGAACTGAGTGTTTGGCCACCAAATGTAGGTTCCTTCCAAAGCTTTTGTGGTAACAGTCCCTAGCTGGCCTAAACTCAGATCTTCCAAAGCTTGTTGCTGCTTCCTCAAGTTACCTATTTGAATGCCCCTCTGAGTGGCAAGTTCTTGCTTGTGACCACAGAATGAGGGAAGAATATACTGGTGGTCAGGCCTCTGTCCTTTCACAGTAGCCTAATGTACCTGTGCACAGGGAGGATTACTCCTGTTTTCTGTCCTGTGGGTGTCACAAGATACCAATAAGGTTTCTATATGGGTATGTCTACACTAGCCCCCTAGTTTGAACTAGGGAGGCTAATGTAGGCATTCGAACTTGCAAATGAAGCCCAGGATTTAAATATCCCGGGCTTCATTTGCATGTTCCCGGGCGGGCATCATTTTTAAATCCCCCTAGTTCGAACTAACTGCCCGTGGCTACACGCGGCAGTTAAAAGTTAATTTGAACTAAGTCCTTAGTTCGAATTAACTGTTACACCTCGTGGAATGAGGAGGAACAAACAAAGAGCAAATTATGGGAATGTGCCTGTTCTGCCCTGCTAGGAACAGAGTGGCAGGCAGACTGGTGCTGCAGGGGGGAAGGTTGGAGAGACGGCCGTGCTGCTTTAACATTCCTCATCACAGAGAGCTCACAGAGCTACTCATGATGCCGCTCCCAGCAGCTGAGAATGCTGTGGGAGAACTCAGAATCCCAAGAAGTGCCAGGATCCACTCTGCCTTCCCAGAACTGTGTACTCTGGGATGCGCACCCCCAATGCTTTGCTCTGTTTGTCGACAGGGGAGCTAGCAATGTGGCCATGAAAAGTTGACAGTGGAAGGCAGAAAAAACAGTTTGAACTGGTTTTCACTTTTGCCGACTTTTGCCTGTCGACGGTCCTTTTGTCGCCAAACCTGCCCAGTGTAGACATAGCCTGATTGTGATAAAACTGTAAGGGTGTGTCTACACTACAAAGTTAATTCGAACTAACAGCTGTTAGTTCGAATTAACTTTCATAGGCGCTACACATGCAAACCGCTAGTTCGAACTTAATTCGAACTAGCGGAGCGCTTAATTCGAACTAGGTAAACCTCATTCTACGAGGACTAACGCCTAGTTCGAATTAAGTAGTTCGAATTAAGGGCTGTGTAGACACTTAATTCGAACTAGTTGGAGGCTAGCTCTTTTCAGCTTGCCCTAGGGGCCACTCTGGGCCAAGCCAGGGAAACTCTTCTGCCCCCCTCCCGGCCCTGGAGCCCTTAAAGGGGCACGGTCTGGCTACAGTGCCCATGCTAGGTGCAAGCCTGCCAGCACCCAGCCAGCAGACCCTGCACCTGGCACGACATGAGCCAGCCACCTGCTGCCACCCAGCCCTCCGCCTCTTCCCAGGACCAGGCTGGCGGCTCCCAGGAGCCTGCCCGGGGCCGCAAGAGGCGGGCGCCCGCCTGGACTAGTGTGGAGATCGTGGACCTCATCGAGGTTTGGGGGGAGACCTCCAACGTCCACGACCTCTGCACTAGGCACAGGAATGAGGCCGTCTAGGGCAGGATAGCTGCCAGCCTGGCCACCAAAGGCCACATGCGAACCCAGGAGCAGGTTTGCATGAAAATCAAGTTGGTCCAGTGAGACACCCGACCCTGAGCCCTGAGCTTAGAACATAAGAACATAAGAATGGCCGTACTGGGTCAGACCAAAGGTCCATCTAGCCCAGTAGCCTGTCTGCCGACAGCGGCCAGCACCAGGTACCCTGGAGGGGATGGACCGAAGACAATGACCAAGCCATTTGTCTCGTGCCATCCATCTCCAGCCTTCCACAAACAGAGGTCAGGGACACCATTCCTACTCCCTGGCTAATAGCACTCCATGGACCCAACCTCCATGACTTTATCTAACTTCTCTTTAAACTCTGTTATAGTTCTAGCCTTCACAGCCTCCTGTGGCAAGGAGTTCCACAGGTTGACTATTTGCTTTGTGAAGAAGAACTTTCTTTTATTAGTTTGAAGCCTGCTACCCATTCATTTCATTTGGTGTCCTCTAGTCCTTATATTATGGGAACTAATGAAGAACTTTTCTTTATGCACCCTCTCCACACCACTCATGATTTTATAGACCTCTATCATATCCCCCCTCAGTCTCCTCTTTTCTAAGCTGAAAAGTCCCAGTCTCTTTAGCCTCCCTTCATATGGGACCTGTTCCAAACCCCTAATCATTGTAGTTGCCCTTTTCTGAACCCTTTCCAAGGCCAAAATATCTTTTTTGAGGTGAGGAGACCACATCTCTACACAATACTGAAGATATGGCGTACCATAGTTTTAGACTTCCCCTCCTCCTTCTTCCCCTGGCTTCCCCCTTCCAGCTCCCTCCTCCCAGGTTTCCACCTCCCCTCTCCCACCCTCTCTCTTCCCCTCTCCCACCTCCTTTTCCCAGTCTCCCCAGAGGTTAATCCCCCCACCCCCAGTTTTGTTAAATAAAGAGAGTTTCTATTTTTGAACACGTGTCCTTTATTTTTTACATCAGGAAGGGGGGCTAGAGAGGGGTAAGTGGAAGGAGGTGAGGGAGGAATGGGGCACGAGCCCCCGATGGGGAGGACTGGGGTGGGTCTGCGGGCTCCTCAGGATGGAAGCTCTCCTGCAGGGCCTCCTGGATCCTGACAGCCCCCCCGATTGACACCCCCAGATGGCAGCCTGCGGCAAGTGCAGCTGGGCTGATGGCCGAGTGCTGTGATGTGCCGAGTGTGGGCACTCAGGGCACTCCAAGACAGGACTGCTTTGCTGTCCCTCATCGAGGTAGACAAGCAAGCGGGGAACCCTGAGAACTGTTTGTCCGGGGTGGGGGTCGGGTCCCTTTAAGCACAGCCCTCGGCTAGCCTGAGGCAGCAGCTCCACACTCTAAGTCCTGGTTCCGGCCAGCCTTAACTTCGGTTCAGAGTCCACTCAATGTGGACATGGTAGTTTGAATTAGCAAAACGCTAATTCGAATTAGTTTTTAGGTCTAGATGCACTAGTTTGAATTAGCTTAGTTCGAATTAACTAATTCGAATTAAGTTAGTTCGAATTAGTGCTGTAGTGTAGACATACCCTAAGTGGTGTGAGAACAGTGAGAAGAGACATGGCTGAAACTCAGGGAACACCTACACTACATGGCTGTGTTGACACAGCCGCATCGCTAAAAGGCAGGCAGTGTAAACACTGTTCATCTGCACTTTTCCCGACAGAAAACTTCCATCCCTGGGAGCATCATTTCACTTTGTTGGCAGGAACGCACTTCTGCCGACAAAGCACTATGTACGCGACTACTTGCCACAGCGAGGTTTTTGTGGTGGGGAGGGGAGAAGAGTTCAGCACCTGTGAATAAAAAAAGCTATGTCACTCCATTGCCAGTGTAGACAAAGCCTGTCAGTGTGTTGGGGAAATCCATGGACTGATTGATTCCTTGAGAAATGCAGTTCTATGGGAATCTGATGCAAATACCTCCAATTTGTTTGAGCTTTCAACTAGTGGCACGTTGCGGACCATGAAAAACTAATGTAGCCTCTTGCTTTGCATTCCTTTCCTCTTAATACGTGCAGTCCCCTCCCATTCTCTCAGTATGGGATTGTGCTGAACTGTTGAGTGAATGTGATCTATCCCCTATCTCGTAGGTTATCTAATGAAGTTAATAAAGGCAGTATAGCAATTAAATTCCAATCATAAAGAAAAGGTGGGTTAAACCAGGCAGAACAGCACATGTACAAGACTTGCAATCCAGACTAGATTTGGAATTTATAACCATGATCTTGTAGTTGCTGAGAAATAATAGTTCATGCAGTGTTGGTTTTTCTTTTCTCCCCTGGGCAAGTACCCAAATTTTGCATCTCTGAGTTGGAAGGGGAAGTTACATTTGGCACTCGCACAAATTCCACAGTCACTGAACTGCTTTCTTCATTTAGTTAACAGTCTTTCTGAGCAACACTGAGTTGCATTCATCTTTATTATATAGTGGTGGGAGTCGCTGCATGATAGGCTGTGATCGTGAGTTCCGCATAAAATTGCAGTTTACAGATGCTTTTATCTTGCAAACCATTAGCACAATAGACTTGAAATTGATATCGAGGTAGGTGTCTGTCATATCACTTACCTACAAGTGAAGAGTGATGAAATTTAATATACTGCCTGTACTTTGGAGCTGCTGAGCTGTGATGTGACCCCTGCATTTAAAAGTACAAAATGTCCATCACTCTCAGTGAAACATAGTAACAAAATTATAAATGTGATGTGAGAAATAACTCAACAATTTTTGCAGCAGTGGGCAACTATCAAACGCCTTATCACACTGATACTACATTTTAAGTGATTTTTTTTTTAAAAAAAGTAATTTTCCACGCTAAAGTCAGTGCATTGCAAAGATAAATGGTTCCGGTTTAAAGCTGTCCACCAGAGAGTGGGTGTCCAAAGATAACTCTGGATTTTCAAATTTGAAAGATTGTACGGACAGAGGAAAAGGCTTTTGAAAATCTGGCTTAGTACAGCATAGTGCAGTGTGATTGCGAAAAGATACAAAGCTGCATGCTGAATTTCTAGAGGGTGATAGAAAGGTTCAGTATGAAGCTGGATGACCAGTGTGTCATTATTTGCTTTGTGGCCCTTGGGAACCCTCAACATGGCCTGTTGTGCTTGGTGCTGTACAAACACAGAACAAAAAGACAACCCCTTTGCCCCCAAAGAACGTGCAAACTCTAAGACAAGAGAGAACAGATGGATGGAGATAGATAGGAGCATGAGCAAAGAGAGACACTGCATTGGTCTGCATGACAGGTGTTTTAGTAACACGCTGGCAGGCTTGCCCAGTTGTTTTTGCAGGCATCACAGATAAGGAGCCAGTTTGAAGGAGGATAAGGAAAGTTTGCTGATGTTTACTAGAAGCTCCTCCCAAGTGTGAGGCAGTATCAAAGACAGCACCAAGGTGTGATGGGAGCTCATTGATGGAGGAAGTGGACTTCTTGATACACCACCGGCCCCTCTGCAACCGGTCCGGCCTGGGCCTTCCTGGCCATAGCTGGACCCTCCACAGCCGTCTTGGCCACCGGCTCCTTGGCACTGGCCCCGCTGCAGCGGATCCACCAGCTCTCCTACTGCTGGATTCCCAGCAGGCCCCATTACCATCTGCCAGGACTCTCCAGCCAGCAATATTCGTCACCCTTGCCAGACCACGGATATTGTCGGACCAGAGAGTCCCAGATTTTGGAGGTGCAACCTATAGTGAATGAGAGATGATAGGTAGAGTGAGGACAGGCCCCAAAGGACCTTGAAAATGAGAAGGAAAAGCTTATTATTTATGATGTGATAGATGGAGAAGGGGAGCGACCCCATGGAACGATGCAAAGACAGAGGAGACCTGGTCAAAGTGATGGACTAGAATAAAGATCTTTGCAGCAGCATTGTGTGTGGATGTGAGTGGGGCAAGGTTGCACTTACCAAGGTCGGAGAGAAGGGTGTTTCAGTAATCTGTCATGTACAATATATGATGACTACACAAGGAAGTGAGGTGTAATGTAAATTGATGTCTTCTGCACTCCAGTAAAGTATGAGATTCTGAAGTATATGTCCAAATTCTCCAATGGCACAATTTGATCCTAAGTTTGGAAATGCTGTAACTACTGGTGTTGTATGAAATAAATATTTAGTGGATTTAAGTGCAGGGTTTTTCTCAGTAATGCGCAGGGGGATTATCATTCTAGTAATGCAAACTTGAATCACTAGAGCACTGGTTATTAGACTGATCATACTCTTGGACACATTATAATGATTACAAAACAGTAGGACTGTCGAGAGATTAAAAAAATTAATCGCGATTAACCAGTCCGGCGCTTCAAAGGGGCAGCGCAGCATTAACGCCTGCGATTAACACGTTAAAAAAATTAACATGTTAATCCTTCCCTGCGTTAATCGCAGGTGTTAACACACATCAATTGACAGCCCTACCAAACAGTCTACTCTCTTAGCCTTGGATTCTATGTAGACTCCAGCTGACCCTGGTCTCCATGTGGCACTGCCACTTTGAAATGCCACGTGTGACCCGGGCCAGCTGGCGACTCCGGGCTGCATATGACGTTTCAAAGCGGCAGCACCACATGGAGCTCAGGGTCTGGTCCCGGGCTCCATGTGGCGCTGCTGCTTTGAAACACCCCCTCCTCTTCTCCTCCTCTTGCTGCCTCTTTCTTATAGAGGCAGCAAGGGGTGGGGTGGAAGCGACTAGTCAACTAGTGTGTCAACTAGTCATTCACTTCCCTAGTTTATAGTTTTGGGTAAATAGTTGTGTCCCCTGCAAATTTTCTATGTTTAATTTATGTTCTCATTTTAGAAACATCTGTATGATGGCTACTGTGACTATGTACAATATGGAATGTAAACGAATTAGGGTTCAGTGAAGCTATAGGGTCTGTATTTTCTTTTTGATGTCTCCTGTTTTCCCGTTTGTTTTAAAAAGGAACCAGCATGTGTGAAAACTTTTCTCATAAGTCAAGATTTTGTGGCCAAGTTTTGGTCTTTCATTTTGTTCTTCCATTAAAATATTTTGACATGCAGAGGGGCTGATCAGCTATTCACAAATTGTTTGATCAGAATTAGGAGACCCTCTTCACTCATCTCAAGCTACTAAAGGTGCAATGGCCATTTTGTGAATTCTGGATCCTTTACTGAAGTTTTTTTACAGTCTTTATTTTTTGATGCAATAAAGACACTTGTTCGTGATTTAGTACTTTCAACCTCTGATGCCAGAGCCAAAAGTATTTTTTCTTATTACCAAGGTTCTGTTCTCTGTTTCTGTTCCATTATCAGTCTGGGCAACTTGATTGGTTACAGTATCTAAATTAGAATCAAAACACCCCTCCAGGGTGAGAATACAGGTAAGATTTGATTCAGTGGAGCTATTGGGGAATGTCTGTGGCTACCAAGAAGCAAGTTTTCTGAATACGAATGTAACTTCCGGCGGGTCTACACTGCAAAGGTAGGGGAGCTCAAGAGTTTTTCCATCAACCTAGCTACTGCCTCTTGGAGAGGTGGATTGACTTCAGCAACATTGCTATCATGCGTGTCAGCCATACAGCAGTGCTGCTGTCATGTATCTAGTGTAGACATAGGCGAAGTGGGAACTCGGTGAACACTGGAGCAGCAGGGCAGACTTCTTTTGTATCAGCCCATGTGGTACCATAGAGTCTCTGTGAAAACATTTCCCTAAGGCAGTTCTCTACCTTCATTTTTTATATACTAATGTGATCTATACTATCAAGTGCCAGCAGTGCCCCTCTGACATGTATATTGACCAGACTGGACAGTCTGTACAACAAGGGATAAATGAACACAAAGAAATAGTAACACATCATAAACCTGTAGGGGAAAATTTTAACCTACCTGGGTGCTCAGTCATGGATTTACAAGTAGCCATTCTTCTACAGAGGAATTTCACCAGCCAATTACAGAGCAAGAGAGCAGAATTGACCTTCATCTGCAAATTTGACACTATTTCCCTGGGCTTGAACAAAGATATTAACTGGATGTTACATTATAAAGCCAGCCTTCCCTGCATTTAACACCTCCTTTTTACATCAAAAGCTAAGTATGGGACACACATCCAGCCCACTTAATTAGCCTCATTAGCACTGGTCCTACAATTAACAGGTATCTTTTTCTCCTTCTTTTTCTGTTATAAATTTCTGAGTTCCTATTATTCCTTTCCCACTCATCTGAGGAAGTGGGTTTTGCCCACTAAAGCTGATGATACTATATATTTGTTAGTCTCTAAGGCCATGTCTACATTATAGAGAAGATTGAAGCTGCCGCAGTCAATCTTCCGGGGTTTGAATTAGCAGGTCTAATGAAGGCGCCAAAATGCAATTAAAGATACTTCGACTCCAGCTAGGTAATTGGCATAGGCGTGCTGGCAGACGGGCTGCCTGAAGGCTGCTGGAGGAAGAGGGGTGTGATGGGGGAAGCCCGTTCCCCCGCCCCTGCAAGAAGACACCGGCGGCTGTGGCGTCAAAAGCTGCGCAGCCTGGCGCACCTTGGTGCTGCTGCACAAAAGCTGGGGCCGCACACCATGAAGCCGGTGAGGACGCGGGAGATCTTCGGGTGAGTGCGGCCCCTCCCCGCCCCTCTGGCTGGCAACCCCCGTAACTCCCCCTCCCTGCCCATGGGGTCCCCCTGCCTGTGTACCCCCCCTGCTGGCCACCCCGGTGCAGCTCTGGCGGTGGCAGAGCGGAGCTGCTCATAGGGGGAGGGTGGCCGGGCTCCCCGCCTCACCAGTGCTATTCTCCCACCTGCGCCTCGGTGGCCCATCGTGCACCCCAAGCCCGAGAGCTGCCCCCTCGGTGCTGGGGCCCCGCAGCCCGGGGTCTCCCCCTGGCCCGGCCGCGCCGGAAGTAGTGCCTGGCTGGGCTGGGCTGCAGCGGCCGCTCCTTGAGTGCTGGGCTCGGCCCCGAGCTGGGCTGCTGGCGGCCGGGCTCCAGAGCTGCCCACATGGTGGGGGCCCGCTGTTCAGAGCCCTCCCCAGGAAAAAATACCGGCTGGGAGGAGGGTGGGGCTGGCCGGGAGGAGGGAGGAGCGGGGGCAGCGCAGCTGGCTGGGGGAGATGGGGGGGGGAGAACTGGCCGGCAGGAAGCAAAGGTGGCTGGGAGGGCGTTGGGGGCAGCAGAGCTGGTCGGGAAGGGGCGGGGAAGCAGGGGCGGGGGGGACTGACCCGGGCACATGCTGATCCCGAGGCGCTGTCAGTCCTGCGCACGGTCCTGGCGAAGTGTGAGTGAGTCCGGCTGCAGCTCCACAACACACCCAGGAGATAGGACAGAGCTTCTCCTCCTCCCCAAGGCATCAGACTCAACCAGAGGCTCCCAGCCACCCCCCCACCCCCGCCAGGCTTCCGTCCGGTGCCCAGCCGGAAAATCAGAAAATACTGGACATTGCACGTGTCCGATATTTTTGGGGAATTTTTTACCGGACAGAGGGCTCAAAAACCAAACTGTCCGGTAGAATACCAGACACCTGGCAACCCTACCCGGGAGGCAATGGAGGGAGCCACAGTGAAAGCGCGTCCTGCCTGGAGCGCAGCCGGGTCGGGGGTCTGTGCACGAGCGTGTGCCTGGCGCTGGCAGCGAGGGGGCAGAGCCAGGCAACGCAGCCGCTCTTAAAGGGGCAGAGCTCTCTGGGCTCTCTGCGGCGGAGGCACCACCAGCTGACACCCTCGCCCCCGCTGGAGCCCTGCATCACGGAGCACGGCAGCATTTGGCAGGCAGGGAAACTGAGGCGCAACGTGAGGCAGAGCCATGCGCCATCCCCCGCAGCCAGTGGTGGAGCTGGGCCAGAGCCCCTAGCTGTGCTTCCCCGAGGTTGGTCTGCTTGGCCACACGCGGCAAGGTCTGGCCAGGAATCCAATTCCTCCTCTGCCACAATCCTTCTCTGGGCACGCCCCCCGGGGCCACCCAGGGCCTCGCTCTTCCCCTCCATGGGCAAGGCCCCCCTACCTGGGCTCTCTGGGGCAGCCTGCATGAGCCAGCTGGAGAACACCCCGGGCCTCTCTTGTGACGGGTCTCAGTGGCCCCAGCAGCGGGGGTTACTCATGGAAACCTCAGAACCCATCAGCAGCCCAAGGGGCGGGGAGGCATCAGGGAAAAGGGGGCAGGGGCAGTGAGGGAAGAGGAAGGGGGAGGCACCAGGAGGGGGCAGGGATAAGGGAAGGTGCAGGTGCCAGAGGATTCTGGGGGTGAAGCAGAAGGGCAGACACCTGCAGGGGAGGGATCAGCACCAGAGAAGAGAGGCAAAGCAGGTGTGTAGAGGGAGGTGTTAGGAGAGGGGATGAGGAGGGGTAGCTCACGTGATCAGAGTGGGGCTACTGGAGGAGTGGGCACAGGGGGGAGAGAAGGGCTGGTGGAGGGGGGCAGGTCTCAGGAAGGCTGAGGGCAATGAGAAGGGCAGGAGTCAGGACAGCAGAGGAGGGTGATGGGGGGCTAATTTGGCTACGACAAATCAGGAAAGAGATCTTGGAGTTATCATGGCATAGTTCTTTGAAAACTTCCACACAGTGTGCAGCGGCGGTCAAAAAGGCAAATAGGATGTTAGGAATAATTAAGAAAGGGATAGAAAATAAGACACAGAATATCTTACTGCTCCTGTATAAAACTTGAGTATTGTGTACAGATGTGGTCTCATCACCTCAAAAAAGATATTTTGGCCTTGGAAAGGGTTCAGAGAAGGACAGCTAAAATGATTAGGGGTTTGGAACAGGTCCCATATGAGAAGAGACTGGGACTTTCCAGTTTATAAAAGAGGAGACTGAGGGGGAGATGATAGAGGTCTATAAAATCATGAGTGATGTGGAGAGGGTGAATAAAGAAAAGTTATTTATTAGTTCCCATAATAGAAGAACTAGAGGACACCAAATGAAGTTAATGGGTAGGTAGCAGGTTTAAAACTAAAAAGCGAAAGTTCTTCACACAGCGCGTAGTCAACCTGTGGAACTCCTTGCCAGAGGAGGCTGTGAAGGCTAGAACTATAACAGAGTTTAAAGAGAAGCTAGATAATTTCATGGAGGTTAGGTCCATAAAAGGCTATTGGCCAGGGGATAGAAATGGTGTCCCTGGCCTCTGTTTGTCAGAGGCTGGAGAGGGATGGCAGGAGACAAATCGCTTGATCATTGTCTTCGGTCCACCCCCTCTGGGGCACCTGGCGCCGGCTGCTGTCGGCAGGCAGACTACTGGGCTAGATGGACCTTTGGTCTGACCCAGTACGGCCATTCTTATGTTCTTACGTTGGGGGCAGCAGGCACCAGGGGAGCTGATGGAGCAAGGGGAGGAGACAGGGCAGCAGAGGGAAAAAGTAGAGGTTTATAAGATATTTATTAAGAACTTGGGTGCCAGAGTGGCACATCCAAACAAGCCACATGAACTCAGTACTGGTGCACAACACAAAATTCATTCTGCTCATGGGAGGAAACTCTTAGAGGGAACACTTCCCCCAGCCTCTCCGCCCCGGAGTTAATGTCACACACATTGGGTTAATGCAATTGCAGGATAGTTGCATGAGGGAGGTTTGGTGGGGGACAAACTAATCCCTAGTGGTAGGAGGATGATGGGAAAAGTCCTTAGAGGGGGGTCACATGACACCTTTTACTTCTGGTCATGTGTCCATCTTGCCCTGAGAGTGTTACCTCCAAAGGTGTGGCTAATGGGGGTCAGGGGGTGTGGCTAATGGGGGTCAAAGTACATTTAAAAAAATTCTTTGGCTGCACACCCTCATGAAATGTGCTGCGCACGCCTATGGTAATTAGCGTAGCTGGAGTTACCTATCTTAATTCAAACTTATCCCCTAGTGTAGACCTGGCCTAAGGTACCACAGAACAACTAGTTGTTTTTAAAGTTACAGACAAATGCAGCTACATCTCTGAGACTATTCCACTTTAATTAACTCTTTGAAGCCTGCATGTAATCCTGCAGCCCACACAAATGGCCCATTAGAGTCAACGGTATGGGCCCCCTGAATAAGGCTGGATCGCTGGAAAGGTAGCAGCAACAGGCTCTTTATTTGTCATTCTTTATGACGGTAACTGTGTTACGAAGAACAATGAAGTTTAAGTTAAAGAAATTAACGAGGGGCAGTGCAAATGAGAAGTACTGTGCTCACTATTGTGTGCTGTGCAGTGCAGCCTATTGATTTAGTGGCTGCTTTTCATTCCCCCCTCTCATACTCTAGGAAAAAAAACAACACTAAGATTTATATGAACTGTGCTGTTTTTGAATACAAACCAGGCCTGCAAAACATGGTGTGAGCCTTAGGAAGCTTACTATGGCAAAAAAGAACAGTCTAAGTTAATTCATAGAGTGCTTTACAAAATAGGATGAATGCCTTGTGTTCCACTGTGGGGTTCTTTGGCTTTTTTCCTCACACCTGACTGCCTATTAATCTGCCTTTTAACTGTGCCCGCATGCAGCTGCACATGGTTAAAATCACCAGCAAGGTACCTCTCTCCAGGTCTCTCCAAACTGGGTCACCCTTTTGCTATTGGTTTGCATTAAATTATTTCCTTTGAGGTAACCAAGACCTTCCATGGCGCTATCTATTGTCATCTCCTGGCACTGAGTTTTTATAACAGATTGTGGGCAGGCTGTCGTTTTAGGCTGTTCAGGGATATAGGAAAAGTTAGACCCCTGTTGATCTCTCAAATTGAGGAATTTAAACAAAAAAACTTTTTTCTCTTGTAAGTGCCTGTTCCGCTATTATTGCCTTTTAGAAATTTTGTGATTTTAAAATCCCACGCTATGTAGCAGTGCAAATAAAAATAATAATTTGGTGAGCTATAGTATTTGAGATAGTAAAAACCGTTGTATGGGTCTTTATGAAGAAGGATTTCCAATATCTTCTGTTAGCCTTGCCATGGGGCTGCTTACATAAGTCAGAAAACCAAGGTTCCCAGCCTGCAATAAGGATTTGTGTGGGCACAAAGGCAATGTCTACATTAGAGGGACGATTGACGCTGCTGCAGTTGTTCTTCTAGGGTTCGATTTAGCAGGTCTAGTGAAGACCCACTAATTCGAATGGAGAGGGCTCCCCTGTCAGCGCTGGTAGTCCTGCTCCTCAGGAGTAAGGGAAGCTGACGGCAGCATTTGCTCCCATCGCTTTCCTGCTGCTTAGACAGTGCAAAACCGCAATTTATGTTGACTCCCACTATGTAATTAACGTAGCTGGAGATGCGTTTCTTAAGTCGACTTTCCCCTTTAGTGTAGACTTGGCCAATGGTATGCTTAAGTTCTGATTTCAGGATTTGGGCCGAAGGCGGTGGGCACTGTGGTCTTTAAATGACAGTTTCATCTTTCAGTTATTCAGTAGTAAATGTGTCCAAAGGTTACCTTAAATATCTGTTCTCCTTTTAATTGGTAGATGAAAATCTAAGTGGTTTCCAACACTGATGTTTTGATTTTAGAATGAGGATTTTCACTTTGGCCTAAAACATACCCAAGCGTGCAGCCTCTAGCATCCATTCAGAAAAACACCTGAATGGGGGCATAACTTAAGTGCATATGTAACTGCCACCGGGCGGGTTTGAACCTGGGAAACTAAGTGTGTGGGTTACACATACTTCAATCCTTTGTCGATTTAAACAACTACTGATGCTTCTTTAATAAGTTGTTAATTAGCCCCAGATTCAGAAAAGCACTTACATGATTTAAGAGATCAACTTCAGAATAGGCTTTGGTTCTTTCTTGAATTAGGATGTAAGGACATGATCTAGCACCCACTGAAATCAGTGGGAAAATTTGCATTGACTTCAGCGAGCTGCAAATATCCAGAGCAGTATGTATATCTGAGTGCACATACCTAGATGTACATAGATTGATGTTGTATTAAAAATTATTTTGGGTGTACTGTATGCCCATATGTTATCGATCTGCATCTATTGGCAACCACACATGTGGGGGGGGGTGTGCACTATAAAATAGACTTCCTGCACATAATGAATGATAACTCCAGGCTGCCTGATGGCCATTAATGCATAATGAAGACTTGAATCATGTGCACATACACGAGAGTGAAATAAGCAACACCCTTTCATTTTGCCAGGGTTTAGCTCTGTTGGTTTCCATGTCACTTCCTTTTACTGACCCTTATTGTTACTTCTGTAGTCCTTTCAAAAGAGCTTTTTTTTCTAAAATGGAAGCAGCTGGTGCCCTTCAAGTTGTTCTGTTTGCTTGTCAGCTGTGCCCTCCCCCTTCTTGTCTTTTCTGCCTAAGAGGGCTTTTAAGTTCTAAAAATGTCTTGGTCTTTTTTCCCCCAGACATGAATCTGAATGCTTCCCTCTGTCTTGTTGAATGCTTTGTCTACAATTTCTGTCTAGACTTCCTCTCTTTCAACTCCATCATACCCTGTCTTCTGTCTGGCTTCTATCCCTTGAGGTCTGCTGCAAAGGTTCTCACTGAAGTCCTCTAGGGCACGTCTACAGCAGGAAGTCCAAGAAAGAGTACTCTTCCTTCGAGTTCCCTTACTCTTCGTAAAGTGAGGGTTACAAGAGTCGGAGTAAGAAGTTCTCCAGCTTGACATTATTTTGACATTATGTTGAAATAAATGCTTGTCATGTAGACGCGGACTGACGTTATTCTGAAATAACACTGCTGTGTAGACCTACCCCTAGTGAGCTCTTCCTAGCCAAAGCTCGGAACTTTTACTCTGTCCTCCTTGACCTGTCAACTGCCTTCAACAAAGCTGATGTTGCTCTTCTTGGAATTCTTGTGCTCCCTTGGCTCTATCCACCCCTGGTTCTCCGCCTGCCTCTCTTGTCAGTCCTAAAGTGTGTAGTTTGGAAGATCTCTCTAATCCCCTCTCCAGCTTTGTGTGTGGGTTTTGAGGACTCTGTCCTTGCCCTCTTCCCCCCCCCCCCCCCCACTTCTCTCTTGGTAATCTAATGTACAAACCAATTCAGCTACCATATCTATGCTGATGACTCACAGATCTGCCTGTCTACTCCAGATTTGTCTCCTTCGGTCCATGTTAATATTTCGTCTGGTCTGTCACATCTCGTGGATGGCTAGCTGTCAACTCAAGCACAAGAGTTGTCACTGCCTCCCCTCAAGTGTCCTCTGCTACCTCCTATTTTACTTGCTGTAAACAACACTCTCATCCTGCCTGTTGTTCAGCACCGTAACCTGGGCATCATCTTTGACCTAGACCTTGCTCTAGGTCAGGGATGGGCAACCAGGAAAGCTAGGTGGGCCTCATGAGTGGCCCTCCTGCACCTCAGTGGGCCGCCGCCCATTGGGGTTCCACCTGTGGCCCCATGGTCCCCCCTGTCTCACTCCCCTCTCCCCCACACTTCTTGTGACCCCCCCACACTTCCCTGCTTCTCCCCCTCCTCCCAACACGTTCAGAATGCACATGATTCATGGCTCCTCCAAAAGTGCTGGGAGGGAAGAGGGAGGAGCAGGAAGTGAGGGGCTCCGATACCCTGGTGCATGAGAGGGATGTAAGGGAGGGGGATGGTCAGAGGGTCTGCAGTCCATAGGTAGAGCCCCAGTGAGCCACATCAGGCCCGCAGGCTGCAGGTTGCCCACCACTGCTCTCGGTCTCCCCTTCAGGCTGTCTCTAAAATGTGTGGATTCTTTCTGCATAATGTTTAATGCATGGTCTTTCCTAGCCATCCAGGCAGCTAAAACTCTCATCATTTAACATCTTGAGTACTGTGACTTTCTTGTCACTGGCCTTGACAAATCCAGCCTCGTCCTGTGCATACCTGTTCGGAACGATCTTTGCAGAAGCGTTCTCCTAGCCTGTCACTCTCACCTTGTCATCCCTCCACTGTCTTTCCTACTATATCACATCAAGCATAAATTATGAGTCCATTCACTGCCTGGCTTTACCCTACCTATCCTTGCTCATGTGCCCTGGAGGGGTCGGTTTCCCTCTTTTGATCGGCCCATGATGTCCGCCTCCAGTACCCTCTTTACATTTGCAATCAAGCACCTTCATGCTTTTTCCCATGCTGTCCATTGCACTGGGGGGAGCTCCCTGCAAACATACTCACAAATAATGTGTTATCCTCCTTCAAAACTCTCCTTAAAACTCTACTTTTCCATGGTGCCGCCAAAACACTTGACAGTGTCTAGGTTGCTGGTGTGCGGGGACCCCAAGCTATCATGCACCGTTGTTGCTTTGTTTCCTTGCACTCCCATTGATCTGACTGTATCCAGACTGTAAGCTCTTTGGGGCACGGACTGCCTCTTTGCACTGGATTTGTACAGCCCGAGCCTCGTGGGGATCCCTGATTAGGACTCCTATGAGCAGGCCTGCTGACGGGGAGGGGGCAAGAGGTAGTTGCCCAGGGGTCCAGCAATTAAAAGGGACTCCAGGCTCCCACCTCCACTGCTCCTGCAGTAGCAGCGGCAATGCCTGGGAGCCCAAGGCCCCTTTGAATCACTGCCGGAGCCCTGCACTACATACTCTGTGCATCTCTAAGAATCAACACGTGATCCCTCTCTTGTCATCCATTTCCAGAGAAACAGAGGCTAGGGACACCATTCCTACCCACCCTGGCTACTAGCCATTGATGGACCCAACCTCCATGAATCTATCTAGCTCTAAGGGCTGGGGGGTAGGGGGGGGGTGGCGCTGTGCTCCAAGCGGCACAGAGAGCCAGCTGCCTTCGCCTGCCTCTTCTGCCCAAGACCCCGCCCCTTCTGAGAGCACAGAGCTGCCCCCCCACCTTGCCCAGGGACCTGCGCAGGCTGCCGGCTCCCCTGCCTTTGTCCCATGGTAATACAAATAATTATTATTAATAATGTCTGTTCTGACCCTGTTCTGCAATATACATTAAATGCAGCTCTCCAGCTCCATCTTGAGAGCCTGAGGGCTTGCTGTTGCTAAGTGTCGGGTTCGGCTGGGACAACTACTGGACTAAAGCACATTCTCAAGTGCTCTGATGGCTGGCACTTGATCTGTTCAGCCCTTTGCTGCATCACATCCTGCATTTATAAAGTGCTGAGTGCCTTCAGCTCTTGTGCATGTCAGTGGAACGTCAGGAATTCAGGCCCCAGGTCATCAAGGTATTTTTAGACCAACTGAAGTCAGTGATAAACTTAAAAAACAACCAATAGTCTGGTAGCTCTTTAAAGACTAACAAAACATGTAGATCATGGGTTTCCAAACTGGGGGGCATGAAGAAATTCCGGGGGGGGGCATGAGGCGACAATTCCCCCCCCCCCTTAAGTTTTGCTGCTGTTTTTGTTCTTTGGTTCCCGTCAGTTCCCCCTTTTTTTTTCTCAACAAGTTTTGCTGCTATTGGGGGGGAGGCATGAGGGTTTCTCAAAAATCAAAAAGAGGGCATAATGCCAAAAAGTTTGGGAATCACTGATATAGATGGTATCATGAGCTTTTGTGGGCAGAGCCCACTTTTTCAGTACTTCAGACTAAGTGAACACATTAGGTACTTTTTACTGCGCCGGGCTCCGAATTTTGCAGAACCTGGCTCTCATTATTGTAAACTCTGGCAAAAGGTAATCTCTGATGCATAAACATGGCCTGTAGGTAGCTGTGTTGGGCATCTTTACCTAATACTGTGCATTAGAGGGAGGGTTTTTCAGAATTAAATTTACAAAGCAATCGTCAAAATGATAAACGCTGTGTAACGCGTCACATCTCCAGTCAGGGCAATGCTTCAGGCTTTCCAGTATGGCATATGATTTTATAGCAGTGTTTACAGTGGCCAGTGCAAAGAGAGACCCGAATGGAGAGGTAATCAAAAAGAGCGTCTAAGCCAATCAACTCACCGAATACAGTAAATATTGTAATGTTATTTATGGAGAGTTTAAATAATCAGAGCAGCAGCTTCAGAACGTTATGCAAACTGATTTATTCCATGATAAAAATGACTTGCTGACAGAGGGCGGGGGGGTGACCAGCCCTGAGAAAGAGTCAGCTTGTAGGTGAGCTACCCCCAGGACACACGAGGTGGAAGGAGTTAATCTGCTACAGGGTGGGAATGGTAATGCAGCAGTCCTATACTGGCCTGAGGTTGCTTCTGCTGCTGTGTCAACTCAGCAGTGCCGGCCAGTGCCTTAAAAGGAGGAAGGCTTTGTTTTGCTCTCTTCTTGCCCACCTTGAATGGGAGGGGGGAAAGCATCTCCCATGGGAGCTACCCTCCCTTCCCTCCATGATGAGCAGCCTAGGTGGTGAACATACGGGGACAAGGGGGTCTCTTGTGCCCCATACACCACAACATGGTCACATGGCAAGGGTCAAACTCAACCCCCAAACTGAAGCCTGGTCCTGATCTTGTAATCCTTAGGCACGCATGGCTCCCATTGAACTCAGTAGGGATTTTTGCCTGAGGACGGCTTGTCTGTGACCTCATGTGTACAACATCCATTCAAACATCAAAGAGTTGTTGTGGAATTTCATACAGGGTTGCCAGGTGTCCGGTTTTGAACCGGACAGTCCAGTATTTGAGCTTTCTGTTCGAGAAACAAATTGAGAAAATATAAATGTCTGGTATTTTCTAAATAAGATGTAATGTAGATTGTGATGTAATGTCACGTGTGTCCGGTATTTTTGTTGAAACCATCTGGCAACCCTAATTTCATATGAGACAAAACAGTATGTGGAAACTAAACCACTCGGTATTTTTTTCCCCTGGCTTATACAGCTGTGCACTGTGGATATGTGTTTATTTACTAGACATTTATTTGTGTTGTATCTTCCCCCAGCAAACATCCTTTCAGGAAGCTTTGCACTGTATTTTATGCCTCTGTTTGGCGGGTGCATTGTGGACTCTAGAAATGACATGCTGAGTTGACATGAAACATAAATGTCAGACTCTGAAATATTTTGCCAGTCTTGGCATCAGAAGCCAAAGCTTAAGCTTCTGTTCTGTTTTATTGGTCATGAAAACACGGGCTCTTTTCAGTCTGTCTTGCCTCTGTCACTTGAACTGTCGGAATGCTTGTAGGGTTCTCACGGTAACCCGCTCCCACGCCAACCTGAAGCCCAAGAACGGTTTTTAAACAATGTCATAACATTTGTCTCCTGGCCGCTTGGACAGCAGAATGGCAGTGGTTGGGCGTTTTGAATGTGCAAAGATGGCAGGATCAGGGTCTGTTAGCTCCTGTCGTAACAGTTCATATCACGGGGCTGAATCCTGTTTGTCCGTGAGCCAGTCCCTTTATTTGAGTTTGATATCTGAGTAGGCAGTTTGCAAAAGAAAAAGCTCAAGCGCTAACTACATAGTTGAAGCTTTCTTGCTGCGTGCATCAAGCCGCTTGACAATACATAGTCGCACATATAGAACCTGCTTTTGAATATTGCATGCACAGAAATGTATGTGCCATTATGTTTCTAATTTGCATGTGCATTTACCAAGGTTATGCAATCAAATGGACAATTAGATGCATAAATAGGCATCTGGGCATATTAAAAAATAGGCAGGGGTGCTTGGGGTGCACGTATGTTTAAGAAAATCAGGCCTATAATACAATTATCAATCCAAGGAGGCTGGAATGAAATGGCCTAAACCCATATGATGTTTGATTTAACAGCCCTTATTCCTAACAAGAAGGGAACTTGGAATCCAAGGGTCATAACAACTAAAGCGTTAACCCCACAGTTTAATCACTGTGAGTCAGGGAAGACTAAAAACGAGCTTTATTTGACCTGCAGAGAGGATTCGTAGTACAGGGCATGGGAATGTCAGAGAGGCAACCAGGCTGAGCTGAGGAAGGCCTTTGCATTTTAAAAAGGCAGTTTTAAGACCCCTAGAGTCACGAAAAACTTTGTCCTCAACATTCTGTACAAGCCATATATCTGGGACACTGCATAATAACAGATCAGGGCTTGGATTACTGCCTCAGTATTGGATAAAGACATCTATATGGAGATATTTACAATAAATACAGATTTATATAGTACCTGTCGTACAACTATTGCAACAACTTCTGAGGTGACAGAAAGATGCTCCAGCCACAAATGTTATATCATGCTGGGAGAAATGTCTGTCTCAGGAATAGAATCCATATTCCTAGCAGCACCTGCAATAGTGATATAGCTGTGTCAGAGCAAGAACCATATTCCAAAGCCAAGTAGCAGGCCCCCCATTGAATAATATCCCACAGACAGGATAAAAAAAAAGCCAGTGGTGACAACTATAATAATTTGCTGCTGCTGCAAGGCAGGTGGATAATCTTCAGCATAGCAACTATCATTCACTGTGAAAGCATGATTCCAGAGCACTGATTCAGTCACCTCTCCGAAAGGGCTGGGATTTGAGGATGGAGGGTTGTAACCCCGCAGTAGAAACCCCTAGAAAGAAAGGTGTGCTCACCTCTGTGGTTTTAGCTGCCCCTTCACCACCCTCTTAGAACCAGTGTTCCCTCTAACTTTTCCCATCCGTGTGCAGAACAAATTTTGTTATGTGTACCAAGGCAAGTCCAGGTGTGCACCACCCATAGAGACATATAGTGCCGGCTGTGGGCGCTCTGCTAATCAGCGGGGCGGCATTTGAATCTCTCCTGAGTGGCTACCCAAGTGCTCAGCTTATAGGGAACACTGCTTCGAAGTAGCCTGCACCAAGAGGAGCGCTGACAGAGAGCGGTACCTGAGACTCTACTCTGCCCATCTCCCACACTTTGATGTAAGACTTTGGTACCCACTCTGTCCTGCTTGAGTTACCTGCCTTTCTCCAGGCATGATCTAGTCTGGACATGTTCTTGAATCACCTTTCAAAGCACCCTCTGTTTACTCAGTTTTGCTATGTGCTTATGCAGAGATGTGAAAATATGGCAGCCATAGCAGCTAGAGTTAGATTTTTTTTTTCAAGCAATTTGATAATGAGCTCTGTATACAGTCCTGTAGATTGTGGGACAGCTCACATTCTCCAAGTAATTTCATGAGTAGTTGGTGCAATGTTATCTCAGGATATCTGCAGCTGATTGTTCAGATTCCTTTTCATGTTTCACTGATTACTCAAATCTGTGTATTAGAAAGCTTTAAATGGTCAGCAAGGAAGCCATGGAGTTCTTTGGATAGGACCTAGCTTCATCAAAGGGGCCTAATACTGGGGATCTTCCAGCTGTTGTTGGTGGCATTTCTGCATGCAGTGACAACCCACCGCCTGTACCTCGCCCTCCGACTCCCATGAAGGAGGAAATATATTACATAGTGAATGCTTCAAACAGAAAAGAATGAAGAAAAGGATTGTTCTGCAAGAGAAAAATAAAATAAGTGTTTGTTGTCCATACAGCTCCTGATTAAGTCAGTGAAATGAAAGCTAATGGGATAAATGGATTTGTCTTGAGCGAAATTTCCCTCTGTGCAGAGAGCCTGCACCTGGCCTGTTTTAGATTGGGAGCCCTTTGTGGGAGGGGCTGTCAGTTATAAATATATGTACAGCAACTATCACAATTGGCAGGCATGGTGCGGCCCAATTGCTAGAGCTCTTGACTGGGACTTGGAGTTCTAAGTTTGGTTTTGCCTCTAGCTTGCTGGGCAATTTATATCAACTATGTGCCTGTTTATCCATCTGTCAGAAGGAAATCATGATACTAGCCTTTTTGGTAAAGCCCTTGGGAATCTATGAATGAGCAGAGTTAAGGTTATTATAACCACAATATAAATATTAAATTATAATAACAATAGCAAGTTTCTTAAGTGCCACTTAAGCCCTTGGTGTTGCGCTTAAGTAGAAATTAAGTGCTGTCTGGGCTTTTTATTGGTGCTGCACTGGTGTAAACTGCATCTGGGATGCATACTCAGATTCATCACTCCTTTGGGTTTTAGATGCTCTAAAGCACAGAGCACTGGATTTTTCCAAAACAAAAAAACTCTAGTCTCTGTGGTTTATTTTTAAGGCTGTGCGTGAGTTAATTGCTCCATTCTGTTTTTCTGTTCTTTGCATCTCTTTCCATGTGACTGCTGATATGATGTGCCATCTCATTAATATCAATGTGGCATCACATTAACACTAAAGACTGGTATGGATTGTAAACAAACACTATCGTGGAGCAATTCCATCCTGGCCTTTGCATTTTGCCATATTGCTGACTTCAATGAGGTTGTCCAGCATAAAATTAATGCTGACCCTGGCCCTTTTCATGATCCAGACTTCTATATTCTGAGAAACATATTATTGGGACTGTTTTACAAAAATCCATCATAGCTGTTTTTCAGTGAAAAAGTGGATTTTCAGTTGCTTGAAAAAAAATTGTGGAAAGTGTCTGCTTGTGTCAGAAATTTTTGGCTTTTTATCAAAAATCAAAAAATTTTAGAGCAAAAACCAAAATGTGGTTCATATATGGATAAATATTTGAAATTTTCCATGGAAAATTTTTATGATCTTTTCCCACATTTTTAATTGAAATTTCCACAGGGAAAAATTGTGGGTATTTTTTTCCAGCCCTCTTTCTGTCTAACCACAATGCAAACATGGAATACAGAGAAACGCCATCTTGGGCTGGTTTCACCGGAGCCTTTAGACATCCTGTGTTTGTATGAAAACACAGCTTAGCTTTTATTATTATCCTACTTTACTCTTGTAAGCCCCGAAATGAAGCCTGTTAAAGCCAATAGCAAATCTCCCATTGACATCCGTGGGCTTTGGGTCAGCCCCAACTAGTCTTAAAGTTTGTGAAAAACGAAGGTGATAGAGTTCAGTGACAGATGCACCTTTCCCTTCTTTTACCATCTTTTGCTCTCCTGTGTCCACTTTTCTCCCCCTCCCTCCCTTTCTTTTTCCATTCGCTGTCAGGAAGGGCCACCTCTGGAGGTCCCGTTGAGCACAGCATCACGCCGCCAGCACCTAGTGGAAACCGCAGCTACAACAGTGAGTGGTTTCAAAATATCACGTGTTTAATATTGAGGGTGGTAGGGTGTGTGTGGGGGGGAGGGGAATTAGGGGTTTTGGTCCAGACTGTTCCCTGTGCATGGTTTTTCCTATTACATCTGCCCTATGTTCTCATCCTGAGAGCTGCCGAGCCCCTGCAATTGTGCTCCAAGCCCGCGGGAGTTGTATGCCTTCAGCTGGGGCTCAGGATTTGGTCCCTTGTTGGTTTTTCACCAAGTTGACTCTTTCACACTCCTGTGTTTTAGGCAATTGATGGGTGTGATCTATGGTCCGTATTTTTTCTCCCATATCTTGAGCTGCGATCTCACACTAAGCAAACTCAGCCAGAGGCCCAGGAGCCAGCGAGGTGCCGCATGAAATAAGGTCGATAATTTGGTACCTGGCGTTCTTTCCCAGGATAGCATTACTGAGAGAGAAAACTGATCTCCCGACCCCTTGCGGTGATTACAGATTCCCCCACACACACTTTTTTCATAGACTAGGGCTGTTAATCGCATGTTAACTAGCCAAATTTCAACTGGGGTAATTGTGGGGGACAAAACCTGGAGGTCCTCACTATTCTTTACTCAGTCAGAGACCTGGTAAAACCTGCTCCTCATTCAGTTTCCATTGTATAACCTGGTTTGTGCTTGCTGCTCTATTCTGCTCTGCAGTGTTTCTCTCCTCCAACAGTTGCTGAGTCTTGTCTCAGAGGTTAAAAAGATCCTTGTGTCATCTGTGTATTAGTTTAGCTAATGCTTTGGAAGCCTTTGGCATGAAAAGACGGCGTATGGGGGAAAAGTATTATTACGAAGACTGCATTCTTATTTTCAAGGACTGACTAATAATCCCAAGCTAGGGATAGATTCACAGGCTCATGCCAGCTGTTTTGTGCTGCTGTGGTAAAGCAAATGCAGCCAGCTAAGTAGGCTTCACAGATGCTTCGCATCCCCAAGGCAATGGAGAGCAGCTGATGTGTGCTGGTGAATTTGGCGGTTATTGTTTTTTCTTCTGCTTCCCGTTATGTGTGGGTGGCTCTCAGTAACAGGTACAGAAGTTCAGTGGTAATGGAACATTTCAAAGGCAGAGGCACAGCAGTCAGACTGGCGCAAGCAGGAACTGCTTCAGTCCCCGCTCGCGCCATTTCCCCACTGCGCCTCTACTTCCCCGCCTCGCATGGAGCTGGTGCTGAGGGAACCACCTTTTAAGATGCCCCCCCCATTGGCTCCTGCTCCCCCCTGCCTGTCTCTGATAGAGGCAGCAAGGTGGGGACGGGGGAGGAGCGACTAGTCAAGTCACTACTCGACTACCCGATAAGCATATGCTTATTGGGTAGTCGACTAGTCGCTTACATCCCTAAACTGCACCCACTTACACGAGTAATTAATCTGATCTTGTTTCTCTATGAAATTGGTCTTGCAGCTTTCTTCTGACTACACTCTGGTAAAATAGCATTGCTACTATTGTAAGCTTGGTTTATTTTTTCCATGTGTGCATGTGTATTTATACTGCATGAGCATTTAAAGACCAGGGGAGAATATATTCACAAAATCAATCAAGAGTTTATTTTTAAAATGGGAAGTTGTAAAAATGGAATTTGCAATAATGACCAGACCAAGCATTTGGTATTTAGAGTGCTTGCAAAAAATAATGATTCCTTCATTAGCTTTGCATGAGTGAAAACTGAAAAGGTATTCCCTTATCTCCTGAAGATAAATTCCAATATTCTTTCATTGCTTGGACAAATATCTATCTGTAGAAAGACTTCTTGTATTGCCAAGTAACATTGACTGATTAAAATCAGACACTTGTTTTTTGCTCTGATCTCGGATCAATGCCAGCAATATTACACAGCAAAAAAGGCAGGCAAGGGCTAGACTGTACTCTCAGGGATGCTTGGCTAATCAAGAACAGGATCACCCTCGATGACACTGTTGCTAGTGTAATGAAATTATTTTAGGAATCCTGACATTTCCCGTATGAAATCCGGACATGTTCAGAAACAGAGTGGTGGTATAGATGGAATTTAACATAATAAAAAGTTAGATGATGTACTTATAGACTGGGGACTAGTTTTTGCCTTCAGTGGGGTCAGATTTATATGATGAGCGCATAGTGGTTGCAAAGCAGCCAGACCCCACCCCACAATTAATTCTTGATCCCACACAAGCTAGACAAATTCAGACTGGAAATAAGGCATGCATTTTTTTAACAATGAACATTACTAACCGCTGGAACAATGTACCAAAAATTGTTGTGGATTCTCCATCAAGGGCAATTTTTAAATTAATCTTGGATGTTTCTTTAAAAGATTTCCTCTAGGAATTATTTTGGGGAAGTTCTGTGTTATAGAGGACATCAGGCTAGATGATCACGGTGGTCCCTTTTGGTCTTGGAATCTCTGACTTCACAGGTGCAATCAAAGAGAGGCCTGTCTGGCAATGTCTCTATGAAATCAATCTGAAAGTAAAAGACCCATAGCGGGGCTCTCTGCTGCCCTCTACTGGCCATACCACATGCATGTTTGAGTCTAGAGCTGGGGTGGGCAATAATTTTTGATGGGGGCCACTCCAAGATTTTGGTTAAGTGGTCAAGGGCCGCACTTTTCTATGGAGCAGGTAGGGGGTCTGGGATGGAGGCTGGGTGCTGAATGGAGCTTGGGGAGGGGACTGGGGTTCAGGGGAGGGTATGGGGTCTGAGAGGGAGTTTGGAGGAAGGAGGGGGTTGTTACCTGGGGCAGGGGATTGGGGTGCAGGGTCTAGTAGGGGGTATGGTTGCAGGAGAGGGTTCTGGCCAGGGGAGGGTTTAGGAGGAGGTGCAGGGTCTGGGAGGGAGGAACTGGGTTGCCAGAGGCAGGCTCTAGCCAGGAGGGCCTTACCTAAACACCTCCCAGCTAGCAGCACTGTCAGCCAAGCTTTCCTGCCCGCAGCCACTGCCTGCTTGTGCATGTGGCTCCCTGCGGCTGTTGGGGAGGGAGAAAGGAAGGAGAGGTTTCACCTGCTGCTCCCACCCCCAGCCATATGTCTCATCTCCTGTTGGCCAGAAAGCGGCCAATGGGAGCTGAGAAATTGTGCTGCTTTGCCCCCTGCCCCCAGCGAAATCTCAGCTCCCATTGGCCAGTTTCCAGCCAGTAGGAACGGAGAGATTTTGCTGGGGGCAGGGGCCGCATGCTGAAGCCTCTCCTTTCCCCTCCCTTGCCCACAGTTCAGAGAGCTACAAAAGGCAGCTAGCCACTTTAATCGGCAGTGCTCTCTGCCAAAGGGGTGGGTGTGGGCCAGATCAAAAGGCTTGGCTGGCCAGATGCAACCCACGGGCCTGTCGCTGCTGTAGAGCAGTGCTTGGCAACCTGCGATCCACAGGCCGCATGCGAACCATCAAGGTTCTACAGTTTGTTTACCGTTGCCTAGGCACAGAGTTGACAGATTCTATTGGTTTCCGTCTGCGCAGTTGTTTTCCTGCTGGTGTTACTAAAGTGACACACATGTAAAGCAAGAGCACGTGAAGTGAGGTGGTTGCTGATTGCACACAACACTGACTGTGAGAGCTGGGCGCTCCCTCTGCATCCAGTCAGAGCGCTGCTACGGTTCCGTCATCACACCTCACATATTCTAGGCATGCAAACTCAGTTAGCAAAACTGCCCTATCCTGCAAGACCATCTTGGTTATGACAATCTTGCGCCCTACTGAGATGAAGGAGGGCCACTCATGCAGCCCACTCACTAGCCTGGGCTGCCCACCGCTGCTATAGAGCCTGTGAGCTCAGTCTTTTACCGGAGGTAGTAGAGGTCATAAAGAAGGTATTTGTAAACAATTTGTAACTGTATTTTTTGCATGTCCGCATGCAGTTTACTTCTACTAACACGTGGGCTGAAGTTTGGCCCACAGTGTTTGCATATGAATGTCTGCCATAATATTCTACATTAAATAAAACCAGAAACAGATTAAACTGCTTGTGTATTTTTCCTCTCTAACAGCACAGTTGTGTCCTACGTTCCATCCCTTTTTGCTTGCCATTTCAAGAACAGTAAAATGAATTTAAACCATTTACACCTTAAATTTGACCTCTTCCTTTGTGGAACAGGAGTAGAATGAAACTGAGCTGGGACTCTGAGGCCGTGCACAATGGAACACATCAGTGAGGCTAAGTCCTTTGTTCTCTGTCCATCCAGAACAGGAAGGAGTTCTCCCTGCCTCTCCCAACTTCCTGATCTGCAGAGCCATAGGCTTCTGTGCAGATTGAAATCCATCCCTGACTGTCTTAAGGCCTCCTGCAAACTATTCACTGTTAAAATCTGATTTGTGTTTGAGACTTGATGGGATGACACAGATGTTCCTCTCTATCTCCATGTTCTTACCTGATGCTTCAAGCAAGCGCCTAAGGCTCTGCTCTAGACAGGGTCATCCTTAGGGGGCCCGGGCAATCTCCCTGATGCAGGCTCCGCATCTGCCTCTGGTCTACCCCCACTTCTTCCTCCAAGCCCTTCCCCTACTCCCCCGTTTCCCCCACCACCATTGCACGCCTTTACTGAAGCCTCCTCCCATGAGTGACGTAGGAAGGGGGAATACTACAGGGCCTGGTGTGGGGCCTTGCTGTTGCCATGGTGAAGTGGGGCACAGCGAGCTGGGTGATGGGTCATGTTCCTCCAGCTCCCCCCACCATGGTGAGTGCGGGTGGGGGGGGGGGCGGAGATCCCTGCTGCCGCCCTGCACCAGGCCTCCCAGGTAATCCCCCAGGCCCCTCTGGGCCCCACAGGTCCCATCCATAGGACGACTGAGGCAGCCACCCTGTCTTGGGTGGTTGCCCTGAACTATCCTATGAACAGAACAGCTCTGGTTCTAGATGCCCACATGGTTCCAGTCGGTCTCCTCTGCCTTTTCCCTCTTCCTGTGCAGGTCTGGCAATAATTTATACACTCTTTTTCTTATATGGGTTTTTCACAGCCATAAGCCAGTGGTTTTGCTCTGGAAATTATCATGTAAAGGGCTGATGTGGGATTCAGTTGATAAAGAATAGAAACATAATTAATTCCAGTCAACATAATTATATGGAAAATAGGTCTTGTCAAACACTCCTGATTTCATTGTTTGAGGAGATTACATGTTTAATTGATAAAGGTAACTATGTAGCTGTAATAGACTTACTTTGGCAAGATATTTGACTTAGAATGACACAGCATTCTAATTAAAAATTAGCACCATATAATATTTATAAAGCCAGTTCTTGATATATTTAACATATGTCAATTCAGAAAGTATCTCTCCAAAATTTGGCCATCATTGTATGGAAGTGTTTCTAGTGGGCTTCTGCAGAGACTGGTATTCGATCTAATGCTATTTAACATTTTCATTGTCGACCTGGAAATAAATATAAAAATGACTGCTGAGAAAATTTGCAGACGATGCAAAGATTGGCTAAGTGATAAAGAATGACAGAGCAGTCATGTGAGGTGATCTGGATCCTTTGATAGTGTAAGAACATAAGAACGGCCATACTGGGTCAGACCAAAGGTCCATCTAGCCCAGTGTCCTGTCTGCCAACAGTGGCCAATATCAGATGTCCCAGAGGGAGAGAACACAACAGGTAATCCTCACGTGATCCCTCTCCTGTCACCCATTTCCAGACAAACAGAGGCTAGGGACACCATTCTTATCCATCGTGGCTAATAGCCATTGATTGACCTAATCTCCATGAATCTTTCTAGCTCTTTTTTGAACTCGGTTAAAGTCCTGGTCTTCACCACATCCTCTGGCAAGGAGTTCCACAGGTTGACTGTGTGCTGAGTAAAGAAAAAAAAGTTGGGCCCATTTAAACAAAATGTGCGTTAATACAGCTAGAAGAAACACAGGCCATGCCCACAGAATGGGAAGGCTGTGTCCTGGAAAACACAACTCAAAAAAGTAAAGAAGAGACTAGTGGGTTGCCAGTGTGAGGCTGTGGCAAAAAGGGACTAATGCAGTCTTTGCCTGTATAAACGGGGGAGAGAGTGACACGGGCTTAGTCAACTAGTGCCTGAGGGGGGAAGGCGTGCAGGGAGAGCCATCCAGAGAAGCAGGGAGTGGGTACCCCAGTTAGTAATTAAGATTTTTGGTGGGGCACAAGGGGGCAATGCACTTCCTGAGGGCTCCCACGAGTCACCTATGGATGCTGGACCACTTGTGTAGATAGGTACCTTTGTAGGGAGTGAATACCAGGAACTAAGAGCTAGTCAGTCTGTCTGAGGAATGCAGAACAAGGATGAAAGGCTGGAAGCTGAAGCTAGGAAACTTCAAATTAGAAATTAGACTAGAGCAGAAGTCTGCAAATCAAGCCTAAATGCCTTTCTGGAAGATGGGCTGTAACCAAACCCAAGCTGAGCGCTGAAGTAGCTGGCTGAAATGTAACGGCCTGTGTCATACAAGAGACCAGACTAGATGAACTAACTGCCCCTTCTGACCCGAACCGCGATTAATCTATAACTTCTCGCTGCGGAAGCTGGTCATGAGAGAGAGCATTTCCCCTCCAGCACAGCTGTTCTTTTCTGGTGCAGGCCATCACAGATACAGACGCAGTGACTCTCTGACAGGACTCACTACTGCTCTCAGGGCTTGAGCCAAAGCCTATTAAAGTCCCTGAAAAGACTCCTATTGATTTCAGTGGGCTTTGGGAGAAACTCTTAATCCGGGTAACCCACTGAAATGTAGGGCTGGAAGAGACTTCAAGAGGTCATATAGTCCAACCTGCTGCACTGAGACAGGATCAAATACACCTAAACGATCCTTAATGAGTGTTTCCCTCATCTGGTCTTAACAATGATGGGGGGATTCCATAACCTCCCTTGAAAGCCTCTTTCAGAACTTCATTATCCTCATAGTTAAGATGTTTTCCCTAATATTTAAGCTAATGCTCCCTTGCGGCAGGTCAAGTCCATTTACTACTTCTCTTACCTTCTGTGGACATAGAGCACAATCGATCGCTGTCCTCTTTATAACCGCCCGTAACATATTGGAAGGCTGTTATCAAGTCCCCTTGCGTCTTCTTCACTCAAATGCCCATTTCTTCATAGACCAGGTTTTCCAAACTCCTGGGCATTTTTCTTGCTCTCCTCGGGAATCTCTAGTTTGTTGCATCTCTCGCCAAGTGAACTTATGTATCTTATGTATGGCACTCCTGTTAATACACCGCAGAATGATTTGAGCATCACATTGGTGACTCATGCTCAGGGGAGCCAACAGCCACACTGGCTGAGGAAGGGGGGGGGGCGGTTCCATGCTCTCAGCACCCTCTCCCACCCTTACAGCAACCCGGAATGGCTCTCCCGCAGCAATTTCAAGGGCCTGGAGCTCTGTCCACTGTCACTGTGGTGGCGGCCAGGAGCTCCGGGCCCTTTAAATTGCCAGGCCCTGGGACAGTTGCTCCCTTTGCCCCCACCCATTGGCAGGCCTGCTCATTCTCGTTTAGTGTCCCACTATCACCTCAAGATGCTCGTCAGCAGTATAACAGCCAGGTGGTTATTCTCCGTATGGTAGCTGCGCGTCTGCGGGTTTTCCTCCTTTGAGCTTGTCTTTATTGAATTTAATCTTGTGGCTTTCAGACTAGTTCTCCGGTGTGTCAAGGTATGCCAGGAATTCTAGTCCCGCCCTCCAAGGTGCTCGCAACCCCTCTGAGAGCATGATGTGGCTTAGTAATAGCATCCAGAATATAATTAAAGTTAGCATCTATGTGGGGGGAGCAGCACCGTAGCTTATAACTTCATAAAGGGGGACTTGCAAAAATAAGGAAACTAGTTCAGTAGAAATTAAAAGGCACCACCGCAAAAATGAAATCCCTGCAAGCTGCCAGAAAACTATTTAAAAGCACTGTCCTAGAAGCTCCAGTTACATATATACCCTAAATTTTATATATATAAAATTTAGGGTATATATGTGCCACCATGGCTGAAAAACAAGTAAAAATAGAGGTTACAAGCGAAAAAGCATCCTTTTAAAAATTGGAAGTTAAATGCTACTGAGGAAAATAGCCAGGATCATAAACTCTAGCAAGTCACCTGTAAAAGCATAATGAAGCAGGCCAAAGAAGAATTGAAGAGCAATTAGCCAAAGACTCAAAAACTAACAGCATGTTTTTAAAGTATTTCAGAAACCGGAAGCTTGCCCAACCATCAGTGGAGAGGAGGGAAGTAGTCCATTAGTTTGGCATCAAATGTTGACTCCTTCCATCCTATCCTTGCCAAAGAGGGTAGCGGGGGGGCGGTTCCCCTCCTTGCTCTTGGAGTCAGCTTTGGTCCAGTGGCCATCCCTCTTCTCTGTGGCTGACTAACAGGAATCTGTCATTTGGAGAGACACCAATTCTAGGGACGGTAAACATCTTTGGGTCATACATCCCATCTCACATCTTCCCAGGCATACTATCCTCCCACTCCGCTTCCTGTTATAGTGGGCAGCTATATAGTGTCCCAACAAACATTGCACAATTGCAACTGGAGGCATAGGAGAAAAACCTTTTCTTGGAACAGTCTGGGTAGCCAGGAGGTCTTGCCTCCATTGCGGGCTACATCAGACACTGCAGAGGTTGCCTTTCTTTCTAGCTTGCAATGTTCTGAGATTTGCCAGCAATTCATAATGGACTGCACTCAGCTGAACAAAATCCATCCATCAATCTACAGCTGGAATGTAGCCACAGACTACACTGAGGTGACGGTGCACTTGTACTAATGATCAGCCTCACTTACGGATCCCCTCCCTGAAGCTGATTCTTTTTCTCTTATGATAATTTAATTGATTACGTACACTGGCTTCTTCTCAAGAAGCTCTCCTCAGCTTAGCTCTCACTTTACAGAATCATTTCTTCACATCCCTACAATTGGAGCTGGTTGCTAAATCCGTGTGCAGGTGATTACCAAGCTCAAGAGGGTTCCCGGGAACTGGCAAAATCGGGGATTTTGGGAAAAAAATATCCTTGATCCATATTTAACAATTTGTTGATATATTATGCTTTTGCAATGACATTTTCCCTATTCAGATGACTAAACAACGCAGAATTAGGTCATTTCAGAGGGGGAGCCGAGTTAGTCTGTAACTGGAAAAACTTATAAAACAACTAATAGTCTTGCAGCACCTTAGAGACTATCAAAACATGTAGATGGTATCATGAGCTTTCGTGGGCACAACCCACTTCTTCAGATGAATGGAGTTATTAAAGCTCTTGTTTCTAAGTAAATAGGGAATGGGGGAGAGGAGAAGGAAAAAGGAGGGGGGAAAAGGGAGGGGGAGAAATAGTCAATTAGAGTATCTGTGCTAAGTGAAGCTGATAGAGAAGGTGCTAATTTTCTTAAGTACCCATTGTTTGGTTTTTTGTGTCATTAGGATGTGGAACTTAGTGGGCCATCCGGCCAATGTCTTTATGACATAAAAAAACAAACAATGGATATTACCCCAACTCTCTCTTACCTCAGCAGCTTGGGGCCAGGAAAATGCTAGCAAGCATATAGTACTCTGCAAGGGATTCATAATAACAAACAAGCCTGAAACCAGATGAGCTAGTTTGAGGTTTTCTTGCCATTCCCACACCTGATCCAGCTTCTCTGAGAGGTTTATCAGTTAACACAGACCTCTGTGCACTGCTTTAATCCCATGTATACTCTGGAATGCTCAGCCCTTGTTTGTAAGGGGTCCCAGCTGAGTTTGGAGCAAGTCTGGAATGCTGCCAGTTTCATGTGGAAATGAAATCTTTTTTTTTTTTTTTTTTGGTGCACATTTTGACCTGAAAGGTGGGAGATGTAGCAAAGTTTTCTTTTCTATTTTAGTGTGAGCCCAAACCACACAGCTATCCTCAGTGGGCGCACTGCTCACCCCCACCCATCACCACTGAGAAAAGGCATGAATGATTTCTGCAAGCCTGAACCTAGCATACTCTCCTCAATTCAGGGCAATGAGGACTTTGTAATTAATTTCAGTGACAGCAGGATTGTGCCTGATGTGAATAAGCATAGTAGGTCAATGATTTTCTTGTCGTTTGATCTCATTGGATTGCTCAAATCAGCAGTACACATGGCTTGTGTCTTTTTTTATTTTATAGGAGACACCAAGGTAAAATTTGATTTTGCTGAATTTATGGTACGATCAATCACCCTAATAAAGAATAATGGTTCCACAGTCTGACCTTGTAGGGTATTTGCTAGGAAACTTTGTATGACTGTAGAAAGAGTGTTTACAATATAACTCTTAACTAGGGTATGGCATTCTATTGACTGAAATACCATGAATGTGCAAATGAGATTATTAACTCAAAGGAGTCTTGATTGCTCTGGGTCTTTTATTTGGTGTATTTTTCAGTTACCGGCAATTTTTGGACACCTGTTTTGGAGGCATTTGTAAATAGCTAAGACATTTCTGTGTGAAAAATTGTATGGTTAGACTATTTTCTGAATTCTCTTCCATGTTGAAGAGACTCAGCTAACGTGGCCATTGCATTTGGCTGCTCTTCGTCCTTCAGGTCTTGTACTCTGTAATGGTTTCTTCAAGCTTTAGCTGTTTAGTTTTCTGGAAAGTCCAGTGTGGACAAGACAGAGAGCAAGCACAACTTTACATTCCATTGGCGCGTCATTGTGCAGCTGGGGAAGAAGTGAAGAATGGTTTTAGTGGCCATCCTCCATGTCATATAAATGAGCAGAATTGCTTTACTTTCCCCTTAGGTGTAACAATTATTACAAATTTATATTGCTATTCATTCTCTATAATAATGAACAGAAAATGTTTTTGCCCACTTGTCCCTTGCTGTTAGATAGAAAAGAAGATGTAGTAATGACTGCAGAGTCATCTTGTGTGTTTGTGGCACAGTACTTATTGCCACCATTTATACTCTGGGAGACAATGAGTTTATGCTATTGCATGCCTGTGCTCCCTGACAGCAAAAATAACTGGTTAATGCTTTCTTTTTCTTCCTTGTATATTTGCAAAATAGATGGATGTATTGCTTAAATAAAAGTGCGCAACATTCCGTGTATATTCTGCTTTTTTCAATTAAATATATGCATATAATTTTAAATATAGGAATTGCCCCAAAAGTAGCACTAATGTATTGCAATCTAAAGTGCATTTCAGTATCTTATTAAAATTTAAACAGCCATTATGTACATGAAAGAATTTTTTGTTGTAGTTTGCGAGGTGGTATAACAATAATTACCAGCACGCATCAATCATTTTTCATTGCCTAGTTTATATCAGTGGGATAAGTAGCGCCAATTAAAATCCCATTTTACATAAATAGATATGGTTTGTAACAAATCACACTCTGTTTCCCTCTTCTCAAATACCCTGCCATAGGAAATCTTTCTCGTTATTCAAAATGTATGCGGTGTGCTGCTTATCTTTTTTGCGCTTAAAAAGACATAACTCTGCAGGCAGGCATGCCTCACTACAGGTTTGGCAGGAAATAAATAACTGCTACTGTAATGATCTATCAGTTTGCTGTTCCGAGTATTTTTAGCCAAGAACGGATCGAATACAAATCACGTGTTTATTACTGACACATCATGGATGGAGTAAGCAGGAGGAAAGGATGTTTAAGGGGTGCATTAAGAATAATTTAATATTCATTCTTTGACCTCTGTCGCATCAGTAGAGTGGAACGAGCCCTGCAGAGTTGTGCAAGGAATGGGCAGATGGAGCCTTTACTGTGCACAAGTAACTTTTTACCATCTCAGCCCTTTGAAGCCTGAACGCCAGGCTGGTGGGGACCACGGTGCTGATGTCCTTGTCATGATCAGCTTTTACTCCTCATTGGCTTCAGAGCTGGTTTACATGGCATGTCCTCCAGGGGCGGTCGTGGCTATAGGCGGACTCGGCCGCCGCCTAGGGTGCCGCTGCCCGGGTTGCCCGATGATGACCCGCCGATGACATCAGGCTATTGATGGCCCTGTAGGCGGGGGCGTTGATCGCGCGCTCCGCCTGGGGAACCAGTTGCGGCAGCCGGCCTCAGGCCGCTCCTATTGTCCTCCTTCCTCCTGGGGTGGGCCCAGGGTTCTGCTCTGGTTGCAGACTTCTGGAAATGCTCCAAGCATTGCTGTCACAGGGGAGCTACACTGGTTGTACTAATGGGGACAGAAAATGCTAGACCCTGATTTAGAAAAGCATTTAAGCATGTGCTTAAACCCTACTTACTAAATGTGTGCTTAATTTTAAGCATGTGCTCAATTTCTGTCCTGAACAGGGTTCTCTGGTGAATCAGAGCCTTAATAGAGACCAGACTGCAGAGGTCACTGTTAGGGAGGGTTGGTTTTTTTCTGATCTCTCTTAAATTTTTCCTTTTCTTCCTTGTACAATGTCTTCTACTTTTGCTTTCCCCCTGCTTGCTATTATTATGAAAATGTCCTGGGTTGTGTCAGAACTATAAACCACCAGATTCGATTTCTGAAATGCTGAAGCAGTAGATAGTGCCTGTGTTTTTATTTGTAAGGTCAAGAACACCGACTTATAGCTTAGGGATCATCAACCCGGTTAGCTGACAGAGTCAGTCCCGCTTGTGAGGGGTTTTTTTTTATACTTTCTCAACAGGAAATCAATTATGTCAGGAACATTGGGATAATTCTACTCTTCCGATCAATAAGCTCTGATTAAACCACTGGTGTCTGTTGGGAAAATTTGCTGCATCATAATTAGAATTATTAATTAAAAATAGGAAATCAATTGACACAAATTAAGCAAAAAAAGAAATCTGGTTTATTTCTTTGACATTGTCTCCAGAGGCCCTGATAACAGAGACAAAAGGGAGATAACAGAACTTGTCAGGTTTTTTAAAAGTAAGAATGGTGTTTTAAAAACTGTCTGCCTGGTGAAACGTAGTGGATGCCTCTGAAATGGCCACTGCAGACATTAGGGGTTGCCTGTGTGAGAAATGATCGTTTGTTTATTGCATTTAATCATTCCCGGCGTGCCGAAGGGTGTGAGACAAATGTCATCTGAGCCTCAGTGAGGAAAAGGAAATAGCTAGAGAATCTATGGCTGGCGCGTAGCATGTAGCTTCTATCACTGTTCTACTTTTTCTCAGCTAACAAGGGTAAACAGATTGATTCGTTGCATAGCAGACCTAGTGGGCTATCCACTGTTGCTAATTTACTGTCACATGGTGGTGACCTAAATTATTCTCGTAGGCCAAATTATGTGGGCTATTAACATGGGGGAACCTTGCTGACCTATTTTGCAAGAGCATTCGGAAGATAAGTCTCCCCCTTCACCCCAGCTGGCTTTAGCTCTCCTCTCTTGTTTTTATTTCTCTCTGCAGTTGTTTGGGTTTTTTTTTCCCCCTTCCTCTTTTCCAGCCTTGTCCCTTCTTTTCTATTTCTTGGGAGACGGGGTTCAGATTTGTAGTGGCCCTTTCCTTCCTTTCTCTTTGCTTCATGGTTTGTTTTTCATTCTTCCATCTACTTTTGTCCTTATACATTTTCTTTCTTTTCCTTATCCGCTTTGCACCAGGCTCAATCAATTAATGCAACACTAAGTTCAGGAATACTTTGGGCCTGCCAACTGACAAGCATTGAGTCAGTGCACAGCCAATATGCTCTTGGGCACTTTACATCTGCCTTTGATACCAGGTATTTTGCAATAATCTGCATTCAAAGGGTATTCTAGCTGTTGGGAAGCATGGCAGGGTGTGTCTATAGGACACGAGGCCAAGAAACATGGTTATGGCCACACCACACTAATTTTTTTTGGAGGGGGGATGAGGATGGAAGTATTCTTAAGTATTTTGAGGGTGAGTATCTAATTCCTGAATTAATGGAATTTGATAGTGAGTCAGCAAGGAATAGATGCTAATCTTCATGTTTCATTAGGATCCACTGTACAAAGGGAAATAAGGAATTTCTTGTGTTTATCTCTTAATAATAACAGGCATGTGGTGTTTTTCAGTGGGTTCGAAACTCATTAGATACCTGTAGCCAATGACTCCAGTTAGAGTTAGCACTCCCATCCTCAGGCTACATCTACACTGCCATTTTTTTGCGGCAGAAGATATGCAAATCGCGCTCTCATTTGCATATCTTCTGCCAATCCTTTTTTGCGGAAGTGGTTTTGCCGCTAAAAAGCCTGTGTAGACAGGGCCATTTGTAGGGGAAACCCCCTTTTGCACAAGATCCCTTATTTCCCAAAAACGAGGTTTACAGGAACTTGTGCAAAAGGTTTTTTTTTCCGACAAATGGCCCCGTCTACACGGGGCTTTTTAGCAGCAAAATCTCTTCCGCACAAAAGGATTGGCAGGAGATATACAAATGAGAGTGCGATTTGCATATCTTCTGCCACAAAAAAATGGCAGTGTAGACGTAGCCTAAATGTTCACCTGTTTGTGCCAAGTTTTGTTGCCATCAGTGAAATTAGAGGCATAAAAGATCTGCCAACAAAGCGTTCTGGGGTCGGCAGATCCCCATCTAGACTGCCGCGCTGTGCCGGCAAACAGCTGATCGGCACAGCACAGCGGCCATTTTGATGTAAATGAAGCGGCGATTATTTAAATCACCGCTTCATTTCCCTTTGCCGAAGTAAACTCACCTACATGGCTCTGTCGACGGAGTCATGTAGTATAGGCACACCCTTCATCTGCAAGTAGACAGATCTACACAAGTCTTTGGCCATATATGGGTCCTCACTGGTCCACAGAACAATGCTGGATGCAGCGTGTGTACGCAATGAATTTTCTATCGCAACCACTATATGATTGAGCATCAAAGTTGTCGCTCCCCTAACCTCTGTATATGTAATGGCCACGATTCTGCAACCCCTCCCAAACCTTGGGAAGTTTTGTTGAAGAGGGAAACAGGAGGGGCTGGGCATGTTGAGGGAAGAACTTGTCCTGAAAAGAAAAGGTAGACTCAGGAAAGATGTGGGGGCAGAGAGACTGAGTGCTCAAGAGAGCACGTTACTGAGTAGGTGGATGATAGAGCATAACATTATGTGTATTTAATAATCCTTAGTGGTATTATTAGTTTCTTAATTATATCAATCTAGTCTGATTATTTAATTGCTATAGAAGTCTTGGTCACCTGCAGCATAAAATTAGAATATGTAGAAAATGTGCTTAATGAAATCTGAGGCAGTTACCTTGGAAATAAACTCTACTGCTCTTGCTTAAGGATTATGTGCACTGAAGCAGCCCTTGTCTCAGCTTATCTTTGGCATAAGTTGAGTAAATTATATTTTGTTGTTTTTTTAAAGATGCTGAATTATGAATGGCAAAGTTTCTTGGGCCATTAACATAAGATGGATGGCTATGAGCCTTTATTGAAAATGTGTACAACAGTAAGATTTAAGAATCAAGTGTAAAACTATTCCATTGAGAAAAGCTTTGCTACTTGGTTTCTATATTAAAATACTATGGTACTTCCTAATGTCACAGTGCACTTTTCAAGTACTACTAAATGAGCTTTCAGTAGTCCACTGGGTACTGTAGTAGACATTATTCTAACAAACCTTGGCATTTTTATTTTTATGTTTTCAATGTCTTTATTTTTCCAAAGAATGGCTCTTTTTAGTTTAACATGTAGTAAGTAGATGATGCCCTAAACTGTTCTGGTTTAAAAACATAATTCTTAAAGCCTTCACACTGTAGGAAGTCCAAAACGTGCAATAAATCTAATCAGCTCAGTTTTGCCAAGCTTACAATATTTAGGAATTCAAGCCCCAAACCTATTTGCTTATGTATGATCAACTTAAAGTTAATTTGGCTTAGTAGCTTTTACAGAATAAAGTAAGGAAGTGTTTTGTGTTACCTAATACATTAGGGAGATGCTGATAGGAAAACTTTACTGGTTTTTAAATTATAATGAATGGACTTGTTTCTTGGATATTATATTAGACTCAGACTTAAACTAAGTAATACTTTATGTTGCTATTTATTACTGATATAAAATTCTAGTTGTACCATGTAATAGAGAAGAAGATGACCAAGAAATAGAAAAGAATGGTCATGTTGACTCAGACCAAAGGTCTATCTAGCCCAGTGTCCTGTCTTCCGACAGTGCCCAATGCCAGATGCTCCTGAGGGAATGACTGAACAAGGGAATGGTAAAGTGATCCATGTCCTGTCATCCAGTCCCAGCTGCTGGCAGTCAGAAGTGTAGGGAAACTCAGGGTGTGGGGTTAGGTCCCTGGCCGTCTCGGCTAGTGGCCATTGATGGACCCATCTGCCATGAACATATCTCATTCTTTTTTATACTTTTGGCCTTCACAACAAGTGCCACGAATAGACTGTGTGCTCTGCAGTGGAGCACTTCCTTACCTGTGTTTTAGCCTGCCGACTAGTAACTTCATTGGGTGACCCCTGGTTCTTGTGTTATGAGAAGGGGTCCCTATTCACTTTCTCCTCTCTATTCATGTTCTGATAGGTCTCTGTCACATCCCCCCTATCGTCCTCTTTTTTCTAATCTGAACAGCCCCAGTCTTTTTAATCTCTCTTCCAGTGGGAGCTGTTCCAGATCCCTAATGTGAAGCTTCTCTTAAAAATTGATGTTCCATCAGCTCCCCTCCAGTTGTCTGGTGCAGACGCTTGCTTAAGTGATGGGTTGCAGACCACAGTCAGTAACGCTGCTGTTTCATAGTTGAATACTTTCAGAACTCTTGTGGGGCTACCACCTGGCCCTGGTGATTTATTGCCAGAGGGAAAGTATGGTAGTGTGTCCCGGTGCATCTCTGTGGTAAGAGCCGGCTGGGGCACTCCGCTGCCGGAGGAGGCGCAGCACGCTCCCAGTCTGGCTCCTGGGGCGATCCTGCAAGCTGTCGTGCTAAGCAGCAGGCAGCCAGCTAGGTTAAAGAGGCCAGCTGGGAGCAAGCCCCAATCTCCCAGTCCAGGAGGGCAGGAATGGCCCCATATTTCCTGCTGCTGCTTGCTGTTCCCCTTCCGTCACTGTCAGGGAGCGAGAGGAAAGCTCACAGAGTCCCTGCAGTCCTCCCTGCCTGCCTGGTTTGGGGCGGAGGCAGAAGAGTGAGTGACCCCCTCTGTGGCTTTTCCTTTCACTCCCTGACAGTGACGGGAAGGGAGAAGAGCAAGCAACAAGCAGCAGAGGTAGGAATTGGGGCCCCTTCCCCCTTCCAAAAGGAGACCCTTGTCCCTGGGCCCCCCTTCCCACAACACCCTGCCCTGTGTGCCCCATGCCACTAGCCCTGATTCCTGCACCCCCCACACACATCAACCCTCTGTCCTGAGCAGCCCACATCCTCAGCCTTAATTCCTGCACCCCTTTCACACACATCCCTACCCTCTGCCCTGAGGCAGTCCTCACATCCCCCACCCTGACACCTTCACCCCCTACTCTCAGTTTCTTGCTCCTGCACACACCCCATATCTCCACTCCCTGTCCACACACACACACACACACACACACACACACATTCCACCCCACACTTAAATTTCTTACAGGTACTGTCTAAGGATATAAGCCTTCGCTTATCGGTTAGTCAAGTCAACTACTCACATCTTCCCCCCTCCTTGCTGCCTCTGCATTAGAGACAGGAAGGGGAGGGGGAGTAGGAGCTGGTGCTGGGGGGAGCCAGCTTAAAAGCTGGTTTCCCCCAGAACTGTCTCCCTGGTGCCGCCTGCTTTTCTCCCCCCCCCACACACACTGCTGCTTCTATCCGAGGTAGCAGCACGGGGAAAAGAGAGAGGGGAGCATGAAGCAGCACCTGCCTGCAGTTGCCCGCGCTGGCCACGGGCAGAGGCTGCTCTGGCAGCAGCCCTTGTCCATGGGGGGATCCAGCTCTCCACTGCCTGTGGCAGCCCAAGCCACCATGGATTGGGGCTTCTCCGACCGGGCAGGCAGCCCAGCTCAGTCCCAGCTCACGCCGGGTCCGGAGCTACCCCCACTGTGGCTCTGCAGTTTAAATATAGTCGGAGCCAGGCTGCCTGCCCGCCCAGCTCTTGCTACATTTAAACTGCAGAGCCACAGTGGGGGTAGCTCTGGGACCCGGCGTGAGCCGAGTCTGCGTGCTTCTTCCCTCATCAACTAATCACGTAGTTAGTAGATTTTTTTATCGACTACACGATTAGCGAATTACCTGCCTCTTAACATCCTTAGTACTGTTGTATTGCAAAACTCCCTTCCCGTGGGCAATACAAAAGTATCTGTAAGAAATCTGTCACTTGCACCCCTGCGTATTACTGATTAATTTACCAATTTATACCAAAGCCTCCTCTATGGGCACCTCAGCCTGGGACAGCTCCTCATATTTTTCAACTGAAAAGAATGGCTAAGGTGTGGGAATCTCCCTCCCAAACTCTGCAGTGAAGATTGATGCAAAGAATTCATTTCGCTTTTCCACAACATCCTTAGCTTTGTTGAGTGCTTCTTTCACACCTCAATCATCTACTGGCCCCACTGGTTATTTATCACGCTTCCTGCTTCTGACACGCTTACAAGGAATGGGGAAGAGCAAGCAACAAGCACCGTGCCTCTGCCACATGAGCTAAAAGCTGATAGAGCTGATTCCCTTGTCTGTGGTTTCAGCGCCTCTGGGTTACAGATAGGGATATAAACAACTAGTCAGCTAGCCGATAAGGATATGCTTATTGGATAGTTGACTAGTGACTTAGCTAGTTGCATCCCCCCCTTGCTGCCTCTATTAGAGAGAGGCAGCAAGGGGGAGCAGGAGCCGGTGCTGGGGGGGGGTCAGCTTAAAAGCCGGTCCCCCCCCCACTGTCTCCATGTTGGGGCAGGGGGGCAGCGGGGAATTGGCGGCACGTCTGTCTTTGAAATGTAGCCTCTTGCAACATTTCAAAAAGCATAAGCAGGACGGGGCGAGCAGAGGACTCAAGCAATCCCCGGTTGGCCCCGTGCTCCCTGTGCCCTTTGCTTTTGAAATGTACAAGAACCCCATGGGGTTCTTGTATATTTCAAAGGTGGAGGCGCCCTTATTGACTAATCGAGTAGTCGATGGAAATTCCATCGACTATTTGATTAGTTGATTAATCTAAAAGTAACACCCCTAGTTACAGATCCATACAGAGTCTCGGGTAGTTTTATTCATTGGAGACTTTTTTACTATATTTGATTTTATGTTTTCTTTCCCACACAGTTCCACACCCCCACCAGCATGCTCTACTCTGTAATTCCGATGTATTTTATACCGTGAGGATACTTCTTCCCTCTGATTATCATCATTCCATCAAATTTCCGTGGTGCCTATTATAGCAATATCTTCATTTAATACAGGGACTCCAGTTCACCCATCTGAGCATTTAGACTTCTAGCGATTTATATACTTAAAAAATTTGTCGATATTATATTTAGTTGCTTGTGTGATGTAATTGAATGGGATTTTTTTTCATTTGTCTGATTATGATGCATCTTTGTGGTGCTCTTCACCCATGGTTTCTAAGCTATTGTACAATAACAGTAATCAGACTTTATCCAAGTATATTTCCAGGAATAGTCAAAAGCAGCAGCAGATACAAATGTCTTTAGTTTACATGCTGAGACAGATTGAACAGTTTGCACAAGAATGAAGAAAAGGATAGTTGTTTAAAGCCCTAATTCCAAAGGCGTACAGCTCTATCTCGGGCACACAGAGCAAGCTGTCAGTATTGTGCGACCTCACTAACAGTTCAGAACACCTGGATACCATGGAGGGCCTTTGAGCTATAATGGACCACAGCTGTTGCGTGCCTTCAAAATAAGCTGCAGAACGTTGCCATTGCTAACAAATTTTACAGGGTGCAACTGGAAATAGTGTAAACTGTGGTGGATGTGTTCAAGCAATTGGAACCCATGAGCAGGGATGCTGGCAGTAAGGATGTAAAGGGTAATCGGTTAACCAGTTACCCGGGAAGCATTACCTTACCGGCATGCTTACGGGGATAACTGGTTAACCAGTGCCCGCCGGGCCGGAGCAGGCTCTGCCCACAGCACGATGCAGCGGGCCTCTGCACCGCAGGCAGGGGTATGCTCCAGCAGCCCCCTACGCCACGGGCCCGTTAACCGTTTAAACATATAGTATCACATTAGATCTCTACAATATAACTAAGGCTTGTTGGCACTAATGCAATTCAAATAATAATCAGTAATAATGGTTAGACTACACTTTGACGTCAAACTGCTCTCAATCTTACCATCGGCTCTCTGGCCAGAACTAGAAAATGCTAAAGGCTAGTGATCCTAAGCTTTTTCCCCCCCAGAAACTCAGGGAATGGAATTTGTTAGTTAACGTGGGGTGTATGTAAAGTGTGTCTTTTGTTTCTTGGCAACAAAGTGGTGTATTATTGTTGAATGCAATTTAGAGTACATTCTCAATGAGATTATAATCGTTTTAAAGCTGTCAGTCACGACTGGGGCAAGTGAAAATAGCACCACGAAGACTGTCTTGCATATTGTTCATACCTTATGGAGTTGGATTTTTAGAAAAACTTCTGTTTTGTCTTTTTTTCATTTTGTTGGTTTTAAAGCTCCACATTTCAAGCAAGCATGTAAAATAACATTGATCATTTAAATGTTGCCTTTTAAGTTTTATCTCTTCCAGTTTGCTATTAAAGTTGGCTCTACGTCTCCTACTAGCATCCTCTTAGCATGAACAGCGGAGACAAGATAGCAGCTGTGTTAAATAATAACAACTTGGAACATTGACAGGTATCCAGTTAAAACTAACGATAGGGCTAACTGCCTTAATTCTTCACATCTTGCAGGTTATAGACATCGTGAACTATAGGCTCATTAGGGTTTGGATGTTTTTCCAAGTCATTAGGCATAAAACCTGTAATAGATCCACCTTTGCATTGATTTTAAGAGGGTTTGTTGTGCAGTTACTAACAAAGTGTTTTTGAGTTGCTTTCAACTCCATTTGGCTTCTATATTCAATGATATACTAATTAGCTAGCAGAGGACCTGCCATGATCGACTGACCCAGTATTGTTAAAGAGGACAATGCAGTTCAAAGGAAACTGATTGAATTGCTACATTTGCTGTGTTTCTTCAATATCTGCTTATGAGAGGAAATGTAAAATGTAAAAACACTTTTAAAAAAATATTAATGGGTTCCCATCTTTTAAACCTGTCTAAGGAGGTACCCTCCTGCTTCTTTAAGCGTGCAGATCCAACTGTTTCCATCACTTTAATGCCAATACCGAAAACAAATTTTCTGTATGCCATCAAAGATGAAGGTATAAATCTTGGACTCCTGATGTTACTTTCAAGTCTTTCTTATTTCATATCCACTGGAGGACAAGGGGGAGAGAGAGAAATATGCTGAACATTTGGACATTTAAGCTTCAGCTGGGACTTACATTGGCTTTACAAGAATGTTACAATCCTTTTAGCACTCCAGAAATGACAAATGTGCTGAAGAGAAGAGCCAGCATACCTGTGATTTCTAGAACAATACAGGGTTTAAGCTTTGCTAGTTATAAGGTCTCTGTAAGAAATGAGGAAAGCTTCTTTGCTAAGTGTGAACTTAATTCCTTTGACATGTCCCGGATCTTAATTAAAAAGTCTTTAAAGTAAAAATGAGTCTGCCAGATCCTGCAATATCTAAATGCAAAATTTTACTGTCTTTGGAATTCTTTGGCTTGCTAAAACTTTATTTTTCCCAGACGGGCACCGAGTTACGAAACAATCTGCAGTGTCCCAATGACACTTGAACGCAATGGTGGCAAAAACTGATTCATTGCTCTTTCATTTTTAATTCGATCCAAAAGAAAAGAAGAAAAAATAAAGAGGAGAGCAACATGGTTCTGAGAAAACTGATATGTGTAATGTGCATGAAAATGCTGGTAGATGAAAGTATAAAGGAACAGAATGGCGAATGAGTGTTCTAGCTGTGTCCATTCTGTAATTCTTTTCAAACTTGTCATTGTGAAATGGGATGAGAATCACCTGATTTGGAATCTTTTTATTCACTTTCTGTACTGTGTTCGCTGTAACTGTCCAACTTTGCATTAAACATTTCATTGCGCTGAGATGCAGTTTAATCTCTCTGAAAATGTTAGCTCCTAAATCTGGAACAGGAATGTCTTTGTGACTCGGGTGAGCCCATTTTCGTATCTATCTTTGCTTGGATCTAGGTCCCATTTCGTACATATTCTACACATTTGAGGGAGGGGAATTAGATAAAATGGAGAAGTAATTGCTGTTTTAGCCATCTCTAGTTAGAATCAAAATCTGCTGTGAAGAAATCATACACTTCCAAAAAATGCCAGTGTCTTAATTAGAGCTGGTATGAAAAGTTTAGAAGAAAATATTTTCAGAAAAATAGGATTTTGTTTTCATCTACAGTTGCTGTGACACCCCATTTACTACCTAACTCTATTGCTGGCCAAAACATTTCTTCTCCAATTTTTGATCAGTGCTAGTTTACATCTATTTATTCAGCATGTGCGACTGATTTTTTGTGTGTGTGTGAGTTAGTATCATTTCTCAAATAGGCATCGGAGGATGGTAGTGGGGTTGTTATATTTATTAGTCATATGTTTCAGCTGCCTTTTAGGATTTGAATAAATGATACACCAGTGGGGACTGGTGTCCCCAGCCCACTATATCTTTTGTGTTACTGTTCGAAAATGATCAAACAAGTCAATTATTTGATAATTAAATATCTTTAAAACTATTCAGCAAATTAGAAATGACAGCTTATCTAATGAAACCTCTATATAATAGTCAGAAAACAAAATATTTCATATGTAAAGATATTGAATATGCTACGTTAGTCTTTGTTTTTTTAAACTTCCATTTATTTTTTTAAAAGTTTATACAGTAATATTGATGAGCTTTCAAAAATGACACGACCTGCAGATGCTACCTTTATATGCTTAACAAACACCTTTCAGCATATTGATTAATCAGTAACTAACTTATTTTTTCTGAATCCAGTAAAGTTTGGAATTTAAAAAAATAATTAAGGGATGTATTATGCAGTATTTATAAAATGCACTAGGTCTTATTTCTGAAATCTGAACTGGTTTCAGCATTGCCACAAACTTTCCACCTGGCCTCAGACAAGTCACTTACTGCAACCTGTCTGACTCAGTTTCCCCTCTGTAACATTGCGGCCATTTTTGGCTTGTAATGGTGCTATGAGAATTGATTCGTGTTTGTACGATACCTTTGACAATAAAGGTCCTAAACCTGCATTCTTACATATTTGTGCACAGTGATCCAGGGGCGCTGGTCCAATTATAGGATCTGAACCCTAAACTATTGCATACTGTCATTGTTAGCATTTTCTATTTATATTAACTATGTAATGTTTTGTTCCATGGGTGCTGGAAGTAGGGGTGCTGCTGCACCCCTTGGGTTGAAGTGGTTCCATTATAAACAGGGTTTACAATGTGGCTTAATGGCTCTCAGCCCCCGCTCTATCAAAATCATTCCAGCACCCCTTTCTTGCTCAATACATTATTTTGAAAATTGAAATTAGTTATTGTTTGTAAAACCAAAGCACGTAAATCCTTTGAAAATTGAATGGCATAGAATGAAATTCAGCCTGTGATGATGAGTAAGGAAGTGAGGAAGAGTTTAACTGGTTAACCGATAAGCGGTGACTTATCGGTTTATGTTACTGGTTAAACTCTGACCACCTGGGGAGTTGACTGCCCCCTGCTGCAGACTCTGCAGTTTAACTTGAAGGCAGTAGGCTCCTGGCAGCTGTCTCCACTCCTGGAAAGCTGGCTGACCCCACTGCAGGCTCTGCATTAGGAGCAGGCAGGCTCTGTCCTGGCACACACTGGGTCCCGGCAGCTGGCCCTGCTCCTGGGGAGCTGGCTGCCCCCAATGCAAGCTCTGCATTAGAAGTCCTAATGCAAATCCTGCTGGAGTTCCAACTCAGAGCCCTCAGCAGGCAAAACAAATGGTTAACTGTGTAACCAATAGGAATTTTATCCATTACACGGTTACCGGTTTAAGCGTTTTTTACATCCCCATAAGGAAGACCTTCAGAACAAAAATATGGTGCAGATAGACCTAAATATTAATAGCATGAGTTACTTTTAGTAACATCTTCCAAATAAATATGCTAATTTTCTCTTATCTGATTTGTATACACGTGTCGCAAAAATTTTTGAATCACCTTGTTCTTGATAAACTTACCAGATGTGGTTTGCTGTTTCCCTAGATGTTTCTTGTGTGACAGCAGAGGAAATGATCTAATTTCAGGGCATGGTCATTTAATTCCCAGCCAGGTGTAATAATCTGTCCTTTTTTGTTTTCCCAGTGGCAACAGTTGTTTTAAAAAATAGATGACTAGACAACCACTATTAAAGTAGGTTAGCTGCTTAAGACTGAGATAGCCTTGACACACCCACTGACAGCAACAAGATACTACAGACCAGAGAGTTTGTTACTGCAGATGTTTCCAGCTTCATTACAGTCAGCTGAGCTGCCATCCCAGAGTGCATCAGCATCAAAGAGAAAGAATTATTATTGTTTTTCCGTATGAGGCTGTTCTGAGCAATAGTCCACAATGGGTGAAATTCAGTCTAGTTCATAGGATCTGAACCAATCCCGCTGCACTAGAGCCAGCCAGGAATTTTCTAACAAAACGTTTTCCCCCTCACTGAAAAAATGCTAATTTGGTGAAACAGAAATGGTTTGCCCCAAAGTGGCAGTTTTGATGAATCTCCCAATTCCGAAACTTTTGAGAACCAAAAAAAAAAAAAAAGTTTTGAAGTTGTTCCAGTGTCCCATTTTCAAAGGGACAGCGCGGTGGAAACGCCTGTGATTAGCGCGCATTAAAAAAATTAATGCGTTAATTCTGCCCTGCGTTAATCACAGGCGTTAACGCGTGTTAATTGACAGCCCTATTTAAAAAATTGAAAGTACAATGGTCAATTCAAAATGAAGTGTTTCTAATGAATCCAACTGACATGTTTAATTGACTTGAACCTGTTAGGTTTTGGATGATCCGTGTGTGAAAATTTTGACGGTGTCCTGATTTGGGATAGGAAAAAAATTAAAAATCTCAAACTCCTCTGTGACTGGAAAATGATTTCTTGCCTAGTGCTGCCCCAAGCCACATGTGGGACAGTGGTTGGCAGGGGCCACCACAGGAGCAGTAGGAGAGTCAGTCTGTATGTCATGGGAGGTGATCATGAATGTGCTAATCATGCCCAGATTGGCACTGGCATGTTCTGGATTAAGGCCACTAGATTTGTGGTGCTTCAGATGCAGTGGCTTCAGCACGCTGGGCAAAGGTGCAGAGAGACTGCAGGCTATTTCGGACCCGTATAGGAGCTGAGAAGGGAATTGGTTCCTATGTCATGTTGTTGGGTTGGCAGTGGGCATTTTGCCCTTCCTAACCTGCCATGCAGCCTCCCCATAAAGCTATAATTACTTGGGCTTTATGTGGGCAAAGCAATTCCACCCCTTGTAATTAGATATCCTCTACAATATCATTCTGTCTTGCTGTGTATCTATCTTTTATATTACTATCACACCCATCACCTTGCTACATAGGCCCTGGAAGATAGTAAAAAAGTGGGTATAATATTCCAAATAAAAATAGGTTTTATTCCCACCTTGTGAAGTTTAATTGCCTCTTCTTGTATTTTTCTTTTTCGTCCTGTTACTGGGATGATCTCTTTCATGCTCACTGGTATTTTTCCACTGTTTTCTAATGATAAATACCAGAAGCTGTTTCAAAGAGGCTGTGTCCAATTTTACAATAAATTTTTGATGATTGAACTTCCCAGTCTTCTCTGGTTTATGTAGAGCATTGACCAGGACTTTTTTTAAAAAAAAGCGTTCTTTCTTTTATGTGCCCAAAAGGGACACTGGTGCTAATAGTTTGTCAGAAAAAGACAGCAATGTATTTTAAGGTACCTTGAAGATTTTATGTAATGTTAAAGATGTGAAGATTTAAATATGCCTCTTAGAAAAGAGAACAGCAAGTAGCCATGTGTAGATATTTGCATCCAGAGTTTTATAAATCTTTGAACTCTTTTAGATATGAAAGATGCGCATATTTCAAAGGCCATCGGGCATACTGCTGTTCTAATTCTCCTCTGAAGTTCGTAGGGAACATAATTCACATCAGAGTGTCTAAGATCCCAGCAAGCGCGGATCACTGGGGCACGGCACCCTTAAAACTAAAATTCGTTTAGTGACGGAGCTGCACAAAGCTACTGTAATGGGATTTGTCACTGCTGTGGCAAATGGGAAGAAACAGCAGCTTTTTATTTTACAGCCGCCCTGTCATAAAAGAAAGGCAAATATCACAACCCACAATGTTTAATTTGGTTTTCAATAGCAGGGCACTATAGTGAATTGCTTATTGACTGCATTAAAAATGAATGATGAGTTAGCATTGTGTTGCATTATGTGTCAGGATACAATTCTTTGCCCTCTTGAAGGGGAATCTTTATTGCTAGCTGCGGTATTTCTCCTATACCCATCACTGCTTTAATTTGGCACCGTTTTTTTCCCATAGGTCATCTGCATGTTTTAAAATGCCAATTAAATAACTGTGAGAATTTGCATACTGACCTGTTCAGTGGAAGGTGGAGGGACGAAGGTGCCTCAGACATAGCAATTGGGCTGGGTCCCTGGAGAACGAGAAGAAACACGTTCTCCAAGAGCTGTTTTTGTGACAAGACTCACCCTTACTACCGTGCATGGCTATACCGCCTGACTGCCAAAGAGAGCATCACCAGCACTAACTCATGGCCCATGGCCCGCCGCAGCCCGAGCAGTTCCACAGTCCGGCTCGTGCACGGCTGCTGACACGCGAGTCCCTGTGGCTCTGGGGGGAGGTGTCCATACCCCTCCCCCAAGTCCAGCCCCCCCTCCCCCTCCCCCCACTCTGCCCTCTCAGCACATCGCACCCCTTTCCTCAAGCCCCCTCCCCTGAGGGACGCTGCCTTGGGGATTACCGGGAGGGACCTGGCCGGGGGGGAGGGGCGGCAACAGGGGTCGGGCCGCCCCTGTACTCACCATAGCAGAGATAGCCGCAGGGAAGCAGAGCAGAGCAGCAGCCTCTGCTGTGCCCTGCCAGCATCTCCCAGGCCAGCCCAGTTGCTCTGCTTCACCATGGCTGGGGGAAGCAGTGCACCTAGCCCCAGCGCGGGCTGGCTTGGGATGTGGCGGCAGAGCGGAGCAGGCTGCTATGTAGCTTCACTTCCCTGTGGCTCCCCTGCTGCCCGTCCTAGCCTGCCCGGAGCCCTGCGGGTTAACCTGAGTATGGGATACCATCCCGTCCATAGGACAGTTGGGGCAGCCGTTGCGGGGTCCCCAAAAATGCAGGCTCAGGGCAGCCGCGCCGAACCATCCTATGGATGGGACCCTCTGCACACACCTCCCCCGGACCACAGGGATATGCCAGCAGCAGTGTGGAGCTAGCAACTGGAAACCACTCTACCCCTACTGCAGTAGTGACGTCAGGGGCCCCTGGCAGGTTTTAAATTGCCCGGGGGCAGCAGGTGGGGCTGGGGGGATGCACGGGGTGGGAGGAGTGTGCGAGCGGGCAGACGTGGCCAGGAGAACGTGTGGAGATCTCCACCCTCTACCCTGGAGCCCAGCCAGAGGGGGGTTCCCGCTGTCCCATTAGGACGGTTTGAGGACTGGCACTGGCCCTACGGTATATTGAGTTTGAGAGCCCTGGTTTATGTGCAGTTAAAGAAATAGGGACACTTAACATGCTGGGCCGAGACATGAATTTGTGTCATGCGTCTCCAGGAGTGGCATGGTGTGGGCCATATTTTGGCCCCATTCTGCCTGCTTTGCCCTACTAAAGCAGTGGCAAGGTGAGTTGGGCTTACCCTTCACACAGGGCAACCCACAAGTGGCACACCCCACCACCCCGCTCAACGCCATGAGTGTTTGGAGGGCATGGCTGTGGAAAAGCTGGCTCGCATGCGTCTACATTATTGCAGTCTCTATTGCTTTATTGCAGGGGCAATAGGATAAAGGTCTATAAAATCATGAGTGGTGTGGAGAAAGTGAATAAGGAAAAGTTATTTACTCATTCCCATAATATAAAAATGAGGGGCCACCAAATGAAATTAATGGGCAGCAGGTTTAAAACAAATAAAAGGAAGTTCTTCACACAGCGCACAGTCAACCTGTGGAACTCCTTGCCTGCGGAGGTTGTGAAGGCTAGGACCATACCAGGGTTTAAAACAGAACTAGATAAATTCATGGAAGTTAAGTCCATTAATGGCTATTAGCCAGTATGGGTAAAGAATGGTGTCCCTAGCCTCTGTTTGTCAGAGGGTGTAGATCGATGGCAGGAGATGGATCGTTTGATCATTTCCTGTTCGGCTCACTCTCTCTGGGCAGGGCCGGCCCACAACATTTTGGCACCTGAGGCGGGGAGCTCACATGACACCCCCGTGCCACCTTTTCTCCTGCCTGCCTGTTATGTCTCTTGTGCCCTCTTTCCTCCACCATCTCTGTGCATCTAGAGCAGAGAGAATACATATGCACCAGCAGCAGACACAATTTTCTACACTCTGGGTCCTACTGGTGCCTCCCCCACAGTCTGGCACCTGAGGCAGCCGCCTCAGTTCGCCTCATGGTAAGGCCAGCCCTGTCTCTGGGGCACCTGGCACTGGCCATTGTCAGCAGACAGGATACTCGGTTGGATGGACCTTTGGTCTAACTCAGTATGGCCGTTCTTATGTTCTCTGGAATGGCTCACTGGCTCTTGCTTTAATTGGCCCTACTATCCCAGAGAGGGAATAAGAGTCTGCCTCTGCTCCCCCCACTCTGTCTGTGCCTGCCCGAACAGCTGAGCATCAGGCCCCACACTTGTAGAACAAGAGGACGGCAACAGATGCCACTTGAGTATTTGTCTTTGCTCTCTTGGTCGGCTTCCCTTGAGGGCAGAGCCATTTTCTTTCCCAGGGATCTAGTGGCGACAGCTGTACAGCCCATAATTCAGCAGTCTGACCCCAGTTGCCCTTCTAAACAGTGTACTTTTGCTTAATAAAGAGAGAGAAATAGAGGGAGAAATTTTTTTTCTCTCAGGCCTTGTTGACACTTATCAGCACCGTCAATCTACTTCAGCTGTGCCAATAGCGTCGCTGAAGTTGACATACAACGGCATCTTGCGTGGAGGAAGGTCATCAAGGGCTGCTCTCCCATCTCCCGTCCTACTCTCCTCATCTTGGTGGAGTGCCAGCATCTATGGGAATGCACTCGGAGATCAACTTATTGCACCTAAACAGACACAATAAATCAATGGCTGGTGGATCGATGGCTGCAGGATCGATCCACCATGTAGTGTAGAGAAGGCCTCCATTTCACGTAGACTCAGTTGCTGGATGTAACATGCCTGAAGGTCAAAGAAAAGCAAATTATAAAGGCTGAAGGTTGCCATCCCTATTTTTGCATGCTGTTGGCAGTGTCCCTGTCCATAGCTCTTGCATTGCCTAACCATCTGTGTTCCCTTATTGCCTGCAGACACTGTCTTTGTATCTGATCCAAAATGCCCCTTGAAGTCAATTGGAGACTTTCCATTGACATCAGTGGGCTTGGATTATGCCCTTCTAGAAGGAAGCTTGAATCCACAGCACCTAAGGCACATCCAAATTTGTTTCTGTCCCTTGGAGAGCCTTCCTATAGAGAGAATCTGTAATCCTTCCCTGCCGAGGCATTAGAGCAAACTTCATGCAGCCATACGCAGCAAATGGTAATGTGTCTATCAGGTATCAGTGCCTGCTGCCAATGTGAGAAAAGGATTTGCCTTATTAGTGGAGGGATTAACTCACTCCACAGAGCCTAATACTGCAGTCCTTGCTCAGGCAAAATTCTCAATGAACAAAATGAGACATTGAGGCACGTTTTGTCAGAACAAGAACTGAACAGAGGAAAAAGAGGAAATTCATTTGGTTTTATTAGACGCTTGGTACCCATGTGTTCTCATCCAGTGCAATAAAATTCTAATTAAAGATCAGATCCTACCTCCCATTAATATGGCTCTAAAGAAACTTTTAAAAGAACGAAACATCCTTTTTTTTTTTAAACCAACCTTATACTGAAGAGAAAAAACAGCCGGTGTTGTGTACAATGTTACTTCTCTCTCTCTCATGAAGCATTTCATGGTTTTGAACTCCTAGTAATGTCTGGAATGTTAAAAGACCTCAGGGCTCATTTAATGGAGCAGTAATTTCTACAAACAAAATTACAGGCGTTCTCTGGGAAAAAAATCAAATTTCAAGTCTTTCTAATCCTCCCCCAAAATAACCCTTGATGAAAATTCTTTAAAAGCTTCTTTGATGTCTCTGTCAAGAATATATCTCATTCCCCCTTGTTTTACTGCTTCCAAAATATAGCAAGATGATTATAGCACTTGCAAACACTCTAATGTTCCTCTTCCAATTAAAGGAGCACTTGGTATGTTTTCCTTTTCATTTGATCCAGGAGTAAAATGTCCGAGAACAATCATACAAATGTTTTAGCCTTTTCACAGAACACTGTGGGGATGTTCTTTAAACTAGGATTACTTTGAGAAGAAAATATTTCCAGGAGGAGCTCTAGCTAAGGTCTCCAATGTACAGTGATTGAATTAGGCTCCACATCTTGGAGAGTCAGTGACTAATGAGATCATCAGCTGAGATTAAATCATGACCTGTATTTAACCATACAGTTCCTGTCAGATGTAGACAATGAACTCATCAGGACAGCCTTTCCCAGTAGTATTCAAGGATTTCCTTGCATCCATTTAAAAAATGAAGTTTAGATTAATTTCCTCCTGTGAGAAATAATCTGTCTGCTCAGGGGAAAATCATTAATGGTACTGAAGTTCCTTTCCCTTCTTTTCCCTTCTGTCAGGTGAAGGAAGATCTCCAGTGCTGGGAAATTACCGTACATTGGGTTCAAGTTGCAGATGGTTTCAAATCTACCACTGTGGCGAGTTACGTTTCTACATACAACTAATGTCATGTCTTCACTGGGGGAAGATTGACACTGCCACAATCAGTCTTTTGGAGTTTGATTTAGCAGGTCTAGTAAAGGTCCTACCTCCCATTAATATGTCTCTAAAGAAACTAGACCCGCTAAATCGAACTCAGAGGGAGTCCTCATTGGCGGCTGGTACTTCTGCGAGGGATAAGGGAAACTGATGAGAGCATTTGCGTCTGTCAGCCTCCCATTGTGGGGACAGTGAGGAAACTCAAATTAAGATACCTTGACTCCAGCTACATAATTTACCTAGCTGGAGTTGTGTATCTTAAATGACCTACCCCTTTAATGTAGACCTGGCTTAAAACAGATGAGCTCACAGCTGCCTGATTGCATGTGCAAAGTGTGTGCCTCACCCAGTCTTGCAGATGTAAAAACTTAGATAAGTACTTTCTTTGGGTATGATATTGGATACCAGGACTGAAACTTTTGCACCAATGATAATGGTTCCAACAAGTTCAAAGCATGGTGTATATAAGTATTGCCCACAGGAGCGGCCTGAGGCGGGCTGCGGCAGCTGGCACCCTAGGCAGAACGTGCAATCGGCGCCCCAGCCTGCACGGCCGTCAATAGAGTGATGTCATCATCGGGTGCCCCATGACGTCATCATCGGGTGCCCCGTTGAAGGCAGAGCCCTAGGCGACGGCCGAGTTGGCCTGTAGTCACAGGCCATCCCTGATTGCCCACAACAACCAACATAAAAAGAACTTTAAGGTTGTAAAGTCAAGCATGCAAAAGTTAGGAAATGCCAGTGGGTGGACAAAATAGTATATGATCACATAGGGGCGGGGAGCCATTTTTGGATCGGGGGCTGCTGACCCATAGAAAAAATCAGTCGGGGGCTACACAAAAATGAGAAGTAAAAAAACAAAGAAAGAAAACCCCAACCTCGCTGATGTGGCCCAAACTCAGGCTATGTCTACACTGCAGGCTTCTTTCGGAAAAAGCTTTTCTGGAAGAGATCTTCCGGAAAAACTTTTTTAAAAAGAGAACGTCTACACAGCAAAAGCACATCGAAAAAGCGATCTGCTTTTTCGAAAGATAATGTCCACATTGATTGGATACTATCTCTCATTTAAGTTGTGATTACTATGGACAGAGTGGCCACCAGGGCACCTGTGTTTTTTCCTTGAGGCCTCTTCTTTAAAAAAACAAAACAAACCCTCTTCCCCGTCCTCACACGCCTTTTTCCGAAAGAGCTCTTTTGGAAAAATGCCTCTTCCTCGTAGAAAGAGGTTTACTGCTGTTGGAAAAACCCCTTTGTTCTTTTGACTTTCTGTCCAAAGAACACAATTACAGTGTGGACATAAGTGTAATTTTTCCGGAAAAATGGTCATTTTTCTAGAAAAACTCTGCAGTGTAGACATACCCTGAGAAAGAGAAAGACATTTCCCTCGTACACCAGAGCCTATGGGGACCCAGACTAGTAGATTTTGTGAGTCTCCCTAGCTTCTGGGATGGGGCCAAAATTGAGGGGTACCATGTGTGGGAGAGGGCTGCCAGGTTTAGGATGTGGGGTCTGGGTGAGAGGGAGTGTGCCGGAGTGGGTTGAGGTGTCAGGTCAGGGCGATGGGGGGGTGCTTACCTGGCAGAGCTCCCCGGGACATATATGGCTCCATGTTCCCCGCCGCTCCCAGGCACCACCCTCGCTGTTCCTATTGGCAGCAACTACGGCCAATCGGAGTGTTGAGGGAAAAGCCTCCAAGCAGCGCATTGCTGCGCTGCCGTTTCCCCAGCTGGAGGGAAAGGGAACAGCAGCACATGGAGCTGCTTCCATCCCCCACCAGGCAGAGCCCATGGGTCAGATCTGGCCCCGGCTTGCCTGACTGCAGCCCACAAGGCTTGGGGCTCCCCCACATGGGAGAGGTGGGGGAGCCACAGGGCTGGAGTGCCAGAGCCAGCTCCTCGAGGCTGCAGGGTGGTGGGGGGAGCCAGATCCGGCCCAAGAGTCATACGTTCTCCACCGCGATAATTGCAGATTGCATCATAAGGCACACACACAAGGAAAATGAATTAAGATTGCACAGGCAATTTTAATTCCAGCACATTCTAACCTTGAAGGGCTGGTCTTTGCAACCTTAATTCTCTTATGATAGTTTTTCTTTGGTACAATATCACAGCTTTTAAAAAAGCAAAATGAACAAAAAACAGATATCGCATCAGGTGAAAAACAAATTGAAATCTACATGTGTCGTCCGCATGGTTGGAATCTTTAACTCTGTAGCACAGATCTCTGCCAGTGGAGCTAATGAACTAACAGTAGAAGGTTGTCATCCTCCATGTGAACCAGTCATTAGAGAGGGATGAGAGACATAGCGCCCTCTGGATGCCAGGAGGAGCAGTCCCTACAGTCCCCAACTACAACATGGTATCTTAGAATGTCGTTGCTAAACTATAAGGGTGTGTCTACACTGCAAATTGCGTATCTTATTTTGATTTTATTTCGAAATAGCTTGTTTCATAATTTGACGCTGTCTACATAGCGCCAGATTTCGAAATAACCCGCTCTTCCAAAACATCCCTTACTCCTCATGGAATGAGGTTTACAGGGAAGTCGGAATAGTGAGCCCGTTATATTTCAAAATAACAGGCACGCTCAAAAGACCTCCGGTATCCTGAAATAGCGCTGCAGCGTACATGTAGCCTAAGTGAGCACAAACAAACGTCCAATTTTTAAAGATTTTAAACTTGGTCAGATTTGGATGTATTTCCCCTAGAATTACTTAGAACATACTGTGCTAAATCTCAAGCCCTTTCTCCACAGCACAGGAGGTACTAGAGCTCAGCAAAAGTTGAAGCACTTTAACATGGGTAAAACAGCATATTTCTCCCCTCCTCTCATTCTCTGAAACAGCAGAACCGTTTCTGTTGAAGCTATCCCCCCCAAAAAAATCTGTCAGAGGCAGCCACCTGGCATGGCAAATTTTAGACAATTATGGCACAGTTATAAGCAAATGAAAGCAGAGTCTTATAGTGGAAAGTGATGGAGAATCTTAACTATAGACAGGGGTACCATTCTGCCTGTAATTCATATAGTAAGAAAGGCCATAAAACTTCCCCAAAATAATTCCTAGTCACATCTCAGAAAAACCACCAATCTTGATCTCAACATTTTCAGTGATGGAGACTCTACCATGACTGTTTGGAAATTGTACCAGGGGTTAATTACACTCATCATTAAAAATGTATCCCTTGTTTCCAGTCTGATTTGTCTAGCTTCCACTTCCAGCCGTTGGATTGTGTTATATCTTCCTCTGCTAACTAAAGAGCCCATTATCAAGCATCTGTTCCCCATGTAGATCATTATAAACTGTAATCAAGTCATCCTTTAACCTTCTGTTTGCTCAGCTAAATAGATTGAGCTCCTTTAGTCTACGGCTACAAGGCATGTTTTTGTAAGTCTTTAATCATTCTCATGGTTCTCTGTACCCTCTCTAATTTATCCTCCTCCTTCTTGCATTTGGGTACCAGAACTGGAACCAGTACTCTGGATGTGGTCACACCAGTGCCAAATACAGAGGTAAAAGAACCTCGCTAGCTATTTGAGATTACATTGTTGTATGATTGCAGGGTTACCTTAGTTCCTTCGCCCAAAGCATCTGGCAGCTCATGCGCAGCTGTTTATCAACCACCACATATTTTGGAACAAAAGACAGAACTATGTAGCACTTTAAAGACTAACAAGATGGTTTATTAGGTGATGAGCTTTTGTGGGCCAGACCCACTTCCTCAGATCAATATGTGGAAGAAAATCGGCACAACCATATATACCAAAGTGATACAATCAAAAAAATGAACGCATGTGAAATTGACAAATCAAATTTTAGAACAGAGTGGGGGTGAGGGGGGAAGGTTAGTTTCTGTGAGGTAATGACATAGGGGTGATAACGGGAAGTTTCTGTGAGATAATGACATTAGGGGTGATAATTGGGGAAGCTATCTTTGTAATGGGTGAGATAGAGTCTTTGTTTAAACCCATACATAAAGTGTCAAATTTAAGCATGAATGACAATTCTGAAGCTTCTCGTTGGAAGTCTGGAGTTAAAGTCTCTTTGAAGCAATGTGCATGTTTTAAGGTCATTGAGAGAATGATCAGTCTGGCTGAAATGGCAAGCAACAGCTTTCTCTCTGTGAGAGAGTCTGATGTCTCTTTTGTGGGCATTGATTCTTTGGCGAAGTGTCTGAGACGTTTATCCAATGTACATAACAACGGATACTTCATTACCTCACAGAAACTAACCTTCCCCCCTCACCCCCACTCTGTTCTAAAATTTGATTTGTCAATTTCACATGCGTTCATTTTTTTGATTGTATCACTTTGGTATATATGGTTGTGCCGATTTTCTTCCACATATTGATCTGAGGAAGTGGGTCTGGCCCACGAAAGCTCATCACCTAATAAACCATCTTGTTAGTCTTTAAAGTGCTACATAGTTCTGTCTTTTGTTTCAGCTACACCAGACTAACACAGCTGCATCTCTATCACTATTCCACATATTTTGGAGTACTACTACTTTCTAGGAGAGGGTCTCCCATCCCATAAATATGCCCCACGTTCTTTGTTCCCACTTTACATTTAGCTGCATTAAAATGCACATTGTGTTCTTGCACCCAGTTTACTAAGCAATCTAAATGGATCTGAATCAGTGGCCTGTCCTCCCAGTTACTTACCTCACCTCCAACTTTTGTGTCATCAGAAAACTTCATCTGTGATGATTTTATATTTTCTTCCAGGTCTTTGATAAAAGTAAATAGCGTAGAGCCAAGACTTGGTTCTGCAGAGCCCCACTAAAAGTCCACCTGCTCTATAATGATTCCCCATTTACAGTTATAATTTTAGCCATATTAGGGGGCCTGCTTTCAGAGAATCTTAGAATCATAGAACACTAGAACTGGAAGGGACCCCGAGAGGTCATCAAGTCCAGTCCCCTGCCCTCATGGTAGGACCAAGCACCATCTAGATCATCCCTGGATAGATGTCTATCCAACCGGCTCTCCAGAGATGGAGATTCCACAACCTCCCTAGGCAATTTATTCCAGTGTTTAATCCATTTAATATATGCCATGTTAATTGTAAAGCATTCTGTGTTCTTAATCAAAATGTTCTGCAGTATCAAATCCAACACCTTTCAGAAGCTTATTATGTCAACATGATTGCATTTACCAACCAATGCCCTTCTGCTAATCAAAGGCAATATCTGTAACAGAATATTAAAGTATAGTTTTACGCATCCCAATGTATCTTTTGTCAACAGAAACTCAACCGTGTTAACTTATTTAATGGTTGTAGAATCTTTCAGTTCTCTAGGGATTGAACAACAGGCTTCGCGGTTTATTGTCACTATCTTGATAGTGTTGGAAATAAGCAATTAAGCCACTGTTTCAATAAGGCATCTTCATTCATCTGTATTCTCTAGAAATCTGGCCTGGAGATGTGATTCTCCATTATTTTGCTACTAAATAATGTTGATGTTTCTGCAACTGAGCTTTTGTGCAAAATTCAAAGGAGCCTCTGAAGTTGGGATTATTTTGACGACAGCTATAATTTCTGAGGCATGTGTAGGGAGCTGTAGGGAGAAGCGGTCTTCTGGGTTTAGATTCAAGCAGATCAGAAAGAGATTTTATAACCTGACGGCTCTTTCCTTTAAAACAGATGTTGACGTGACTTTTCATGCACATTAACATGAGGAATTAATAGAACTGGCCAGAGCCATGGGCATGGTAGTGTGAACTGCCTTTTTGACCACAAAGGGTTCCCTCTTTCTGCCTCTTATTTCTAACAAACTCCAGTCCTAGGCATCTCTTGCCAACCGTGTTGACTCGTGATAGAGTGGTGTGGTGATAACATGGGACAATGCACAAGAATGTGACCACAACAGATTTTCACTCCTGGCCCAGTACAAGATTTACAAAGCTACTGGATCATTTGAACTCTTTGCTCCTGATGTCCTGGCAGGAGGTATTTTAGCTTTTGCTGCCATGTTCTTTAGTGGCTTGGCTCATGTGCTTGAGACTCAGGGTGCGCCTAGACAGGGTGCATCTAGACACCCTTCTGTTGGAATAAGTTATGCAATTTGTGCTACTCAAATGCGTATTTTATTCCGAGTCTAAATTGAAAGAGCTTATTTTGACAAATTTCAAAATAAGGCACTATTCCAACAAATCCCTAAACCCTCACGGAATGAGGGTTACAGCGATGCCCGAATAGTATGCCCACTATTTCGGGAAATAGCAGGCGCTTTTAAAGACACGGCGTTGCTATTTCGGGATACTTCCAGTATCCCAAAAGAGCAACACAGTCTAGATGTACCCCTAGTGTCATAGGAACGTGCAGTCATATCCTAAGACAGAGTCAGAAGACAGACAGAGAACTAAATTCTGCACTAATTATACCTACAACTTTACAAAGTTGCAGGTGTCCAGTTATACTAAGGGCAGAAACTCCTTGTGGTTTCTAAATAAACCGTGAAAACCCTACTTTATAGGCATATGCTCACTTCAGACTCAGGTCACTTCATTTGATTGTTCTGTGTCCTCTAAACATTCCCAATTTAATTTGGAGATATTCCAGAATAGGGATTATAGGGTACAGTCTGCTCTTGGTTACCCTGATGTTAATCTAGAGTATAAATCCCATGCAGGTAACGAAGTAAGTCTTGATAGATATCAGCACAGCTGACAGTTGAATTCAGCCCTTTTTTTTTTTACAGGGAGATAAGGAAGCCGATATTACCTTTCTCTGCTTTACCTTTGATAGCGTGTCGATAAGAGTCTATTCATCATGTGTACCCAGAGTATGGATTTGGTCACTATTTAAAAAAACAAAACAACTCACCACACATGTAAGATTATGATAATGATATCAAATAAGCACAGCCTTGAGGGTACTGGCTGTGGTTCTGGTACTATACAGGATGTCCTTTTCATACTAATACAATTTCTATAGCAGGGGTGGGTAATAATTTTTGATGAGGGGCGACTCCAAGAATTTGGTAAGTGATCGAGGGCCGCACTTGTCCCTGATATTAATGGAGGAGATGTGGGGTCTGGGATGGAGGTTGGGTTCAAAAGGAAGCTCAGGGTAGGGGTTGGGGTGCAGGAGGAGGTTTGGGGCTGGGAGGGAGTTTGGGTGAAGAAGGTTGTGACCTGGGGCAGGAGATTGGGGTTTAGGACGGGGTGCAAGATCTGGGAGGGGTTTGTGAACTGGGGCAGTGGTGCAGGAGGGGGTGTAGTAGTTTGGATTATGACCTGGGGCAGGGCATTGGGGAGTAGGATCCGGGAGGGGGTATAGGTGCAGGAGAGGATTCTGACCTGGAAGGGGGGTGTAAGAGGAAATGCAGGGATTTTGGTTGTGATCTGGGGCAGAAGATTGGGATGCAAGGCCCGGGAGAGGGCATGGGTGCGGGTGTGGGTGCAGGTGCAGAGGGTTTGGGTTGCGTGGGGTAGGGATGCAATGGGGAGGGCAGGGGGTTTGGGTTGTGACTTGGGGAAGGGGTTTGGGGTTACATAGAGTGCAGTAGGGAGGCAGAAGGTCTGGGGTGCAGGTTCTAGCCAGGAGGTTCTCACTGAGGTGGCTCCCAGCCAGGAGCCCAGCAGGACCCTCAAGCAGACTCCCCCTCTCTGAGCAGCCGGCTGTGGGGCCATGTAGAATCATAGAACACTAGAACTGGAAGGGACCTCAAGAGGTCATTGAGTCCAGTCCCCTGCCCTCATGGCAGGACCCAGTACCATCTAGACCATCCCTGACAGGTGTCTGTCTAACCTGCTCTTAAATATCTCCAGAGATGGAGAGTCTATAACCTCCCTAGGCAACTTATTCCAGTGTTTAACCACCCTGACAGTTCGGAAGTTTTTCCTAATGTCCAACCTAAACCTCCCTTGCTGCAGTTTAAGCCCCATTGCTTCTTGTCCTATCCTCAGAGGCCAAGGAAAACAATTTTTCTCCTTCCTCTCTTTTATATGCTACTCTGCAAGCCCCAGAAGGGGGGTTACTTCGCATGTTGCCTGCCCTGCAAACAGTCAGCTCCCGTTGGCCGGTTTCCAGCCAGTGGGAGCTGTGAGATTGTGCTGGGGGTGAGGCAGCGTGCTAAACCTCTGCCTCCCCCCGACGCATCGCAGCATTCAGACGGGCACATGGCCCCCGCAACTGGCTGCTGTGAGTGGCATGTTGAGTGGGGCAAGCAGGGAGCTAGCCAGAGGCTCCCGCTGGGCTGCGGACCAAACCCTGTGGGCTGTATTGCCCACCCCTCGTCTATAATGTGGTGGAAGTGTGCCATGAGGGCACTATTGACTTTCTCCCATTGGCATAAATCATTACATAAAGGTCATAGCATCCTTGAAAGTAATTTTATTTATCCGCTAGATTTTTAGACCTCTCTGTTTGCTTCATCTTTGTCTAACTTGTGCTGCCACGTGAAATTCTCGGTAGATCGTCTCGCCCTGAACACAGTGACTCAGTAATCACGCATGGAGGAGAATACAGTTGGGTTTCTCAGATGCGTTGCTCTTGGCTGTGTATTGCGAAACCAAACCCACCGTGAGCGAACAGAACGTGGTGGTACGATAATACGTGCTGGAGTGGCTCTTGGAACCCAGTGCATGAGATAATTAGCGTGCATTTTAACAAAGGCCTGGTATTTTCTATTCTACTAGAGCCCCGTGTTTTGCAGCAAAATGAATTGCTCACCTGTAGACCTGTAAGAGGCAAACAACTGTGCTTACACTTCTGCACCCTGCCTTATCCTTTATGTAGTGATTTACCCGTTTATGGTTGGCAGTTAATCTAGGGTGATCTCTGTGAGGGAGAGGACGTGAGTGAATACGTTTGCCAAGGAATGCTGGCGTGTGACCTGAAACATGGTTGCTCTCATTCATGCAGCCTTTCCCAGGAGAGTGCTACACATCGCACGCTCCTCCCGCACAGTATTCACACCCACACACATGCCGTCTGGAAGAAGCACTCCTACCTCCCTGACATCCCCACTCTCGGCTAGCTCTCCGATGGGTGCTATGGTTCCAGTCTGTGCATCACCGGGACACTTTAAATAGCACGTGCATTTACAGTTATAGATCCTGGCAGTCTCCTACTCTCCTGTTGTTGCTCTGATTATTTCTCTGTCACAGTAGAGCCTAGAGAAGTGGTTCTCAGTTTGTTTACCCTTGTGAGCTGAGCATGCTGCTCTTTGTGTTATGTGGGCTGCATCCACTCAATATGAATACATGTTGAACTTCTCTAGTCCAGCACTCTCTGGTGCGGCAACATCCCTGCTCCGGCATGATTTTATGTAGCCGCATGTCCACTTGTCACAGGTACGGACAAGTTTCCCGTGGTCCCATAAAGTTTGTTTACAGCCACTAGTCCTGGCTGTCAGTGTTCTGTGCTGTGAATTAGCTCCAATTTACCCCTAAAAATCTTCTCAGAGCCCAGTGAGCAGTGGAATTGCTGGCAATGCTACTAAACAATATTGACCTCCTGCAGCTTGGCAAATTCTCTGCTTCAGCGCCAGTCAGGTCCTGAGGATGCCAGACAAGAGCGGTTCAACTACTTGTATGGCCCTGAGGCTGTCACATGGACCACAGCTGTGTGCTGATTGGGCCACAAGTGGCCTGCAGGTTGAGAACCACTGACCTAAAGGTGCAGTTGTGATCAGGGCTAAGCTATGCCAGGTTTACCTGGTGTGTTACAGCAAGATGTAAAAAGGACAGCCCAGCAGCCTAATCCTGTGAGATGCTGAATGCTCTGAACTCACATCGTCCTCACTGGGAATTGAAGCCATACAGTGGGAGTTGAGGTTGTTTACACTGGTTTTGCAGGTATGTGAATCTGGCTCCCTGTCGAGGGATAAATTAGGATTTCACACACTAAATTCCAAAAACTGGGAGACGGTTTTTGTTTTTTTTGGTTAAGGTGTCATATGCTTCTAGTGTTCTAGTCTCCAACTTGAACGGCTGGACACTGATCCTGCAACCACTTACACACATGGGTAGTCGTGTTAAGCATGACTCAGACATAGGTATAAATATTGGCAGGATCCAGGCTTTACTGTATAAGCCCTTTGGGGAAGAACTGCATCTTTGCATGAGTCTGTCTAGTGGTTAGCACAACACGGGTCCTGGAAGCTATCGCAATATGAATATTACATGCCATAAAGTCCTAAGGCTAGATTGCGGTTTCAGATGCAGAGGTGAATATCCAGAGTGGTCTAATGTAAGCCTTTTCTGTTGATGTCCTTGGAATCAGAATCTAGCCCGCAAGCCCCTATTTTTATTTGACAATGGTCTATCTAGCAATGACACACTTGGTCCTAGAGATGTATGGCTTTAAGTGAGGAGTAACCAACAGGCACTGATACGCTTTTGAGCAGGAAGGATCCAACTTTCATGTTAAAATTCCCAGACGTTAAACTTTGAGAAGATGGAAGTATTAAAAATACAAAATGCTTTACATGTGATCTCTCTGAATACAATCAGCGGATACTCCTCTAACACACAGTTTACATCAGCACAGTGATGTTGAGTTCACCTACATTACCTCTGTTAAAGGCCTTCTGCCAGCTCTTCCTGAAGTTAGTGGAAAGACTCAGGTCAGGTCTACCATGGGAGAAAGTCAACCTAAGATACGCAGCTCCAGGTACGAGCATAGCATAGCTGGAGTTGACATGCCTTAGGGCGAATTTCTGCAGCGTCCCCACTGTGGGAGGTCGATGGGAGAAACTCTTCCCTTACTCCTTGTAACCTGATGGAGTACCAGGCTCAACGGGGCTGCCACCAGTGTTAGCAGGTTCTTATAAGTGTTGCTGATTTACTGCCTGTGTTAACAGGTTGCTTAATTAGTTGTCCATGTTCACTGTCTGGAACTTGGCTTCTCTATCTTCTCCTACATTGAAAATTTATTTCATGGTTTGCAAGTGTTCTGCTAACCTGCTCCCTTCCCTTCCGTCACCAACGGGACATGCAGCCTGGATCGAATGAAAACGCAACATACTGTCTTTTAGCACAGATGTGCAAGGTCTTCAAAGTCCAAGGCAAGAAGTGGACTCTCAAATGTCTGTACATGATCTAGCCACTGGAAGGGGACAGAGTGACAGAAGCTACTGCATAGCCATGCACTGGTTCAGAAACCATGATTCAAACATGCTTGTAGTTTCTGTAAAGGAGAAAAGGCTCCTCCAACTTCAGCGGGAGTTGGATCTGCTCCCTGAGGCACAGTAAATGAGAAACAAATCTGGTTCCATCTTTTTTTCCCCCCTCTCCAGTGTTTTCCATGAGGAATCTGCTACCTTTTCAATCCTTATTTTTATGTCTTCTCTTGAATATGTCCCAGAGAAATTCACATTCTCAATATCTGTGTTGTGTGCCAAGCTGTTTTATTTTCTAGAAAATTAAAACATTTTGGCTGGCTACCTTGGGCTAAACATACTGGCTGTGTCTAGACTGGCCGCTTTTGCGCAAAAACTTGCCAGCTGTCTACACTGGCTGCTTGAATTTGCGCAAGAGCACTGACGTTCTAATGTAAGAAATCAGTGCTTCTTGCGCAAATACTTTGACACTCCCGTTCGGGCAAAAGTCCTTTTGCGCAAAAGCTTTTGCGCAAAAGGGCCAGTGTAGACAGCTCAGATTTGTTTTGCGCAAAAAAGCCCCGATGGCTAAAATGGCGATCGGGGCTTTCTTGTGCAAAACCGCGTCTAGATTGGCCAGGGATGCTTTTGCGCAAAAGTGCTTTTGCGCAAAAGCATCCGTTCCAATCTAGACGCGCTTTTGCGCAAATACTTTTAACGGAAAAACTTTTCCGTTAAAAGTATTTGCGCAAAATCATGCCAGTCTAGACGTAGCCACTGAGTGGTGCAGTATGCGAGCACTGATGCACTGTGTTTAAAAGCCTTTAGAAAATCCATCTAACAGCCAGCCAGTTTCCCACTCACTACAAGTCGGTTTTACTATAGGTTGAACCTCTCTAATCCGGCACTCTCTGCTCCGGCACATCCATGATCCGGCATGATTTTAGTGAGCCAAATGTCCACTTAGCATGGGTGTGACCAAGGTTCCTGCCATCCCATAAAATTTGTTTACAGCCACCAGTCCTGGCTCTCAGTGTTCTGTGCTGTGATTTAGCTCTAATTTACCCCTAAATGTCTTCTGAGAGCCCAGTAAGCAGTGGAAGGGTTGGTGAATGCTGCTAGACAATATTAACCTCATGTGGCTTGGCAAATTTTCTGGTTTGGTATGGGTCAGGACATGAGGGTGCTGGACTAGAAAAATTAAACCTGTATCTGAATTTTTTGAAATCTTATAACCAAGCATTGCTAGTCCTTCCTGGTTCACCCTAATCTTCCTTGTGATTAAAAATAACACACACACCTCCGGGCATATTTAGGCTTGAGAAAAGAAGATTGTGCAGGTAACTGAGAATCATCATATATGTTAAGGAGTGTTATAAAGATCGTGAGTTGTTGTCCATGTCCACTTGAAGATAGGACAAGAAGTAATGGGCTTAATCATGGATACAAATGTCTGCCCGCAGATGTGGGTATCTGTGGATAAACATCTGTATCTGCAGCACTCTACTCCCAATGGACACCGTGACCAGCGGAAAGGAACATGGTCCTGTTGCAACCCCGCATTGGTAGCTCCTCCCAGCCATGCAGCTATACCGCCTCCAGTCGTTCCTTCAGCCACGGTGTCTCCTGTCTGGGACTGAGCAGCTCCACTAGGGGTGTAGCTGGGAGCGCTACAGATGCACGACCAGGAGGAGCTACCAGTGCTAACTCCTGAGAGCAATGGGCCCATGCCCTTTCCATTGGCTGCAGTGCCTCTTGGATTAGAGCCCTGCGGATCTGCTGATCCCGATGTCTGTCCACCAATATCCAGATCCACGGGTAAGCATTTGTAGCCACACAGAGTGCTATTAATCCGCAGCAAGGAAGATTTCAGTTCAGTGTTAGACAATCTGTCGAACAATAAAGGTAGCTTTGGAATAGGTTTCCAAGAGAGGTTGTGCAATGCTCATCTTGGGAGGCTTTTTAAGAACAAGTGTGACACACCCATCTCAGGATTTGTTTAGGTTTTCTTGGCCCTGCCTGTTGACTTCTTGAGGTCCCTTCCAGCCCTGCATTTCCGTGATTTTATGAGAACAGCCTGGATTGAGATTTGGCAAAAGGAGAAAGAGAGAAATGTATAAGAAATGTTTTAATAAAAGGGTGCATATAAGCCTTAAGTAATACCACAGGGATGTTTAGGGGACCAGTCTGGACTAACCACTGTATAAACATAGACACACTTCCTGCCCCTTCAGCTTGCTTATCATACTTTTCTTAGTGCTTCATGAGATACACACATACCTCTGTTTCACAGAGGCACTCAGTTCAACACACATGAACAGCAAGACTGGTATTCCCTGCTACCAGCAACATTGGTAAACACCTTCCCTCTTTGAGCAATAGTGACTTGCACAAGACAGAGTGAGAATTAAACCACAGGTTCCTCACACCCTGTCCTCTGCTCAAGTCATTAGGCCATGCATCTCTGTCCATGCAGCATGGAGGTGTAGAGTTAATGAGATAAATTAGTGCCCGGAACAGGTAGCTGCGATCCTTTTTTGAAACCAAGGGAGATGAGTCTTCTCCTAGGTTGATTTTGGCTTTTTATGCTTTTGTTCAATACAGGCACTTTTTTCCCCAGCCCCGTCCTCCCCCCAAAAATTGAAGATCAGCCATGCTGATTAAACAGTGTATCTTCCTCTTCACCCTGGCTGAAGGGCCTCATTCCAAGCCACTCTCCGAAACAAGGAGAAAAAATTACCTATTTTTCATGAGAGAGACTACACCTCTGATGGATGCTCTGGCTGTATCTGAAGAGTAGAATAAACCTAGGAGTTTGTCGGATATGTGCTCCCAGGGACAGTGGCTTTACGTTTGCATGCTGAAGTCTCACAACTGCAGTACAAATCATGTGTAGCTCAACTTCAGGCAGGATTTCAACCTATACGTCTAATTACACTCGGGGTTTACCCCTTCCAGCTTTTTCAGGCATACTGGGAAGTGAGGATATTAAAAGATTTAGGAGCTAATCCAGCAAAGACTTAACAGTGTGCTTAATTTTAAGCACAGGACTAGTCCTTGCACTACTCATGTGCCAAAGTACTTTGCTAGATCAGGGCCTTAGTGAAACAAACATAAAGACCTTTGAGTAAGTGCCTGATATTAACCATGCCTTTTTTTCTGAGCGTGCCAGCCGAAGCTCTAGAGGATGGATTGGGACTCTCTCTTAATGCACTCACCATCTCCTCTCTGTCAATGAACGTGTCTTTTACAGGTTGTGATAGCGACCACTGGGGACCGCATTGTAGCAACCGCTGCCAATGCCAGAACGAAGCTCTCTGCAACCCGATCACCGGAGCCTGTGTCTGCGCCGATGGGTACAAAGGATGGCGCTGTGAAGAGTTCTGCGACTCTGGGACGTATGGGAAGGGCTGCCAATTTAAATGCCAATGCCACAACGGAGCAACCTGTGACCACAAAATGGGAGAGTGTCATTGTGCTCCTGGATACACAGGGGTCTTGTAAGTTCAGCAACTGGCATATTTTACTGTGCTTTGATGCCTCTCAGTGCGAGGCATGCTTGATAAAATGTGCTTGACAGTTGTACTTTTTACTCTCTAGGAGTCAGGTAGCAGGGCTCATGGGAGATTGAACAAAAGAGCACTGTTTATCCCGGCTAATTACAGCTGTCAACACATGGAAATCAAATTTTAGTCTTGAGAGAGATTAAAAATTCACATTTACCTGCAAGTAAAATTACTGTCACTATAGTCTGACTATAAGAATCAAACCATAGTACTGTTCTTGCAAGCAATCAGATACACATGTTGAGTGATCCAATGCAGTACCAAATGGGACTCTTTCTCCACCTTATCTGACTTTCCATATAGCTGAGGAAGAATTAAAGATAACTCTATCGGCTTAGTATCTAGGGGGCAAATTTCTAGCTCTGTGACTGCCATTAACTGTAATGAGAATCATCTAGCTAAATCCCCATATCCCACCCTGGAAGTTTACGAGTGAGAGTCACCAAATCTGCATATTAATTTTAGGACAGCTGAGCAGTAGCTTCTTTAAAATTGCCCACGGTGTAATGTCAGCTCTCATTAGAGAGCTTGCGATAGTTTCAGAAGTAATTATCCTTTTCAAAATTATTTATAGGAAACAGGCGAATTTTCTGGAGGGGAGGGTTGTTTTCTTCATTGAGGCCTGCTTACGGCTTTTTGAAAATCTGTGACAAATGTCCTACTTTTTTTGTAGGCAGGGTAGTTGTAGCTGTGTTGGTCCCAGGATATTCGAGATAAGGGAGGTGAGGTAATATCTGTTTCTGGACCACCCTCTGTTGGTGGGGGAGACAAGCTTTTGAGCTATTTCTGTCTCATTGATAATGATGCAGACCTTAAGAAGAGCTCTTTGGTCTCTTTCACCAACAGAAGTTGGCCCAGTAAATAATATTACTTTTTTTTGTAATTGTTTTTGGGTAGTCGAGCTCAGTTTGTTGGCCAGCATGGAGGAAAGAATACTTATGTCGGGATAGAAAATAACAAAGATATTAACTTGTGCTAATCGGGCCCGCTGACAGGTAGGGGCGTGGCAATTCAAAGGGGCCCTGGTCTCCCAACTATTGCTACTGCAGGTGCGGAAGTGGCCAGAGTTCAGGGCCCTTTAAATTGCTGCTGGAGCCCCATGCAGCGTGCTGCAGAGCCCTGGTGGCAGTGATAGGGGGCAGCGCAGTCCAGGAGGTCTGCAGCTTTATCCCCGCCCCGCCACCTGAGGCCCCACCCCTTCCGGGAGCACTGAGCCAGCCCTCACCCCCAGCTTGCCCAGGGGCTTGGCCGGTCTGCCGGCTCACTTGTTACCGGTACATTGTGTACCTTTAAATATTTTATTATCTGCCTTGCAGCATTACAAACTGAATCTTGTAAGCACTAATTACCAAAGGTTGGGATTGCTGTAAAGTGCTCCCATTGACACTGATGCCTCCACTTACAGCCGTAAAGTGTTTGCAGGATCAGCAACTCATATGTTGCTTGAGCCTCTCCGTGTGGAGGAATAGTCTGTGGGTCGCTTGTGAAGAGCCTGATCTGTTACAATGGGTAATACGAGCAAGAAGCAGCCAAATGTGCACCCAGGTGCAGAGAGCGAGCGCAAAGCCTCTCCGGGTCACTGCAGTATCAGGAAAGCCATGCGGTCTTCGCATGGACCTCCGGGGGCATTGGCTGAGAGTTCCAGGGCTCAGGTGGCCTTATGCTTACCCTCTGCACGGGGGGAGAGGGGGATTTCATGTGACATTTGGCAATAATTTTGGAGCAACAAAACACTTCATGTTTTTCAGCCTTTTAACCCCTGCCATTTTATTTGGTGTGCTGCTTGGTTTATGGCTGCGTCACATCATTAAGCTTTAAAGGCTTCAGCCTGCAGCCCACATGCACATGCGTTGTCATTGCTCACGGGAGCAGGTGGACTGAGGCTGGTGGGATTTCCTACCGGAGTAAAGACTGTGAACTAGCCAGGCCGGGCTGCCTCCTCAGAACACTAACACAGCATCTCATAGGAGCATCAGTGTTGGAAATCTCGATTCATTGACTTTTACTGTTGTCATCACTAAATCACCAAGCGCTGCGCGGATACAAAATGTTGTATCTTCAAAAATGAGCCGCGGAGATCTGCATTTGTATCGCCGACAGGTAGAATCAAACCTGGGATCTCTGGAGCTTAGTGCAGGAGCCTCCACTGCATGAGCTAAAAGCCAGCTGGCTAAGACTGTAGAGTAGACTCATTATTCTCTGTAATTGGTCTCGGTGCCGGTGGATGGGACAGGGCACCACACCCAGAAGGTGTGTGGGTTACACATTCACATCTGCAGATGTGGGTACCCATGGCAATAAAGCAGATAGCCATAGATTTGCAGGACTCTACAGAATGAAACTCGCTTGAGCTCCCATGATGCTCTGTGGTGTGGCTTTGGCCAGTTTCCTAATGAGGTTTGCTTTTAAAGTGTTCACTTGTGTTTTGTCCCTCCTCTCTCCCCCCACTTGCCTCCCACCAAGCTGTGAAGAGCACTGCCCTCCCGGCAGTCACGGAGCTCAGTGTGAATTGCGCTGTCCATGCCAGAATGGGGGAGTCTGCCACCATATCACTGGAGAGTGCTCCTGTCCGCCTGGATGGACGGTATGTAACAAGTTCCTATGCACCGCACCTGTAAAGCTTTGCTTAGAGTTAGTGTCAGAGTCTTACTGTGTATTTTAGACATGTGCATCTGTCCATCTGTGAGTCCGTTGGTTCAAGAACTCCTCCTATGCAGTAAGAGCTAGGACCACCAAATTTGGGATGCAGCTTCTTCTTATCATTAAAGCAAGGGCAGGGTTTGTTTGTGCCTGGACAATGGGATGTACCTGGAATTTGATTGTTTCTCATAAAATGGAAAGGGAGGGCTCTGGCAGGAGGGAGAGTTATACTGTGGAATGACCACAGGGGGCAGCAAGGGGCCAGAGATGGTGACAGGGACAGCTATAACCCCATTGGGTCAGCAGGGGGCAGGGGCGGAGAAAGAGACAACTGTCTACTATATATTTCAAAGAGTTTGTGTGTCTGTCTGTGTGTCTGTCTCTCCTCCAGCTGGGGGACGTGACCGTCCCCTGGCTGTGCCAGCTGCAGCGGCCGTGGACAGATGCTTCTTACCTGGCCCCAAGCTACTGTGGTAAGAGAGGCAGCAGTTGTCCTGTCTCCCCGGGGTAGCCTGCAGACTGAATCCCTCATCCCCAGCCCCACCCAGAATAATGATTTAAATGAAGAAAAACAAAACTTATTTGAGTTAAGGACCTGAGCAACACTGGGTAAATCTTTGGTCTATTATAACTTACTGATTTACGTCACTACCTTGGGTTCCCTCTGTCTGCTTTAAGTATCCTCTTGCTGTCTCTGGTCGTATGCTTTGACTCTAAACCCAATGCAGACATTGACTGCAAAGGCATTGCCTGCCTTTTCATTTCTGTAGGGCCCTGGCATTCCTGCAATGCAATAAATGCATAAGAGACTGTGACCAGCCCCATTCACTTCCACTCGGGGGGGGGGGGGTGAGAGGAAATAAGTCTCCTCCACCCACATCTCAATCCTCCCCACATCACGGCTTTAGGTGTGGAGGGGAGAGCAGGGGCTGCATGCCCTGTGCTATCCCCTGAGCATTGGGTGTGGGAGCAGGCAGAGGAGTAAGGAGCGGATGGAGGGTTGGCTCCCCCAAGCTGAAGTGCAAAGCAGCAGAGCTGAGTCAGTGATAGGAGGAGGAGGACACTACACCCCACAGAGAACTGTCTCCCTGACCCTAACAACTCCCCTGTGGATGGGGGGTGGGGCGAGAGAATTGGGCCTCTCTATGTTCCGATTTTTTCTTTGGGTCTTCTCTTGGGGGAGCCCTTGTGCAGAACGCTGAGCAAATGCCCAACCGAGTGCAAAGTTCCACGTGGTTTTCACAACACAGGGGAGAACGAGGAGGTTGGAGCGTGAACCGTGATCCCGGCAGGCCGGACTACAGAGAGAACAGACACAGTATCGCAGGGCCACGGAGAGACAGTGAGGGCTACTGTTCCTACTCCGGCATAATTCCCATTGATTTTAATAGGAGTTTTGCCTGCGTGAAACAGTTGGCCCCCCGAAAGCAAATTACCCTCAGCTTTCATTTTGTGTGCCGAGAAAGCCAGGCCAAACATTTAAAAAATCCTGAACTTTATCAATAATGTGATAATTAACTCTCCCCGGATTTGTCAAATCTTCCTGGCCTGCACACCATTCAGCTGCGCTTAGTTACCTGGCTCTTTGCCAGGATTGGCAATTAGTCTCTTGGCAGTCCTGCTGGAACTGAATGGAAAACAATGCCTGTAATTTTTCGAATACGTGGGATGCTATAAAGATCATCACACACTGCAATTTGATGAGGGCCTGATTCCACCAGGGATGTACTGGAGCGAGAGAGGCCTTCGTATTCCTCTAGCGCTGCAAAACACCTCCACGTGCGCGGCAGGAAGAGAGAGGAAGGGAATGCTCCCGCATAGCAGTTCCAGCCTCTGCGGCACAAGTGAACATCTTCCGTTGGCCGGAAACCTGTCCAGATGTGGCTTCCTGGATTTTCCAGGTGCACCGTGATGCTATGACAAGTACCCCAGTCCGCAACAGTGTTCTCTGTGTCAGCAGTCACAAGCTTGCAGGGGGGTTAGAACTTGGAGCCAAACACTGAAAGAGAGTGGTTTAAATATCTCTGTTGAAGTCAGCGGAATAGGAATCTGCCAACAGACTGAGTGAAAAGTCATTACCGGTGCACCTTCCTTGATTCAGTTGCACTGGATCATCTCACACAACAAGGAATTTGGCCCCAGAGAGGTTTAAAACACCTCCTGTAGCCTAGCAGATAAACTTGGCTGGTGAGAGAGTTGAATTAGCGCGTTGAAAACATTTTGATCATAGTGCTAGCTCCAGATAAGATGTTTTCCTGAGATTCTGGTGACAGGTTGTAAGCTATCACGGGGGGATAGAGGCACATGAGCAAACCATCCCTTCCCAGACTTTTCAGCCTAACCATCTCCCTATGCTAAGATCTCCTAGTAGATCTACCTCATAAGACACTCCTAGCCCATCCAGAAACAAGTACCAGTGTTAATACAGGGGAAGTCACCCTCATTTGGCATTCAGAGGGTGAGCAAAAGACCATTCCTCTCTGAGAGGTGTGTGGCTAACTCATGAGGCAAGGAAACCCCTTTGTTTTTCTCAGGCTGGCAGGTAGAGCTGCCACATGCTGAAGATTGATTAGTAAAAAGGAATGAGCACCGTTATGTCACCCAGAGATTTTTTTTTCTGTCACCAGTGCACCTCTAATGTTTGCATTCCACGTACCTGGGTATCGAAATTGTCTTACGAGACTCTGCTCTACTGTCTGAGCAGGAGGTCTTTTCTCGCAGGGTGGAAAAGTCACTAAACAAAAACAGGAATTTATAGAGAAAGATTACGAAGTTTTTGAAGTCTTTTAAGGTGCAAGGTGGACTCTAAAGTGGAGTGCTACAGCACCGATACTTCAGAGCAGATATGGCCGTTGGTTCTGTCCCACTTGCGCTGCGCAACTTGAAGCTCAGGATTTTCTCTGCAGCACTTGGTGGCCCACAGGGACTTTCTTGAAAAGTGTGTTGTTGGCTGCTTAGTCTCCAGAGAAAAAACGGGAGTTAACAATTGATGTGTTTGAACTGAGCATAACTAAAAATTGAAGAGAGAGATCAAGTATTCTGGGGGAAGAAACCGAAATTATAAGCAGAAGCGTTCAGCTTGTAAATGTTGGGATTTTAAATTTAAAGGCACTCTCCAGGGTATTAATGAAAGGCTGAAAATCCAATGCCTAGAGACAGAGTAACTCATTTTCTTTTTCTTGCTGGAATTTGGTACATGCCGTGGTTTGTGCAGACAGACATAGGTGGGTAATAAATGAACAGGAGAGATGGGACTGCTAAAATGTGTTTATTTTATTTTTTACAATTGATAGTCTTTGTTTAACAACTGGAAGTTTACTAATGATATTTCAAAGAAAGCGGGAGAGAGGTGTATGTATGTTTGTGTGTGTTTTTTCTCCCTGAATTTATACTAGTGTAAATGTATTCAGACTGTATAGTTCCTGGGATCTTACCACATTACTTCCCTGATGTATTTTCTGTCCTGGGACAGTAGGCACGAAGTTGGATGGGTAAAAGTGGTCTAGGAAGATAGCCTTTGCTTTCTCCTTGGATCTGCCTCCCTCAGAGGCTGTTTCTTCTCCCCCCACCTCCCTCTGCCTTGAAAAACATCTCCTCTGAAGCAGGAATCCAACAGAAATAGAGTGAGTTACAATAACTCCGTATTTTCTGTTGAGTTTTTATTTTCCCATATTTTTTTTCATCAGAGCAGCATGCAGCCTATTTTATGAAGTACTGCACTAGAAGAGTAGCTTCTAATGCTATAATGTATTGGGCATTTTTCACTCCAGTAGATGTGGGTGTTGATTGGTGGGTGCTTTCACCTCCATCTCAGCCACAGGCGGGTTTCATTTGGTTGTGGTGGTATTGGTTGTATTATAAAATAAAATAGACCCAGGGCTGGGAAGACCGTGTCTCAACAGCAAAATTGTACTAAAGCTGGGAATCTGTATTAAAAGCAGAAGCCTGAGAGTTTGGGACCTTAAAAAATAAACTTTGCTGATTAGATGTGTAAACCGTAAGACTCTTTGGGTCTGACATTTAATCTTCCATAGAAGGACATTCTATATTTTCTTAGCATACGTTACTGCAAGATTCACTTGACTCCAGGGGATAGATCTCAGAGTATTATTTTTCGCATTGTTTGTTGATGGAAATCCTGTTCTTTTTGAGACATGAAGTGAAAATGCATTTATCTAGATAGATGGATACCTGCATTTCCAAATATATCATTATATATAAGTATATGCGTATCACGCACGCCCGGAGGGACCTGTTTGTTACAGTGGAATCTGACTGTTCCTGAATTGAGGCCATAATGTGTGTGTTTATAGCCAGGGAACCACACTGAGAAAGGCTAAGCCTTGAGGGATCGGTTGTGTGGCTAGAGGGATGGGCAGCGTTTCTGTTGCAGGTTTGTTGCTATTACAGAACTTCCTAAGCCATTGGCAGTGGGCTCGGGAGGAGGAGCTGTAACCGTTCATATCCTCGTCGGTGATGCTCCGTTTTCCATTTTGTGGAAGATTTATTTCCGATGTGGTTTGTTCAGAACTCAGAGCCCCTGGCGGTTGGTTGGGGAAATGAGACTTTACAGCGGGGGTGGGGAACCTTTTTTGGGTGGGGGGCCACTGAGCCACAGGAAGATAATTCAGGGGCTGCACAAAAGTGAGAAGGAAAAAAACCATGAGGGGCGGGGTCCAAAATGAGGGGTTCAGTGTGTGGGAAGGGTCTGGATGGGAGGGAGGGTGCAGGAGTGGGTTGGGGGTTGGTTGGTCTGAGAGGGTTCAGGAGAGAGCTGGGGGTGGGAGGGCTGCGAGGGAGTTAGGGTGCAGGCCCATTGGAGAGGAGGGGGAAAAGTCTCCAGGCAGCGTTTCCCCAGCCATGGGTTGGATCTGGCCCCGGCTTACCTGACTCCAGCCTGTGAGGCTTGGGGCTCTCCTCCCCCCTCGCAGCAGGGAGCCATGGTGAGCACTCCAGCTGCATAAGGGGCTCTACGGGCTCCCTGATGCTGGTGCGGGGGAGGCCTGAGCCTCAGGGGCTGGATCCATGGAAGCCAGGAGCCAGATCCAGCCCCTGGGCCATATTTTCCCCACCCCTGCTTTCCAGAGACCAAAAAAGAAGTTACGGAAAATCCCCGCGGCTTTTCTGTCAAATGCTGTGTCTTGAAGGTGGTGCAGGTAGCTACGGTTTCCCAGCACTTTCCATTGCGAGACCTGGCCTCCATTCCTTACAACAGTAGCAAACTTTAATGGCTTGAGTTAAAAGTTTGCTGTCTTGCCTCAGCTTACAGCTCTTCTGCTGCCACCGTCCAGGCAACATAGAGAAGGAGGGAGGAGAACAAGGTGGGAAGAGCAGAGGGACGGGGGGGGCCAGGACCTGGGACAGAATTGAGACATGGATTTGGAGGTCCCAAACCGGCCATAGGTGCCATATGGACTTGCCGATGGCCTGATGCCCCAGGCTGAGTCTCCCCCCCGTGTGATCAGCCAGTTGCTTGTTGGGTTGTGATGGGACTATTTTCTCTCCCCATTGATTTCAGTGGGAAGAACATTCTGAACTGACTGCTGGTTTTCGGTTTAAAACATCCGGGGCCGGGGGTGGGGAGGAGGAGGGAGGGAGCTGCAGGAGCCTATTTGGAATGAAAATGTGTCCATTTATAGGCCAATGGGGTTTGTCCATGCTGCTCAGCTGTCTGTGCTGGAGAATGCTCAGTCGGTCTCAAGGCCCGGAGTGGGGGGGCAGAGGTGTATTGAAGTGCCAGGTTTGCATTAGGAGGTGAGCAGGTCTTGATTGTCACCAACAATGTGGCTCATAGTGTGGCACAGTCCTCGCTCAGGCTCCTCGCCCCGGGACCCCTTCTTCAGATGCAAATCAACCAGAGACCCTCTCTGGTGCAATCACCTGTGTCCTTTATCGTCCCTACCAATTTCCCACTCCCTCCTGTTTACAGAGCTTTGTTGTTCCAGCAGCTAACTCGGCTAGCCTCTCCTTCTGGCTGGGGAGTGCACTCGGCCACTCTCTGGCTCCTCCCCTTCCACTTCCCCCCCGGCTGCCTTATCTAGCCCTCTGGCTAATGAAGCCCACAGCTGTTTCCCATTAGCCCCTCAGGCCTGGGCCTGCTCAGCTGATTTTGCTTGCCCTTTTCAGCCAGGCTGTAGTTAGGGTTGCCAGGTGTCCGGTAAAAAAATTCAGAGAATACCAGACACCTGAGATGTCCATTATTCTCTGAATTTTTCCCCGACCTGGAGCCGAAAATGCCGGGCACCTGGCAACCCTACAAACACTCAGCACCCAGCCTCCCCTCCCCCTCGAGCCCCTCCCGGCCCCCAGCCCCCCGACCCCAGCCCCCATGCTTACCTGGTTCCCCAAGGCTGCCGGCACAAAATGGCTGACAACTAAAAGACCTAGGGCAATGCTTCCCCTGGGTCTTAGTGCTCAACAGCTCCCCTGTTTCTATCCCTGCACTCACTGTTAAAGGGGACATGCTGTTTTAATGCTGTTTTATTTTATTTTTGGCTTAATAAGTCCTTGGAGTCCTTTTTGTTTGTTTTGTTTTGTTTTGTTTTTTTACTCAACAACTTTGGTCTGCCCCTCTTTTTTTTCCCCTTCAACAGAATTTTTTCCCGGTGTTTTTTTTGGGGGTGGGAGGTGTTCGGTATTTTTGTTTCAACCATCCAGCAACTCTAGCTGTAGTGGCAGGGCCCTGGCTTAGCCAGCTGCCTGTCACAATCGTTTATGGACAGTGTCTTAAGTAGCCATTACTTATGCAGGTTGATTCAGCGAGACGGTCTCCTCCCGAGGCGAGGCTGGAGGCTGCAGAGAAGAAAGTTGGGGCATGGCTCTGTGAGTGTGCAGAGGGACATCAGCAGGGAACCAATTATATCTCTACGGATCTCGGTTTGTCCATGCAGAGAGCAGCCAGGAGGACAGGAGCTGCGCCCCACACATTGGCCTCACCATTGTGTTAGCAGGCCCCCGTGTCCTCTCTTCACATGGCGGCACGGATGGAAGGCGGGTTCCACTGCAGTGTCCTCTGCAGCCATTGCTCAAGGAGGCCCCCAGAGAGAAGCCAGCGACCTGTTGTCACCAAGGGGACAGTTGTATATGGAGGGGATGGGAGGCAGGAGTTAATTCTGGTGGAAGAATCTTTAGGCTCACCTTGATCTTCTCTTAAACCACGTCCACAAGACACATTGCCAGGGTAGCCGGATGGACCGATTAAATACATGAATCGATTTTTAGAATGTTGCAACTCTTCACTGAAACACAGCTCTTTCTGCACCTCCCCAGGGCTTTGTGTGTGCACAGCCATGCCCGCCCGGAACATTTGGAATTAACTGCAGCCAGGATTGTCCATGCCATAATGGAGGACAGTGTGATCACGTGACAGGAAAATGCCTTTGTACAGCTGGATATATGGGAGACAGGTAATAAAACTCACTGCTCTTCAATATTAATCTTAGACCCTCTTGCTCTCTGGGAAACAGCATGTTATATTTCTGTTGCTGCAGGTAGGTGCCTCTTCCTAGACCGTTACGGGCTTCATAAATATGCCTTTGTTATTACTTTTCACTGGCAGTGCTCACTGCTTATGGTTAGTTTTCTTTTTTTTTTCTGTAACTCGTTTAAAAATATTTAATGAATTAAATTAAATTTAGATATTTACAGCGACAAATTTAATAGAAAGCATTACATGTTTACAAGATATGTAAATGAACTGTATTTATACAAATTAATATCCTCAAGAGTAAGCAATGCAGTAGTTTAATACATTCCTCTCTTCCCATCTGGGCTGCTGCAGCCTCTGATGCCAGCAAAAAGTAATAAATCATCAATATTTATAAACTAAGGGGCAGCCTTAATTTGTTCAGATAAAATGGTATTGTTTAACAAAGCTATCTTGGATTAAGTGACTTTATTGAAGTGTATATATGTATTCAGAGGACCTATACATCACTTAAGTCCATTTTAAGTGATAGCCCACTCAATTTTATCCCTAGTGCAGTGGTTCACAACCAGGATACATAGACATCAACTCATTTAAATAAGTTACCTAGTTTTACAACCAGCTACATGAAAAACACTAGTGAAGTCAGTATGGCCAGGTCCACATGACAGCCAAAGGTCAGCTTAAGGTACACAATTCCAGCTACCAAAAAAACATAGCTGGAGTCATTGTACCTTAAGCTGCGCTTTGGTGCTGTCCTCACAGGGGAAGGTTGATGGGAGAATCGCTCCCATCCACTTCCCTTACTCCTCGTGAGGAGTGGGCGTTCCGGCATCAACTGGGGCGCCCTCGGCATTCGATTGAGCATTCTTTACTAGACCCACTAAATCGAACTCCAGAAGATTGACCGCTGCAGTGTTGACCTTTTGAGAAGTGAAGACGTGGCCTACAAACTAAAATTGCATATGAACAAAGACTTTATACTGCTCTATCTATTGTACACTGAACTGTAAGTAGAATATTTATGTTCCAGTTGATTTAATTTATTGATTTATTTTGTAATTGTGTCATACATGAAATATACGGCTGCATAGGGCACCCGAAAATGCGGGGCACCAAATTTTTTTGGTGCAGTGGCTGTTGTAGTGTTTGTCCCTGTCCCCTCTCCCACGTGCTCCTCTTGGCCAGCAGAGGGGGGTAGAGAGGAGCCCCCAATCTCTGTAGCTCTGCTCCAGTCCCAGAGAAGCCCTCAAGTCCCATTAAGCTGCAGAAAGGGCCGGGGAGGGGCGGAGTGAGGGAAGCAGCACAAACCAGCTCTAAATGCTACACTTAAATGTAGAAGGCCATTCTGCTGTGTTGCAAGGGTGCAACTTCAGTTGAAATCAGGTGTCTCCATGTAATTGACACCAGTCTGAGCTTTGGGAAAGGTGTCAAATAGCAGTGGCAGTTAGGCAAAGCAGATGGGAATAGAAGTCATTCTAGGGAACAAGAGAAGTCCCCAGTTTGTACAAAGCTCTATGTCACCAAGTCAGTGTCCCCTTTACTTGGGGGGGGGGGGAGGGAGCCGTTAGATGGCATAGCTAATCTTAGCTTAAGTTAGTATGTATTTATGGAACAGCTCAATTTGCTTACATGGGTTGCTGGACTGAGGCAGTGAGGAGCATAATAGACATTATGAGACATTATAGTGAGGAGGGCTTTAAACTAGGTTCAACGGGGACAGGTGAGCAAAGCCCACAGGTAAGAGAACATGGAGACCTGGGAGATGGGTCGGAAACGGGAGGGAGCATGGGCTATAATGACAGAGAGAAAGGAGGATCAGGGCAAAACTGGGAGGCAAGGTCAAATCAGTATCTTAGATGCCTATATACAAATGCAAGAAGTATGGGTAATAAACAGGAGGAACTGGAAGTGCTAATAAATAAGTACAATTATGACATTGTTGGCATCACAGAAACTTGGTGGGATAATACACGTGATTGGAATGTTTGTATAGAAGGGTACAGCTTGCTCAGGAAGGATAGACAGGGGGAAAAGGGAGGAGGTGTTGCCTTATATATTAAAAATGAACACACTTGGAGCGAGGTGGAGATGGACATAGGAGACAGAAGTGTTGAGAGTCTCTGGGTTAGGCTAAAAGGGATTAAAAACAAGGGTGATGTCATTCTAGGAGTCTACTACAGGCCACCTACTTAGGTAGAAGAAGTGGATCAGGCTTTTTTAAAACAACTAACAGTATCATCCAAAGCCCAAGATTTGGTGGTGATGGGGGACTTCAACTATCCAGATATATGTTGGGAAGATAACACAGCGGGGCACAGACTATCCAATAAGTTCTTGGACTGCATTGGAGACAACTTTTTATTTCAGAAGGTTGAAAAAGCTACCGGGAGGATCATAACAAATAGGGAGGAACTGGTTGAGAATTTGAAAGTAGAAGGCAGCTTGGGTGAAAGTGATCATGAAATCATAGAGTTCACAATTCTAAGGAAGAACAGCAAAATAGAGACAATGGATTTCAGGAAGGCGGATTTTGGTAAGCTCAGAGAGCTGATAGGTAAGGTTCCATGGGAATGAAGACTGAGGGGAAAAACAGCTGAGGAGAGTTGGCAGTTTTTCAAAGGGACATTGTTAAGGGCCCAAAAGGAAGCTATTCCGCTGTGTCGGAAAGATAGAAAATATGGCAAAAGACCGCCTTGGCTTAACCATGAGATCTTGCATGATGTAAAAATAAAAAAGGAGTCCTATAAAAAATGGAAAGTAGGACAAATTACAAAGGATGAATATAGGCAAACAACACAGGAATGCAGGGGCAAGATTAGAAAGGCAAAGGCACAAAATGAGCTCAAACTAGCTACGGGAATAAAGGGAAACAAGAAAACTTTTTATAAATACATTAGAATCAAGAGGAAGACCAAGGACAGGGTAGGCCCATTGGTCAGTGAGGAGGGAGAAAGAGTAACAGGAAACTCGGAAATGGCAGAGATGCTTAATGACTTCTTTGTTTCGGTCTTCACCGAGAAGTCTGAAGGAATGCCTAACATAGGGAATGCTAGTGGGAAGGGGGTAGGTTTAGAAGATAAAATAAAAAAAGAACAAGTTAAAAATCCCCTAGAAAAGTTAGATGCCTGCAAGTCACCAGGGCCTGACGAAATGCATCCTAGAATACTCAAGGAGCTGATAGAAGAGGTATCTGAGCCTCTAGCTATCATCTTTGGAAAATCATGGGAGACAGGAGAGATTCCAGAAGACTGGAAAAGGGCAAATATAGTGCCCATTTATAAAAAGGGAAATAAGAACAACCCAGGAAACTACAGACCAGTTAGTTTAACTTCTGTGCCAGGGAAGATAATGGAGCAGGTAAGTAAGGAAATCATCTGTAAACACCTGGAAGGTGGCAAGGTGATAGGGAACAGCCAGCATGGATTTGTAAAGAACAAATCATGTCAAACCAATCTGATAGCTTTCTTTGATAGGATAACGAGTCTTGTGGATAAGGGAGACGCGGTGGATGCGGTATACCTAGACTTTAGTAAGGCGTTTGATACGGTCTCGCATGATATTCTTATCAATAAACTAGGCAAATACAACTTAGATGTGGCTACTATAAGGTGGGTGCATAACTGGCTGGATAACCGTACTCAGAGAGTAGTTATTAATGGTTCACAATCCTGCTGGAAAGGTATAACAAGTGGGGTTCCACAGGGGTCTGTTTTGGGACTGGCTCTGTTCAATATCTTCATCAACGGTTTAGATATTGGCTTATTAAGTTTGCAGATGATACCAAGCTGGGAGGGGTTGTGACTAATCTGGAGGATAGGGTCATAATTCAAAATGATCTGAACAAATTGGAGAAATGGTCTGAGGTAAACAGGATGAAGTTTAATAAAGACAAATGCAAAGTGCTCCACTGAGGAAGGAACAATCAGTTTTACACATACAGAATGGGAAGCGACTGTCTGGGAAGGAGTATGGCAGAAAGGGATCTAGGGGTTATAGTGGACCACAAGCTGAATATGAGTCAGCAGTGTGATGCTGTTGCAAAAAAAGCAAACATGATTCTGGGATGCATTAATAGGTGTGTTGTGAGCAAGACACGAGAAGTCATTCTTCTACTCTACTCTGCACTAGTTAGGCCTCAGTTGGAGTATTGTGTCCAGTTCTAGGCACCGCATTTCAAAAAGGATGTGGAGAAATTGGAGAGGGTCCAGAGAAGAGCAACGAGAATGATTAAAGGTCTAGAGAACATGACCTATGAAGGAAGGCTGAAAGAATTGGGTTTGTTTAGTTTAGAAAAGAGAAGATTGAGGGGGGACATGATAGCAGTTTTCAGGTATCTAAAAGGGTGTCATAAGGAGAAGGGAGAAAACTTGTTCATCTTGGCCTCTGAGGATAGAACAAGAAGCAATGGGCTTAAACTGCAACAAGGGAGGTTTAGGTTGGACATTAGGAAAAAGTTCCTAACTGTCATGGTAGTCAAACACTGGAATAAATTGCCCAGGGAGGTTGTGGAATCTCCATCTCTGGACATATTTAAGAGTAGGTTAGAGAAATGTCTATCAGGGATGGTCTAGACAGTATTTGGTCCTGCCATGAGGGCAGGGGACTGGACTCGATGACCTCTCGAGGTCCCTCCCAGTCCTAGTATTCTATGATTCTGTGATTCTATGAAGGACAGAAGAGGTGGAAGGGAGGGTATCCCAAAGGGAAACAGGGTTAGGAGGCGCATAAGAGGGAGGGAGATTCAGATGTTTTCAAAGCCAGGAGGCAGACTTTCATACTCAACTCCTCCAGCAGCAAGCGAGGCTGGGAGCAGCTTGGAAATTTCCATGCCTTGTTTAAAGGATTCTTCAGTTTAGAGGAACCCCAGAAAGTTTATGGGAAGCCCAAAGAATTACCTTATCAGTGGGTAAAATTCTGGCCCCATGGAGGTCAATGAAGAGTTTTGCAATTGACTTCTGTGGGGAAAGGACTTAGCTTGTAAAGATTTGTTCTGTAGATGGGCACACTTATTTACCTGTTGTTAAGTACAACTAGTTGATGGTAAATCTCCCATTGACTTTAGTGGAAGCAGGAGCAGGCTCAATATTTAACAAACCTAAATTACTTTTACGATTAATGCTGTGCATTTCACTCAGCTTGGACAATGAGACAAACTTGTCAGATTCATTTTAGGGCTATAGTCCATTTTGCTTTCCAGGCCTTATACTATAATAGAGCTACAAAATTCATTGCAGACATAGCAGGGGAATGTTGTTTCCAAACAACACAGAACTTTCTTTGACTTTTTTTAAAACAGGAGAATATTTCGATTAATACTAGATATTGTGAAATCATTATTACTAGATCTTAATTATCTGCTAATGACCCTTTTAAATTGTCAGTACAGAGTCCTACACAGTTTGGAGTCCTATAAGACAGATAATGATATATAGGTAGATAAATATTTGAGGACTTAGCATGGAAACAAAAGCCTGGAGGTGTTAATTGTCACTTTTTGTTCACTCCTTACTTTCTGGAAAGTGGGACCAAACTACATACCTACAGCAAACTGGGACTATCAGTAGTGCTTGCTAGATAGCTTTGTGCTGAACTAAATGACTTAAGAGCACATGTAAATGTTGGTATTGTAAATTATTTGAATGGAATAAGATAGCAAAAGCAGAACTGGAGGCTGGAAATAAAAGATGAAAATTATAAGGCTGATAACAACAAAAGTGAACTGAGCATTTTAGCTCAGTTTTCCATCTTGCCATTAAACCAAGAAATTGAATCTTAATAGGCTAAATACTACATTTTCTATGCTAGAATAAGCAAACCAGTTCTCTTGTTGTTTTGTCCATATAAATACTTCATAGCCTTGAAAACAGTGAACTCCATCGCTTTTAAGTGTATTTTGGATGGCATATAGCTTTTGTCTATTGTACAAAAATGCGATCATTATAAAGAAAACAGAAGCATCATTCTTCCATAAGACCCATTCCCAGAACTAATATTGGAAAATAATGTGGGTGCTTGTAATATTTTTTGCTGTTAAACAGGCTGTCTTCTGTTTAATATTTTGTGAAATTGCTTCCATTAATTCTATAGGTGACAGCCATATTATCCCAGACCAAATAATTGTAGAACATATTAAAGTTCAGTAGGTATTATAATGTGAGTCTCCCCAGATAGGCAGAAAGCAATGTAAATTAAACAAGAAACACAACAAGGGCTTTGCAGCTCATTTTGTAATTTAATTGAGCAATGTATCTGGTTGTTAATGGTGTTATGGACACATTAGATTGATATGTTGCTACGGAAGGATGTTTCAGGAGAAAGCTAATTCCTGCTGTGATTATCCTTATGTTCCAGAGGAATCGTTATTAGTGTTCTTTGTATAAAATTCATTAGCAGTAGCTGCTTGATCTCCAGATAAATAAGTTGGTTAAATTGTTAGTAGAAAATGGCTAATTATGTAAATGGATTAGGTCGTCAATATTTCATTTCCAGATGCTTTTTTCCCCTTCTATGTAATGTTTCATCTTCTATAAATATAGCATGATACAGTGCACCATCAGCTGTGCATTCATCTTGTTGAGTACAGTAGTCTGCTCACTAGAAGAGCTGCATGTGCCAATGGAAATACAAGCCCTCTTAATACATTGATTGTATTTCATTTGTTTAAGTGTTTCAGTCCCATTCCCATTATTCCTGGTTGGCTGTTATGCTGCAGTTTTGGACTCTACTGAGGACAGCAAAGCTAGCAGCCAATAGTTAGCTCAGGGTGACTCTCAGAACTCATTCCCTGCCATTTGTTTCCCACACATTCCTCTCACTTTGGATTCCAAGCGTCTTATCTTGAACAACGCAACTACATAAGAACATAAGAATGGCCGTACTGGGTCAGACCAAAGGTCCATCTAGCCCAGTAGCCTGTCTGCCAACAGCGGCCAGCACCAGGTGCCCCAGAGAGGGTGGACCGAAGACAATGATCAAGCGATTTGTCTCCTGCCATCCCTCTCCAGCCTCTGACAAACAGAGGCCAAGGACACCATTTTATCCCCTGGCTAATAGCCTTTTATGGACCTAACCTCCATGAAATTATCTAGCTTCTCTTTAAACTCTATTATAGTCCTAGCCTTCACAGCCCATTACTACTACTACTACCATGCTGAAATATGCTGCAATTAAAACACTGGCTAGGCTTTGTTACTTCACTTTATTTGTTTATTTTTAGGAAAAACAACTTCATCTGAGGCTGCAACAGTGATTTCTCTTCTTCTGCACTGAGCGTTTTCATTGCAGTTTGCCAGTCTTGCATTGCGCCATTCGTCTTTTACATATTAACTCTGATATGCCACCTGAGAAATGACCCGCAAAAAGACATTTAACACTCACCTCCCTCCACTGCATTTACAGTATACATTTTAATCAGTGTTTGGGATTAAATTAATGCTGATAGGCCATTTTCCATGGACAGCGGGTAATGTAGGCAAGGGAAGGCATTGCCTTGCCAAAACGGCCTACGCTCTTTGCCAGCTGCCCAAGAGGCCTGGGGCACAGTGTGGCAGCCCATCTCCCTGGTCAGCCAGGAAGGACTGGGCTGTTACGTGACTGCCCCAGCTGCTCTGGTCACCTGGGAAGGGTGGGACCATGCTGGCGCTGGAGGCAGTAACCTAGGGTGGGGGCAGGGAAGGTTGCGGGAGGGGCGGGGCTTAGGGCTTGCCTTCCTCAGCTGGGCCTTCACCCACCACCCATGCTATTTCCAATATCTGGTATCTATGAGATAAGAGTATTGAGTTTTTTAAACAAATGCAGCATAGGTGTGCTTCAGGATGTTTCATGTAAACTGCGTGGCTAACACTTTGTAAAATACAGACATCATTAAGTTGCACCATGCATAGAAACAATCTTATTTCCCAAGACTTTTATTGGCCTTTCAACTAGGAAATATTGTGATTTCTTTAGCGGCTCTGCACAGTACAGGGAAACTGATTGCTCAGAACATATTGCCTCAACATTTCATAAAGTATTCAGTAGGGCAGGGCTACTCAACAGGCCATGGCCTATTTGTTTGCGGCCTGCGGTGCGGTTTGGATTTACACAGGACTCAACACGCAGCCCACGGGTGGGAGCCAAAACAAAAGAAAGTCAATATATAATGGTCTTCTGTTGATAGGCGTTTTAGTAGTTACATTCCTGGACTGTCATTCCTCATTAAAAGTGCTGTCATATGGGTGGAAATCAGGTAAATATTGCATTTTATTAATATCAGTAGAACGGACTTAAACGGGGCCTGCGTGTTGTGTAGTCATGCCTTAATTTTTGTATTCATGCCTGCCAGTGTGAAAGAAGCAATTTGCATATGTTTGCATATATATTTGCATATATATGAAACCACACTTAAGTTGCGGCCCTTGACATGTGCTGTGAGTACCCTGGGACTTCCAAAGTTGAGTAGCCCAGCAGCAGGGCAATATTTGAAACATTATAGGAAAGATGCCATTAAAAACCACCTTTCTAACTTGTTCATGGGATTCTGTTATACTAATTCTGGAGAAAAAACTTCACTGAAGGTGAAAAGCTGTCTGTCTGAGGTTTTGTGCTAGTGACCACACAATACAGTAATTACTCATTTAACACATGTCCTCTTAACATGTTTTCGCAATAGCATGATTTTGGGGGGAGGAGAGGGGGGGACGTTTTTCAAATAACACGACCATCCCTGAAATAACACGAAAATAATCAAGTGGTGGACTACTTCGCGCGGCGATATAAGTTGGTGAAAACAGTGGTAATACGCATGAGCAGATGAATACATGTGGTCACAGCGCTCCTCCGCTCATTCATGTGTTTATCTTTGTTTTTTAACAAACCGCGGCGTCTTGTGTTGCTAGATGATATCGAATGTTGACATTGACAACCCAGCACCAACAAAAAATTGACTTTGCCACTACCACCTAAAACGCAACCCCCACCTTTTCCATTATTTTTAATGGGAAAATTGACCCCGCATAACACGTTTTCGCTTAGCACGGACATTTTCAGAAACACATCTGTAGTGTTAAATGAGGATTTACTGTAATAAATGAAAAGGGTTTTTTGAGACTCAAATTCCTGTAGATAGACAGTACATATTTAACAAGAAAAGGAACCCAATTTACTGTTCTCATAAACCAGGTGCAAAAATGAAAATAAAATCGTTTTTTGTTGTAGCACCTTTTTTCTTAATATTGCTTAATTGATCATGCTTATTTTTCAGCCCTGATTAGCATTCAGAGTGTATGGTATGCATTTAAGGAAGTGTGCAGTGCTTTTAAAATTAGAAGAAAGCAAATATAGATGACCTTCTTTCAAGAAAGGAGATAATTGTATATCAAATTGTTCATGCTTTCTGAGTATAATTATTGAGGAAGCGATCGCGCAGCCACTTTGTTAACACTAGTGTAAATACTGTGAAATTTAATTGGACGGAGATTAAATACACTTTAGGTTAGCATCAGTTTACAGGCTCAAGGTAACGCATCACCTCAATGATTTCATTTGTTCAGTACATTACTTAAATAAATGAGGTGTGATTTTCTGCTTAATATATCAGCCAAAATATTCCCTTGGAAAAGTTATAAATGGACTAGCCTCTATTTAGCACTGGGCCTTCATCAGATCTCACATATTTTTTTTGCAGGTGTCAAGAGGAGTGTCCTATTGGGACATATGGCTTCCAGTGCACTCAAAAATGTGACTGTCGAAATGGTGCAAAGTGTTACCACATAAATGGAGCGTGTATGTGCGACCCTGGGTTTAAAGGGATCCGTTGTCAAGAAAGAATGTGTCCAGAAGGGCTTTACGGCCTAAAATGCCACAAGAAATGTCCTTGTACTACCGCCAACACACTCAGGTATGTAAATCATACTTTTTACTAGTCAAAGGACTAGTAGATACAAGAAAGAAGGCATGGGAAAAATCTGTATTTGATTCCACCCCTTTCTCCCAGCAGTTTTCCTTAGGATCCAAGCCAACTCCTGTGAATTATTTCTTTGATTTGAGCGACTACAGGCTTGGAATCTTAAGTCCCAGTTAAGCGCAAGACTTAAGCATGGACTTAACTTTAGGAAGAGGAGTAGTCCCACTGAAGTCCTGAACATTCAGATCTATGTCCTAGTCCTGTAAACTGTACTCATGTAAATCAGGATTACTTGCACAAGTAAAGGCTGTAATATGAGGCCCTTTATGGATATGCCTACCCCTTTTATGCGACACATCGTGTACATCAAAAGGCTAAAAACTGCACAGATTGAAGGATAAATACCATGCTGCTGAATGCTGCCTTTTTAAATTGTTTTAGTAAAAATATTTTGTATTTTTTTCCTTTTAAAAATCCTGTCAGAATTTCAAAGAACAGAGATGTTTTACGAACCTCTATCTCTCAGACTTGGTTTACAGCATGACATTTCATATTGAGTCTATGCACTCCAAACACACTTGCAAAATGAAACCTAATTTGCTTCATCTTATGTCTCGTGGCAAATTACCTTGTTGAAAACACTTGAAGCAGATGTATAAATAGACCTAAATCAATATCCCCTAGTCGCTCTCCAGCACTCTAACGAAGTCAACATTGTCAAAATAGGCTTATCTCCCCTTCTCATGTGTGCCTATTTTTGCTCTTCATTTAGTATGTGCATGTGTAAAATATTCAAGAAAATAATTACCAGGGAAGGGTACCTGAAATGGAATAAACCTCACAGAAAAGGCCAGATCTTAATTTTTTATTTCTTTGTGCTTCTTTTCATGCCCAATCCTGTGGCGTTCTGACCACTAAATTCCTGCAAAATGCCAAGGGTCTCTAGTGCCGAATAGATTTTGGTGGGAGTTACTGAACACCTCGTAAGAAGTGCTCAGAGTAGGGCTCTTTATCTGTCAGACTAACTACATGTTTTGTTAGTCTTTAAAGTGCTACCAGACTATTTGTTGTGTTTTAAGTGTTTCCTGTTACAGACTAACTCGGCTCCCCCTCTGAAACTTTTGAACATGCAAGGCTCTGCATTCAGCCGTATGGAGTGGAAATCTATCCATTATATGTTGATATCTTTCTACTAGGCAACCATCGAATAGGATAATGTGTAGTCAACCTGTGGAACTCCTTGCCAGAGGAGGCTGTGAAGTCTAGGGCTATAACAGAGTTTAAAGAGAAGCTAGATAATTTCATGGAGGTTAGGTCCATAAAAGGCTATTAGCCAGGGGATAGAAATGGTGTCCCTGGCCTCTGTTTGTCAGAGGCTGGAGAAGGATGGCAGGAGACAAATCGCTTGATCATTGTCTTCGGTCCACCCTCTCTGGGGCACTTGGTGCTGGCCACTGTCAGCAGACAGGCTACTGGGCTAGATGGACCTTTGGTCTGACCCAGTACGGACGTTCTTATGTTCTTATGATAATGTAGGGGCTTGGACTGTTAAATGAAAGGGTGTTTTTGGGGGTTTTTTTACTCTCACTCCTGCTCTTGATTTCTCCATCCCTTCCTCTTCAACATTCACAGCCAGCCCAGGAGATTGTAGGTTTCAAAGAGAGAGAGGAATAATTGATGCCCTTGATATGGATGTTCTTCAATTTTAAACCAGACCGATGGACCCCTGAGTGCTACTGCTGACAGAGCTCCCTTGTAGTCTTGCCACCTGCTAAAACACAAATACTTACTCCTGAATTATGCATGCAAGCAGCACCGCTTAATTCTTGCACACATGCAAAAATACTTCAAGCAAATCTGCCACCACGTTTGAGGCTGACTGTATCCGTCAGTTGATCTTCCATGTGCTCCATTGTGAGCGTTAAGACTTTGCAACCCTGAGATTTGGCGCTTTTCCATAAGCAACAGTGGGGTACTTAGAAACCCCATCGTTCTGAGCAGAGCAACAATTCCAGATGTGCTCCTTGGTGAAACAGTTGCTTGCAGTGTGTGGTCTGCCACGGAGGAGTCTCTTCACCTCATCAGACTCACACAGCTTGTGTTATGTAATACAACGGAAACCACGGCAGTGAATGAGAGTGATAGGCATGTGTAGCTGAGGGTTATACATTGCGGGTTAAGGCCAGATCCTTAGTCAGAGGGGGTCTGAGTGCAGTAGTGAGGTAGAACAGGCAGCCAAGGTGCAGATCTGCATGAAAGCTATTGGTGGAGTTGCCAGCTGGCATGGTTGGGGCAGTCTCACGTGGAAGGAAGATGAAGGACCCAGCCAGGAGCGTAAGAAAGATGAGAGTTGAAACGAATCTTTAATGGCTGACAGCTGTGCAGATTGTCACTGGTACCAGTGAAAATTCAGAAAGCAGTGTGCCACACCAAAGGCTTTTACGTAAATTAGGTGGTCATGGGATAGGAGGAAAGGTCCTTTCATGGATCAAGAATTGGTTAAAAGACAGAAAACAAAGGGTGGGAATAAATGGTAAATTTTCACAATGGAGGAGGGTAACTAGTGGTGTTCCCCAGGGGTCAGTACTGGGACCAATCCTGTTCAACTTGTTCATCAATGATCTAGAAAATGAGGTAAGCAGTGAGGTGGCCAAGTTTGCAGATGACACAAAGTTGTTCAGGACAGTCAAAAGCAAAAGGGATTGTGAAGAACTACAAAAAGATCTCAGCAAACTGAGTGATTGGGCAGCAAAATGGCAAATGAAATTTAATGTGGGTAAGTGTAAGGTAATGCATGTTGGAAAAAATAACCCAAATTACACGTACTACATGATGGGGTCAAATTTAGCTACGACAGATCAGGAAAGGGATCTTGGAGTTATAGTGGATAGTTCTATGAAGACATCCACGCAGTGTGCAGCGGCAGTTAGTAAGGCAAATAGGATGTTAGGAATTATTAAAAAAGGGATAGATAATAAGACAAAAGATATCATACTTCCCCTATATAAAACTATGGTACGCCCACATCTCGAGTACTGCGTGCAGATGTGGTCTCCTCACCTCAAAAAAGATATATTGGCATTAGAAAAGGTTCAGAAAAGGGCGACTAAGATGATTAGGGGCTTGGAAAGGGTCCCATATGGGGAGAGGCTAGAGAGACTGGGACTTTTCAGTTTGGAAAAAAGGCGATTGAGGGGCGATATGATAGAGGTATATAAAATCATGAATGGTGTGGAGAAAGTGATTATAGAAAAATTATTTACCTTTTCCCATAATACAAGAACTAGGGGACACCAAATGAAATTGATGGGTAGTAGGTTCAAAACTAATAAAAGGAAATTTTTCTTCACACAGCGCACAGTCAACCTGTGGAACTCCTTGCCCGAGGAGGCTGTGAAGGCCAGGACTCTATTAGGGTTTAAAAAAGAGCTTGATAAATTTTTGCAGGTTAGGTCCATAAATGGCTATTAGCCAGGGATAAAGTATGGTGCCCTAGCCTTCATAACAAGGGCAGGAGATGGATGGCAGGAGATAAATCACTTGATCATTGTCTTCTGTTCTCCTTCTCTGGGGCACCTGGCATTGGCCACCGTCGGCAGATGGGATGCTGGGCTCGATGGACCTTTGGTCTGACCCAGTATGGCCATTCTTATGTTCTTATGTTCTTAATGCATAGTAATTTATTTGAGGGAGGTTACATAATACATATCTCCCTACGAAGCCTCATTTCCCCCCTCCCCCAGCATAAACCTTAGTAACTATGTTAAAAAGTCTCAAAAGGGTAGCTGTATTAGTCTGTAACACTAAAAACAAGGAGTAGTCCTGTGGCACCGGAGAGACGAACAAAAATACATTTCGTGTCGTCTGCTTTCATGGCAAAATCCACTTCCTCAGATGATGAGCTGGAGTAGAAATAACAGAAACCAAGTTATTTATAACAGGCAAAAGAAAGGTTTCTGTCAATTGTAGCACCGGTGTTAATGAGGCTGGAAATGCTTAGCTTTTGATGTAAAAATGCAGAGTTAAAGGCAGGAGAGAGTGGCTTTAACGCTGCATTTTTACATCAAAAGCTAAGTATGGGACACTTCCAGCCCACCGGTGCTACAATCGACAGATACCTTTTATTTTCCTGTCATAAACAACTTGATTTCTGTTATTTCTACTCCAGTTCATCATCTGAGTGAGTGGGTTTTGCTCACGAAAGCTCGTGATACTCTGTACATTTTTGTTAGTCATTAAGGTGTGGCAGAACTACTTGTTGTTTCTCAGTAACTGTGTTGGCCTTTCACAGCATCCTGATTGGCAAACAAAGCAGGTATAACTCTCCATTCTAAGGGGAGACTTCTTTTTGTCTCTTCTTCTTTCCCCTTTCAGGTACTCTGCTTGTCAAATGTTCCCTCCCCCCCTCCCCGAACAGGTTCTCTGTTACCCTGAGGCCTTCTGTCTCACAGGGTCACGGACATCATCAGCTGTTAATTGAGGGACTAACGAACCTATGATATTCTTAACATTTTATCCCCGCTGCTCTCAAAGGAGTCACACGTCCTAGAAATGTGCCCTTTGGGCATTTCATTACGGATTTTCTCTAATTAATATTTGGGAAGTGGGGCTGTAAAACAGACACAGACCAAAGCTCAGTCAACATTTACCCTCTCATCAGTCACTCGCTTGAGCATCTAGTGTGATGCCATCCGAAAGCGTCATTTTGAGCCAGATCAGCCTCTACCAAGCCCACTGATCGCATGTTTTTACATTTTCTTTATCTGGTGAGCAGGTCCTCAGCTGATCCGTTGCAAAGTTCAGTGTTGAAACACACACGCAGATAGAACCTTTATTAACCATTCAAATATAATGTTAGCACTGCCAGTAGATTTCTACGCCGTCTATGTAATGTTAAGAGAATCCTGCTCCCCAAATCCTCTAGCAAATTCACACATACGAGGCCATATCAAAATTACGCTCACCACACTTATTTATATTAACCACAGTAATTCATAATAGTGCAGCAGCCTCCCAACAATGAGCACCCCCTGAGGGACAAGAAAGGGTCCTTTCACAGGTGGCTGGCTGGAAGTACCTGCCTCGCCTGGGGACAGGCTAGGAGGAACAGTGTGCCAAGACGGGTTAGGGCCTGTGTTTTCAGAAAGACTAAGCTCTCTTAGCTTTCATTCCCTGTAATAGTTAGTTACTTTCTACAGGTAAGCTCTTCCTGGTTTCTGTCCAGCCCAACGGGGCCAACCGCCATTACGGGCCTGAGGGCAAAGTGTGGGAGGGGACCTGGCTCCGCGGCCCTGGAAGGGGTGGAGCCTCAGGTGAAAGGGGCGGGGCCAATGGCAGTCAGCCCTTAGCGCTGCTCAGAGCACAGTGCTGGGCCCTTCCACACAACCCTCAGAGCCCCGCAGAGCAGTGGAGCAGGAGTTGCCTTTGAAACACCAGGCCCCTGTGCAATTGTCTCCTCCCACCCAGCCAGTGCCTTTCCTTCCATCTTGGCCCCATCCGCTTCACTTGCAGCAGCATCTGCTCAAGATGAGATCTTGCTCTCTTTAATAAATGAGTCTAGTCTCTCCACTGATAAAATCTGTCTTTTTTCCTACATCTTATCACCACTGTGGTGGAACAAAGAGATACCTGCGAGCTGTAGATCTGTACGTGTTCTTCCATTCATCGATGGTATTTCAGCCTTTCACTTTTCAATGAACTCTGCAGAACCCTGTCAGTTTCTGAGCCAAGGAGTTCTGAGTTGATAGGAAATGACCTTCTCCAAAGACATTCCCTATTCTGAACAACTCTTTGTACGGAGTTTCGACTTGGTCCCACCTAGAGCATTTCTTACCAAGATTTTATCACTCCTGGGGTTGCTGGCCTCCAAAGCGACTCAGTTTCTGACATGGACTGTCATCTGCTTTCCAAAAATGCCGTTAAAAGCTGGTGGCTTGTTCGTTTTGAGACCTTCACAACCTGAGGTAATATTATTAACTATTGGATAGGGGGATGGGAGAGGCCTGCTGCTTTTTCTGGCAAAGGTTTTGTCCTGTTCAGTTCAGTCCTTGGACAACTAGCTTAAACTGTAGCTTTTTGGGGAGGGGTGGGGGAGAGGAGGACCCTATCTGAAGTAAAAGATAAGCTTCAACGTTTTTATAGCCCTGGTCTACACTAGGATTTTATTTTGAAATAACCCCCCTTAGGTCGAATTAGTAAGCAGAGCATCCACACTACCAAGCCCGTTATTTCGAAATAACAGGCCACTTATTTCAAAATCTGTACTCCTGCTTTACTCAGGGAATAACGCTAATTTTGAAATAGTTATTTCGAAATAGCGGGAATGTGGATGCTCCAGGGCTGCTATTTCGAAATAACGACTCCACGGAGTCATTCAAACTAACTACTCCCAGGTGCTTCCTGGGCCTCTGAGTCGAGGTAGCAAATCCACACTACCAGAGCCTGCCTCGGACTCATTTTGAGGCTTCCCTGTAGTGAGGACACATTATTTCGATTTTGTTATTTCGGGCGTTATTAAATCGAGTGTCGTTACTTTGAAATCATTTCCTAGTGTAGACATGCCCATAGAATCAGAGATAACGCTTGAAGGGAGCATTATGATCATCTCATCTGGCCGCCTGCATGAGAAAGACCCAATAATTCCTGCACCAAGGCATTCGGAGAACTTCCATACAAGGCTTCAGCCAATCCCAGCATGAAGAGGGCGAGATGGTCACTTGAGCTGTATACCCCAGGAAGCAGAGGAAGTAAGGGGCCCCACTCCTGCTCTGTGTCTACCAGGACATTGAGCCCAGGTCTGCAAGAGAGTGAAGGGTTTACTCCCTTACGACTTTTTCCTGGCCTTCATCTTGTCTTCCTCTCCTCAACTTGCTGCCAGTGCAGCTGAGCCAGCGTCGGGTTTTAGCAATTTACTGCTCATATGGGCCAGCAGCAAATGCTTGTCCCCACCAGCAACAGTAGAGCAAGGTGGGAATTCTGACTCCTGGTGCTAGGATTACTTTCCTGGGTTGCTGCTGGGACCTCCCAACTGTGCACTGCCTTGGACTTGGAGCTGTGGGGTTGTGACAAAACCTCTTGGGAGCAAGTGAGACTCCAGCAGGGGGAGATGTTTTGCGACCCAGTCGTGGATGGTGTCATCAAGGCTAACCTCCATGGAACTTTCCCTGTGGCATTTTCCCTTGAACCTAGGGCCGTATTGCAGCTGAACGGGGAAGCCAACAGCCTCCGCAGGCCCCTGGATGGAAAAGATGAGAGGGAACATTGCTGCAGGCAGGTGACTGCTTCACCCTGCTCAGACACACTAATTCCCCACATCACTAAATAATTTTGCAGCCAAGCCAGGCGTTTGCAAAGGCACAGACTACTTTTCCTCCCCTCAAGGGTCACCCCGTAGTTGCTGCCTAAGGCTACTGCCTGCCCCAGCCTGAATGCTACTGAGCTTCCCTTCTGTGATGTGTCCACAGGTCTTGTGTTCCCTGATCAGCCCATTGGCTTGTCTATATTGTTTGTGCTTCTTAATTTCAGCTTATTGGTTGGCAGGGAGAAATTTCTTGTATGTGTTATCCATCAGGCTGCCAGAGCATAACATGGACAGATGGGCTTGGAGGGTACATTTTCAGAATGGGGAGGGGAGGGATTAAGCACGTTTATCTGATTTGTTAATGGAATTTCTTGTCTTACTTAAAACTTTTACCTTCCTGACTCTAAAGTCTAAAACAGTGTCACCTTGACCTGCTGTACGTGGTGAATTAAATTCACTGAATTATACATGTAATATAGTTGTTTAAAGATTGATAGGATTTTTGCAGAAAGCTGATGCAAAGAAGTACCAACAGAAGAGGAGGTTCTTAACTAATTCTCTCAGTTTTCATAATAAGGGACTTCATTTAGATTTTTATGTAACTCTATTGACATTAGAATGCAGTGGCATGGTTTACAAGTAGCAAAGCCCCTGCAATAATAACTCAATACTTATGGAACTATCAATTATAAATCTAAAAGGGCATCATTGTTCCATTTTACAGATGGAAAAATTGAGATGCAGAGAGGGTAAGTGACTTGACCAAGGTCTTCTAGTGGGTCATTGCGGAGGAGAACTCAGATTTTTTTTCTTTCCAACTTCTGACATAGAATCAATATAAGTCCATGAGTAAGGCTGTCCATCAATACAACATGGCTATCAAAGATTAATATTATGTTTCAGTGCACTGTATTCTCCATAGGATGTTCGCCAACTGTTTCTACGTCCATAGAATATAAAAAAGATACCATGAAGTTTTGTTTAGAGGAGTTTCCTGGTTCTTTGGTAGCTGCATTCTTTAATGGAACATACAGGCTATTCTGAGAATCCTAAGGAGTACAAGTGCTGAGCCTGAGAAAAAAAAGCAGTCTGATTGCTCTGATATACTTGGACTTTGGGAGAAAAAACACCTTGGCTCCATAGGGCTGATTATGTGAATCCAAAGGCCACAAGTTCCTGTTGGGCACAAGATCGTGTCCCTGTTCTAGTCTGGAAGTGGAATCGGCTCCATGGAGGGGTGACAGAGCTGCCACACATCTGTCCTGGGGGCAGATTCCTTCCCCCCTAACTCTTTTTTGCAGCTCCCCGAACCATGCCAGTTATTCTAGCTTTGTTTTGGGTGGAGGGGAGGGCGGGTAGGATGAATTTTGCCCTTAATAAATAGCCTATATCCCATGCAAAAAAGCTGTCCTGTTTGATAAAAGAGCCAGCCTTGAAGTAGAAATGCTTACGGGGTAGAGTATTTTCAATTGAGTTGTCACAGACTGATTCAGACTGCTGTGATCATATATTATTTTTGAAAGATTTAATTTAGACAACAGATGCTGCACTGGTGACGCCCTATCATACGTGCAGTAGAAACAAAACCAAAGAAACAAAAAATCCACTCCAGAAATATTTCTTTAATGTTTGGCTTTCTGCTCCCATTAGATAATGATGAATAGATGCACAGGGAGAAAAAACGATCTTTTATTATTTTTATCTACATGTGAAGAGGTGCTGTGCGAGCCACCATCATTTCGGGGGTGCTTTGTCAGGAGAATTTCATGGCTGGTGGTTCATTAGGCTGATGAATTGTTTTAATTAGTCGGTAAAACACTATTTATGATGAAAACATATGACAGCCCCAAAATGTGGTGATTCTTAGTCACAACAATGTGTGACTAATCTCTTCTACCGAGTGCATAAAATACGCTCACAAGCCATGCTTTATGAGCTTACTTTTAAACGGAAGACAGAGGATATTAATGGCATCGCTATGAAGAAACCCATTCACTCAAGACATGCCAATAATTAACTATAAGCAGTAAATAGAACCTTGGATTGGGAGGCCCCAGCAAGAAGGTTCTAAGAATGTTCTCTCTGTATACACCGATTTTGCTTTCGAGAGTAGTAGAAGAAATCCACACTTGTTGCATTATTCCTCTTCTCTCTGCCAGAGGGTCTGATAGTGCAGTAAAGACACCATGGCAGCTCTGAGTGCTGGGGATGGTGGTGCACTATGGTCCGGGTGGCGCTGAGGGCCGCTTGCCACGTCCCCATCCCGTCTGCCTGAGGCCCCGCCCCTTTTGGGGGTGCAGAGCCGCACCTTGTCTGGGGGCCTGTGGAAGCTGTCAGCTCCCCTGCACCACAGACTTGTAGGGCAGAGCCCCAGAAGTAACGTAATGCTTCCCCGAATAACCCCAGCACTCTGGAGAAATTTGCCCATTGGAGGATGCAACGCGCTCTCCCCTCTGCATCCAGCTGGCTTTGCTGGCCAGTGGAGAGGAGAGACAAGGTAATGGCCATGCCCTCTTTGCATGGCCCCAGGGAGAGCTAGGAGGGAGCAATTTCTGCACAGTGGAGAGGAAGTGGGGAGGGGGGAGCACAAATGGGTGCCCACTGGCTGCTTCGTGGCATGGGAAAACTTGGGGGCAGAAGGAAGAAGGATGCTTGTCGCCTCCCCACCGTGGCTGCTTGCACAAGGACCAGGCACAATTCCAGCCTGGTTCTTAAGTATACTTTGTCCCCTTTCAGCTGCCAGGTGGGTGCAACAGGGCCTTAGTAAAAATGGAACTTGAAGGCTATTGGCAGCGCTCGCCTTCAGGCACCATCGAGTGTCCCGTGGGGTCCCACTCACGCCGCGCAAGAAGCCCTGGCTTGCCTCTCTGCACCCCTGAGAATTTGTCGCCGGACGCCTGTTGTCTCCAGTCCTGTGCCCAGCTTCCAGACAGTGCCTGGGAGGCCCCTGATGTAGCTGGGGATCCCAGGGACAATCCTTTTGCGAGAGGTTTCCCCGTACACGTTCCCTCTTTCCCGTGTAGCTGCCCTTTCTGATGACTCTGCCCTGCAGTCACTCGTCTCCGTGCCAGAAGGGTGGGGAAGGGATTCTGTTCAGAGCCCCTTTCCTCTCTGACCACTGGACAGTGATTTCCTCCTCCTTTACTTTATTGCTGCCTTCCAATTGGTCCTCGCCCCTGCCCATCTTTAACTGACCTTATTGGGCTTAAATCCCACCCAGTCCTGCTCCCATTGGTCTCGATGCCAAAACCCACATTGGTTTGAATGGGGGAAAAGTGCCAGTTAATTGATAATCTAACTCTGAGCGATGTTTTACTTGGGATTTTCTACTTTAAGGTGCCATTGCTAGTTACAAAGGATTGTTTATTCATCTCTGCTTTTCCATAACGCCTGTCTTTCTTCATTAGCTGCCATCCGCTCTCTGGAGAATGTACCTGTAAAGCTGGCTCGGCTGGACTATATTGCAACGACACCTGTCCTCCTGGATATTATGGGGAAGGCTGCCAATTGACCTGTCTTTGCCGGAACGGTGCAGATTGCGGTAGCGTGACAGGGAAATGCACCTGTGCTCCCGGATATATGGTGAGAGACAGACAAAAATAACTGGGTATCTAACATGGGGGGGCTGCAAAAACTAAGAGGAGACTAGTTTCATGGTATCTAAAAGGGTGTCACAAGGAGGAGGGGGGGAAATGGTTCTCCTTGGCCTCTGAGGATAGGACAAGAAGCAATAGGCTTAAATTGCAGCAAGGGAGGTTTAGGTTGGACATTAGGCAAAACTTCCAAACTGTCAGAGTGGTTAAATGCTGGAATAAGTTGCCTAGTGAGGTTGTGGAATCTCCATCTCTGGAGATATTTAAGAGCAGTTTAGACCATCTATCTGGGATGGTCTAGACAGTACTGGGTCCTGCCGTGAGGGCAGGGGACTGGACTCGATGACCTCTCGAGATCCCTTCCAGTTCTAGTATTCTATGAGCCTATGGGTATAGGTCACATGGTCTTCTGATGCTTCCCAACTGGAGTCCCCAGAATTGGGCAAGGACAGATTCAAAATTGAGCCTGAGGGTCGCTGTTCCGGTCTGCCCTTCAGCAGATGTCTCAATGAAGTACGCATTTGTAGACATGTGGGGTAGGATTTTCAAAAGTGCCTAAGGATAGTAAGTACCTAACTCCTATGGGGAGTCAGTAGTTGTTGTGCATCTAATTGGCTTAAGCCTTTTTTTTTTAAAATACAGCCCATGGAGACTAATTTTCCACTCATTAGCACAGGCATAAATCAGGAGTGATTCCAGCCAATAGGAAACCACCAAAAGCTAGAGGGGGAAATCAGACCCACAGCGTGCTAACAGCAACAGCAAACTAAAGATCCCCTTGTTTACCAGGAATACCATTCAGATTTACAGCATACAAATACTTGGGATCCTTTACTCTTCCTGTTAGTAAAAATATATATTGTTCCCCGACTGCATTCCTGCAAAAATGAAGCATAGTAAAATCCTATCACCTTGCTTCAGAATAATATTTAATCTCCTAATAAAGAGCCTTCTTGCACTGACATTTAAGCTGCATGGTTATTGAGGATAGCTCTATAGTCACTGAAGCATATTTAGGCATTAGTATCATTGCTTTCTCATAATGTACTATAATCTCTGGCAATTAGTCCATGAGGGGATGTAAAGCCTTGAAATTGCTAATTTATTGCCTCTGAAGAGTATTTGTCATTCATGTGCATGCCAGATGAATCGAGTTACAATAGTTCATTCAGATGCTAGGTGATGTAGACTGCAAAGAAGATTCAGCAGTATCTCAGCCACCTTTTCTCCCCTCCTCAAGTCCCTTCTGCCCTGCTGAGCAAATATTAATGCTCTGCCATGGAGCAGTCTGCAGGCTGTCTATAGACACAGTAGGGCCAGGACCTTCTCAAGACACAGAGCAGCTCATTTCAGTGTTAGCTTGAGACCAGAGCCAGCCCCAGATGCGCGCACATGACTCTCGCGGATAGCAGGGGACTGTGAAAGTAAAATTATGCCCTTGGACTCCACCAACCCTGGGAGCGACAAAAGTGTTTCTGAATGTGGGTGTCTGGCACGTGGCCGCACAGACAATCGAGTGCTGCTGGTATGAAACTGGACAGAGCTAATTATTCAGGGTTGGCATAAATGAATGGTTTTGTGCTTGTTTCCCTAATGTGGAGCTCGTTACACGTAGCCAAGAGGGCAGCAACCGTGACATGTAATTGGAAAGAATTAATGTGAGATTAAAAATCCGAGACAATACAAAAGTGTTGGATCTAAACAGAAGTTTCCATAGCTAAGGTAAAAGGTTTCATGTAAGACAGGAGGATGTTGAGAACAGCTGCAATGGCAGATCAGTTGAACCCAGAACACTGCAGTTTGTTGGATAGCTAGAAAGTGTAGTGACAAGAAATAGCAGGGCCTTTTTCTGGCAAACAACTTCCTCTACCCACTTCTCTTGCACAGATGGCCTGTTTTTTAACTTTGCCGTGCCTTGTCTGTGCCAGGACAGCTGGGCAGGGTTTCAAGATGAGTCATCTGCGAAGGCAGCCAAAACTGGGAATTTTGTTGGGATGCAGAACAAGCCATTCAAAACACAAGGCATCTGATCACCTTTGCTCAATGTATTTAAGTGGAAACACAGCCGTTCCATAAGTCGAAGTGTGAGTGAGCGGTGTGCTACATTTCTGGAAGTTAAACAGATTTAAGTTTCAAAAATAAAAAACGTACAGTGTTGCTGGGAGTGTATTTGTTAGGTGTGACGTTTCTAAAAATTAAAATGCCAAAGCAAAATATTGGCCAGCTAAAATATCTTGGATGGAGTTTCAGAGCGTTTTATATCTTTATTTTGCTTGATGAATATTTTGGATGAAGGTCTGCTTCCAGATCTCCATAGATGTCTCCAAAAGTGACTTATGCTGGTATTAAAGGCGCTTGTATGGAGACAGCTTGTTTCTGAAAAGGTTCAGAAAAAGCTGTGCCCTCACTAGGGGATTAGACCACTTGAACAATATTGGTTTCTAAACCAATATAGTTGAAGTGGTACAAAAACTGTGTGAAGAACAGCCCTAAGGGAGGTCTGAAAAACCTAACTGATCTGTGCAATTTTCCCATTTTCCTAATTATGCTTAACTAAATCCTCACTTTGCAAGGAATAACTCACTGGGAGTGAATTGCTTCCCTCACTTACTGTGGATTTGAACTAGTGTAACAGATGTGATTTACATTGGTGGAAGTGAGAACAGAATCTGGTCCACTGCCTACATGAACTCCATAGGTTCAAGCCCTATAGATGACCTGTGGTTCTGAACACTAAATGTAGCTACCAAGGATATGTCCATGTATTTACACTTTACACATCTGCTAATTGTATAGGGCAGATAGAAACTTTGTGTGAGCTGAGGCTAGTCCACACACTGAACTTTTTCTTTTTCTGTAACAATTCAACTGCATGTGACCATCGGCACCCAGGGAATGGAAACAACCAGAGCGGAATTGTTGCATGAGCAGGCGGGAAGGACATTATATCTCAGCTGAGGAAGGGCTGCCATTGGTGCTGAAGGAGAAGCAGGTAGAAGGTTGTGGTGTATAAATAGGGATGTAAGTGACTAGTTGACTACCCGATAAGCATTTGCTTATCGGGTAGTCGAATAGAAACTCGACTAGTCACTCCCCCCCCCTTTGTTCCCTCTATCAGAGAGAGGCAGTAAGGGGGGGAGAACTAGCTGGTACTGGGGGAAGCCGGCTTAAAAGCCATTCCCCCCCCCCATCAGCACCATCTCCGTGGGAGGCAGGAGGCAGTGGGGAAACAGCACGAGCGGGGATTGAAACGGTTCTCTGCCTGCGCTGGTCCCACTGCTGCGTCTCTCCCTTTGGAATGTACAAGAGCTGTCTGCGGCTCTTGTACATTTCAAAGGAAGAGGCACAGAGGGGAACCCGTGCTAGTGAGGACTGCTTTGCTCCCCCTTGGTGCGAGATCCAGCACCCTCTTTCCCTTGGAAATATACAAGAGCCCTGGGTGGCTCCTGTACTTTTCAAAGGGAGAAGCGCAGTGGGATAGCGAGTGCCCCTCCTTATCGACTGATTGAGTAGTTGATGGAAATTCCATTGACTACTCGATTAGCTGATTAATCAAAATTTAACATCCCTAGTGTGTAATTAATGAGGTAGATAGTTGCAGAAGGATACTGTATGTATGTAATGAGGTGGCCCAGAGAGTGGCAGAAGGTTACTGTGTGTACGTGATGAGGTGGCCCAGAGAGTGGTGGAAGGATACTGTGTGTACGTGATGAGGTGGCCCAGGGAGTGGTGGAAGGATACTGTGTGTATGTGCTGAGGTGGCCCAGAGAGTGGCGAAAGGTTACTGTGTGGACGTGATGAAGTGGCCCAGAGAGTGGCAGAAGGTTACTGTGTGTACGTGCTGAGGTGGCCCAGAGAGTGGCGAAAGGTTACTGTGTGGACGTGATGAAGTGGCCCAGAGAGTGGCAGAAGGTTACTGTGTGTACGTGATGAGGTGGCCCAGAGAGTGGCATCTTGACAATACAAATGGAAGTATTTTATTGTCAATTTTGAGGTAATGTGGCATTGGGTAGAGGAGACAAATGATTATTACTACATTTAGTTCTGATCTCGGACCCAATGCACAAGAAGAAAGTGGGCTGTGTGATGGGAGGTCCACGGGAGTCGGGCGAAACAGAATCTTCTGCTGGCTGCAGAGCTGCTCCACAGCTGCTCCAGCAACAACAGAGCCATGGTCGGGCCTGCAGCTGCCCAGCCACTCCTATGCAGGGGATCTGAGGGGCGCAGCTGTGCTGTTAAGACGACTGTAACCCACTGTAATGACAAACAAGCCCCCTGGGAAGTTAGCACTTTTAATAAACACTCATGAGACCAGTCCCAGATTACTGAGCTGCTTAACCACCATTCTGGCATTTGAAAAACCCTCCCACAGCCGTGCCTGTATATTGGCAATGCACAGTAGTGACAAGGAGGAATCAGCACATGCAGGGAGCCACTGTAAACTGGGGATTAAAGCAGAAATTCCGCCCACTCACCCCTGCCCCAGAAAGTTACTCTGTATTGTTCACGATAAATGCCTTGAAAGTAATTGTGGTGGTGACAGTAGGAGGTTACAATGACTGCCTGTGTTTTCCATTCCCAAATTTTTAGAGTATTGTCTGTTTTTCCAAAAATCTAGAGGCCAGATTCTGCCCTCCCTTACACTGTTACAAGCCCACTCCGGTCAATGGTGCTACCAGGGTGTAAATGAATTTAGGATTTGCGCTGACCCTTCTTCTTTTGTTTTTGGTTCACTGAATTTTATTCCTGTAATTCAATAAATGAGGCAAAGAAGGCCAGAGGATATGAATTAAATATGACAGGAGACCACAGGAATCCTGACCTTCTGTCTCACAAGGAAATCTTGAAACCAACCTCCCGCACATACATATCAGCTTTCCAGTTACTCAAGTCATTATATATGCTCCTGAAATCAGGCTGAAAAGTTCACAGTCTCCATTCTGCGACTAATTGCAGCTCTGTGAGATAACATGGTTAACTAGCTGCTGAGATCTTTTCTTTATGGGCATATTGTTTTCCCTTTGAAAAACGTATTTACCTTCAGATTCTTTATTGCTGTCTGGTGTTGTAAGGAGATAAGGCATGAACACGTTTCTCAGGCCATGACACTTTCCGCAAACTTTTAACACTTGTAGATGGAGTGTTTGGTCATCTTTTACTTCAGCGGCTGCTCGAGTCTATATTTCATATCTGGGTGACAGAACTTGTATTACTTTAAAGGTTTCATCTATTTATGTAGCAGTTTTTTGAAGACCTGTCTATTTTTATTGAACCCTGCGTGCCGGCAAGTAATGCTAACACTTCATCTCCAAAATGAAAGAATTCATTCTGCCACTTTTCTTTTTCTTGAGTATATTGGTAGTTCCTTTACAGGCGCATCCCTGTATTAGATTGTAAGGAAAGGGATGGAAACTGTAAAAATAATCATCTCTTTATAAGAGAGACCTTTTTTCTTTTGGTATGCCCCCACCATGTCCTTCAGACTTGCACAGTTATGACCATGTATTATGCATCTATAGTCATTTGCATCTTTTGTTACTACTCCATCAAAACTGGATTTTAAAACGATTAATAAAGGGATGTCCTTAGAGTCTATCCTGATCTTTAAGTCCTTATGTGTATATATGTCTAGGGTTGCCAGATGGTTTAACCAAACATACCGACTCCCCTCCCCCAAAAAAAACCACCAGGGAAGAAATTCTGTTGAGGAAAAAAAAAGAGGGAGACCAAAGTTGTTGAGGGAAAAAAAAAAAAAAAAAAGGATCACAAAAGTTATTAAGCATAAAAAAATAAAAACAGCATGGCCCCTTTAAGAAATGCCTTTGAGGCTTTTTGGCCCTAACAGGCTGTCGGCGGCCATCCGCCATCTTGTCTTCCTGCTCCGGGACAGACAGCCCCCTTGTGGAACCAGGTAAGCACCCGGGATTTTCACCTGCTGGCCAGGAAAAAATCAGAAAATACTGGACATTTTAGGTATCCGGTATTTTCTAAATTTTTTACTGGGCAAGAGGTGAAAATACCGGACTGTCCGGGTGAATACCGGACACCTGGCAACCCTATATATGTCCCAATGAGCTCAAGGGGGATTTTGTCTGCGGAGGTACTTTGAGCTTTGAGGACACTGGGCCCAAGAGTGCCCAAGTCTTTAATTTGGTATGTTAGTTGCTGAATGCAATACTTGGTCCCCCACTGAGAAATAAATTCAGCCTTTGAGTTTGCATATACATTTTCTGCACACGTTTGGAGCAGAATCTGTCCCTTGTAGTACATCATAAATAACAGGGTAGACACCATGTAATATAATTAAATCGATCTAGTCCAGTATATAGAACAAGCCTAACAAATAGTCCATCAATTAACACGAACAAAAATCTCGGGCTAGTTGTCAGCTCCTATAAAAGAAACAAATAGGCGTGGACAGCCCACTCCCAAATGAGTAAAACTACCCAACTACCTTTCTGTACCCTGTACATCTGTAAAGGTCTTTGGGGGACTGGAGGGGTCTGTTGAGTGTTCCCTCTGGACTCTGTCCCTGGGTCCCCGAGGAGAGGAAAGCCGTTTGTTCATCTGCACCCTTATGCATCCATCACTTTGGCCTGAGGACCACAATAGCAAAGATAGTAACCTCCTGGATTGAATGGGGGGCAGAGAAGGGGGAAGAGATTCATTGTGCCAGAATGTAACTTGAATTAGCAATGACGAATGGCAGAGAGGGTCAAATAAGAACACTCTTGGCATTTTTACCTTGGCTGCATGCATGCATGTACAAAAAGTGCCTGCCTGCCTTTCTGTCCTGAATGTTGATTCAGGTCTTGTCATGTTGCATTATGTGGTGTAATGATCTGAGCCTACATCAGATCTCCCTCGTTCTTTTTCTGCAGGACAGAACATCTTCTGGTGTCCCCAGAGGCACCAGTTTTGCAGAATTTTTGATGGTTCCCAGAATGGGTCCAAGCAGAGCCATAGGATGGGCCAGGGGCAACCACCCCAGACCCCACACTTTAAGGGGAGGTGGGGTTTAGGGTGGCCTGGAGAGCTAACAGCAGCAGTGAGTGACTCGGCCCCAGCCTGCCCCACTCTCTCCAGACTCTCCCGACGTCGCTTGAGAGAGGGTGTGGAAGCCAAAAAGAGATTGGGCAGGAGCTTTGGCAGATGGGTGGGAAGGGGGACAGAGCAGGTGCAGGAAGAGGTGGGATGGGGCTTGCTGCTACCAGTGTCAAGACCCCCACTAATCTCCTAGACTGGCCTGGATTCCACATCCTCCTGAAGCACAGGGTCCCCCACAATGTGGGGCCCAGGGTGGCTGTCCCAGTCCATCGTGGATGGCATGGCACTGAAAATACAAGACCAAACATTGGTGGAGCCGGGCTCACGTTCCAGAATATTGGTGGCATCACAGGTCCATGTAACTTGCCACCTATGGTGTCCACTCTCCACTCCTGGCTTTTTAAAATGTTCCTATTCCTTGAAGGAAGGGAGCATCTTACAGAAACTTAGTATCCTTTAGCTGAATTTACTAAGCAGGGTAGAAATCCCATGCAGATAGGAGGAATTTCAAGGGTGAGTGCTTTTCCCCACACTCATGATTGATAAATATAAATGTATCAGAAGAATCACATTTTTCTACATATTTGCCTTCATCTTTATTACAAATGTACCATCCTGCGGCATTTCAGAAGCAATACTAGCAAATGAATGAGATTCTTCATGGTCTTACAACACCTTGATTCAGCAGTAAAGGTATTTTATAAACTTCACAGAATTCTTCATATGAAAAATGATCCTGGGGTTGAGATAGTGGATCTGTTTTGGGGTCTTTAATTCATTTAAATGATCAGTTTCTCTTTGAGGTGATTCTAAAAGTGCTTCAGTAGAAGCTCATCTCAGCGCAACGGGGAACCTCATCAGATTTAAAAAAGGGGGGGAGGAATTCTTCAATAGAGTTTCTCTCCTTTTATCCTTGATTTACCGAGAATATCAGTTACCCCCCTTTGTGAATAGCTCTTTTCATTTATAAGTATAAAATACATTCAACTATTTTATCCTGGTGTTTTTGTTACCAATCACCAATATAAATTTTACTGGTGCAGGATGGGGGGGAGGGTTATGGCACAACAGTTGTTGAATCAGCTGGAGTATTACAGGCAACAAAAATAATTTGCCTGGTCTTATTTCATGAATTACATAACAGCCCAAACAAGTTGCATTTTCTACTTGCTCATTTATATTCCTATATCCGTGGCTTCAGAATAGAGGTGAATGACTAATAGAAGTGGTGACAGCCAACAGAGAGGGTGCACACATGTGGCTTTTTGTTCAGGTGCCAGCAAGATGTGGCTAAATCAGTAATCAGTTGCAAGAGCAAAAAACACCCTGCATCAAGATCCCTAAAATAAATAAGACTTTGTGTGGCTAGAGCCTGCTCTTGGCCTGGGATAGGGAGGCAACCTGTCTTTATTCCACCAGCCTTATGACTCTTCCTCCTGGATGTTTTTGGAACAAACATAAGATCGGCCATACTGGGACAGACCAAAGGTCCAACTAGCCCAGTATCCTGTGTGCTGATAGTGGCCAATACCAGATACCCTAGAGGGAATGAACAGGTACACTCATCAAGTGATCCATTCCCTGTCACTCAGGTCCAAACAGAGTCTAGGATGGCCCTGCGCATCCTGACTAATAGCCATTGCTGGACCTATCGTCCATGAATATATCTAGTTCTTTTTTGAGTCCTGTTATAGTCTTGGCCTTCTCAACATCCTCTTGCAGGGAGTTCCACAGGTTGACTGTGCATAGAGTGAAAAAATACCTCCTTTTGTTTGTTTTAAATCTTCTGCCTATTAATTTCATTTGGTGACCCCTAGTTTTTGTATTCCAGGAAGGAGTAAATAATCCTTTCTTATTTACTTTCCCCACACCAATCATAATTTTATAGATATCTGTCATAACCTCCCCCCCTTAGAAGTCTCTTTTCCAAGTTGAAAAGTCCCAGTCTTATTAATCTCTTCTCATCTAGCTGTTGTTCCATGACCCTAATCATTTTTGTTAGTCTTTTCTGAACCTTTTCCAATTCCAATATATCTTTTTTGAGATGAGGCAACCACCTCTGCATGCAGTATTCAAGATGTGAGCATACCTTGGGTTTATATAGGGGCAATATGATATGTTCCATATTCTATTATATCCCTTTCTGAATATGGTAGTTTCCATATTCTATCATATCCCTTTATGAATGTTTCCCAATATTCTGTTAGCATTTTTGATTGCTGCTGCACATTGAGTGGATATTTTCAGAGAACTAGCCACACTGACTCCAAGATCTCTTTCTTTCCACTATTTTGGATGCCATCATTTCCTATGTATAGTTGGGATTATGTTTTGCAATGTACTTTGCATGATTTATGAATATGTTGAATAATTCTGGTCCCAGTATAGACCCCTGGAGGACATCACTATTTACTTTCTCCATTCTGAAAACTGATTTATCTTTTAACCAGCTATCAATCCATGAGAGGACCTTCCCTCTTATCCCATGACTTATATTTTGCTTAAGAGCCTTTGGTGGGGGACCTTGTCAAAAGCTTTCTGGAAATCTAAGTACACTATGTCCACCAAATCCCCCTTATATACATGCTTGTTGACCCCTCAAAGAATTCTAGTAGATTGGTGAGGCATGATTTCCCTTTACAAAAACTATAATGACTCTTCCGCAACAAATTAAGTTCATTTACGTGTCAGACAATTTTGTTCTTTACTATAATTTCAACCAGTTTGTCTGGTAGTGAAGTCAGGCTTACTGGCCAGTAATTGCCAGGATCACTTCTGGAGCCCTTCTTAAAAATTAGTGTCACATTAGCTACCATCCAGTGATTTGGTACAAAAGCTGATTTAAAGGATAAGTTACGGACTATGGTTAGTAATTCTGCAATTTCACATTTGAGTTCCTTCGCAACGCTTGGGTGAATACCATCTGGTTCTGGTAATGTATTACTGTTTATCAATTTCTCCCCAAACCTCCTCTAATGATACCTCAATCTGAGACAGTTCCTTAGATTTGTCACCTAAAAAGAATGGTTCATATTTGGGAATCTCCCTCACATCTTCGTGATGCAAAGAATTCATTTGGTTTCTCCTCAATGGCCTTATCATCCTTAGCCATGGTAGCACTTTTTTGGTGCCTTTACTATGTTTTTTAATTTGGTGTACACATTCCAAATGACCATACCATACACAGAACTGAGCCTCTATTATGGTGTCTTTCAAAAGTTGCCTTGCAGCTTGTTGAGATTTCACTTTTGGCACTTGTACCTTTTAATTTCTGTTTAAGTAACATCCTCATTTTTGGTAGTTCCCCTTTCAGAAATTAAATACTACAGTGTTGGGCTGCTGTGGTGTTTCCCTCACCACAGGGATGTGAAATTGAATTATATTATGGTTGCTGTTACCAAGCGTCCAGCTATTTTTCACCTCTTGGACCAGATCCTGTGCTCAACTTAGGACTAAATAAAGAATTGCCTCTCCTCTTGCAGATTCCAGGATTAGCTGCTTGAAGAAGCAATCATTTAAGGAGTCAAGGAGCTTTATCTCTGCAGCCTGTCCTGGGGTGACCTGTATGCAGTCAGTATGGGATAGTTGAAATCCCCCATTGCTATTGAGGCTTTTATGTTAATAGCCTTTCTAGTCTCCTTGAGCACTTCACAGTTATGATCGCCATCCTGGTCAGGTGGTTGGTAACCTATCCCTCCTGTTATATTCTTAATATTCGAGCATGGAATGCCATTTATTATCCCTCCTTTGGTTTTCTTACTTTAGTCATCATATATATAGTAGCCCAATGTCTGTGAGTCTGTAATGCTGAAATGCTGGCTGTTCCCTCTGGGCAGCACTGTTGCCTCCCTGGCTGTTCCCTCTGGGTGGCGCTGTTGCCTGAGTCATGTCTTTTGCCTCCTGCCGTGGCGCTCAGCTGACTTCTGCGCCGCTCAGCCGGGCCGCCATGGGGGAGCCCAAATGGCCGCTTGCGCCGCTTGCTCCCACGTGGCGGCCCAGCTGAGCGGTGCAGAAGTCAGCCGAGCACCACGGCAGGAGGCGAAGGGGGATGGGGCGGTGACATGCGGTGTGACAGCGGCTCCAGGCCCTGCCCCCTGGCCGTGAACGTCACTGCCCCGCCCCCCTTAGCCTCCTGCTGACTTCTGTGCCGCTCAGCCAGGCTGCCACAGGGGAGCAAGTAGCACAAGTGGCCGTTTGGGCTCCACGCTCCCCATGCAGCATGCAGACTGCGGAGCCCAAATGGCCGTTTGGGCTTCACGGTCCCCCGAGTGAGAGGCAGGAGGGGGAGGAGAAGAGACAGAGAGAGAGGCAGGAGGCGGAGGAGAGCTGAGAGAGAGGGGGGGGAGGCAGGAGGAGGAGGAGAGAGAGAGAGAGAGAGAGAGAGATGGAGATGGAGCGAGAGACCGGAGGCTCAGGAGAGAAGACGGACGTGGAGGGGAGACCTGAAAATCCCGTCTTATGATGGGCTAATTGTCTAGTACTAGAAGATTTACCCAGTGTTGCTCAGGTCTGTAACTCAATTGCTTTTTGGTTTTTGGAAAATAAAAATGTCCCTGCTTCATTTGAATCATTGCTCTGGGGTGGGGCTGGGGATGAGGGGTTCATTATGCAGGCTGCCCTGGGAAGGGAGGACTATCCTAGCCCTCTCTTACAGTAGCAGCTTGGGGTCTGGTGAGACGTGCCTCTCCATGGCTGCTGCATCTCCATTGGGCACAGCCAGGGGAGGGGTGCATGTCCCCTGGCTGAGGCAGGTCCAAGTTCATCTGCCCCATGTGCTCCCCAGGCAGAGTGAGGAATGCAGCAAACCGGGCACTTTCCCCTCGCTCCCTGATGCAGGGGAAAAGCCTGCAATGTTCCCATACAAATCGTGAGGGGACCTTCAGCCTCCCCCACCCTAAAGAGTGTTGGGGGGTGGGAGGCTTGGGGCTGGGGCAGTCCCAGAGAAAGGAGTGCGCCTCCAGCCAGCCTCTTTCACCTGCCTGGTGAGTCTGTCTCTTTTCTGTAATGTGTTATGAGCAGCAATCCCATTCCGGGCACATCCGGTTGTCCTGGCACAACCAACCCCTGCCCTTGCTTTAAGTTATGAGAAGGGGAAGCTGTATACTGAATTTGGAGGTCCTAGCTCTTACTGTTTAGGAGGCGTTCTTGAGCTGACAGACAGACAGACACATGGACAGACACACACACAGTCTCAGACATACAGAAGATAACTGCCACTAAGGGGGTTAACTATCCAAGGTGGAACAAGGCCACGAAATGGGGCATTTTGTGATTTCTCCGATATTCTGCCTCTTTGCTGAGCATTGTTGTCAGCTGTGGCTTGGTGTCTTGCTGCCTGTCTAGACCAATTGCCGCTATCTCAGCGACCCATGAAGTTAAGAGACAGGAATCGTAATGTGGGCTGGGGCTAAACCATGAAAGGCTGAAGAAGGGAGGACCAGTTTGTGGTGGTAGAAGAGTGAGAGGCACAGAAGGATGCTAGCAGAGGTGTGATGTGAACAAAGCAGTGAGTAAGGCAGATGGTTTTTGGCTTTAGTGTTTTGAAAGGATTTAAGAGGAAGACGGTGCTTTCATCAAGAAGGAGGTTGCACTAGTTAAGGGGCATGGAGGCAGAGACCTGGGTGAGAGTTTTAGATGTGTGGATAGACCTACTGTCCTGAAAGAAGTACAAGACTTAGGGTGTGTCTACACAGCAGGGCTTAACTCAAAATAAACTGTGCAAATTGAGCTACGAAATAGCTTATTTCAAAATAGGGTGCATCTACACAGCACTTATTTCGAAATACAGCCCTCTGCCTCCGACTTCCCTCACTCCTCGTACAATGAGGGTTACAGGAGTCAGAGTAAGAAGTCCCCCAGTTTGGCAGTACTTTGACACTATTTTGAAATAAGTGCCTGTTGTGTAGATGTGGACTAAGTTATTTCGAAATAGTGTTGCGGTGTAGACAAACCCTTAGACGAATTGTGGATGTTTGGTCTAGAGAAAAGCCCACCTGGAAGATAATGCCCAGGTTATGGGCAAGAGTGAGAGGCAGGATGTTGACATTGTCCACTCTGGATTAATCTGCCCTTATCTGGAAATTCATTCCTTGGCCAGTTCCCCTGCCCTGAGAATGCTTTATTCTCAGTTCCCACGTTCCTTGTTCTGGACTTTCTGGTCTGCACTGCCCAGATAATTGTTAGTGTCGTGGTGGAGATGCAGTCTCTAGTGAAGCTGGAACCAGACCTGTTAATTGTTTGATGATTAGGACAAATCTCCAAAAACTCATTGCAAAAGTGCATTGGGAACCAGCGAGGAGACTCGAGCACAAGTTTGTTGAGCTCATGACAACCTAAACCATGGAGGAGGCAGGCCACTTCATCTTGCACCAGCTTGACTCTCACCCGGGGTGTGGGAGATGGAGTTTTATGAGGGGTTCAAAAAGAACTAGATACATCCATGGAGGATAGATCCATTGATGGCTATGAGCCAGGATGGGCAAGGATGGTGCCCCAAGCTTCTGCTTGCGAGAAGCTGGGGATGGATCACTTAATGATTGCCTCTTCTGTAAATCCCCACTGGGACTCCAGGCATTGGCCTTGGTCAGAAGACAGGATCGATGGACCTTTGGTCTGATTCAGTGTGGACGTTCTCATACTCTTATAAGGTGAAAGTGACAGAAAGTATGTTAAGTCATACAGAACCTTTCTCTGTCCATTGGACTGCATGCCTGAAGGCCGCCATTCACAGGGGCCCAAGAGATTCCTCTATGGCAGGGGTGGCCAACCTGTTAAAGGCAAAGAGGCACAATAGTTGGGGATATAGTGCAAAAGGCCGAGGGAAAAAAGTTGTAGAGAAAAAAAAAAAGCCCCAGCTGCGTTTGGTCAAGGGGGAAAAAAAAGGACGCTGCCCCTTTAAACAAAACTCTGGTTGGCTTTTTGGACACATCAAGCTCCCGTCAGCCAGCACCACCTTGTTGGCGCCATTTTGCTTTGCCGTGCCGGATGGTGAGCACAGGGAACTGGAGGCCAGGGGGCCGTTTTTAGGGGCGCAGGGGCGAGCCACAGGGAGGCTTCATGAGATGCAATTTAAGGGGGGGAAGAGCCGCATGCGGCTCATTAGCCACGGGTTGGTCAGCCCTGCTCTATGGCACGAGTCAGATTTTACCATACTCTTCAACTGCAATACGTCCCAGCATCTCTATGGGAGTCCACTTTGCTGGTTGTCCCCATTCACTATTGGACCAGCCGTCGGAAAGCCAGCGTTCTGTCACAAGTTGCTTTTGAGAAGCAGACGTCCTGAAACCATTTCCAGGAACTGTCTTTGTTCATGTCCAAGCAGAGGAGCCGCTTCTCCTTTGGTTATCGGCAAGGACACCTAATGTGGCAAAGGTTTTAAGAAGGTGAATGACTTATAATCCCTGGGAGCCTCTCCCTTCCCCCCGAATGCTCAGAGACCAACACCAGGTCCTTACTGGGTCACACCTTGATAAACCTGATCAAAATGATCATCTCTGAATTTCCTGACCTATCAGCTTGCATGCACTAAAGATGGCTGCATTTGCCCCAATCGACCGCACTTGCCATCATTGTGGACGGGGGGAATGGGTAGTCCAGGAGATAAGCCTAGAATCCGTTGCCTGCTGGTGCAAATCTGGGCTAAATCAGTCCCAACGGAAAATTCTCTTTTGGCTGGTCTGAAATGAATTTGGCCTCCGTCCAGCCCCCGGTGGGCATGTCTCCACATCGCTAATCCCATCTCTGTTGGCGCTGATGGGCAAAGGTGCCGCCAGACAAAGCCACCCTTGCACCCTCAAGGTCAAGGCAATTGTGGGGGGCATGTGACAAAGCTTACACCACCAATCCATGGATAAGGAGAGAAATCCGTCCCTGAGAACTGTCAGTCTGGCGTCTTTTACAAGCAGCCCATTCATCCCAAAGGTCCTGGGTTTGTTACCTTTTGTAGACGCCGTTTTGAAAATGTGCTCCCTTGGGGAGTGGCACTGCCAGAACAGCAGCCTCTGCAATTGGTTCGGCTGGCTGCTGGGCAGGCACAGTTCAATCACTGCCAGCTGCAAGAGGGGGAGGTTTTCTCAGCCCCAGAATGTTAAACAGTAAGACATCCTGCAGAAGGGCCATTACTGTGATACCCCAGGCTTTCAAATTCAGGTGCTTTTCTCCTGCCTTTTATACCAACACATTCAACACTTGCTGCCTATAAACTTGTCCTCATTCTCCCCCTGGAGTGCTGGCTCACCAATTAAACTTTTTCGCCTGGACACGAGCAGCTACACTGTCTGGGAGCTTTTGTGTCCATGAACCTGACAATGTACACATGAGCATCAAGCTCTAGGGGACATCGGGGTCCCCTTACACCTTCAGGTGTTTGTGGTGTGCTTTTTAAGAGGTGAACTATTGTGCGGGGATATTTAGGAAGGTCACTGGATGCAGTTCACAATGGTTCCTTCTGCCTGGTTTGCAGAAGTTATGACTCTTGTTTTGAAATCCTGGCAGGTGGTTTTTTTTTTCCAGCTCTCCCTTGCAAACTTCCTTTATTTTGTTTCTCTCCAGTGGAGGAGCTTTTGGAATTTCACTGGGAGGGCCAAATCCTGCTCTGTTATTCTAGGTTTTACTTTAGCATCAATTATTGGCTTCCATGGAATTGCCCCCAATTTACATCTGAACAGAATTGGCTTCCTCTATTAAGGAGCCATGTCTGTTGCCCTCCTTTTTTATACCTGTTCAGTACATGGAAGGCATGTAATCTGAGAACAGCAGCAGTCAAGTCCCAGTTCTCCTCCTGTTTCTTCTTTTGTTTAGCTTTTTCTGTAAGCTCTGCTGCTGTTCTATTTACCTCAATACTCCAAAATTTTGTAAGTGGGTCCAAAGGAGCTAGTTTCATATAGGAGCTCTGAATGCTTCGCTCTTTGTTATCAGTTGACATATTGCTTCTCTTTCACCTTTAATTGGCAAGGTGACTAAGTCAAGTTGTATTTTTGTTTCTATAGCCTCATCCTGTACCAAAGGGACTCAATGCCTAACTGCAGTTACTTCATATGAATTTTATAGGGAAATACACTGTTTCATCTCCAACTATTAAGTGTCTAAACTTAAAATATTTTCATTGGTGCTATTTGTGTAGCGGTGGACAGTTTTCTGCGTAGTTGCTAGTGGCTGTTCTTTTGTCATTCAGATTCCAGATGGAACACTTAAGTGTTGCTAAAACCACTACAGCAGAGTAGTTTTTCATTTCATTCTCTATTTAATTGTGACCTCTGAGGGATCCATTTTATCCTTTTTAGAAAAGTGCAAATAAGTCAGCTTAATTTTGCATGTGATGAGGGCAATAGAACTTCTGCCAGATACTAGTCTATTTTACAGGATGTATATGCATGCGTACTCTTGTCTTATTTGCCTGTCAGTGTGTTCTTGTCTTTGGCTAAGTATGGCTTAGTGCTGAAGGGATATTTACTGTCTGTGGTAGGGATGTGAACGACTAGTCGCGTCCCCCCACGAAAGAGCAGGGGGTACTTCAAAGTGGCAGTGCCACATGGAGCCTAGGGCCAGACCTCAGGCTCCACACAGTGCTGCCTCTTTGAAACACTACGTGCAGCCCAGGGCCAGCTGGGATGTCCCCATGCTGCACGCAGTGTTTCAAAGTGGCAGTGCCACATGGAGCTGATCAGTGGTGCAGCACTGCCGCTTTGAAACGCCGTGTGGAGCCTGACGCTGGGCTCCCCGTGGCGTTTCAAAGCAGCAGTGCCGTACAGAGCCCAGGATCTGCGGGGCCGTACGGAGCCCCAGCTGACCCCAGGCTACACATGGCACTGCCGCTTTGAAACGCCGCAGGGAGCACGGGGCCAGTGGGGGACTGCCCTGCTGGCCCCGTGCTCCCCACAGTGCTTTCTCCTTTGAAGTGCAGCAACAGCCCTACAGCGGAGACGCCCTATCGACTAATCGAATAGTCGATGCAAATTGCATCGACTATTCGATTAGTCAGTTACTCGAAATTTAACATCCCTAGTCTGTGTGTATGTACATGTTTACATTAACACACTCACACTCTTAACTGTGAAGGTATTGCCATGATTTCATAGTGTGAGTCTTCGGTATTCTGACACTTCAATTTAGAGCTGAAACCCTGGTCATTTTCAAATGAACATGCTCTGATCTGAATAGTAGCAGTAACCAGAACTATGTTAAGCAGACAATGCAATATCAGTTTCCCAGTTCAGGCTAGTACAACCATACCTACGTAGAGCCGAAAAATATGCTGGACGAAATGCATCCCTGATGCAAGCCTATTGCAGTGAGTAGACTCATCCAGGAAAGGGTTTGACCCAGTATATTGTAACATTTTGCACTGCAGGGTTGCTGTATGTTGTGTGGGATGATTGAAGTGAAAGTCGTGTTGCATACTGAGTACTCAGAAGGGGACATACCTCAGCCAAAAGCCAGCATGTGTCTTGCTGTTCAGTTCTTGCCACAAAACACGCCTTCTTACCTGCGCAGCATCACTGGAGGTTTTTAAGAATCGGGTAGGCAAACATGTGTCAGGGGTGGTCGGGGTTGACAAGGGGCTGCACTACATGACCCCTAGTGATGGAGCACCGGCAGTCATGTCTAGTGGTTAGTCAGGTGCTGCACCAAAGGCCAGAGCTAGAGTCAGCATCGAGGGTGAGACATAGGAACTGGGACCTGGAGTGAGGCAGGAAAGCAAATGGGGGTAGGATATAGAAAAAGAAACAAGCAGGAAAGCTGGGCTCAGGAGTCTGATAAGTAGGCAGAGTCCATAGTAGCATCTAGTCAGCAATTCCTCTTGTTTTCCTGACAACTTCTTTTGCTTCTTTCTGGTTTCAGTAGCTCCCCAGGAAACTGGTGCTGCTGAAATTGCCCCCAGTCAGGAAGTTTGTGGGCAGGTCTCTTTAGGAGCGAACACTTGCCTGGCTCCCATCTCTGATTATTCAGGTGAGCTGCTGGGTGGCAGCCAGGGCCTGAGCCCTGTCTGGGGACCTATTGGTCCAGGTTTGAGGCCTGCATTCTTGTAGTGTCCCTTCTGGGTTTACACGTCAATGACTTTCTAAGAGGTTGTTGGCCTTCTGTTGAACTCCCTCGCCAGCGGTGCCAAGGGAGTTAACAAAGCTGGAGAATGCTCTCAAGGAAAAAGGTTATGTTTGTGAAAGGGTGGGACTCCAGTCATTGGCTTCTGGACCTCCTGTGACCTCAAGGGAGTGTTGCTAAAACCACTCTCAAGGGCCAGATTGGACATTTAGCTCTCTGCTTACACTGGCCTCCCTACTGCAGAGCTGTACATTTGGGGCCCAGATGTACTTGTTCCAAAAAGGCAAGCGGCCACTATCTGTACTGGGAGACAGATCTTTGTGCCAGTTGAGCAGCGTGAAAGGAGCAGAAACCACCCCTGCTTCCCCACTGGGGATGTCCTGTCCCCCCCATGGAGGTGCTCCCAGCAGATGCAGAGTTGGCATAGCCACCTACTACATCTTCGTCCTTATCAAAGGAGTAGAGTAGGTTGGCAGGAGTGCAGCGTCCTCTGACTACTCTCAGCCAGTGTATGGTTTCTTAAAGTTACATCCACCTCCAAACTGAGCTAACCTGGGCCAGAGAATGAAAGCGCCGTAGCTGGTTCTTGGTTCTTCTTTTCCCCAATATTTGCCTCCCCTGGGCTGCCTTGAGCAGTGATGTGAGGAAGGGAAGGCATCCTTTATTACAGGGCTTCTCAACTTTGGAAGCCCCTGGGGCCACAGTGATACTCACAGCACATGCTGAGGGCCACAACTTAAGTGTGGTGGCATATGCATGCAAATATGTATGCAAATAGCTTCTTTCACCCTGACAGGCATGGATACAAAGATTAAGGCAAGACTACACAACATGCAGGCCCCGTTTAAGTCCGTTCTGCTGATATTAATAACATGCAATATTTACCCGATTTCCACACATATGACAGTATGTTTAATGAACAATGACAGTCCAGGAATTTAACTACTGAAATGTATATCAACATTCAAGGTCCCTTTTTTTTTTTCAGTGGGGCTGCTTGTGAAGTTAGGCACTAAGTAAAGGTGGCAGAAATAGCCCCTTACAAAACACACTTAGCTCAAAAATCACTAGATACAACGGCCATCCAAACTGCACTGAAAAGCGTTTAAAACACCAAGAGCGTATAGTTTTGTTGTCAGTTTCCAGACTCTACTCCCCCCACACTCAGTTCTCTCGTTTATGCACAGTAGGGACTTTGGTTATTGTACCATTAGAAATTTAGCCAGTACTTCCTTTTTCTGATCATTGGGATTGATGCACCTGTATTTCAGATCTCTCTGTGTATCTTCTAACACGACGGGGAGTATGTTTTATTTTGCTTACTTGTAGGGATGTTGAAATTGTTGGGGTTTTTTTGTAAATGTGTAACCACTGTAAATGTGGGAGGCGGTTCCGCAGGAGCCGGTGCACATGGGGAGCTGGCTTATGGATATAGAGGCAGCAGAGCAGGACCAGGGAGGGGCTTGCATATAACCATGAGGGTTAACCGATGAGCCCAGGCTCGTTGGTTAGCCATTTAACCATGTAAACCGGGGGAGTAAACATAAGAACGGCCGTACTGGGTCAGACCAAAGGTCCATCTAGCCCAGTAGCCTGTCTGCCGACAGTGGCCAGCACCAGGTGCCCCAGAGAGGGTGGACCGAAGACAATGATCAAGAGATTTGTCTCCTGCCATCCCTCTCCAGCCTCTGACAAACAGAGGCCAGGGACACCATTTCTATCCCCTGGCTTATAGCCTTTTATGGACCTAACCTCCATGAAATTATCTAGCTTCTCTTTAAACTCTGTTATAGTCCTAGCCTTCACAGCCTCCTCCGGCAAGGAGTTCTACAGGTTGACTACACACTGTGTGAAGAAGAACTTTCTTTTATTAGTTTTAAACCTGCTATCTACCCATTAACTTCATTTGGTGTCCTCTAGTTCTTCTATTATGGGAACTAATAAATAACTTTTCTTTATCGGCCCTCTCCACACCACTCATGATTTTATATACCTCTATCATATCCCCCCTCAGTCTCCTCTTTTCTAAACTGAAAAGTCCCAGTCTCTTTAGCCTCTCCTCATATGGGACCCGTTCCAAACCCCTAATCATTTTAGTTGCCCTTTTCTGAACCCTTTCCAAGGCCAAAATATCTTTTTTGAGGTGAGGAGACCACATCTGTACACAGTATTCAAGATGTGGGTGTACCATAGTTTTATACAGGGGCAGTAAGATATTCTGTGTCTTATTTTCTATCCCTTTCTTAATAATTCCTAGCTTCCTATTTGCCTTTTTGACCGCCGCTGCACACTGTGTGGAAGTTTTCAGGGAACTATCCACGATAACTCCAAGATCTCTTCCTGATTTGTCATAGCCAAATTAGCCTCCATCATACTGTACGTATAGTTGGGGTTATTTTTCCCGATGTGCATTACTTTACACTTATCCACATTAAATTTCATTTGCCATTTTGTTGCCCAATCACTCAGTTTGGCGAGATCTTTTTGGAGTCCCTCACAATCTGCTTCTGTCTTGACTATCCTAAACAGTTTGGTATCATCCACAAACTTTTCCACCTCACCTCTTACCCCTTTCTCCAGATCATTTATGAATAAGTTGAACAGGATTGGTCCCAGCACTGACCATTGTGGGACACCACTAGTTACCCCTCTCCATTCTGAAAATTTACCATTTATTCCTACCCTTTGTTTCCTGTCTTTTAACCAGTTCTCAATCCATGAAAGGACCTTCCCTCTTATCCCATGGCAATGTAATTTACACAAGAACCTTTGGTGAGGGACCTTGTCAAAGGCTTTCTGAAAATCTAAGTATACTATATCTACTGGCTCCCCCTTGTCCGCATGTTTGTTAACCCCTTCAAAGAACTCTAATAGATTAGTAAGACATGATTTCCCTTTACAGAAACCATGTTGACTTTTGCCCAACAAATTATGTTCTTCTACGTGCCTCACAATTTTATTCTTTACTGTTGTTTCGACTAATTTGCCCGGTACTGAAGTTAGACTTACCGGTCTGTAATTGCCAGGATCGCCTCTAGAGCCCTTTTTAAATATTGGTGTCACGTTAGCTACCTTCCAGTCATTAGGTACGGAAGCCGATTTAAAGGATAGGTTACAAACCACAGATAATAGTTCAGCAGTTTCCCCTTTGAGTTCTTTTAGAACCCTTGGATGAATGCCATCCGGTCCCGGAGATTTGTTAACATTAAGTTTTTCTATTTGTTCCAAAACCTCCTCTAATGACACTTCAATCTGGGACAGTTCCTCAGATTCATCACCCACAAAGGACGGTGCAGATTTGGGAATCTCCCTAACGTCCTCAGCCGTGAAGACTGAAGCAAAGAAATCATTTAGTTTCTCCGCAATGGCTTTATCGTCCTTGATTGCTCCTTTTATATCTCGATCGTCTAGGGGACCCACAGGTTTTTTAGCAGGCTTCCTGCTTCTAATGTACTTAAAAAACATTTTGCTAATTTCTTTTTGAGTTTTTGGCTAGCTGTTCCTCAACATCTTTTTTTGCTTTTCTTATTACATTTTTACACTTGATTTGACAGTGTTTATGTTCCTTTCTATTTATCTCACTAGGATTGGACTTCCACTTCTTAAAGGATGCCTTTTTGTTCCTCACTGCTTCTTTTACATGGTGGTTAAGCCACGGTGACTCTTTTTTAGGTCTCTTGCTATGTTTTTTAATTTGGGGTATACATTTAAGTTGGGCCTCTATTATAGTGTCTTTAAAAAGTTTCCATGCAGCTTGCAGGGATTTGGCTCTAGTCACTGTGCCTTTTAATTTCTGTTTAACTAACCTCCTCACTTTTGTGTAATTCCCCTTTTTGAAATTAAATGCCAGAGTTCTGGACTGCTGAGATGTTCTTCCCACCACAGGAATGTTAAATGTTATTATATTATGGTCACTGTTCCCAAGCGGTCCTATAACGGTTATCTCCTGGACCTGATTCTGCACTCCACTCAGGACTAAATCGAGAATTGCCTCTCCCCTTGTGGGTTCCTGTACCAGCTGCTCCAAGAAGCAGTCATTTAAGCCATTGAGAAATTTTATCTCAGCTTCTCTTCCTGAGGTAACATGTACCCAGTCAATATGGGGATAATTAAAATCCCCCATTATTATAGAGCTCTTTATTTTGGTAGCCTCTCTAATCTCCCTCAGCATTTCAATGTCAGTATCGCTGTCCTGGTCAGGTGGTCGATAATATATCCCTACTGCTAATTTCTTATTATTGGAGCATGGAATTACTATCCATAGCGATTCTATTGAACATGTTGATTCATTTAATATTTTTATTTCATTTGATTCTACATTATCTTTCACATACAGTGCCACTCCACCACCCACCCGGCCTGCTCTATCCTTTCGATATATTTTATATCCCGGTATGATTGTGTCCCACAGATTTTCCTCATTCCACCGGGTTTCATTGGTGCCTATTACGTCAATCTCCTCCTTTAATACAAGGTACTCTAGTTCACCCATCTTATTAGTCAGACTCCTAGCATTTGTGTAGAAGCACTTTAAAAATTTGCCATTGCTTATTTGTCTGCCCTTCCCTCATGCATTGGATTCCTTTGTATGCGGTTGTTTGTCTGCTCTGGCCCATGGTTTGTCCTCTCCCCTCCTCTCTTTCTGACTACAGCTTAGAGAATCTCTATCAATGGATTCTCCTCTAAGAGAAGTCTCCATCCAATTTATGTGCATCTCCGCACCGATCGGCTTTCCCCCATCTCTTAGTTTAAAAACTGCTCTACGGCCTGGGCCCCCCTAGGCTCTGGTGTGTGAGGGGGAAAAGGTTCCTCACCCCAATGTAAACTATCACAACCCTACTTACTACCCCTTTCCAGAAAGTCAGTCATTCTGTTTTCTTTGTGTTTTACTAAAACCCTTTTTCAATAAACTGAATTTCAGAATTATGATCAAAAGGCAGATTTTTGAACGCTACATTCACTATGACATGTACCACATATTATATTAGGACAAATCCAGAGCTGACGTAAGTGCCAGTGTGAGTTACACCCCTTGGTAAATCAGTGTAAGAGGATGTAATTTAAACAGAGAGGGATGAGATTTTAGAAGAAAAAGCAACACATCACATCCGCCTCCAAATGCATCACTGCCACTTGTGGCACTGATTGGTATTGCTGTGTTTAATCTCGCTGGAAAGCCCGAGGACTGACTGGGTCTGGAGAAACGGAACTAACCCCTTGCTTTTAGAATGGATGTCTCCAGAAGTGAGATGATGCCCTCGGAGGAGTAGAATGGCGAAAACCTTCACCGATGCCAAATTGAAACTGCTTTATGATGACATGTAGGACTTCAGTCTTCATGACTGCCAAGCCCCATAACTTTCATTCCCTCTTTAAACAAGCATCAGCCTCCCTAGCTAGATAGATTCATGGAGGTTAGGTCCATCCATGGCTATTAGCCAGGGTGGGTAGGAATGGTGTCCCTAGCCTCTGTTCTCTGGAGATGGGTGATAGGGGAGGGATCACGTGAGGATTACCTGTTGTGTTCCCTCCCTCTGGGACATCTGGTATTGGCCACAGTCGGCAGACAGGATCCCGGGCTGGATGGACCGTTGGTCTGACCCAGTATGGCTGTTCTTATGTTCCCTCTCCCCATCCTTTCCCCCTCTTAGAAAAGCAAAGATTGAAATAATGAAGTAAAGTGACAAATGAAGTCCTGTGACACCTTAGACAGTAGGGGTACGTCTAGACAGCAGGGCTGTAGCTCTCCCAGGTCTTTTAAATACGCCTGTTATTTCGAAATATTTTTCGAAATAACGGGCACACTATTTCAGCATCTCTGTAACCCTCATTCCATGAGGGTTAAGGGATGTGTTGGAATAGCATGTTATTTCGGAATTTGGCGCTGTGTAGACGCTATTTTGAAATACAATCGAAATAAGATGCGCAATTTGCGTAGCGCAAATGGTGTATCTTATTTTGAGTTTAGGGTGCTGTGTAGACGCACCCTAACAGAGTTTTAGGGCATAAGCTTTCGTGGGTAAAACGCACTTCGTCCGAGGCTTCCCATTGGCTAATGCAGTATGCAGGTGCATTGAAATATCTACCACAGCGACACCATACGACATAAGTAACCGAGTAAAGGAAAATGTGTCCATTCCCAAGATCAGTGATTATCTGAACATTTAAATCCTAGATTATACTAGAAACAAGAACCTTATGGCTGGTACACTAACCTTTTTTTTTTCTCTACATTTTATCGTTAGCACCAATAACAACATCTGCAGGGAGTAATTAGGATCACCCAGAGGGGGAAGGGATTCTGCCAGAGGACATCATCATGTCTGGAAAACTAAAGATGTTGTATAGGAAGGTCTTGAATAAATTGCTGGAGTCTGGGGTGGATGAGAAAACAGAAAAAAAGTTCAAAGTTTCATATTACTGTTAATGTGCCTAAGAAGAGCGCACTAAAATTTCCATTGGAATGTCATTAGGGAAATTAGTCGTTCAGCCAGTTCACTTTGCTGGATACCATATGTTTACCTTGGGGGAATGTTTGTAGAGAACCACTTTGGGTTGACTGTAGATGTCACAATTAAATAAGTAAAATAAACAGAGCTGTATCTGTGATCTGCACCAGTGCACAGATCCTGTGTGCCAGCATGTAGGCGTGCCATAATATGTATAGATGCACATATAAATATGTACTTTGATAGGGTAAATCCATAGCAATCAGCTTATCGGGATACACAGACATCAGTCACAAACAGCACTCATATTTGGTCTTCCTGATCTATTGATCTCTATGTATTTAAGACACTGTCCGTGCCCTTCTGCAACCATTCCATCTATTTTGTGCATGCATTGTAAATGCTGACAGCCCATTCTTGGGATATCCCCTGCTGTGGTTGATAGGAGATGCATATTTAACTCACGTGGTGCAAAAAAAAAATCCTATAAATCTTTCAGTTTCCAGAATATCAGATTAGCCCTATAGTGAGTACAATTTATTATTGGTCAAATATGTCAGACAGCAGATGTCCTCAGTTCCTGTTGACTCCACTAGGAGATGAAGGTGCTGTGCCTTACATGATTGGGCCTTACGAACACTTGCACAAAACTGTTGCTGAGCTTTTTATGTTATGAACCAAAGGCCATGTTCAGTAATAACTCTGTTAGCCTTCTGCAGTGCAGAAGCTGTGGAAAAAGTGATTTTCTGTTTTCCCATTGGCTTTAATGGGTCCAGGGTTTGGTCCTGCAGAGTAAACTTTTCCAATGGATTTTATCCACTTTTCAAAAAAAATGTTCTCATCTCTTAAGCATTCAAACTACAAAAGTCACCAATTATGGCCACAGCTTTGCGCTTAGCCCAGTTGCTCATTTTTAGAATCACAGCTGGCATCAAAATACTGGATACCAATTTCCAATCGTTTTGTGTTTTTTTTTCTCTCCCGTGAAGGCTGGTTTTTAGGCCTCGAATGGCACTGATGTTAGAGAGAGTCTTTCTGTGGACTTTATGACTGTGCTTTGTAACAAGCCCTTAAAATGAGAGAGCCATTGTTTCAAATCTAACAAGAACATGCCTTTGACAGAAACAAACAAGCTTACACATGCTGTTAAGGCAATCATGAATAGGAAAAGTGCTTATTTCCATAAGGGTCCAGAATTTGTTCACACAGTAGCACTTAAGGCCTCGGTGTGCTTTAAAGCTTTGATTCCCATTGTACAATAACTGTTTTGGGGGAAGGAAATCTGCACCTTACTTGTGAACAGAAATAAGACATGTTATTGACTGCCATCTGGGAAGATGGATGCTCTGGCTCTCATGAGTCTATTAATATTTGATGCTGATGGATGTGACCTGGCAGCTTGCATTATTGATGAAATTTGGTTCCTTGGACCTAGCCTATCGATACTTAGAGGCGAATTAACTATAATGAGTGTTGCATGCCCAAATCTCTGCCCACTGCAGTAACAGCCTATCATTTAGTTTTAGCGACAATTAGCTAATATTTGCTGTGCTTGGAAGATGAAGGGCTGCATTATTGTTACTATTAATCATCTCTTCGTTCTGATTACAAGTCAACTGTTTAGCATCACCAGTGCCAGACATCCCATATGTGCGTAGGTTAGATGGGATGTGATCCCATCATGATAAGAATGAGAACAAAACAAAGGCCTGCTCTTAGCATGCTGAAAAATGCTGAGTGCTTCAACTTCAAGTGAATTGCGGTGCTCAGGATCTCAGAGGTTTGGACCTGAAGATGATGTGAGATGTGAGAGGGCGTGAATCAGGTAGACATTACCTCATAAGGGGAGCTGGACTTCAATTCCACATTTTCCTGAATTAGGGCCTGATCCAGTTGTCATTCAAGCCAGTGAGAGTCTTTCCACAGATGTACATGAGAATTGGATTTGACCGTTAAGGCCATAAAGTTTAATTCAGTTACAGGGCATATATTTTGATGAATTGGGCCTTCAACTTGAAATACTGGCGCAAACAATTTAAGCGCATCTGCAAGTTTATGATGTCCATGTGGATCATTCTGGTGTGGAAGAGATGTTAAATATCAGGTTGGTTGCAGCTAGATTTTTCAGTATAGCAGTTATGTTTTCAGGGGTTATATTTGATTGAATTAGCTCTTCCTATCCCATCTCACATACCAGACTCGGGCTTTTTACTACACTCATTAACCTCCTGAACTTCACAGAAAAAAAATAATCAGCATAAGGTGCACAGCTGTTGATTAATTTTACTAAATAGGATAGAAATATAAAGTACCATATTGAAGAGGGAAGATCCAATAAACAACATTTGATACCAGTTTAAGAGAACATATAACTCATTAACAACTGGATAGAAATGTACTGCAGTATTATCCAGTGAGGCAGGTGGGAAGAAGTGCATGGAATTTACATATCTTTAACAGTACCTTAATGTACTTAATTCACAGGTCATTCTCCAAAATCAAGTTCAAAATGTTAATGACTGGTTCTGCATATATAATTAATAATATCTTAGAGCCTATGCTACAGTTCAAGTACATCTTCCTATTGCATAATTAAGAAGTTAAGTATATGTGGCAGTTGTCACTCACAGATTATTCTGGAGGTCTAGCTAGTTATAACCAGGGAGAGAAATCTCATTAAGCTAGCTAAGTGGGGAAGGCGAGGTGTTCTATTCTGTTGTGGGGTTTTTTGGATTTTTTTAAATTCAGGATTGTTCACATAGTAAATACAATGGCGAAGGGACATAGTAGCTAACTGTGGTTAAGCCACAAAATACAGTAGAATTACATTAAGTTCCCTAACGCTCCCCAAAACCCAAAAGGTTGTTGTGATGGTACTGGACATTTGAATAACACCTCTCTTCTGAGGAGTTCCAAATGCTTTATAAACATTTACACCCCTGTAATGGAGGCAGGGAAATATAGAAGCCAGACCTATAGCTGGTGCAGACAGTGATAATTCTCTGCAGAAATCCAGTCAATTGGCACTAGCAAATTAGTGGCAGAACCAGAAGTCTAAATACTCCATCTGTAGGACGCACCTTCATCCGACTTCCTGGAGCATTTTAGATCCATGTCCTCTAGAGCAGGGTAACTGAGCGCTAGACTTTACAAATAGTTTTGATTCCTCCCACCCCTTTTACAAGGAAATCACTTTTACTTCTAGACCCCCTGTTGTAATCCAGCACAGGGTGTAATCCTCAAACAGTAGTTGTGACCAATGACTGTTCTGAGTCCTGTGTGAGATGTCGGAATTCTCATTCAGGTTTCCACCTTGAAGAAACGGGTCGATAAACAGTTCTGATTGGCCACCTTGTTGTCGGTCTCAGCACAAGGGGGAAGGGCTGACTGGGCATAGAGACTGAAGGCCTCTATAACACCCAGGTCAACTCCTGCTGCCCCCCCCCCTCCATCTGAAGGCACATATGGCAGTGTAGGTGAAGAGAGCTATTCAGACACCCTGACTGTCAAACCAGCCCCTCTTTACAGCCAAGCATTGGGGAGGAGGGGTTGCTCTCATTTTTCCACTGAGGTCCAAGCCATCACCTTTTACAAGTATTGCATCCAGTAAAATATTCGAATATTGCATTTGCTTCTGGACAGAGCATATTTGTGTGCTCTATCTGCCATCTCCTTAAAACAAGGTTCCATGATACAACTGAAAGGCTGAAAAGTCTCTTACAATAGAAAGCTAGAAATTCTCTCCCCCATGTTTGGATTTGTACCACTGTAATACCTAACTCTATTTCCTTTTGACAACTTATTTGCTGCTTAGTGCTACTCATCTCCCCCAGTGCAGTGGTACTTTTTTAGAACCTACGAAAATTGACATTTTGCACATTTGTATCTGCTGATAAATGCACACAGTCTCATCAAAGAAGCCAAAGGTGGTTCTTCTCCTAGGCATACATACATGAAATCTGCACCGTTGATCTTTAACTAAGATGTGGGTGACAGTGCAGTGCATGGTGGCTTTCCATGGCCGATAGCTACATATTCTAATCGAACTCACTGAAGAAGAGCTTCACAACCTTGCTTTCCCTGTACCTTTACCGCAAATCTTGGGTCTGGGCATACAGGGCAGTACTGGATCGGGTCGGAGTCCCAATCCTATCCAGGGTCCAAGGGAGGCTACCCACCTCACCACAAGCAGGCAGAACAGTTTAATAGTCTGACCCAGGCCCTGCCATGGGGCAGGGCAGAAATAGTTCAGGTGCTCAGGCCTAAACTCAGGCTGAGCAGCAGTTGGGTCTCCTAGCTCTGGCAGAGAGCTGACAAGCACAGGTGTTTTGCACAGAAACGGGGACACTGCCACCCACAGATTGGGGGTGGGGGATGCAGGCCCATCTGTTCCACTGTGTCCCGGCCCTAACAGTGGCAGACCCTCACTGCAATATGCTGGCACATTCACTGGCATTGCTTCAGCCAGACTTGGGTCAGCTACCTCCAGGCTACTTCCCAATTCCCCTTCTGAGCATAGCAGGCTTTGTACCAGCTCCTTTGGTTTTTGGGGAATGGTGCCTGGTTGCTCTGTGTCTGGGATCGTCAGTGGTCCTGGCAGTCCTAGCCAGTCCTCTATTTCCTGGAGGTGCACCCCAGCCTCCCACCTCAGGAGCTTGGGGAAGGCATCTGGCTCCTTCAGAAGCTGGGTCCCAACTGAGCTCTCAGTTCCAGCTTTTATACTTCAGGCTCCTCCCCTCTGCTTCCTGGGGGTGGGGCAAGATTGATCTGGCCCAGCCCACCAGGGGACATTGGAGTGGCCTTCCCCTTCCCAGTCAGAGGGGAGCCAACCTGCCTCACAACAAGGACTAAGGGGGTACTGCTCACTATTTTACTCGCCTCCTGCAGCAGATGGACAGAGAATGGGCAGTCTTGGTTCTGTCCTTCTGCTTGCACAGAACAATTGAGACAGCTCAGGGAACACCGTGACTTGTGCTGGTGCAGGCCAAATTACTAGAGCCCCTCCCTCTGGGATAGGAAGAAACAGGGGCTGGGCTGTAACCCAGAGAGGTGTCTGAGTCACAATGCATCCACCGCAAGACCCCTACAAATCTGCAGATATCTGTGGGTATCCGCATCCACAGATGTGGATGCAGCCGTCCACGGGTTATTGATGCAGATGTGGATGCCAATTTTGTATCCATGCAGGGCTCTATCCATAGCTACTTCGGCAATTCAGGCTACACCTCATCCTTGTTCGGGGCTCCGTTGAAAGTCACAGACCAGCCCTCACCAAATGCAAGTGCCTGCTGGGTTAGCATGTCAATGTGAAAGGTCTAATGCGCTTTCCTGCTTAATTTTTCACATCCACAATCTGTGGTGGATGAACAGACAGGAGCTCTGTTGAGCTTCGGTTACGGAAAAATCCGTTCTTTGGCGCATTTGTGTCAGCTCAGAAGGAAACCAAGCTCTGTGCTGTGTGATTAGTGTTTTGTTAAGCAAGGTTTCAGTTAACGCTCTAAACATCTGTTGGAGGCGGTGTGTTCTGGGAACTTTCATCCCTCCTGTTGAATGGCTGCCAGAAATGTGTCCCTTCCCTGCAAGTCAATCAAGCCACTAATTGCATCATAATCAGAGGAAGCAGCAGTGACTGTTCAAGCACTGAAAACTAAGGTGTCCTATCCTAGTGTGCTCCGGCCCTTGCTGAGAGTGAAAGGCATCTCTACATGCAGATGAGTCTTTGCTGAAATCCATATTTTTCTGCCTGATGCTGGTCTTATTTTGGTTTGCAGGGAGATGACTGCTCCATTACTTGTGGGGCGGGAATGTATGGACGCAACTGCTCGTCAGTGTGTGACTGCAAAAATGACGGTGCATGTTCCCCCGTGGATGGCTTGTGTCTTTGCAAAGAAGGTAAATGTAAATCAGGTGTTGGCGCTGGCTGCTGGTTGCGTTCGGTACCGCAAATGGCGCTGTCCGTTTGAAAGGATAACAATGCAGCCGTATGTAAATTGCAATTGATTTGCGACTAAGCGGAATTGTGCAGTCAGCAAATTGTGCAATTGTGCAGTCTGGTGTGTTCCATTTGTAAATTATTAGCTGTCTCCCCGTGTTTCTGAAAGAGTCTGACATGGCAGGGTTCAAGACGGGCTACACTGCCTTTGACAATCCGCCCAGATTAAGTGGCGGTTTGACGCCGCACTCCTCTGTAGAGACCAGAGAACAGATTGTGATTGGGAGTCACAGCTTCTCCCCCCCCCCCATATCCCCATTGCCCATTACTCTAGGGGCAGTCGTTACTGCTCTGCGTCTTGGGCCGCAGTTCACTCCCCGGCATGCACCTGGACTGCTGCTCTGGCTGGCAAATGGGAGGGAGCCGAGCAAGAGCTTCTCACACGCTCTGCTCCTTCCCTGCCTCTTCCTCTCAGGATGGGCAGCTTTTGCTCTCCTTCAGTGAGAGCCAGGGAGTGAAGACAGCCAGGTCTACACTAAAAGGGAAGGTTGAATCAAGGTATGCAACTCCAGCTACATTAATTACGTAGCTGGAGTCAACGTATCTTGGTTCGAGTTTCCCTGTCAGCCCTGCAGTGGGAGGCCAATGGGAGCAAATGTTCCCATCAGCTTCCCTTTCTCCTCACAGGAGCAGGAGTACCGGCTGCCAATGGTGGTACCCTCTGAGTTCGATTGAGTGGCGCTTAACTAGACTCACTAAGTCGAACTCCAAAAGATCGATCATGCAGCCTCAATCTTCCGTTTAGTGAAGACATGGCCTGTGTGACTGGAACCTCCCTCCATCCAGAGACCTCTACAACTGCAGTCTAGCGCTTCCCCAAACACAGGGTGCAGTGCAGCTAGTATTGCCACAGGGCCATTACACGCACCTCTCTGCAGATTGCGGCATCTCCTTCATGAGAACAGCAGTAAGCTTGTGCTCTGGGGAGCTCTGGGAAACTTTCTGCCTTCCTGACACAGTGTCTTCTCCAATCCCTCTTTGAAATGTGCATCTTCTCACAACCCCTGCCAGGCAGCTGTGCCTGTATGGCCTTATATGGCATGCTAGAGCCGTAACGAGCACTGAAGCAAATAAAGACTCAAGGAAGAGCTCTGTGTAAGTTCAAATGCTGATCTCTCTCACCAAGAGAAGTTGGTCCAGCAAAAGAGATTACCTCACCCAACTTGTCTCTACTATCCGGGGACCCACACAGCTACAGCAGCTCTGCACACAATAATACAAGTTGGCATTTCAAGCAGGAATTAATCAATCACTGTATAACTCCATTTCACTACCGTATCTAAACCATGGTGTTTCTGCTAAACTCCATTACATACTGCCGCGGCGTATTGAATGCTGTCGGGTGGCTGGCAGTTAAGATCCAAGCCTCAGTGACTAGGTTAGAAACAGGTTTGGGGATGTGTGTGTGTCATTTAGAATGTGAAGAGCCAGCAGTGTTGTGTAGCAGTTCTTCTGTTGACGTTGTACACCGGCTCTTCAGTATGAAAAGGCCTGGTGGTTCCATATTCTCCCCCGACCGCAGCCTCTTAGCTGTGCTGGGGCCAGAGAACCATCAGATCTCCCCAGCTTGTGCAGCTAGCTTAGCTGTTTCTTACAACTCCCCTGGAACAGACCCTCAGGGGTCATAACCAAAAGGTAAACCCTAACCCCAGACTGCCAGGGGAAGCCAGCATCCAAAAGCTGCAAATTCTGTGCTCTTTTCCCTCCTACCTCCATCTTACTGCACCGTACAAATCCTAAGTGTAGCAGAGACTCTTGGTCACTCGGTCTGTGTGGAACGTGTACGTGCTACAAACCGTGCTTGGCCGGTGGGGTATGGAGAATGGTGCGATGCTGCAAATGGGTGCCCGACGCTCTGCCTTCGTTTTTTTCTTTTCCTAGCAATGACAGTGGAGCCAGCATCCCCAAACCTGGTTTCTGTTGCATCTCTCTCTAGGGTGGCAGGGTGTTGACTGCTCCATTCCATGCCCAAGTGGAACTTGGGGACTTAACTGTAACCAGACATGTCACTGTGCCAACGGAGCAGCCTGCGATCCAGTGGATGGGTTTTGTCTTTGTTCCCCGGGGTGGCAAGGAGAGTCCTGTGATCAGCCATGCCCGGTGAGTATTTATTTGAGTCCAGCGGCATCTGTTCTCAATGCTTTTCCTAGAGGATGCATCTGGCATGCCTAGCACATATAGAGATTGAGAGTACATTTTGGTTGTGGGCTCTAGTGGAGGAATGAAGACAGTAATCTGGAAACACCAGCTCAGAGTTCTAAGCAGACAAGTAGAGTACAGGTTGCACCTTTAGAAACTGGGACTCTAGTCTGGCACCATCCATGGTCTGGCACCAACACAGATGCTCCAGAGAGTCCTGGTGCACTGTGGGGGGTGGGGAGGCCCGGGAGCCCAGTGTGATGGGGGGGGGGAGGCTAACCCCGATGCAGGAGGTGGGTGGGAGCCCAGCACACAACACAGCTGGGCTATGGAGCAGGGAGGTCCAGGCAGCCCAGCACACAACTGGGCTGGAGACCACGATCTGGTGTGCAGCTCAGCTGGGCTCAAGGGAGGGAGGCCAGGAGTCGGGAAGTCTGGTGTGCGGCTTGCTGGGGGGGACGGAGCCGGTGTGCAGCGCTGGGGTGGGGGGGTGGGAAGGCCGGTGGGGCGGCAGGGCAGGGGGTGGGGCCAGCAGCAGGGGGTCCAGAAATGACCTCCCCTGGTTCGGCAAAATCCTCCTTCCGGCACCAGTCAGGTCCCGAGGTGCCGTACCAGAGAGGTCCAACCTGTCGTTCCTTTTTCCGCTCCATGCTGTCAGCGAGACGATGGTGCACTCTGCATTGTCTCTTGAACATTGCTTCGTGTTCTTCCTTTGGTTCTTTGTAGAAGTGCTAAGTCTCCCGTTATTTTACCCTGACTGTAGCATGTGAATTTTAAAACAATGCAACTTTGCATTGAAATGGACACGGTAGATGGTTGTGCACATTTAAGGTCCACGATCCAATTACTGAGGTGCTTTTACATTTATGTTTTTGGAAGGATGGAACATATGGCGTGAATTGCAGTGAACGCTGTGACTGTAGCCATGCAGATGGGTGCGATCCTGTCTCTGGATATTGCTGCTGCCTTGCTGGGTGGACAGGTAAAAGGACGAAGCTATTCTATGTAATATGCACTGTTCTTCTCTTGCGTTGACTGGCTGTGTGATTTTAAACAAAATACCCAGGAGAGAGATTTTCTGAATTGTCCCCGGTCAGAAATGCTCATGATGCTGGGAAAGGAGCAATGGCTTTGATTAAATCTGTGTTCATATTCACTGAAGAAGGCTTCAAAGCCTTGAGCCAGATCTCACCCTTCTTTAAAATGATTCTTAGTCACAAGGAAGCTATTTTGCAAAGTTTTTCACGTGACGTTTTCTCTTCTCTTATCCTCTTCCTAGAGAGAGATTTGTGGCCTTGTGGGTCCTGGGACCTGCGTAGCCAGCAAAGCAGATAGCAAACACATGAATCCAGACACTTGTTGCTTTTCCTATGGCTGCATAGCTCCTGTGGGAATCATATGTCCACGAGCTGTCTCCTCTGTATTTGTACTGTACCCATTAACCCCACTGCCAAGAACAGCATGTGTGGAGAGCAAGTTGATGTTGGCTCCGCAAGCAGTTCTCTTGGTGGCATAGAAGGAACAGAGAGAGACTTTCCATAAGCTCCAGCCTTGGAGATCCCAAAACTTTGTATGAATTAGGGATGTAAAATCATATGTGATCGGTTACGTGGTTAAATGCATGGCTGACACTGCGTTTAACCGATTACAGGGGGTGTGGACGGGGGAGGCCATTCCAGCCCCGCTGCTTCTGGACTCTGCACGGGGGCTGATGCCATAGCTCCTGGTCCCTCTGTGGGGACTGCTGCAAGGGCTACCAGTCCCGGCCCCTGCCTGGGAGCCAGCAGCCCTGTGCGGGGGGGGGCCTGTTGGGCTTGGAGCAGCCCTTTGCCCGTGGGCAGGGGCTGCTCCCAGGTACTGGTTAACCATTACCCAGTAAGCATCATCCATTAAGGGTGATGCTTACTGGGTAACTGTTTCACCAGTTACCCATTAACACCCCTAGTCTGAATCAAACTGAGATTCTAGTGCTGGAGAGCTCCATGGCCGTTGCCAACCTTGGGTCCTTTAATATCCATGCGGTTCTAAGATGACGGCGATGCAAATAATCCACCGTTTCCACACAGTCGGTTTCTGCTCCATTGGAAGCAGGGCAGCAGCAGGTGGAAACCTGTGGGACTTACTTTTAAGAAATGAAAGTTTGTCTTCGTGGCTGTGAATGCGCCGTCACATCATTAGCCCTGCTGCCCAAGGGTGGCAGCAGCAGTGGAGATTTAACAATAGCTTGTGTGGGGAACTCAACTGCTTTCCGAAGAAACGTAAGACTTGGAGCAAGGAGCGGCGCCGGGTGGTGTGAGCTCAAGGCAGCCGGCGCATTCAGAATCCTGCAACCCAAGTCCTAATTAATGGTATACACCACTGCATCCCTCCTGCTGAACGGACTCATCAGTACAGCAGCTCCTCTTCCTAAGGTGAAAGGAGAGAAGCCGGCAAAGCCACGTGAGGTGTTTAAAATTTGAAAACCACCTTTTTATAATGAAATAGGATGAAAAAATAAAGAAGTGCAGCATGCTGTTTAGAAACTGGGCTGCTTTCTAAACAGCATACTAAACATGCATACTTCAGAAACTGACCTTCCCCAAGAAGATCCATTTTATAAGCTCGCACACTCTGGGGTTTGCATTCCTTGCTCTGTAGACCTGTGTGATCATGTGTTATTGCTGACTTTTTAATGAGTAATTAGAGGGTACCTCTTCTAACGGATAGGGGTTGTTGTTTTTTTGCCACCATTCCAAAAGAGATGAAAGTACAGTTGATCCCAGAATTGGGTATATTTTTGGAGGTAGCAAGGAGTGGGTTTACGATGTTCTAGGATATTTTCTTTTAACATCTTTTTGCATGTAGCCTTCTGTAAAAAAAAAAAAAAAAAAAAAGTGTTTCTTCTTGTCAACTGTTTCTGCATTCTGTACCTCAGGACGATATAGCCAAACGTTTCATTTCCAACTAACGTTCTACCCTTATTCTTGCAAACACAGGCACACTTGCAAATGTGCCACACTTGCTGAAAGTAAGGATAATATCTGCATTACCCCCTTGCTTTTTTCTTTCACTGCTGAACAACATACAGACTAAGGCCTAACCGCCTCCTGCAAACTCTCCAAGCATGGAACTCCATAGAAATTCAGGATCACGCTCCAATTAGGGAAGAAAATATTAGGTTAGAATTTCAGACCCGGTTGAAATTGACATCTAGATAGTAATGTGACGGGTGCATGAAAAATGCTGATAGACAGACAGAGCCAACATGTGTTTTGTCAATTCTGCTTTCAGTTTTTTTTTTCCGTTTGGCTTCACACCAAATAAAAGGATAAATTCGACTCATTTGTATTTGAAAGTATGTAATTTCAGAGACTTGTCAGCTAGATAATTATATATTCACATTGGTAAGGATGTCATCAGAGAAGATTAATCCTATGGTCTGAAGTTGTTGTGAACTACTCCGTGATGTGTGCTTTGCAAACAGGATGGGATAAATAATTCAGGATAAAATTTGTGCTTCCAAGTTTGGTACTAATTAGACATGGCCTGTAAAAGATGAGGAAAGTTCAGGAACATCTGAAGACTTTATTACCCACTCACACCAGGCAAAGAAATTCATGTGACTTTCTGATCCTAATGGCCACAAAACTTCATCTGAAACAGCATATTCTGTATGTTCGTTCTACGTGTGGGACTCCCATCGATGCCAGTGTGAAGATCAAGGGGAAGATACAGGCCGTGTTCTTTAAAGTAGGTTTTCAAGATGCTGCTGATATAAACCTCCAGAGACAGATAAGATGATAGGAGCACACAGGAAAGACTGGGTGATAAAATTTAGAGGGGGAAAGTCTTATAAGGGCTGAGGATGCAAGGTAATCCCCCAATCCGCCCTTGTATGTTGATGGCACCTATTGGGGCTTGATGGTGCTGGGGCAGCGTACGACATGAGACAGTCCGTATCCTGCAGAGTCTAAAGCCTAGATTAAGACCAGATACAATCAATGAGTGCAGCCGACAGCGGGATTGAGCATAGGGATGTTAAATTTAGATTAATTAACTAATGGAATAGTCAATGGGATTTCCATCGACTATCGATTAGTCTATAAGGGCGCCTCCGCCTTTGAATTGTAGCAAGAGCCCTGTAGCACAGGATTTCTTTTTTTTTTTTTTTTTTTTTTGAAATATACAAGAGGCCCACTGGGGCTCTTATACATTTCAAAGGCTCAGGCACCGCAGGAAGTGTGGGGCCAGCAGGGGAGTCCCACTGACCCCGCGCTCCCTGCGCGGCTTCTGCATTTGAAATGTACAAGAGCCCCCAGGGCTCTCTCTGATAGAGGCAGCAAGGGAGGGGGAGCAATTAGTCACATTACTAGTCGACTGTCTGATAAGCTTCTTTTTACCGGACAGTCGACTAGTCGCTTACATCCCTAGCTGAGCGAGTACCAGCAATGGAATCACAAAGTTGCATGGGTCCAGCTGTGCATAAATAAGCAATTTGTCACATCAGGAACAAGCGGTAAACACTCATTCTGGCCCAGATCCGACCTTCAGAGCGATGCCCAGTACCTGCAGTGGGAGTCCCTCCCATGCTTTTGAAGGTAGCTCTTGGACCCACATAAACAGAATTGAAGCAATTCCTCTGGATCTTTATTAATGAAAATTAGCACACACACCCCAGCACACCTTGGCCTGATACACAAAAATATGTTGCTAGTCTCCTTGGAGAGCTCTTTGAAAGAAGTGTGACCAGCTGCTGGCTAAGCCAGAGCTCTGCCACTGTAGCCTGGCTGAGAAGGGAAATTGAAACCAGCTGAGCAGGCCCAGGCCTGAGGGGCTAATTGGAAACAGCTGTGGGCCTCATTAGCCAGGAGACTAGATAAGGCAGCCAGAAGGGAAGGGGAGGAGCCAGAGAGTGGCCGAGTGCGCTCCCCAACCAGATAGCGAGGCTAGCCGAGTTAGCTGCTGGAACAACAAAGCTCTGTAAACAGGAGGGGGTGGGAAGTTGGCACAGACAATAAAAAGACACGGATGATTGCATAAGAGAGAGTCTCCAGGGGCTCGTCTAGACTGTGTTCCTCTCTCGAAAGAGGAATGCAAGTGAAGCAGATCGAAAATTCAAATGAAGTGCGAATTTGCAAATCTCACACTTCGTTTGCATAATCCCGTGAGCGCGCTTTTTCGAAAAAGGGTTTTTCGAGAAAAAAATCCTGCAATCGAGACATAGCCCAGGTGATTTGTGGCCGAAGAAGGGGTCCCAGGGCAAGGGGCCTGAGCGAGGCCTTGCCACAGAGGGTATTTATGATTAAAAGAACAATAAATATTGGCACAAGGGCGTTCAGATGGCAGAAGCTAAGTGAGAGTGGTCAGCCTGGGCTAGGATCACATCTCAGATGTGCGCATGCCACTGAATTTTGTTCCACATGGAGGAAATGGTAAATGTTTTAAGAAATTAGGGCCCCACTCGGCAGGGAATTGAGTACCCATGGCCCTCGTTCGACAGTGCATTTAAGCACGCGCTTAACGTTAAGCAGGTGAGCAGTCTTGTTGAAATTAAAATCACATGCTTGAGTTGGTTGCTAGGTAGTAGAGCCAGAGGGTTCACTGCTCAGCAGGTTTAAGCCTCAAACGAGCAACCTCAGAGCTTTTTGAAGATTTGCAAAGGTCTGTCTTGTGCTGAGCTCAGTTGTGTATTTCAGCACCCATTTGCTTTCTCAAGATGCGCCTCCAGCTGTGTGCATCTGCCTTACACCTGCCAGCATGCTAGTCCTTTCTAAGGCAGTTTTTCATTGCACGTGGAGTGCTTTCATGTTAATTGCATTGAGTTCCTTGTACGAACTGATAGTAAACACTGGAGGATACGTACATTCTGGCATATTTGCTGATTTGCAGCAATGTGCAAGCAGACAGGGCCAAGGAAATCGAGAGTCCCAGAGGTGAAAGTCAGGGGCACACGAGCACTGGGCTCTGGATATAAATTCAGGCCAGAATCCTCTTGGGTTTTGTTTTTAAAGAAATAACTAGAAAATAGAAATAATAGTCTCATTTGCCTTTGTGGCCCAGCCCAGGGTGAGCTTTGGTAGATGTTGTCCATGAAGTAGGCTTAATAGCAGCTGCAGATCCCAGGAAGTACAGCTACTTTGCCACCCTTACAAACCCTGCCTGCTTGGCCCTCTCTTTTTTGTCATGGCTAGTGGTGCTAGCCAGGAGTAGGCCTTGTACACACAGGAGCTGAAGAACTGCAATTGGGCCCAACCCTTGCAGATACGTACAAGAACAGGGAATCCTTTTGCCCTTTCCCACTCCCACAAGCAGGGTATGAACTCAAGGGCACCATTTTGGGAGAGTGGGCGTGGGGGCAGCAGCCGTGAGTACCGGAACGTGGCTTCCTTTTCTTCCCGGTCCCCCTGACTATCAGGGAGTGAGGGGAAAGTCCTTGGATTCTGTGAATTATTCCTCTGCTCCCTCCCTTCACTAACCAGGAGTGAGAGGCATGCGCAGAATCCAAGTACTTTTCCCTTATTCCCTGATAGTTAGGGGAATGGGAAAAAAGCAAGAGCAAGCTGCGTCCTGGTACGCACGGCTGCTAGCCCCCCGCTCTCCCAAAATGGCACCCTTATATGAGCCCAGTCTGGCCCAATGGGCTCGATGTTTGCAGTTCGGCATGGATAATGACCTCATCACGGATACCAGCATCAGGTTACCATGAATTGACCCCTTCATTGGCTGAATTAGTCACAGACAGTCATGTGTTTTCTCACTGCTGCCGATGGTGCCTGTAAAGCGAGACAGAGTGCAGATTCATTAACCCAAAACTGGGTGGGTTTGGACAAATCTCTTGTCTCAAAACATGATTGGAAAAAACTGGAAATGATTCCGTCTTGACATTTGCGAATGGGAAAGTTTGGGCCATTTAAGTCAAAATGACTTTTCATTGTTGAAATGTTAATGAATTTTGACTAATGGGAGGAAAAGGGTTTGAAATCCAATCGCAACATTTTGATTGACCCAAACGGAAAATATTTTTCGGGTTTGAGAAAATTTCTGACAGTTCAAATTTTCAGTCTGATTGGGGATGGGAAAAATTTCCAAAGCTTGAAAATTTCTCCTGGGGTGGGAAAGCCACTCTGTGCCAAGGCAGAGGTACAGTGTCATGACTGTGTACAGCACCATGCACTGCATCTGCTGGCTATCATTCCAACATCTTTCCCAATCACGTCATGTTCACACATTCAGTTTAACAAAGCCATCCTTCTGAGCTGTCCCTCAACGTGTTTCATCCCTCTCTGCTCTGACTCCAAAGAGTCTGCCTGGTCTACCGAGTTAAGGGTATGGTGGTGTAGAATTTGCTATACTTTTTGATACTGCAGTGGGATCAAATAAGAAGGTTTAGATAGTGGAATATTTTTAGATCCTTTAAAAGTTACAGTCAGCATAATCCTATTTATCTGAATTCACTGAATCTGAAATGCTCTCACCTGAATCCTGTTTGTCTTATTTTAGATCTCTGATTATTTTGGAATGCCAATAACATCTAGATTCTCCCAATGTGAACAGTTCAATTTCGCCCAGGACTCCTCTGATTATCCAAATGATTTTGATGTCCCCAAAACATGTACAATAAATGGAGTTGTTCTGAAAATGTAAGATGGAAAATACACAACAGTTTAATGAAAAACTCCACTGAGAAGTATCAGCAGCTTTTTTTTTTAAAATACAAGGTCCCATGATTGTTAACCTATAATTAATCAGGACTGCAAACACAGTCCAGGAAATTATTGTGGTGGTGGAAAAAAGTGTATCCTATAATTTCACTGGTGCTTTTAAACAATTCCCAGTTTGTGCATGTTTCACAAGATGAAGTTGCATCTCTAACCTAACAAATACAAAGTCACATACTGTATTTGCACTCATTCATAAGCTCAGGTTTGAACACTGATAGTAATATAAACCAAATGGTCTCCGGTCATAACCAGAAATATGGTACAATGGGTGTGGTGGTCTCAAATCATTGGTATTGCTTCATGTGGTTGTATAAGTGAGTTAATGGGGTCAGGAAATGTAGGCTGGTCAGAGATAAGGTGAGCTTTGAGGAATGAGACTTCGTTGGGGAGAGAATTTGCAGGCTACGAGTGACATCTTCACTGTCACTCAAACACAGAAACATGTTTCTTCTCTCCTGTGGACACATTAATTCAGTAAAACTGATAAGCCTTTTACTCAAAGGGAGACCTTTTTGAATTTTAAAGAAACAGTGTCCACTTTGACAGTGGGCTCTGAGGTATTTTTAACTTCTCTCTATTTTGGGCTCCTTGTGGGCAGATGATATGCTTTGCAAGGAAAGAGGAAGAGAGACTATCCATTAAAAAATAAAATACCATAGAAATCACTGTTTATAGCAGTGGTTCCCAAACTTTTTGGCATCATGCCCCCCTTTTTGAAAAACCCTCACTCACACCCCCCAAAATAGCAGCAAAACTTGTTGAGCAAAAAAAAAAAGGAAAAAAGGAACTGAACAGGGAAGCAAAACTTGATGGGGGGAAGGCTGGGTTGCCTCGTGCCCCCCCCCTGGAATTTCTTCATTCCCCCCCAAAGAGGGCACGCCCCCCCCAGTTTGGGAACCCATGGTTTGTAATATCGTGATATTTCCCCATTTGCTGCAATACTTAGTTTATATCAGGGTCAGATTTTGCCCTCAGTTACACTGGTGTAAAGCTGGAATAATTCCCCTGTAAACCCAGAGTATCTCCACTGATACTTGCATACATGAAGGTAGATGCTAGCCCTATGCATGTAAAACCAGGAGAAAATCTAGAAGTATCACAATTTAAAGTAACTACTATAGGTTTTTAAGTAGATTGATATGCATTATTTCAGGCACACTGAAATCTACTCCTCTACCGTGATTACCAGTTCTCTGCAATATTGCTTTGCCAGTGGTCGCAGAGAGAAAAGCATAGGAAAGCTATGGTGACAAAACTGCGTAATATTCCACCTCTACCATTAATTAAAAACTTATTTGATCTACCACATAATCATCTGTCCTAAGCGCGCCCACTGTGGATACGTTTCACGGGTGAGGGATTTATGGTGGAGGATGTGTGGCAAGCTTCATGAGCCACAGAGAAAGTGACAAATAATGATCTTGTCTTGGACTCCATTTGGCATCACCCTGGGTGTGATTTACTGTGAAGGCAGTGGAGCTTTCTGAACCAGCTTCATGACAAGCAGGGAATTGGTGTGGCAGCAGAATTTCAGGGGCATTTTAGAGACAGTCCATTATGTTAATGTGGGCAGCCACAAACCATGACACACATAGTTGAGGACTGCAAAATTCAACTTCCTGGAAGTCTCCATGCCTTGAATGCCATTGATAAGAACCCTGTGGCTCAGCTTAGCCAGATAGTATATGCCAAATAAATAAATAATAAGTTGATACACTGCACTTCAAGGTGCATTATGTTGTGAGACAAATACGTCTTTTTTTTTCTTTTAATCAGACAGTTTCACACTTTCTTTGTTTGTGATACTAAGCATGAAATATTAGAATGAAGCAACAGCAAATTCCTATTAAACATGCAATTTCTAGATGTCTCATACCATTTTCCGAGCCATATTTTAAAGTTTATCATCCTTGGCAGACATATCCCAGATTTTTAAATTAATAATTTATTTTTGTGATTATTCTGTATCCTTAGATTAAATTTAAACAGATGGGAAAACTAGAAATTTCAGGAGTCATTCTAAAATGATGCGTTTTATTCTCTCTCTCTCCTCTGGCCCATGCGCCTCAAATGTAGAAAAATCATTTCCATCTGAAAAGGTATGTGGTGACTCTCTGGGTTTCCACAAGTGCCCTTTAGTCTATAAATGTAACATAAGCCTATTAGAAATTAGCTTGAATTTTTCATTGAATTAATTTCAAATGAGTTGATAAGATTTTAATGCCATTCTGTGCTCACACATTCTCTCTTTGATGGGGCTCTTTAAGTATGGTTCCTGCTGATATAAGGCAAATTTTCAAAAATATGAATTATGAAGATATATCAAAGACTTCATTGATGTCCTTCTATTAATTATGGCAGTGGTATTCCTTGGCCAATATCTAGGGCGCCTCAAAGTGTCATCTGAAGCAGACTTAGTTGTGTTTGTCTTAAGCCAGATCTGAACCACATTTAGGTCACAATCCATTTTTCATACCTCAGTGGGAACAGGATCTGAGTACAAGATAGTGTATATTGACTCCAGCAGGACTACGCTTATGTTTAAAGGTTAGCTGTACAGGATCAGGGCCATAAATAGGAAAAGTATGTACATAATTTTAGTACAATTTTAATACCTTTTGGTTTTCTTATGTAGTCAAATTTGTATCTGGTGCAGATAGAAGTAGCTCCATTGTTTTCACTGGAGTTACACTAACTTAATCCACTGAGGGTGTGGCCCAAAAAGTTTCACTTGGTGCTAGATATATGCAGCTATTTTCACTTAATAAATACACATTTATGTTTAATACAGGCTTGAACGTGTGTATGGTAACTTGTTCTGTAAATAGATCTGGGTGAATAATAATGAAAATAAGTCATGAGCTGTGTAGTGCATTAAACACAGAGGTTACGTCTACACTACTGGGTTTTGCCACTGGAGAGTATGCTAATGAAGCGCTCATTAGCATTTGTCACTCTGTCATTAGCGTATTCTCTGCCAGAGGCTTTTTGTGCAAGATCTGTATAGCTCCTTTTTTGAGGCATAAGGATCTTGCACAAAAGGGAGTTTTTGTGCAAAACGGACCCATCTACACTGCTTGTTTTTGCACAAAAACCTCTTGAGCCAGAATGTCAGAGCTCTGTGTTAAGGAAGGAAGGAAGGAAGTTTGAACACCCACTAGCAGGCTGAAAATTTTCATATGCCTTTTTGATGAAGAACTCTTAGAAAAATGAAAAATACCTGTTTTCTTTTTTAAAAAAAGATTGAAATTCACTAAATATTATTCAGTAAGAATCATTTACTCAACTCTGTTAGTAACCTAAGGTCTTGCTAACTATCTTCCCAGGTCATGAGTTATTGTAGGGATTAATCAATAAAAGGACTGGACAGAAGTTTTCTACCTTTAAAAAGTCCCTCCTTTGCCCGCTGATGGGTAGTTTGGTTCTGCCCCATTTCATCCCTACTGCTTCCTGGCCAGGGATTATATCAAAGTATGGCATGAGTTGGAAAGGAAGGATCCTGAAAGGAATGGGTTGAAATTGGCTGCCCCCTTATTCCCTTCACCATCCTTTCTCCCTGGTGGCTATATTTTCTGTGTCTTCCCTAGCCATCCCCAGACAATATTTCATAGCTCTGGAAACTGGTCAGTCCTTTGTGCCGAAATCATTTCACATTGTCCAGTTTCCTGCAGATTAAAGCTGTTGCCTGAACAAGAAAACCTGAAATGTTTTTATTACACAAGTTCTCAGGAGCCCATATCTGAATTGTTCTGTAGATAATGGAAAATGATGATAGGAATAGTATTCCATAGAGGTGCAGTCAGGGCAGAATGGTCCACGCCCTGGGCAAGTGGGGGGGTGGTTCTGAGCCCCTGAGCAGACGGATCCTCAGGTGGATGGGTGGGGCTACAGCTTGCCTCCTCCAGAAAGCCCTTCATTGCTGCCCAGGTATATCTCCCAGGGCTCCAGTGGCAATTTAAAGAGCCCATGACTCCAGATTCTGCCGTTTCTGCTGAAGCGGTGGCCGGCAGCTCCGGACTCTTGGGCAGCTGCCCTCTTTGCCCCCACATCTCGTTGGCGGGCCTGTAAATAGTGCTACTGATGCAGTAGGTGGTAAATGTATTGCATTCAGAAACACACTTACCGTAATGCGTGGTCCTATCCCCCAGGCACTGATGAGAGAAAAGACAATTTAGTCTTTCACTGGCTGCTGGAGCAAACTTTGTACTTCCTCATTTAGAGCCAGGCTGCGGAACCTTTGTTCTTCCTGATGAGCAGTAACTCACATGAGGAGCCCCATTGACTTCAGTGGGGCTACTCACCTGAGTAAATGCTCTCTGGCACAAGTGTTAGTTCCACGGCTTAGTCTTTGGGATGACTTCTTGGCTAGAGCTGCAAGGGGAGAGCTACAAAGAGTTGTTTCCTGCATAGAACAGCTTCATTGTGTAATGACACAAATTGCTTCCACTTTGCAGACTTAGTGAGTGGCTGTTAATGGCTCGTGTTTAACTTTCAGGGAGATCCCATTTTGGTTTTTTCTATCTGCTGCTCTACACACACAGAATTTTCTGGTTCTCCGGTGTTGCAGTAGCTGAACGTTTTTGTCCTTTTGAATTTTACTCTTGTGTTTCTGATTGGATCTGAGTCAACCACCAAAGGCAAGTCTAGAAGCTAGAGTAAACATGGTGAAGGGTGGTGGGGGGATGGAAAGCATCAAGAATTCGTTATGCCATCCTCTTTGTGTGCATCCATAATCCCTTCAGAATGGATGATACAGCTCCAATCAGACACTGATCTGTCCAGTGTCCTTACTGCATTTTCCTTTCCCTAATGCCAACTGAAGCAGCAACCTATTCAGTGCATAGCAAAGCCTGCCGATCTAATCTGTAACGCAAAACCGATTGAGGGAGATGTTACAGCTAGAAGAGAACAGCAGTATTAAAAAAAACAATGGGAGGAGAAGAGAAAAAGGAAAGAGAGAAGGATAAAGAGATTATTATCTGTGGCGTGGGAACATTTTTAAGAGTGGGGGTGCTGAAATCCCCCCCTCCCCGTACACCATCCTCCCCTCCCTCCCCCCCCCCGAGGTGGGGAGGAAAGCCTTGGTGTGCGGGGCACAGGGCTGGCAGCTGAACCCCCAGCGTGCAGGGCCAGAGCCAGTAACAGAGCCTCCCAGCATGCAGGGCTGGCCGCAGAGCCCCCAGCACACGACAATAGCCAAGAGCCCAGTTCTGGAGCCAGAAGCAGAGCCCCCAGCGCACGGGGTAGCATCCAGGACCCCAGGGTCCGGTCCAGACCAGCAGCAGAGCCCTGGGTGCATGGGGCATAGAGATGTGAAAGGTTAACCAGTAACCATCACCTTTAACGGTGGGGACTGGAGCAGCTCCCTACCTGCTGTGGTCCGGGGGCTGCTCCAGCCCTGCAGGGGGACCCACCACAGACAGGGGCTGTTCTAGTCATCTAGAGCAACCTCTGTCTGCTGCGGGCCTGGGCACCCCACAGGCAGGCTCCTGCCTGCAGTGGGGGGGCTGCTCCAGCCCAGCATGGTAGAGCGACACCCCGGCTTGCCCCTCCTTAATCAGTTAACCAGTTAAACAATAAGTTCAACCAGTAAAATGGGATTTTACATCCCAAGTGGGGCAGCAGCTGGGTGCGGAACCGGCAGCAGAGCCCCTGGAATACAGGGCAGCAGCTGGGTTCTTGGACACGAGGCTGGGAGCCCCCTTGTTCCCGTGCCTACAACAATGATTGATTATCTGAGACATTCACATTGGTTGTTCTGTATCTGAAAATCAGCATCTCCAGATTTTGGTGAAATACTTTCCTGTTCTGATCTGGACGGCATCTACTTGTAGGTTAAACATACCGGCTTGGCCGCACTCTGACTTGCTTTTGCTCTCCCACGGAAGTCGGGGTTGGCACAACGCATAGCTCAGCCATTGCGGAACGTCAAGCACGGAGCCTGTGGAGCAGGCCGGAGCCCCTTTGCTTGTACCGTTAGGGGTGAACACTGGTGCCTGGACACAATGACTCTGATTTTTAAAGGTAACATCCAGCTGACTTCAGCGTCTCATTTCCAACAGCGACCTGAAAGTCAGTGCGCTTTAACCCATTGGTTGCTGCAACACTAGGTGATCTACTCCAGAGCCCACTGATGTCGGCAGGGCTTCATAGGGTGGGGCCGCAGAATGGGTATTTGGTTGCCCGAGTGCTCAAGAGGAAACTCTGATGTGAAACTGGGTGCCAGCCAATGGGGTGCAGCAAGCAAGTTCTCCCACATTGCCAAGACGGGCAGGACTGGGTCTTGTGAAGGCACATTTCCCACTGGACCTCAAGCCAGGGCCTACAAGGCACTATATGGCCTGAAGTCAGCAAATAAATACAAGCCTAAAGCAGTCATTCAGCCTGTGCTCGTTAGGACATCTACCGACCTTTTTAAAACTTGGGAATTGTTGCGGTTTCAAGGTATGTCAGCAAACCCGCATTAAGAATTCTACTGCTGGAGAAACGGGTCGGCTGGCAATCCAGAGTACCAAAGTCCTGCATGAAACACTGAACATCGGGCCTCTGCTGTGTTTCCTGCCAAATTTGATCCCTATTCATTAAAAAAAAAAAAGCAGTCCTTTCCAAAGCTGTTTAAATGCCAAGAATAAGAGATTATTATGACATCATATCATACTGAGAGACAGGGGGAGGAGAGTGACATGTTTGTGTTGGATCCAAAATATCTATGGAAATCATGCCTGGATATTGGCTGTCATTTAGTCTAGTCTGGAGGCAAGGTAGACAAACAACAACATGCTTCCTTAAGAGTGAAAGATGCAACCACGAGCAAGCAGGAGTGCGAAAGGGAATTCTGCTTCTGTCCAGACCAAGAGCATTTCCATCTACCAAAGCCCTTCAGAAGCATCCAGTTATAAGCAGTACTCAAAGGCTAACACTTCTCTTGGCTCAGAGGGTGTGGTGTCCTGGCCAGCACAGGAATTGTTATGCAAACTAAGCCTTCTTTCCATGCCATGAACACCAGTTCCCTTCTGCTGCGCTTTCTCTCCCCTCCTTGCAGGGCCGGCCTTAGGCCGATTCGTCTGATTCCCCCGAATCGGGCCCCGCACCTAAAGGGGCCCCGCGCCCTGAACCCAGAAGTGTACCAGGTGCGCTGTGGGAGGGGGCGTTGGCCCCAGAGGAGGAGTGCGGCGGCTGCCTGCGCTTCAGGAGGTGTGAGTTGAGCGCAGGGCGCTGGTGGGGGGTAGGGAGCTGGGCATTTTTTGTATGCCGTTGTTGGTTTTTTTTTGCTCAACCAAAAACATTTCTGCGCCCCCCCCCCAAATTTTTTTTCAACCAAAAGTGCTGCGGGGCCCCGTCTAAATTGTTCAAATTGGGCCCCGCACTTCCTAAAGCTGGCCCTGCCTCCCTCCTTGTTCCTTTTGCTCATGGTCATTTATAGTTTTTCTTTAAGTGGTTGCTCACGTCCATTCCATCTTGGGTGTGTGTGCTCGCCACAGGCACCGGTGCGGGAAGTTTTTCCCTCACCGGCATCTGTAGGGAATTGGCTCTGGTGCCCTCTAGAGTAGAGATGTGGATAGTTAATCAATTAACTGGCTAACCGGTAAGCATCACCCTTACCGAGTGATGCTTCCTGGTTACGGTTAACCAGTGGGCTGGAGCAACTGTCTACCTGCCATGGGAAGGGGTCTGCTCCAAACCTGGGGGGCACTCCAGCCCAGCCGGAACAGCCCCCAGCTGTGGCGGGACCTGCCTGACCGGAGCAGCTCCCGCCTGTGGCATGAGAGCCACTCCCACCCGGCTGAAGCAGGTAGGAGGCTCACTCCAGCCCAGGCAGGCTAAAGCAGCCCCACACCCATTCCCTTTCCATCAATATACTGGTTAAACATAATGTTTAATGAATTAATTGATTAACCGGGATTTTACATCCCTGCTCTGCAGTGGTGCCTGCATGGCACAATATAAAGGGCACTACTGGCTCCCTCTAGCCTCAGTTCCTTCTTGCCACCAGCGACGGTGCTGGAATGCTCTGCCGCCTTGTGCCCACGGTGTTTGCTTTGTTCGCTTCAACAAACTTTCTCTCTTTTGTATTGGAGTTGATAGTTATCCCTTCGTTGGTGCCAGCTGGGACTCTGCCTAGGGACGCGGCCTACCCCGATCCACAGGCGTCAAACCTGCAATCAATGCAAGTGGCCTGTGCCCATCAGCAGTTCTCACAACCGCTGCTTAAGGGGCCGGGGAGAAAGACACGAGTGTTGTTTTGTAAATCGTTCAAGCTCCAAACAAAAAGGGAGAGAGAGAGTCGTTTCCGGGCACTCCTGATGGGGTCAGCCCTAATGCTGGTGCCAGAGCAGAGATCCAACGCCACGCCATGCACTACGCAATCGATAGGGGGCGCCCTGCCAATTCCATCGAGTTAGCACTGTTCTCCCTCCCCAGCCCGTTCGAAGAAGTCCAGGAGACAGGTGAAGGGTAGATCTGCCTCCCATAAGGGAAAGGGCAGGGCCAGAGAAAACCAAGACCTGCATTGGGTTGCTCAAGCCCTCCATCAGGGAGTCAGGCCCCAACTGAAGCAGAGCGGTCTAACCCATCCCAGACTATGCGTGTGTCATTGGACATTGTTGAGGGCCACCACTAACTAGAAGTCCCTTTGATGCCAAGCCATTGCAGGCAGAGCAGAAGATTCTGTTGCTACTGGTACCACTCACATTGGCCCAGACCATACCCCAACCTAAGGGGAAACCCACGTTGGCACTTTTCTGCAGGTCCCCATCTCAGAGGCAACATTCTCCATCATGAGGGACGTCCCGCCAGCGCTCTCCTGCTTGGCGCTGTCACGCCTCAGGCATGGGGAGGCAATATCTCTCAATCTGGGGCACTGTAGCAAGAGTCCAGGCATAGCTTGCTGGTTAACTGGAGCAGACCCATGGAGGTACATGCCTCTACCCCTCAGAAGCATCAGCTCCAGCTCTTCATCTCTCCCAGGCCTCGGCACCAGTCACGCCACTGCTCCAGGGGGAGAGGCTGCAGATCACGCTCCCATCAACAGCAGTCACTGAGACTCCCGTCCCAGCATCAGGGAAGCCTCAAGACCCAAGGGAGGTGGTCCTCGGAGGAGATGACGTTGTACATCAGCGTCAAAGAGCACAGCCTGTGAGGTCTCCCTCCCACATCCCTCAGGCAAGGTGGTGAGAGTGTTTTGGAAAACTCTGCCTCAATGTTCTGCGTCCACAGACGGGAAGCACGCTTGTCAGCTCTCTGCCAAGAGGCCCTCCAGGTGTGGGATTTCTGCGTTGCTTAGGTGGTCTATGTGGAGGCATATCATCTGCCCAGTGTCAGGAACATCAGCAGGTCCTTTTCCTCGTACCCTGAGTGTGAGGAAAAGCCCAGACGCTCTTCCAGAGGTGGAGAGCTCCCCGCGTGGGCTTGTTGGCCACCAGACAGAAGAGGAAGTGTTACCACTTCTGTTCCCTTCAAGAGCTTTTCATCAAAACAGCGAACAGAAGGAAGGGCTTTCTGATGTCTTCACAGAAGGTCTCTAACTGGATCACCATCTGCATCAAGTCCTATGATGAGCTGTTGTGGGTCCCACTGCCACTCGTTGTAAGGGCGCCTTCGACCAGCATGCAAGTGTCCTCATTAGCCTTCCTGGCATGCATTTCCACCCAGGACATACGCAGAGCCATGATGTGGTCATCTGTCCACAGCGTACTGCACCATCACTCAGCAAGCCAGAGACGGCACCGGGTCTGGTGGAGCTGTATGGCTGTGTTCACCATCTTCGCTTCCCACCTGCCTCCATCAGCTATGCATGGGAGTCACCCACTGTGGAATGGACATGAGCAACCACTCCAAGAAGAGAAGACCATTACCTTTGTCCGAAGCCAGTTTTCTTTGAGATGTGCTGTTCATGTCCATTCTACAACCCACCCTCCTTCCCCACTCTCAGAGTTTCCGGTGAAAAGGAACTGAGGGTGGACCTCTAACACTGTGCCACATGGGCACCACCCATTCACCAGAGCCAACCTCTTACCAATACAACAGGAGGGGAGGGGGGAACTTCCAGCACTGCCTAATATGGAATGGATGTGAGCAACACATCTCAAAGAACACTGGTTACGGACAAATGTGGTCTTTTTTGAGTGGGTGGAATTTGTATGGCTTAATTTCTAATCCCTAATACAAAGGATTTTATCTTCAGTTGGTGTAATCAGTGTAGCGCCACTGAGTTGCAGATACAGAGAGATGCAGCAGATTCTAACCCCTCCCCCTCCACCAGGAGGGCTTTTTAAATAGTCATAAAGGTCTTCTTTAACCTCCGCTGACCACTATCACTCCTGAGTGTGAGAGAGGCTCTTGAGCCCATTGCCCTCCATGCGCCCCATCTGGTGTTAACTCAGACAAGTATTTATTCCCTTGATAAAATACCCGTGTCAGACATTTCCCTGTGCGTCTCCTCCAAGGCCACTGTTCCCCCTGCAGCATTTGTTACGGTTCTTTTTGGTGGGCACGAATCCCAGCTTTTCAGTGAAAGTCCCTGTCCCAGAGGAAGCATCGAGACCAGAAGCTTTGGGCAGAATTTTGAGACCTGGGTTCAAATTCTCCCAACTGCAGAGAGTGAGATGACCTCACCATGCTGCCCAAGGAGCATGTTCCCCATTTCACTCCGTTGGAAGCCTGGGCAGAAGTCAGGCCAATCTCCAATGAAATGCAGATCGGTAGGTGTTTTGCCAGTCAGAATTCAGGCGCCCTAACCCTGCGAGATGGCCCATACATCCAGCGGCTGCCCGCTCATGGGGAAACTCATACGTACACTTTCATGCTCAGAATAAATGCTCCAGATTCCCTATCTGAGAAGAACTGATCCAGCATTTCTCACGCTGTGCCATGTCAGTGAGATTTTTTTTTGTTGTCTATATACACATTGCTTTGTAGGCCATGCAGTTTCCTAGCTACTGAAGTGGGTTTTATCAAAGCTGCAAATACAGTCAGCCAACTCTAATGCAACCATTAGGTGTTGGGATCAGTGGCTAGGCAGTCCAGTGACCCTAAACACTCCTAGGCCACGTCTTCACTAAATGGAAGATCGACGCTGCTGCAATCGATCAACCGGAGTTTGATTTAGTGAGTTTAGTTAAGACTCACTAAATCAAACTCAGAGAGCGCCCCCATCAGCATCCAGCACTCCCGCTTCTGCAGGGAAACACGAAGCAAGGTACATCGATTTCAGCTACATAATTAACATAGCCGGAGTTGCATATCTGAGTGGACATTCCCTTTTAGTGTAGACCTGGCCCAAGTAACTTCTTTCTTTTGTTGTTCTTATATACACCCTTGCCTCTGTAACGTCCACTCCAGTTCATCCGATGAAGTGGGTTTTATCCACGAAAGTTTATGCACTAATCAATCTGTTTGCCTCTGAGGTGCCACAGGACTCCTTGCTGTTTTTCCATACCTCAGTGGCACTCCATTTTGCAAGCTGGTTTAAGGGCTGGGATCAGAAAACTTGCTGTGGCCCCATAGTGCTGTCTCCCAGCACCTGTGTCTTTTGCTCACTTACAGCTGACAATTCTAGCTTTATGTAAGTGACCATGAATTTCACTTGCGATGATTGTTTGCGAAGCTCTTGGTGTGATACCAGGGAAGCGTGATTTTATTCTCACATCAGCAGTTGCAACAAGGACCTGGTGCAGTAAGTCATTTCCCAGCATTTAAGAAATGGGGTTTAAGAGCAGAACTGCCTCCTGCAGCTTTGTGAATGTATTCTTATGGTGGTTGTCTTCCTAATTTGTGCATAATGCATACAAAATGAGGCATTTGTTCATAAATCACGAACCTATGGCTGCAAGTTAAAATGATGCTGAAATGTGTGAAATTCAGCATTTTTTGTATTTCTTGGAATTACATATTGAACACTAATTGCTTATCAAAACCGTTTATCTGCAAGTTTCTGAGTGAAGATTAAAGTTTTACATTAAGGAAGCTTCATGCTCCAGTAACTCTGATTGTAAAGAAGCTAGGCGTGGTATACTCAACCTTAATATTATGTCAAATTAGGGAAGTGTAAACGAAGGTGCTTCTTCAGCAAAATTCTATACAATGCACATACCCAGGTGCAAATTTCACAGCTTGCTTTCACTTGTTATGTGAGGTGGGTATTATTTTTGAGCCTCCAAAAGAGAAGTCTTCCGGAAGAATTGATGTAAAAATAATACAAAGGGGGTTCTGTGAAGGAGGATAGCAGAATCTCTTCAATGGTCTTTTGAATATTAATAAATAAGAGGTGTAATGTGTGGGATGTGTCTCATACAAAGGTTTCTTTTTTCCCCTTCTACATTTTGTTAGAACAATCAGCCAGCCTCACAATGACTCATTGCCTTGGGAAGGAAGGAAGAAGACATCCCTCATTATTCATTACTTAGGCAGAGTCTTTTCTGCTGCAAAGAATATCTATGGCATTCTAATTCAGCTACTTTTAAAGGAGAGGAGTCAATGTCATTCTCTCTCAAACTTTGGGAAAAGAGACCAGAAATAATGCTGCTTAATTGTCTCCATTTATAAATAGCCCCTCCACAGCAGGGAAATTGTGTTTTTAATACTGCCAGCCAGGAGGAAAAGACACCCGTCCTGCTAAATGTTTGTCTGGGGTTTAATTGTGGGACCTCAAATGGGGGCATTTAAAAGTATAAATAATAGGCATATATATGTGTGTATATATAAAATGTATACTTCATTTTATCATGCATTATATACTTCTCTCTCTTTGACACATACATACACACGTGCGCATGTGTGAGTGTGTGTATAACCTAAACAAGCAAAAAGATTTCTTTTATTTCAGAGGTACTTTTGCTGTGACTGCAGCTTTCCCTGGCATTATTTAGCTCATATAAATTCCCCTATTGAAATCCATTGTCTATGTTTTGAACCCCTTTTGTTTGGTTTTATATAGTGAAATGCTACAGGGTTGAGCTTTTAGTATGGTTTGTAATGTATCTTAATATTTTTGGTTGTGTTTTAAGTTGGGCAGTCTTGGTTGTGGCTCTTTAAATAAAGCTATTATTATATATTATTAGAAATCCTTTTTTAAGCTGAACTTTTAACTTTCCATCCCTGCCAACTTGAGTTAAGATTTTCAAGGAAGATTTTCATCATAATCGCGTGATTAAATCTTCAGAAAAAGGAAACTTTGGCTCTGTGATATTTCTCAGTGTATTAACTTCAGAGTTGTATCAAATGAACTTGAAACTGCACTGTAAGTATGTTTATAATGACTTTTAGCTGATTCCCTAATCCTCAAAGTTGGGTGACTGTACAGATTGCAGCTTCACAAATACAGTACATTACCTGTAGCATCCAGATGAAGATATCAGAGGCGGAGGAAATTACTTGGGAATTGTATTTATCCTTAGTAGTGCATTAATCCAGCCTCTGGCTGAGGCTGGATCTTACGGCATCTTTGTCTGTATTTATCCCATTATGCAGTGGGAACATGTGCATGGATGATAAAGAACTTCTTCATGTTGAAGAAGTAGCAAGAGCTTGCGTATGCCATCCAATCTTAGTGCCGCGGTTGTAAAACACCTGGTGCGGTAATACTGTTAGGAGAATGTTTAAGCCAACTGATATTTTTTTACATCAGTATCTACAATATGCCAAAGCTAATACCACTTCCCGCTGCTGGCAGCTCTTTATGTCTCCTTTCCCGATCCAGCTACTTTTACTCACCTGAGGAGCATTTAATTATGCAAGTAGTTCTGTTGATTTCAGTAATGGATCGTCATTGGGCTCCGTGGTCTTATTCGCATGAGTAAGGGCTCCTTGGGTGGGTAAAGGTTGGCAGGGTCGACTCCTTAGTTTAATTCAGGTGTCTACAGAGACATAGCACAAGCTTGCGTTTAAATGTCACCAGTGAAAACAATACTAGACAAATGCAGTTTTTAAGTCCCCTGGCTGGATTTTTCTGCACCTTTGAAGTTTTGATTGTCATAAAAATAAATGTCACACAATTGCCGTGGGAGTAATTTAGGGCTGGATTTGCGATTCTTGGTCTCCACTTGTTTACATGTCAGATTGTGTGCCCGCAAACTCCTGCCCACATGTTGTTGCTTGGAGAATCAGGACATTAATGTATTAACATACAAACCCTCTACTGCAAACACAGCAAGCTCTGGGGTGAAATATGGCAGCTGTGCAATAATAAAGACACGACACAGCGGTTTAGGACAGAAAATGACAAATATACTGGATATAATTGAATCTAAGTACAGTGGGGAATTTTTGAACTAACGTATTTTCACGGAGCTATGATTAGTTTTCTTTTTCAATCTTCTATTTCTCAGCAATGGTTCTGTGACCAGATTTCAATGGACTCTTTATTTCAAGACCTATTATTTGAGATACTGGGTGATCTTTAACAACTGTTAGTCCTGGATCCCACCAAAGATAAGTAAGGCATGTCTGGGCTGCAGCTGGGAGCAAGGCTCCAGCCCAGACAGACAGACTTGCTTAAAATAGCAGTGGGGATATTGTGGTTTGGGTTGCAAGTGCAACTTGGGCCTTGTCTATACTGTTGCCAAAAACTGCCATTTGGTGACAAAACAGAGAGAACGTTTACGCTGCAAATGCAACTTTTGTTGGGAAAAACACCCAGTTTTGGCAACAAAAAACTTCCATCCCTGCAAGAGTTTTGTCTTTTCCTCTTCCCTTTATTGTCAACAAAGAGCTGGTGTGGACTCAGCTGTTTGTTTTGTCAAGAGAACTAGTATACCACAGTGCCTGCCCTGATGGCTCTGCTCAGTGTTTTGTGATCTCTGCTGCCCTGCAGGCATGTGCCCCTTCCCTTTCAAAGCTCTGGGAAGTATCTGACAGCTGATTGAGCATCTCCTTTTGGGGAACAAGGAACAAATCCTTGGAATGCTTCTGTTCTGCCCTGCTAGGAACACAGCGGCAGGCAGACTGCTGCTGCCGGGGGAGGGCTGGAGAGACGGCTGTGCTGCTTTGATGTTCCTCAGCACGGAGTGCTCACAGAGCTCCGAGGGAATCCCAAGAAGCACAGGGATCAGCTCTGCCTTCCCACAACACTGCACTGTGGGATGCTCCCCCACATAGCTTTGCTCTATCTGCAAGCAACATGGTCATGAAATATCAACAATGGGAGGCAGAAAATCCACTGTGACCAGTTTTCACTTGGGGCAACTTTTGCATGTCGACAGCACTTTTGTCACCAAACCTTCCCAGCGTAGACATAGCCCTGGGCTCGCCAGAGAGCCCAAGCTGCCACATCCATGCTGCTCTTTTTAGCATGCTAGCTTCAACTCTGCAAGTGTGAATCTGTCCACCTGGGCTGAATGGCTTGCCTTCAGCAACATGCAGGATTCACCGATGTGCCTTTTGAACATTCAGCCTTTCAGGCAGGTAACAGAATAGTCTTTTTCTAGCCAGGCTCCCTGGCTTGCTCTAATGCGCTGTAAGTTAGCAACCTACCCGGGCATCTGTTTTATCAGTGAATGGAAGGAGCTGTGCTGAAAGCTAATGTGTGCGTTTCCATTCTGTAGGTATCCATTGTGATAACGTATGCCCACAGGGCCGCTGGGGACCAAACTGCTCCATCTCTTGTAACTGTGAGAACGGGGGCTCCTGCTCACCAGAGGATGGGACTTGTGAGTGTGCACCGGGCTATCGAGGACCCATGTGCCAGAGAAGTAAGACTTACTGGGTCTAAGGGGGGAGGGCTGCTTCTGAAACGAAGGAAAGTGACAGAGGAAGAAAGTGTAGCCCAGAAAATGGAAAAGCAAGGCAGTGAGTGGGAGGGGGGTCTCCTAGCGGTGTGCTCCTACTTCATGTATCCCTCTGTTTCAAGTCCATGTGCTTGTTAGGGACTGCCCAGCCCACAGGAATGGTTGTAGCAAGTAACTCAGTTTCTGGAGGGCATCGCTCTCAACGGAATACCAGATTTTGCATTATTTTGGCTCCGGGAAACGGCCTAAAGAATAAAAAGGAGACCAAATAGCAAGATGGTCTTATTTAATATGTTGTTTTGATGTAGGCAGAAACTGAATGCACAGCTCTCATAGCCAGTCGCCTCATTTTCTTCCCCAAAAGAGTCAATTGGGAGGAGGAGGGGAGAGGTAGTGTAGAACAGCAGGGACCACTTTACAAAGTTTTATCTCGCACTCGATAGCCATTCGGGAGGGGACATTTACTGCTGGAAAGGCGCAACCTCTGTGGGTACAGAATTCAGGAAAGTTTGGGGCAAAAAGAAATGGCAAGTTGTGCTGAGGCCACTGTCGGATGCTCTGTATTGGGGTACAGTGAACAAGAGCACAGGCTGCACCCAAACCGAAGTGGGAGTGGCCTGAGAGAGGGAGGAGCCTTTGCTGGTATTTTTCTCATTGTGGGTCACATGAGGCCCAGCAGATCAGGGTCACAGACTCCAGTGCAGTGACAAATGGAACTCAGACCCGACCGGTCATATACTGAAGAGGAGCTACTCACTGAGGGTCACAATAACATGGCAAATGCCGAAGCAGGTTTCAAGACCCTGCTCTTTAGAAAAAGAAAAACAGCAGGAGAGATGCCAGCCTGGAATGTCACCTGCTGCATATTGATATGTGCCCAGGAGATAAAATTTTCTCATTTGCCTTATCTAGAAAACCACCTCTCTGCCCCTCTACTAGATATATTCACCTTTATTAGTCGTTTTTGCTGCCTCGCCCCTTCTCACCCAACCCCAAATCACATGTCCCCTTGGATTTTACAGGCAGTCCTTGCTACTAGCACCCGCTCATCTCTAAAAATAATTTGCAGCTGCCCATTTTTATGTAAAGCCCTCATAGCAATGACCTCTCGCTGCTGTACTTAATGGCCTGTAAGCGTTCTCATTATAAACCCCTCTTTCCGGGTGCCTCAGCCTGTCTGTGTGGCTGTAAAACTTCTCTCCAAGGCTGACACGTGGCACTCAAAGCTTCAGGGAATTGGGGAGGAAATTGTATTACAAGTTTGAAACCCTGAGAGTGCAAAACCAAAGGAAGTTAATAGTTTCTGGCCTTCCTCAGCCGAAAAACAGCTTAGTTTTATCAGCTGAAAGCATGTAGGCCAGAAGGGGCAAGTCCTGTCCCCAGAGCACTGCTCCAGTAATGAGTCTGTGCCCTGGTAAGATCCACTGGGTGCTTGTGGGAGGAGGAATTCTTCCCCGTGCCGGAGAATGACAGCAGAAGGACTCCATGGCTGTTCTTGTAGTGACTCCCCTTCTTCAGTGGAATGGCCAGAGGGTCCCACAATTCCCTGGATTCCGTTGTGCCAGGAGTCCCGCACGAGTTCAGCTCTACGGATGCAGGAGGGTGTTGGCCGCCTTAAACGTGTTCTCAGGATTCTCCCCCCCTTCCCTTTCAGGAAATTCAGAATTAGTGTTGGAATTCAGGGCTTAGGGGGCAAGTTTGCAAAAGGGATGCCTTCTCGCTCAGGTCACTTGCTGCCTGGCTGCATACCGCGCCACGTCACTGACGCAAAGATTTGCCGGCTTGCCCCGCAGAACCAGCGGGGAGAAGGATTCGGAGGGCTCGTGTCTCATCAGCAGATTTCTCGGCTAGGTCTCCACTGCAGAATCTGTAGTGACATAATGACCCTGATCCCACCAGGAATTAAGAGCTGGCAGAGAAGTCCTCCTTTGGCTACGCAACTGAGCCAATGGAGAATCTCATGAGTAAAAAAGGAGAAACACATGATGTCACATTTGTGTTTTTCTTACTGCAGTGTAAACTCGGCGTTGCCGCCTGTTGCAGGGTTTTCCCTACACCAAGTGTTTAAGAACAACAGTGCAGGTTTAGAAGAGACACTTATCCCTGATTCTGGTTTTATTCGTGTGTGGGCAAATTCCTCAATATCCTCTACTGAAGTTTTCAATAAGTGAAGCGTGCATGTTCTTGACTCCTGTTTTTAGGAGTCTGTTCTGATTCCCCTGTGCAAATTGGGCAATCTTGCATGTAGTTACCATAATTACCCTTTTACTCTCAAAAATAGGCTTTGCTGGGTGCTGCCACTGCAGTTGCATGCACAAATTAGATGCTTAGTTGTGCACATGTCCTGCATCTAATTTGTTTGGAAATCTGGTGCTTAATGTGGCCAGGTAGAAGTCACTGTAAGTAATTATTAATCTTTTATCTGGTATTTTTTAAAATTAAATGAGGCTGTTTGCATTAGATTATGACATGGGCCGAGAACACTTATACAAGTGATTAAAGAAAAGGTTCTGACCTTCAACTCTCCGAGATGGCTTCTGAACTCCAGTGACTACTTGATCTTGTTCTTGCTCTAGTTTGTTCCCCTGGCTTTTATGGGCATCAGTGCAGTCAAGCATGTCCCCAGTGTGTGCACAGCAGTGGGCCTTGTCACCATGTGGCGGGACATTGTGATTGTTTGCCTGGATTCTTCGGCTCACTCTGCAACCAAGGTACTGATCCCACACTACGCTCATACCTCCTTTTCCTTACAGATACGTGACTCTGTGCAGCAGGAACGCCTAACAGGCCGCTTTCAAGTTATCGGCTTTGTTTTTTTTTAAGTCTCAGCACTTTAGATCACAAGAAACTGTTTTACTCCATAGGCAAAATGCAAATGGGCACTTAGTCATCTTTTTGTAAATATGTTGTGCTCTGACGCGCATAAATAAAACAGCTCTGCAGCTCAATATTTAAGCGCATATGAAATGTGGCACGTTCTGTACATAAATCTGCTGTCCAAACATTTCATTTTCCTTCTGTTAATCCTAGTATATCCGAAAGGTACGAGGACACTTTCTAGTTCCTTTTTAAGTGAGAGGCACACATCAGTGAGTACAAATATAATGGTCATCGTACTCAAACTTGGTACTTAAATCTAAATATAGGGCCAAATAAATCATGTAACCCTTCTTGGCAGTGAATAGTACCTTCCTTCGTCAATGGTGGCATTGACATCAGGTATTACTGAACACAAGTCAAGGCGTCCGGAAATTTGTTTTGGAGGCTCTTAAATAAAAGTGGCTTGATTTTTCAGAATTGAGAATGCCCCCAGCTCCTGTTAAAGTTGACCTCTGAGCCCTTTTACAAATCCGACCACTCTTAGTTAGCTGCCTAATTTAGGCACCTATGTTTGAAAATGTTGGCCTCAATTTCTCAGTGGTATTCCACACCACCAGCAAAGTCATTGCTGTGTTGAGCCGGATCTAATTTATTGCCTGCTTGTGTGTGTATTTTCTACATATAGATATAATAGAGATTACTCTAAATGGAACTACTCTGGTTAAGTTGCAGGCCTTTTAAAAAAATTGAACTGACACTTTTTTAATGAGCTGCTTTTCAGAGAGTGACAAATTACAGACAATACTTATATGCAAAATCATTAAACACAGATAAAAAAATAACTGTACGTTTTCTTTTCCCTGTGCTCTATATTCAACTAACCAGTATGCTAATTAATGTATTAAAATGAACATACTTAAGTGAATTTGTCCATATTATGTGGAAAGTTAGCCAGATTTCAAAGTGTAAAGCTGGGATAATTATCTGGTTAGGAAAACTCTTATTTTATTTTTCCTTAGCTGTGGAGTACTTCTGGATGTCCTTTGAAATGCTGATCTGTCCAGCAGACTCACTTTAAAATATTCATGTCCTAATTAAAATAATTGTGTTGCAATTTGTCTTAATAGTCTATCATATAACTTTATCTTTCTAGAAAGAAGAATGCTAGTTAAAAATATGAAATGAAGATTTGACTTTATATTATCATTCTGCATTGACCTTTTTCTAGCTATCAGAGCATTTTTCCATTGGTAATATGTGCCTTCAGCATGCTCTGTAATATCAGAAATTCCACGTATTGACAGTTTTGCTTAGAATTCTACGCAGCAAGCAACAGAGCAGCTGCTTTTATAAATATTTTTCATAATCATGTAGCAAATTGGATTGATGATACATTACGGCTGCCAGAACACACCTGACATCTCAGCGGGACTCTTGAGTCCCACTTCAGAGCTTTTATAACTAATTAACATCACAATCAGGGTGGTTCTGCCCGCACAGTACTGGTCTATCGAAGCATTATTCGTCCTTACTTCAGAGCTGTGTTTCAAAATATTGTGATGCTCATAAGAAATGTTTGTGTTTGGTGCTCTCTGCTCTAAAGGAGAGTGATCATGTCAGATCATAACCCGGTTTCCAAGTCTAAAGATAGCAACCATCTTTGCAGACTACTTCTGCTCTTTCTGTGTTAACATCCTCCAGTACATCAGTACCAGTCTCTGAGCTGGAGGACAGACAAGCAGTGCTCACATAATGGAAAATACCCCACCACTAGTCTCCAGCTAGTGTAACCAGAAGTTTCTCTTGTGTGATGTATTGTCTGTTGCTTGTGTCTGCATCAAACTTAGAATCACAAATCTGTTCTCCAGCATTAGTCTTCCATATTGAAGAGCAAATCAGCTACATTTTCAGTAAGCTGTTTGAGAACTTTTTTTAGTTTAAGTGATGTTATCTATTTGCCTCCTAAAGAGGCAATAAAAATATTGTGTTGAAATACTATGAACAGAGCATGGGATGGAATAATGGGATGGAAAACAGGTCGACAGAGCCTTTTAGTTTTGGTTCTTTCTGTGGCATGCGGGTTTTTCTAATGTTTTTGTTTGTGTCACTTAATCTCTTTTCATTTAGAGAACTATTCTGTTTAGTGCATAATTTGAAAGTCAGCTTTATCCACTCTTGGAGATAAGTCAGTAACTAGACTATATGCTATTGTCCTCTTCACCGTTCTTAGGTTTCGGTTGTAGTAAGGGTAGAGGATGGTATATTGTATAAAAGCAAATGAATCACAGCTCAGGATTTCAATCTGCGACTGATTCACATTTAGAATAGATTGAGGTCATCTGCAGTGAAAGCATATAAGAAAGCGAGAATAGTTGAAATGGTAAAATAGTTGAATAATTCAGAGAAGTGCCTTTTTTTGACACCACTATTATTTACAAGGATAGAAGTCCAGTTCTGTTTGCTACATTCTTCACAGAGATGGACTGTGTTTTATCTTGTTTTGAAAAGACATCTGTTTTTGTCAGGGAGCACAGCCAATAAGAACCCAACAATTCATTCATTGTGGAGAATAAGACAAATACAGAGCAAAGCTTTCCATCAATTTTAATGTTAAAGATTTCCTATAATTTTGTGGGAGGTTAAAGACATACCCATCTATTCATTTTTATATTTCTTTGCCTACAGTATAGTGCAGAGAAAATTCAGACATAGCTTTTTTCTCCCCATCAGTAAGTGGCTTTAGGTGAACCGATAAGAATCATTTTGTTTTGGTTTAAACATAGTATGCCTCTTTTCATAAAGCACACACAGGCATAGCTAAGACTTTTGTTCCAATCTGTGGATAAACACAGTTATTTTTTATGATTTTATCATGATTCCAAATGATAAAATGGTTGGCGTGTCCATTATCCTCCTAAGGCCTGATCCTGAAAGTTGCTGAGGGTCCTAACTCCTATTGACTTTGTTGAGAGTTGGGAACCTTGGGGGAGATTTTCAGACAGGCCAAACGGATTTAGAAGCACAAGTTCTGAATCTCATCAGACTACCCAGCTAAGTGAAACTGGCTGTTGCTAGCACATAGCCACTGCAGTCATGCTGAGATTTGCAGGATTTAATGCGGTGTTGTTGTCACATCAGTCTCTTCTATCCTGAAAAGAACCTTGCATTTCTTGGCATGTATACACTTAGTTGTACAGCTGGTGATGTTGTGAAGGGGGATTGTATATTACGGGCAAACTCCCTGCCGGTTTCTAGTTGGGCATGCATCTCAATGTGAGAACCTGACACTCTGTGCATTAATGACTTCAGGTACTCAGGCTGTGTGCCTTTCCACCTTAGATGTCAGTGCCAAGTTATAAAGAAATATTTTTGAGTTCTTGTAATATGCATCACATTAATGGGATTCCTATTCATGGGCCAGGCAGGCAAAGCACAGATAATTGGTCTGTCAATAAATTCCAGTGCTCTGCCAATAGATGGGCAGCATTGTTCTTCAGTGCTCCAAAGATTTATTCACAGAAAACTTGCAGTAGTATGCAAGGCAGATGCAGTTAGCTCCTCAGTGTAGCTTCCAGCTATATTCAGTCCACGTTCGTGGATCTCAATGTGAACAGGCCTAGCCTTGTAAAGACTATTTTGTTGGCAGATACCACCTTTAGGATTTTTTTTCTGCTATTCAGCCTAAATTATTTCTTTCCTTAATTTAATCCCAATTATTGTAGAAACAAGTAACTGTAGGCCTAGAATGAACCTTAAGAGGTCCTGCCGTGCTAAAGCAAGGCCAACCACACTGAGATTGTCTCTGACAGGCACATGTCTGGTTATCATCCCTTTTGCCACCTTAAGAGTCCCATTCCCTCTTGAGAGTTTTCTTCTCTATGTAGGCCTCATTTGGCCAAGCCCCTAAATTAGTCCCTTCTGCCCTGAGTTACATCTCTGAATTCCCTTCCATTCATTGTTCTCTTTCTGGTTCCATGATGCCTCAGCTGATTGGTCTATGCACTCCCCATCCTTTCTATAATTTCTTTCAGTTACTGTAATCTAAGGTGTTACTGGAAACTAGACTAGGTGCCATCTATTCAATTAGAAATATGGGTTTGAAGTTGCCAGTGCTCCAAGAACATTTTTTGCTCCCAGAATGTTACCAGCTAAAATGGACTTGCTTAGCGTCTTCCTTTTAAGGGTTATGGGTTTTTTTGTTTGGTTTTTTTAGTAAGAATTTTTCCTGTTTAACTGTTTGACTTATACCCTCTGTAGTACAGGTGAATATCTGTACAGGTTGAACCTCTTTAATCCAGCATTCTCTGGTCCAGCAACGTCTGTGGTCTGGCATGATTTTAGTAAGCTGGATAGCCATTTATCATGGGTGTGGCTAAGTTTCCCGCGGTCCCATTAAAATTTCTTTACAGCCACTAATCCTCGCTCTCAGTGTTCTGTGCTGTTATTTAGCTCTAATTTACCCCTAAATGTCTTCTAAGAGCCTGATAAGCAGTGGATGTGTTGGCAATGCTGCTAGACAATATTGACCTCCTGTGGTCTGACAAATTCTCTGGTTCGGCACCAGTCAGGTCCCAAGGGTGCCCGACTAGAGAGGTTCAACCTGTATTATTCTTAACCTGTAATCACTAGCCATTAAATCCTATTGCTTCCTAACACTTGTGAAAAGCACTGCCTTGTATTTCTACAGTGTGCCCCAGTGGAAAGTATGGGAAGAACTGTGCTGAGGTCTGTCAATGTACCAACAATGGCACATGCAATCCTATCGATGGAACTTGTCAATGTTTTCCAGGATGGATAGGGAAAGACTGCTCTCTAAGTAAGCAAGATTTTGTTTTTTACATCTCTTATTTTAAATAAGATTATACTTTTGTGTGTAAAATGCTCTAGAGTTAAGGATAAAAATGGTATTTCCAGGGAAATCCCTAAAGTGTTATCGCAGGCCAGTGCTTTATTCTCTTGATAGCTTATGTCTTTTAATTAAGCTATGTTAGCTGTATCTTGAATTAGCTTCTGCATTTGGAATTTGCATGGGCAGTTACTAGCTCCTATGATGGTAAAGCAAGGTCGTACGTTCTTCTCAGTAAAGAAAAACCCATGTTCCCTTTTAATTTCCAATTGAATTCCATTTTATCGCTTTCTCTCAACTATTACATGAGAAATTATTAGCCAATAAATATTTTCATGTGCCAGGCCCACACCGTTGAAAAATTCAGATGATGATATATGCCTATTACATTTAATTTAATTGTAAAAGTCAATGTGGGTTTGGAGGGATGCATGGCTTCTTGCTGAAAATTACCCAGGTAGAAGATTGACATTTGCTGATCCCAACATGTCATTTCCCGAACACGTTCCTTAATTGAAGACTGATCACAGTGGGAAGCAATATCCTATCATTCCGAAATGTTACTTCATATTCAGGATACAACTAGCATATTAGACAGCATTCAGAGTAAAATATATTAAACTTCGAGTGATAAAGTATGAATCGGATAAAAACAGATGGCTATAATTTTGCTTTTATTGTGTATCTTCCACAGGCAGAATATTTCTGTCACTCAAAGAATAAAAAAGGTTGTAAACTCCATGGATTGTTCATTATATTTAACCATGTAATTGGGAAATGACAGTTAGCTTCAATTTCACTTTGGAAAAATGGGGGGTTTTTGCTTGCTGAGTTGAGTTAGATGATTTCTTTGGGGTTAGATAGTGAGGGTTTCCCATGTGAACTTGGTATTAGCTGTCTCAGAGGGGTAGCCATGTTAGTCTGTAACTTCAAAAAAAGCCAACAAGTACTCCTGTAGCACCTTAGGGTACGTCTACACTGCAGGGCTTAACTCAAAATAAGCTATGCAAATTGAGCTAAGTCAATTGCGCATCATATTTCGAAATAGCTTATTTCGAAATAGGGAGCCTCGACACACCACTTATTTCGAAATAGAGCACTCTTCCTTCAACTTCTCTTATTCCTTGTACAATGAGGGTTACAGGAGTCGGAGTAAGAAGTCCTCTAGCTTGACAGTATGTTGACACTATTTCAAAATAACTGCCCACTGTGTAGACACAGACTAAGTTATTTCGGAATAGTGCTAATTATTTCAAAATAGTGTTGCAGTGTAGATGTACCCTTAGAGCTTAACAGATATATATAGTATCATGAGCTTTTGTGGGCAAAATCCATTTCCTCAGATGAGTGGAGAAAAAAGGGGGAACCTCCCAATTTGTGACAGAAAAAGAAGGGCGAGGGGGAGAAAAAATATCCCAGTCAGTTGTAGTGCCGGTGCTAATGAGGCTAATTGAGTGGGCTGTAAGTGTCCCATACTTAGCTTTTGATGTCATTTGGGTATTGAATATAACGGCCCATCCAATTCATGTATTTGTCCAAGCCATGACAGATAATGTCAAGTTTGCATCTGAAGGCCAGTTCCGCAGTCTGTCTCTGTAGCTGGTTTCTGAAATTCCTTTGTAGCAGAATGGCTACCTTTAAATCCATTCATGAGTGCTCAGGCAGGTTAAAATGGGCTTCTACAGGTTTCTGTGTGTTACCATTTCTTATATCCAACTTGTGTCCATTTAACCTTTGTCGTAAAGACTGTCCAGTTTGGCCAATATACATGGCAGAGGGGCATTGCTGGCACTTGATGGCATAGATGACATTAGTGGATGTGCAGTTGTATGAACCTCTGATAATGTTGCTTATGTGATTAGGTCTTGTGATGGTGTTGCTTGTATAGGTGTGTGGACAGTTGATATTAGCTGGTCTGCAGTAATTGAAGTCAATAGGTGAACTCTTCCACAAAGAAATGGGATCAAACCCCCAGACTCCAAGGGTTACCTGGGGCGGCTCTGGGGGACTGCAAAGGAGACGGTTGTGGCTCTTGGATCCCACAGCCAGTTCTAAAGCAGCTAGAGAAGTATGCGAGTCTCCCCTCACAAAGCCAACGTAGCCAGACGGGCACTTCTGGTGGGTTGTGGTGTGAATTCCATGCGCCAGATCCTCCCCGAACTTGCACTTGGTGAATTCAGTGACCTTTTCGGGGGTGTAAGCCATCTTTCCTCTACTAGGTAGATTTGTCACCTCCCAGAACCAAGTTATTTATCTTCGAAGTTGGGCGCCAGTGGAATTTTCATAGGCTGGCTGGCAGACAGAGATTTGTGTACCACACCTGCAGCAGCATGGCAAGCAACATCGCTCACTCCACAAACCCCAAGACAGCCGTTGTGTCCCTCTCACAAACTGAGCCCCCACAACACCATCGGAGGGAGACCTCCCCATCCAACTCCCCTATCCGGGGGTGTGGAAATATTCACCACTGCAGTACATTCAGGTTGCCTGGGAACTATTGCTTGCCTTATAAATTCGTGTTGTCAGTCTGAAGCAACGGAACATGGCTTGTTTTTTTCTTTGAAAGGCAGCAAAAATACAGCTGTTGTGTTGGAGGATTATTAGCAGTTTGGATCTCTATCTAGTACTAATAAAGAGGTACTGCAGTTATGGGAGGAGGCTTTTACATGCAAACTTTTGAACTAACATAAACATGCTTTAAGATCTTAATTTATTTTTAAAAAATCCCCCATCAACATGAACAATTGGATGCTATGGATTTGAATTTACAGTTTGAGTTCTTTACCTTTTGACAGCAGTTCAGGCGTTCAAATGAAATCAGTAGTTTTAGTACTTGCTTGCAAGTCAGATGTTAACTGTGTATAGCCGTGTTTGTGTTATGCAGGAATTCCAGAATATGAAAGGGAAAATTAAATTACTTTCATATCGAAAACTCTGATCTAAATTGTCTAAATTGACTCTCCTGATAAAGCCAGTGAGGCAATAAGATTGAATAGAATAGTAAAAGCTATGTACAGTCTGGATTACCTCTCCGGCTGCAGCATTCAAACCACAATAGCACCTCCCAACTTAAACATCTTTCTCTTCGGAACACACTCGTGAGGGAGGGCAGTGGTGTTGTCCCCGTTGCACAGGTGGGAAACTGAGGCACAGAGAAACAAAGTGACTTGCCCATGATCCCACATGAAGTCTATGGCCAGATTGGGGATTGATCCAGTGATTCCATCGATCCAACTTCTAGGCCAGTGCCCCTTGCACCTACAAATTGACCTGGCTCGTGGGCCAGTCGACCAATATATAGATCCATTGACTGCACTGGTGTGCTCCCTGGGTGTAAGGTCAGGTTGCAGGATGCCTGTCTAAATTTGAGGAAGGTTTTCCCTAGCTTGCTGCTAATTGCTATTGTGATGAGATACCTGTATTGGACGGGAACCTCTGCAGTGTGTAGGAGGCTCTCTTTGTGCAGCAACAAGCATGTTGTCATTGCTTAACAACCTTCAATCAAAATCACCCAGTCGTCCGACTTACTGTGCTCTCTCTCTCTCTCTTTGTAGCTTGTCCAGCTGGATTTTGGGGGCCAGATTGCTTTCACACTTGCAACTGCCACAATGGAGCAATGTGCAGCCCTTACAACGGAGAATGCAGATGCACAGCTGGGTGGACGGGGCTCTACTGTACTCAGCGTAAGGCTTTCAGAGCCATTATTCACCTGTCAGTGACTCTCCCAGAGTACATGCTGCTACCTTGTGTCAGTTCAGAGCATTACAACGCTGCATGTTAATGCACACGCCAGCATTTGTGAATCATTTTGTCTTACCCCTCCACCCCCAAATCCCATTGCTATTGAAGGTCCCGAGTAAAAGGGCACCAGCCACAAAAGTTTTGTGACTTATTTTTATATTTTCACAGGCTGTCAATAAGATCCGGGCCTTTAAATGCCCTGACACCCTAAGGCCTAGTTCAGAGAAAAATATAGCAGGTTTCTTGACCTGGCAAAACCAGGTATCACACCTTGAACAGGCTCCTGTATGAGAAGGTGGGATTTGGGGGGGCATGCATGAAGCCCCCATCATTTGCAAATAAGTGATTGTTCTCTTGCCTGTAAGAGAGTTTGGCTACGCAAAATTGTGTATCCTTTTCCAATTTACTTTTGAAAGAGGTTTTTCTGAAATTTGGTGTGTCTACATGGCCCCAAATTTTGGAAAAAAGTGCTCTTTCAACACATCCCTTATGCCTCGTAGAACGAGGTTTACAGGGATGGTGAAAGAGCGTGTCCACTTTTTCTAAAAAAAAATTCAAAAAAGCGGAATATCCCGGAAAAGCAATGCAGTCTAGACGTAGCCTTTCTCTCTATGTAACCAATTTCTTTTATTTTTCAATAAGCATAGTTTATCTAGGTGGTCGAGTTTTCTTTTGATACACTAAAGCAATTCTGAACGATGTGGAGTTACACTTTACAAGAGCGTTCTTTTCTGCATTTAGACTAACAAAAAATCGTACGAAAAACATGCAGACCTTAAAACTTAACCCTTGTCCTTGTAATGCTGCTGAGTGTGTTTGTGTATTTCCCTATTCTGGTTTTTGACAGGTTGCCCAGCGGCCTTTTATGGACGAAATTGTGCTAACGTTTGTCAGTGTCAGAATGGAGCAGATTGTGACCACATCACTGGGCAGTGCACATGCAGAACTGGATTTACGGGTAAACAGTGTGAGCAAAGTAAGCAGCAAGGTTTCTTCATTTTCCTTTAATCCTGAGATGGTTTTCCCTTGAAAGTCTTGGTGGAAATTAAAGTCTTGTGCTGCTCGCGATTCTACTGGAAAGAGGGTTGTTATAATCAACATATTCTCGGAATGTCTTTTAAAAAATGGGGAAATATTCAGGCTGATCATTAATCTTCTCCATCTTCTACTATAGTTTGTCAGGTTTAAAGGAACAGAACACAGATTTGTCTCCCAAGTAGAAATCAGTACAGAACAACAGGCTTCACGGAGCATCTCTGCTTTTGGGTTCTAACAGTGCCACACTTCCTGGTGCTTTATCTGTCTTGGGTCTCTAATTTGGCACTGGGCAGTCTGTAATAAATGATGCTTTTTCTTGACAAAATGCTGGCTAAGGCACAGATATGGAATAATTAGATGTTTCCAAATATAATACTTTTTTTAAATTAAAATGCTCATAAGTCGTGGAGGGATATCAGCAATGAAAGAGACCTGTGAATTCATGGAGTGAGTCCTCCTGTCAGTGCAGGATGGCGTCAGCTCTGAGAGGCAGGTCTGTTGGCTATGAAACGGATACGGCACTTGGGCCTCTGAGGCATTTCAGCCTGATTGAGGGGCTGTGGACCAGTAAAACTAATTTGGTGTAACACTGGGGCTGCTAGATGAAAAAGGAGTGTTAGGGAGTGGGGGGGAAAGGGCAGAGGGGAAGCCTTCCTAGCAAGAAGCTACAGGCATGCTTTCAAATTTGTTTTCACTGATTTTTGCCTCCTTGAACCCGTTGGGTGCTCCCGAACAAGTCCTATATCTCACCTCAGTGCACCGAGCATTGGCTGCTCCGCTCTTGTTAGCACTCATGAAAAGAGTGTGTCAGCTTTTCAAAAGCCCAGGCCACAGCTGAGTCCATCGTTGTGCATGCAAATCTGCTCAGTAGACATGCAGTCGGGAAGCTGCACATGCGAATGTGAGATACTGCAGACCCACTGGTCATGTGCTCATGGACCTTTGGGAGGAGCGCATCGTTCCGAGATAACCCTTGGCTTTCACAATGACATGGACAGCCGCGTGCTTTTCATGCCAGCCATGCCGTGCTGGGGAACGCACAGACCGCAGGCTCTCCTTATCCATGGAGAGCAGCTACTACAGAAATGTCTCCGTTGTTAACCTTACAAATGACAGTCTTTGCATCCCAGGGAGCCTCGGGATGTCAGGCCAAAACCTGATTGGCGCAGCTGGCTCAGAACCATTCCCAGCCGCAGCCATGTGGAGGGCCTCGCTACCGGGGCAGCAGATTCATACACAAGAGTTTGAAGAAACAGGAGGAGACCAAATTTCTATTTATATCTCTGCTGTCCTTCCAGAGGGGTTTCTGTAGCACCCACTCACCCTTGCTTTGAAGCATCTTCACTGTCTTCTCTGGATTAGACGCTGTGGGGGAAATTTTGAAAAAGGCACATAGGGCAGGCACAGAGTCCTGATTCTCGCTGAAAGTCAATGAGATCTGGGCACCTGGGTCCCTTTTATGCCTTTGAAAATCTCCCTCTATCTTGGGAGCCACCAGCACTGTGGTTTGGGGGAAATCCTCACTGTCACAAAGGAGCATTCACGGGGCACTATGCATGAACCTGCGGTTCTGACTGCTACAGTGTGTCCAGCCCCTGCTTGGGCAGCAGGAAGTCAGGTCGCCCTCTGACTTCCATAATCAATATGGTTTTACAGCAGCCAGAGACTAGAGAGGAATTTTAGGCACAGCCGTGGGCACGGGGCCATGTGTGAGCCGCTCCAGGTGATGTTGTGTCTCAAGGACTGCCCTCTGAGCCCTGGTCTACACTAGGGGGTTATTTCAAAATAACCTCCCTGAGGTCAAATTTATAAGTGGCACAGTCCATGCTACCAAGCCCATTATTTTGAAATCTGTCCTCCTGCGTTCCTCGAGGAATAATGCTAATAGCGGTAGTGTGGAAATAACGACTCCCCAATGCTTCCTGGGGCTATAACTCTGAGGTAGCGCATCCACGTTAACGGAGCCTGCCTCGGACTAATTTCAAGGCTTCCGCGAGTGGGGACACGTTATTTCAGTTTTGTAAAATCGGGAGTAATTAAGTCAAATTTAGTTATTTCAAAATAATTTCCTAGTATAGATATGCCCTGAGTAACAAATCCTTCCCTGCTTCCTCCTTGCTTCCACGGATTAGTAATTTATTCCTGATGTATATTCTTGCCAGCAGGAACTTGACCACTCAGTTATTCTTGAGCTCTGTGTGGGAAGGAGCAATGCTGCTCTGCCCTCTTCTTTCCTCTTCCTGCCTACCTTTCCAGGGAGGTGCCAACCAGGGAAGTGGCCCCACTTACTCCCATGTGCTTGGACCCCAGGTCCAAATAACTCTCGGAAGGGAATTTTGCTCCTTACTCTGAATCAGCAAGCCTCTGACTGAGCCTGGAGCACCTACACGTTACACTGTTTTTGCTGTTGTTATTTCTGCTTGGTGTGAACTTAGGGAAAGTTTTGCTTTTATGGTGAAAATAGATCAAACAGGCAATAGCTTCTTCCCAGTCGCTCAAGCAAGTGCCTGGCATTTCTGGACAGATGGGCATTTAACTAAAGTAGTGAGTGAGTGTTTAACAATGGAACTCAATTGCTTTTCAAGGATGCTGGCATTTGTGATTGTAATTACTGTCAGTTTCTCCCTGGCATGATTAATAAATACCAAGGGCCCAACAACTTCTGACAACAAAGAATAGTGCATTGGTTACTTCATGTGTGGTACTTGAATAATTACCCGTTTATCTCATAAAATAAATCAAAAGAGAATTCCCACACACTTATTTTGAATTCCAAATTTAGAATGAAATCCAGCTCCTCTCACATGATGTTAGTCCAATAGATTTCTTTGCTTGTGTAACCCACACACCTAGTAGGTGTGGTTCACTGTCCCATGTAGTAGCCCTTATACCATTTACAGTGAGAGATAAGAACAAGGGAGCTCTACCGCTTAAACTGAGAGCCAGCTGGCTCTATAGCTCAAGCAATAGCAGAGTTCCCAGATTCAAATCCTGGACAAGCTCCCACTTGTACCCACTAGGGATGTAAAGGACTAGTCCAAATGCTTATCAGATAGTCGACTAGTCACTCCCCCCTTCTCCCTTGCTTCCTCTATCAGACAGAGGCAGGAAGGGGTGGGGAGAAGAGAGGTGTACTTAAAAGTGGCAGTACCACACAGAGCCTGGGGTCAGCTGGGGAGTCTCCAGCTGATCTCGGGCTCAGTGTGGCGCTACTGCTTTGAAATGCCGGGTGGGTTACATTTGCATGCCAGTATGTGCCTAGCTGATATTGTAGAAACAAAGTGGATGGGGCATTATCTTTTATTGGACCAGCTTCTGTGGGTGAAAGAAACAAGCTTTTGAGTTTGCACAGAGCTCTTCCTCGGGTGATTTCTGCCATAATGGCAATAAAATCCTGGAAAATAATACCCAAGAGCTTCTAAGAATATGTTCTTACATTCATCCTTTTGAATGTCTGTGCATATGTTGGTGAGATGCATTAATATGTTTGCCTGTGTGTCCACGCAAGAACATGTGTGTGTCTGTGTAACTGGTTTGTTCGGCACACTCAGATGGTATACAGGAGGCTAATTAGCATGTTGTCCATTTGCATGCACACTTATTGCAACTGTGTGTGCAATAGGAACATAAGCACATAGGAAATGCCCTACCGAAACAGTCCAGCATCTTGTCATCAGTGGTGGCAAGTACCAAATGTGGCAGAGGAAGATGCAATTGGCATTAATGGGGATAACCTGCCTTCCAAAAGCTTCCTTCCCCATTAACTGGAGTGTGCCTTATGCCCTGAAACCTAATGCTTCCCACACTTCTTTTATATATATATATATATATATATATATATATACACAACACACACACACACACACACACACACACACACTATATAACTCTCAACATTCTTGATTTCCTTATGAAAGGCTAGATTTTCTTGGAACCTCACTGAGGTTAGTCATAATAATGGGAGCATACAAATCCAAGAACCTTTTTTGAACCTCAGTCTGAAAACTTAATCATTGGGTTGGTATCAGACTGCACACTAATTAAACAATTTTTTTAATCTAGGAATTTTCATACATCATGAGAGAAAGAGAGAGAGAGAGAGACATACATACAGAGTCTTACTGCTTTTTAAATGTTACAGATCCTTATGCAGATACTGGCTAATTTTCACTACTTAATGTTTGGCTACAAGAAGTGACTTATCTAGGGTTGACTTGGGAAGGTGTCATCATGCTGTGTCACTTGTTCATAGTAAAATGTAGGAAGTCGTAGCTTAAAACCAGTAGCATTTATTATAAAGAAACATAGCAGTTGTATATGTATTCAATAAAGCACCTTCTCTATAGAAAGTAATAGGAGTTGCCAGAACTTGTTTACGGGCTTTCTTTCAATTTGTTATTGAATGTTGCCTGAAGAAGCATAATAAGCTGCCTACAGATTTATTGTAATAGGCCATCATGGTAATTGTATGAATAAATTTCTCAGTTAGACATTCAATCATTTTGTCTGTGATAGAAATACAGGAAGTCTAATATCATATAAGCAGAGCAAACCAGACCATTCAGAGGCTCAGTTTTGTAATTCCATCTGCACAATTATGTCTCTCTCTCGGTATTAGTGGAGGTAATTATGAATGTATGTGGTCTTTTAGTAAAAATCTATTGGGGTCTTATAAATATACATTAAAAATTACCATTTCCAACCCATCTGGAAAAGTTCGACAGCATTTAATAGAGATTTATAACCTCTGTCTAGAATTTTTAAATATCTTCTGAAATTCTGTAGAATGGACCTCCGTTCTCTGTTAAATGCTGTAGTCATTTACTGTAATTGTTAGGGAGGTTTTTTTCATTTTTGTAGGACCCTGTAGTTTTCGTTCCCATGACGTCCCATCAGACTGGAAGGAAAATTATAACCCAATAAATAGCACCCCAAGGTATTATTGTTGTTGTTTATTTGTGTTAGCATAGCTCCTAGGAGCCCTAGATGTGTACCCAAGTCCCATTGTTCTAGGTGCTATACAAACACACAACAAAAAGGCAGACCCTGCCCCCAAAGACCTTACAATCCACAGAAAAGGCAAGAAGCAATGGGTGGATAGACAGGCAACATTGTACCAGGGAACAATAAATAAAGTATATTTACCTCCTGGATTAAAATATTAATTTGAATGCTATGGGTGAACTCCTAGCCCCATTGACACCAACCTCAGATTTCCCCCCTTTCTTGAGAAAAGTAATACATTTCTCTCCAATCCTTTTATTTAAATTGACAGAGTGTCCACCTGGATCATTTGGGTACGGTTGCAAACAGCTATGCGAATGCATGAATAACGCTACATGCGATCATGTCACTGGTACATGCTACTGTAGTTCAGGCTTCAAAGGAATCCGGTGTGATCAAGGTACGATGAAATTCTGTGCGCTTAAAAAAAAAAGATGTACTTCTTTAAAAAAATAGACCTTCAAATATGAATTGTGCCATTCCATTTACAGAATGTTGTGATTTATTTTTAACAGCGGCTCTCATGATGGAAGAATTAAATCCCTATACTAAAATTAGCCCCGCTCTCGGATCAGAGAGGCACTCAGTGGGAGCAATCATTGGAATTATTATTCTCCTTCTAATTATTATGGTTTTGCTGGCACTGTTTGTGTGGTATCGACGGAAACAGAAGGAAAAGGGGCATGACATGCCAAGTGTATCTTACACTCCAGCCATGAGGATGACTAATACAGATTACTCACTTTCTGGTAAGGGTCTTTTTATGTTAATCAAATGGAGATTCACATTACTCTTGGTTGGAAAAATGAGTTTGTTCTGTACAATATGCAGCCGTTGATCTCTGGAATAATTGTACCGATATTCTTCCCCCAAAGGCGGTGGGCTTTTACACTAGCCAGGATTTTGGGGGGCACACCTAAAACACAGGTGATATCAACTGGCTAGCGTATGGAAAAATAACAACAGGATAGTGCTAGGAACCATGGCATGATGTGTGCAGTGGTAAATAGAGAGGGCTCAATCCTGCAGCTCTTACAGCAGGGATGGGCAATCATTTTAGACGGGGGGGCCACTTCACAATTTTTGAAGTGGCCCCAGGCTGTCCTTGAAGGGGCAGGGCCTCACGCGGAAGGGGCAGGGCCAGGACATTTCCGTGCTTCCCCGTCCACAGACCCTGATTGGCCTGGAGGTGGGGGAGCTCATGAAGTCTTTGCCCCTGCCGCCCCCCCAGAGAGAACCACCAGCTGTTCTGAACAGCCGGCGATTCCCTCTAGGCGCCTGCCCCCTGGCGTCAGGAGAGACTTTGTGTGCTCCTCTGTGCCCCTAGGTCAATCAGGGTCTGGGGGTGGGGGAGCGCACAAAGTCTCTTGCTCCCTGCCTCCACCCTGCAAGTGGCACGTGGCACTTAGAGTGAACTGCCAGCTTGCAGTTCACTCTAAGCGCCACATGCCCCTGGTGGGGGAGGAGGCCCTGATTGGCCTGGGCATGGAGGAGTGGCAGGGCCTCCACAGGCTAGATCAACCCACTTGGTGGGCCGAATCCGGCCCAGAGAGGCTCTCTTGCCCACCCCTGTCTTACATGGGCTGCATTCCCCACTGAAATCAACAGACATTTCCCATGTGAGGAGCTACAGGATGTAGTGAAGAACAGGATGACTGTAATAATTGTGGGATTTTATCTGACAGTGGAAGGAAAGATTTGCCCCCCTCCCAGCTGGTGACCTTCTTCTCCACCGCCCCATTCTGCCACCCTCTTACCAGCCGATGAAGGCGGGAGAGATTAAAATCAAGTTCTTGTGATGGGCTAAAGCAGGGGTGGGCAAACTCAGGCCCGGGGGCAGGATCCGGTTCGCCAAGATTTTCTGTCCGGCCTGTCAAGTCGATTAGCAGCACGTGCAGACTTACAGCCACTAACGTGTGCTCTGCTGCCCCACCCTGCTCCGTCCTGCCCCGAGCTGCTCCCAGGATTCCTGCTAGCTGTGCAGAACGGAGGGAAGGGGGGAGCAGGGAGGGCTGAAGCCAGGGTGTCCCCTTTCCCTTGTACCCCATCTCTGCAGAGCAGGGGTAGGGGAGAGGGAGAGACACAGCGAAGTTGCTCCAGTCTGCAGCATGGATGGTGAGTTGACTCAGAGGAGGGCCTGTCTTCAGAGGGCCTGTCTTCTGTTTGTAAGATTTCTGTGCTCATGTTTGCTCGCACTCTCTCTCTCTCACACACACACACACACCCCCCACACACACACACCCCGCATCTCTGCAGAGCAGGGGAGAGGGGAGACAACAGAGCGGAACAGCTTTCCCTGTCTTAAAGAGACAGCATGTGGCTTCTCTCAGAAACATACCCAGCAGCAGCCAGCACCCACGCTCTGTCACTCTCACACACATCCCCCAATCTGTGCCGCACACGTACAGTCACACACTCTCCCTATCTCTGTCACGCACACTCATTCTGTGCCACAAAGTCTGTCTCACACACTCACAGTGTCTGTCTTTCACACTCCCGCACTCTCTTTCCCTCGGTATCTGCCAGCCCTACCCCTTCCTCCCAAGGCTCTGCCCCTTCCAGGAGGCCGGAGCTGGCCTGTGACCACGTACCAAAATTCATGAAGGGCCCACCCCCCTGCGAAAATTATTGCCCACACCTGGTCTAAAGGGAGCTTTAGTCATAGTTGGGCTGTCCTGCGCATTTGTTTTCTTTAGCTCCAGTAGTTGGAGGAGGCTCCTCTTGATGCTTTAGCTGGGCTTTGGGGAATTTTACCTTTTCTTTAGAGACTTTTTCCCCCCTCTCTGTCCTGCCTTTGCTAATATAGAGTAGGATGCTCCATAGTGAATTCTCTGCTGGGAGTTTGTCCCCCAGTCTTGTATCTTGTCATCTGTACTTAGTAGGGAGTTCCCTGTCAGCAGTAGCCCTCTAGCTGCGGTTTGTCCCTTACATGCCTGAGAGGCTGGCGTTCCTGCTCCTGAGGTGAACGGAGGCTTCTGGAACTGGCGGAGATAGCTCTCGCATGCGTGTTTTCTCCAGTCCTGCATTGCCTTCTCTTTCCTCTAGATAGATGAAAGGCACTTGTTGTCCTGTCACTCGTGGCTGTGTTTGACTTGCTCTCGCCAGCAAGGCTCCATGGACAAGTCGTGCCCTGTGTGGAAGGAATTCTTTTGGCTGCGAATGGCTGCCATTTTGTGGACATCGCTGTCTATGCAGGACACAGAAGGAAACCTCTCCATGTGCAATGAAATATGAGCTGGTCAGACTCACTCACAACCAGGATGTGTTTAGGCGCTGGGTTCTGCAAAGGCCTCACGATTTTGGTTCTGATGTCACGTGCATGCTTTGCCATCGTAGAATCATAGGGTGAGAAGGAGGGTCATCTAGTCTAAACCCCAACAATGAGAAGAAATGAGATGCAGCATCCCCGACTTTGGCTTCGCATCCACTCGGTCTGAGCTCTTTTCTGGCCCACTTGGCTTCCTCACCTGGTTTTGCTACAAGGCAAAATCCACCCACAGTAGTTCTTGGAGCCCCTCTCCTTACCTCTGGGGTTCGGTTTTCGTCACATCTCTTTCGCGGCGGCCGACTTAGGTAGAACATAACATGGAACAGTGGTCATAGAGGACACCTCTGTCTGAGACCAGCACAGGTTGGCATGCAATTTGCCCCTTCACCAGGATGAGAAGAGCCACGCTCTGAATCCCCAACGAGACAAATGTGGCAACAGTGGGGCTCACGGGGCATAGGTGTGATGTCAAAGCCAGTCAGTCCTGTCCTAAGTGGAGAGGAACGGTTTGATCTCTCAGACATTCCTTTTCTTTCCGGCCGGCTTGTTATTAATTTGTGTATGAGGCTTACTCCACTGAATATATTGAATGGCACCCACATCTTTTCCAGGGGCAGACTGGAAAATAGAGGAATATTGCTCAAGTTTTGAATTGCTGGCCAGAGTCAGTCCAGCCAGCCAGGGGAGTGAGAATTGCACCTTTGCTCTTTTGATTTGCTGCCAGTGGAGAACTCATGAGTGAAACCTGATGACCTCCTTGTCTGACGTTCCTCATTAAGTCAAAAGACCTGCTAGTGCTGGGAGCAGACAGCCCACCCTCACTCCTGGAAGTGACGCCGAGCAGACAGGTCTTCTGCCCGTGCCACGCAGACAGAGCCATAATGATTGTTGTAGCCGGGACTCACCCAGGCAGCCTTGCTTTCCCAGGCTGCTAAATCTTTTTAGATCACATTTTTCATCTCCTCCCTGACTTGTAACCTTCCATCCTGGCACACAGGATGCCCTAGTCACCAGTACTTGTTGGCCTAGCTCTGGAACAGATGCACATGTAGAGGGAAGGGTCATCGAGACGGGTAACTTCCAGGCAGCTGCACAAATATGTGAGCTCTACATCTTCCACATGCTGCAGCATCTGGGATACCTTCAGGGCCTGGTGCAAGGATAGAAAATAAATCCTCTTTCATGTGACTGTCGTGCCCTGCTCCAGGATGGCCCAGTTTCAGGCTGACATGCCAGCTCTGTGTTGTTCTAAGTAGGAGATACTGAGGCTCGGCGTTATTGTCTGGGCTTCCCTGGAGGGACACTGGATAGCAATTACTTTTGTTCTTCCAAGTCCATCTCACCCTGCCAGGGGGAAGCTGGAGCTGGGATTTTGGTCTGGGTTTGTTTGGTTGGTTAACTTTTCCTTATGTGACTTTTTGACAATAGAAATGTTGTTGCTCAGGAACCAGCCAACCCTTTTCTCCGGGGTCACAAGAACTTCTTCCCCCCCTCCCTGGTCTCCGTGTGCGGGTAGGAAGGTACACCAGGCTGTCTGACCTGGCTGTTCTGCCGGCTCTCTTTGTGCAAATCGCCTGTTAGAGTCAAAATTAGTTCTGCCAGGCTGGCCTTCGTTTTCATAGGGTCTTTTGTGAAGGAACACATGGTGACTCCATGAAACTCCCTGCCCAATTATGACTGTGCCCCTCAGCTATCTTCTGCCTGTCTAACTCCCTGATCCTCTCCCTCACCAGCTGGGGACGCTCAGCAACTCCTTTTATAGACAAGAGTGCCGGGGGGTGGAGCACTGAGAAGGAAATAGGGATCTAGAGATTCATACAGGTGCACAGATAGGCTGGCAGTCTGACTGGAGGGGTGGGGTGGGTGGGTATGTGGTGGGAAGGGGGCAGTGAACCGTGAGGGAGGGTGCCAGTGCCACCACCTATGTCACATACACCTCAGCCTGACCCTGAGATTCTGTACATGGATCGAGGGCACAAGAGTATCAGGGCATTTCTTACCCACTGCTGAGTACCTACAGTGTCTCTCTAGTCCTCCTCACCTGCATGGCCTCAGTGGGAGTATTGTATCTAGTTCTGGGCACTGCATTTCAAGAAAGATGTGGAGAAATTAGAGACGGTCCAGAGAAGAGCAACAAAAATGAATAAAGGTCTAGAAAACATGAGCTATGAGGGAAAACTGAAAGAACTGGGCTTGTTTAGTTTGGAAAAGAGAAGACTGAGAGGGGTCATGATAGCAGCTTTCAAGTACCTAAAAGGGTGTAATGAGAAGGGAGAAAAATTGTTCTCCTTGGCCTCTGAGGCTAGGACAAGAAGCAAGGGGCTTAAATTGCAGCAAGGGAGGTTTAGGTTGGACATTAGGAAAAACTTTCTAACTGTCAGGGTGGTTAAACACTGGAATAAATTACCTAGGGAGGTGGTGGAATCTCCATCACTGGAGATATTTAAGAGCAGGTTAGATAAACATCTATCAGGGATGATCTTCTAGATGGTGCTTGGTCCTGCCGTGAGGTCAGGGGACTGGACTCAATGACCTCTCGAAGTCCCTTCCAGTTCTATGATTCTATGGAGCAGTTTCTTAACTAGCGATGCTGCCAGGAAACATGAAGCTTCCATGTCCAGGGACTTAAGTGGGAATTTGGCTGACTGAGGACTGCGTGATCAAGCCCTCCATCGGTGAGCTCCACAACGTGGTTACCCCCTGGGCTGTGCACAAAGGGCGATGGTGAGACCTTTATTTCACTAGTTTCCTTTTGTGGCCTAGTGCTGCTCTCATGCCTGGAGTCTGTCTCTGCAGCCCAGCGATGTAGAGTAAATAACGACATGCCTTTCCAAAGTCAAACATGATTTCACTTCTCAAGGACAGAGTTAGGGCTTTGACTTTTAAGCATTTATGAGGCCAAAAATCCATAGTAGTAGAGACGATAAAAACAGAGAGCCCCAGGGACAAGCCTTGGATTATTTTGTGTCTGTGGACAAAAAATGTGGCAATAAAATAGAGACTCTCTGCTCTCAAATCTGCATGGCTAACAATGGGAGAGAGAGCCATCCCCAGCAGGGAGAACAAAATAGTGGATCTACACTGCATTACATGGATCTGAAAGCAGAAGTTCCCCTGAAGCTTATAAGCAAGACTGTGCTCCCAAAGATGAGAACGATATACTCTCTTCCAACTGGGGATGTTAAATTTAATCAGCTAATCGACTAGTAGATGGAATTTCCATCAATTAGTCAGTTAGTCGATAAGCAAGGGAGTTGCAGCAGAGTTAGCTCCTGGCCCTGGAAGCTAACCCCCACAGCGGCTCTGCCTTTTAAATGTATTAAGAGCTGGCAGGCTGTTAATACTTTTAAAAGGCTGAAGTGCAGTGGGGGACCCTGATGCGAGCTGGGACAGCTGATTCCCAGCTTGCACTGGGGTCCCCCTCCCCCTCCCCGCTGTGCACCAGCCATTTAAATGTATTAAGAGCCAACAGGCTCTTAATACATTTTAAAAAGCAGAGGTGCAGCATCTGGGACTGGGTGTGAGTCGGGAATCAGCTGATTCCCGGATTGCATCTGGTCCCCGCTACACCCCTGCTCCCCGGGGAGACAGTGCTGGAGGGAACCAGCTTTTAAGCTGGCTCCCCGCAGCATTGGTTCCTGCTCCACCCTCTCGCTGCCTCTGTCTGATAGAGGCGGCGAGGGTGGGGGAAGCGACAAATCGAGAGACTCGTTGACTACGTGCCTGACTTCCATGGGCTCATTTTGAGTTCTTCCGCCTGATTCCACCAGGGGATCTGTGTGGCCAAAGCCTGGTGTTCTCCAGTTGTCCCAGTGTTGTCACCAAGACTTTATGCTTGCACAGAGTCCCACTGAAGCCTGGGGGAGGGGTGGGTGTTGATCCTGCTAAGTGGTGAACACACAGGCCACCATCCAAGCTTTTGTGGGTCTGTCAGGAGCTTTGGAAAGGTGCTTAAGTGCTTTCCTGTGTTTGCGCTGGAATGCTCAGCATCTTGCAGAGTGGAGCCCCAGAACTCACACAAGTATCAGAAGCCAGCTTCATGGCCCCCCTTAGCAGGATAGATCCTTCCATACTAGTATTCCTGGGTTTAACTCTTATGGATTGAACCTCTCTAGCCTGGTACCCTCGGGACCCGACCGGTACCAAACCAGAGAATTTGCCAAACCACGGGAGGTCGATACTGTCTAGCAGCATCACCAACCCTTCCACTGCTCACTGGGCTCTTAGAAGACATCGAGGGGTAAATTAGAGCTAAAGAACAGCACAGAGCACTGAGAGCCAGGACTGGTGGCTATAAACAAACTTTATGGGACTGCAGGAAACTTGGCCACACCCATGATAAGTGGGCATCCAGCTAACTAAAATCATGCCGGACCACAGATGTTGCCAGACCAGAGAGTTCCAGATTAGAGAGGTTCAACCTGAACCTTTTATATATATAATTTACTGAATATGAATTATACATCTATAAATATAAATCCTTTGCTCGCCATTTGGCATGGACATGGGCCCAGCTCGAGAGAGGTTGTTTTCCAATGGGGACAGCAGTTGATCTGCTCTGGAGGTGTGTTCAGGCAGCATTTATTAGTGCTTCGGGGACAAATGTGTCGAAGTTGGACTGAGGTGGTCAAGGTGAATCAGCTGACACAGCCACTTAGTGGAATTGCATAGATGTTGTCCTTCTGGGTATGTGGCAGCACCAGCAGTGAAGGAAGAAAAGGATTTTGGAGAGTCAGACTTGTGTATGTATCTCGCACTCCTTAATCTAGCCTGGCCACGCTTTCTGTCAGCTGCTTTTAGCTGCTGATTCTTCTGTCGATATGAGAAAGGGCATCACGGATAACAGGGAAGGTTACTTGTCCGTATGACTCTGCTGGTTTCATTGACATGTGGGGCAGGAGGTTATGGCTCCAATTCTGTACTGAACTGCATCGTACACAATACTGACAAGTACTTCTGTGAAGCTCTAGCTCTAAGGGGTGCCGCCCCATCTGATCTTTTGCAGAGACTGCTGAGGTGAAAGCTCTCTTTGGGGGGGGGGGGGACTACATATCCTGGGGAGCATTCAGTCTCTCAGCAAAGCAGGTTCAAGGCTGGGTTAGAACGACCGTATTTCTGAAGCGTACATCATGGCTGCCACACGTGTGTTCCCGTAGCGGTTCTCATTTGCATTCATGCAGTGGGGGCTGTGCCTGCTGACACTGAATTGTAAATGCCTCTGAATTATAGTCCTAAGACAGGGGTGGGGAACCTAAGGCCCGGGGGTCAGATGCAGCCCCCCCTCTTGCCTGGCTCCTGCTCCTCCATCGTCCCCCCATGGGGCTGGAGCACACAAAATCTACTGGGCCCTGTAGGCTCTGATGTGTAAGGGGAATGTGGGGAGTGTCTTTCTCCTTCTAGTTGAGAGCCACATCAGTGAGAGATTTTTATTTTGTTGTTGTTTTGTTTTTTGGGGGGTTTTTTGCTTCTCGCTCGTGTGTGGCCCCTGACTGATTTTTCTGTGGGTCAGCGGCCCCCAACCCAAAAAAGGTCCCCCCCTCCAGTCCGAAGAGATGGCAAGGTCCTGGCATTCCTTCTCATTGCCCTGTCTCCTGCAATGTGTGGCCTTGTCCATACTGTATATTCATTGTGGATCTGTCTGTCTACGTATTTAGATGCTTCTATCGCTCCCTGCACTGTCCTGGCAGAGTGCTTAGAGAAAAGAGGTTAGGTATTGGGGTGCTATGATTAAAGACAAATGTACAGATCCTAGCTGTTGGATGTTAAATATAAAGATTTGTAAACAAAACACTGTGTAAGGTGTGACACTATGTAAGTACATCAATTTTAATCCTTCAGGCCTGGACTCACAGTACTCTGGTGTGATGTACTTTGTTGCCAATCAGTTCACAAAAATACCTGAAACTAAAAGGTTGTATCACATTGAATGCAATATTTCAGCTCTGCATTGCAGTCAAAGTCTATTTGCTGCTGTCCAGTGCTCCCTACATTGCTTTGGGAGATCCAGCAACAAGAATTGATTACGTTTGCATGGTCAAAGGTGCAAGTCCACGTGTGGCCTTTTTACTCTGTGCTCTGCTCTAGCACTTCTGTTAGGTGCACAGTGCAGATAAAAACATTCATTTGACAAGTGAATACTTTGCAAACTAGATCTCCACAAGATGTCAGCAGAGCAAAGTACATGTTCCCGTATGCACGTGTGTAAAACTAATCCGTTTGCTCTTTACAGGGCTTTGCCTGTTGTGCTGTTTCTTTTTTAACCTTTCTAACCTATCATCCTTTCCTTCGACATTCAAAGACGCATTTCAACAATGTATTGTTAAACTGGAAAAAAAAAACAGATTGGTGTTTACAGAAGAACTGCCAATATAGGCACCATGCTGTTCTTGGTAAAATATTTTGTACAGTGAGTGTGTTCTTAACAAAAGAAGTACAGAAATGTGCCTTTAATTCACCCATACAATTATTGATGTTTGCTTTTCAGTGGTACAAGACTCCTTCCTTTAAGTCTTTGGTCAAAGACAGTTATAGAAAATATATTTATCCCATTGGTACAGACATTTAAAGGACCCTTCTTACTAAAATTATACCCTTATTGTAATAAAAGGTGGTAATTAAATGTTAATTAAATGATTGTTTTCATTAACTGACTGCTAGGTGGTTTAATCTATAGAAGACAGTGTATGATAGATTTGCCTTGCATAGTTTTGCATTTCATCTTTAAAATATAATGAACTTTGTCTACCAGAAAATAGTTTTATTTTGTATTTATGATCTTCAAAAAGATAAAACTGTATGTTCCTTCAGTATTTTGCTTTTGTAGCTGATTTGTAATTGTTTGTATGTTAATGGTAAAGAACTCCCCACCATCCTTAGGTCAAACTATACAAGATAGTTTAACTGACCTGGAAATTTATGCTATATCTACTAGTATATGCTTATCGGTTTCTGGAACCGGATCTTCCCTGAAGTGTATTCCCCATTTGCAACTTCCAAAGTATCTTTATGGCTTCCAAAGTATTTTGTGATGACTTGTTCTCTTCCCAGATATATCTCAAGGTAGCGGCAGTGTACATTGTTTTTCCAATCCAAGCTACCATACCCTGTCATGTGGTGTGACTTCACGCTTCTTTACCAATAATCTGGATGGAAACAGCTCCAGTAAGGTAGATATTATCACACCCCACTGTAGCAATGTTCTTATCAGTTCAAGGAAATAAACCAAAGTAATGCCTTTTGATTAACAGTTGAATAAGGAAGAAGCCTAACACTCCAGCCTAACACTCATCTGATGAAGTGGGTTTTACCCACAAAAGTTCATAATACTCATCTGATGAAATGGGTTTTACCCACAGAAGCTCATGATATAATATATTTGTTAGTCTCTAAGGTGCCACAAGACTGCTTGTTGTTTTTAAAGTTACAGGCTAACACGGTTACCCCTCTGAGACGCCAGAATAAGTTACACAAAAAAGGTCTGCTGTCCCATATGTGTATCTGCATGATCTCTGTGCATGGTAATTGGAACTTCATCAAGAGCAACTATGGGACAATAGACCTCAACATTTTAGCCATCTGAGTTTGCTTCATAGAAAAATCAATAAATAGCTGGACTGTCATTTATTTAAATTTAAATAGCCACTTCTTCATAAGGCAAAAGGAAATTAATGAGCCATAAATGCAGTCAGCCATATAACTTCGCTGCTGGTTGCATAACTGACCTATCCCTGTGCAGAATACGCAGACGTAAAGGAAAGTTGCAAGACGTTATCTAGCCCTGTGGTGAGCATTGTGCTTTTCTAAGGGAGTGCTGGCGGCTCTGCTGCTGCTCAAGCGGAGTTGTTTTAGCTCAGGTATAATACCCTGCAGTTGTGTAGTATCTTCTTACTTAATATATTCCCATGGACTTCAGTTGGACTGTTTGCAAACAAAGGTGCTACCCTATGTAATTAAGGGGTTCAGAAGGTGACATCTTGGAAATAATATTTAGACACTGTTCATTGGTGAGAAGAACTCTTCCTGTAGGGCCATACCAAGCCATCAGTCATCTTAAGAAAAAGCTGTAATTGATTTAAGTGGGGGTGTTTGCTCAAAACGTGATGATATTCTGGTCTGTGTCATTCTGATCCAAATGTAGCTCCTCTAACCAGAACATCACCCAGGCAATATTAAGGAGAAAAGAGTGATACTGCTGTAAAGGATATGCAAAATACTTCCACATGTCCTCCCTCCTGGCTACTAAAAGCAAATCTCATTCCAATGTGATAGAAAATGTGGCCCCGCAGTTTTCACTGAGAAAAGTTAAGGCAGCTATATAAAGAATGGAACTTGCCTTTTCAATGGATTGATGAATTGATTTTTGTTACTAGTGCATTATTTTGCATGTAGACCCCCCCCCACGCTGCACGGTGCACTTTTGCACGCCCCAGATTGAAAGTGCAAATGGTAATAGTTGTCAAAATTGAGGCTTATCTTCGCGAGTGCCAGCCTTCACGGCTAATGCTTTGGAAAGAATGCAGTGAATTCTACTGTCACCTCACCTCTTAAAATATTCAGCTGCTGGGAGGGAATAAAACCCAGAAACAGTTTTAGACCAGATTGGAAACCATTTCCTTTCCTTTCCTGCCTGCTGTCAATCACTCATTGAAGAGGTTGTTGCGGTGTTTGATTATATTTTTAGTAGAGTCCTTATCCAAATACCTGGCCTGGTTTTCTTTTAGCCCCCTCTCTCCCTCCCTCCCCCCGGCTTACTTATTCATGAGACTGTGCTACAGCATTGTGTTAGCCAGGTTGGCCTCTCCTGTGCTGCTCCTCTACGCAGTGTTCTAGACAAGTAAATCCCCTCACGGCCGCCTTAATGATTTTCATTTCCTAATGAGTGTGCCCGATGTCATCCCCGGTCTCTGCAGGGAAAGATGCACACTTAGTACTAGAGTGCGTGTCCGTTTGCAGTGCGGGCTGGGGTCACAATGGAACCAGGGACAGAGCACAAAAAAGTGCGAGAAGGAAATGACAGGCATTCCCAGGGGGGTTGAGCGTGCCTAGACCAGAGAATGTTGGCTTTATAACCAGGCTCCCTGCGTGCTAAGAGGCAGCAGGCCTTGAGGCACTGAGCTGGAGCTGTTCTGTTCTGTCCTGATTAGAGAGCAGAGGGGCAGCCTGGGTGGAGAGGTAAGGGAGAGGACAGTGGGTAAATGTAAATCTTGGTTCAGCTTTGAAACTCTCTGTTTCTCTCTAGTGCTGGGACTCTGTCCCCACTCCCGCTTTCCTCTCCTCTCCTCTCCCTTCCTCCCACAAACAATCTCTTAGTTTCCCCTCCCTTTCCTGCTCCCTGTTGTCCCCTCTCTTAATTGTCTTTTCCATTCCCTTGTGATCTCTTTACCAGTGTCCTGTCTGTGCTCTCCTCTCACCTGCTTCCTCTCCTCCCCCAGTTCCTGTACTATGTCCCTGCTGTCCTTACTTCCCGCCCCCCGCTCAGAGTAGCTTGCAGCAGCAGCAAGTCAGTCATACTGAACGGGAGGGAGATCGGGAGGTTGGCCAGGCTGACTGGGAATCAACGTGGGTGGGTATGGTGTTAAGCAGGAGCAAAGCAAGTAGCCATTAGTGACCCTCTTTTGTGGGTCAGCCCCACGTTGCAAGCCAGACCTTCAGACAGAGACCAGCCTGTCTCCTTTTCCAACGGTGAAACTAGAAAGAGCAGAAATATTGCTAGAGCCCCTCCCCAATCCTTCTCCAACAGCAGGATCAGGAGGGTGGGAATGGAGTAGGCATCTTATATCCTGATTTACCCTTTCTGGAACTGGGCAATTGCTTGGGCCTTGCAGATTGTGCGACTAGCCCTGAAGGTAGAAATGTGAGTTTGAGACACGCAGCCTGGTCTGGTTGCCAACACGAGTCAGCAGAACAATTCTGCATCTGTGTTCAGGGTCCTAGCTCCTGACTCCAGGGTGGGAAACCAGAAGGCCTCTGCGCCTCTGTACAGGGTGTGACCATTGCACACCTGGTTACGCTACGTTATCATCTTCCTTCGATCAGTGAAGTTTCAAGTCAAAGTCCTTGGGGTATGTCTACACTGCAAAGTTAATTCGAAATAACAGCCCTTTTTTCGAATTAACTTTAATAGCATCTGTACATGCAAACCACTATTTCAAATTTAATTTAATTTAATTTAATTTAATTTAATTTAATTTAATTTAATTTGAAATAGTGGAGCCCTTAATTCAAATTTGGTAAACCTCATTCTACAAGGAGTAACGCCAAATTCAAAATAGCTATTTCGAATTAAATGCTGTGTAGACACTTAATTCGAAATAGGGGGCCTCCAGCCCTTCCCAGGGAGCCCTGATGGCCACTCTGGGCACAACCAGGAAAACTTACTCTCCTCTCCCCCAGCCCCGGAGCCATTAAAGGGGTAGACCCTGGCCACAGTGCCTGTGCCAGCTCCAAGCCTGCCAGCCCAGAGCCAGCAGTGGCTACGGGGGCCCCTGACCCAGTGGCCCCAAAACATGAGCCAGCAAGCCACTGGCAGCCAGCCCTCCACCGCTCCCCAGGAGCCTGACGGGCTGGAGAAGGTGGGCACCTTCCATAAGATCATGGACCTTATTCAGGTTTGGGGGGGATGCCCCCAACGTCCATGATCTCCGCACTAGACGAAGGAACGGGCTGTCTATGGCAGGATAGCTGCCAGCCTGGCTACCAAAGGCCACATGCGAACCCAGGAGCAGGTTAGCGTGAAAGCCAAGTTGGTCCGGCAAGACCCCCAACCCTGAGCTTCCCCTCCCACTTCTTCCCCTTGCTTCCCCCTTCCAGCTCCCTCCTCCCAGGTTTCCCCCTCCCCTCTCCCACCCTCTCTCTTCCCCTCTCCCACCTCCTTTTCCCAGTCTCCCCAGAGGTTTATCCCTCCCCCCCCCCTTTTGTTCAATAAACCCAGTTTCTATTGTTAAACATACGTGTCTTTTGTTTGACATCAGGAAGGGGGGCTAGGGAGGGGTAAGTGGAAGGACGTGAAGGAGGAATGGGGCACGAGTCCCCGGTGGGGAGGACTGGGGTGGCTCTGAGGGCTCCTCGGGGTGGACGCTCTCCCGCAGGGCCTCCTGGATCCTGACAGCCCCCTGATAGACCCCCCCCCCCAGATGGCAGCCTGCAGCAAGTGCAGCTGGGCTGATGGCAGCAACCCCACAAGACGCACCGGCGTGCCCAGGGGCAGCTCTGGCTCCATGTGGCCGAGTGCTGTGATGTCCCGAGTTCGAGCACTCAGGGCACTCCAAGACAGGACTGCTTTGCTGTCCCTCATCGAGGTAGACAAGCAAGCGGGGAACCCTGAGAACTGTCTGTCTGGGGTGGGGGTAGGGTCCCTTTAAGCACGGAGCTCAGTTAGCCTCAGGCAGCAGCCCCACATACTAAGTCCTAACCTGATGCCCTGCCAGCACTGGTTCCTGCCAGTCTTACCTTGGGTTCAGGGTCCACTCAGTGTCGATGTGCTATTTCGAAATAGGTTTTGTGTATAGATGCGTTAACTATTTCGAATTAAGTTAATTCAAAATAGCGCTGTAGTGTAGACATACCCTGGGTTACTTGGGTCACATTCTGCTGCCACTGAAATCAATAACAATATTTCCTTTGGCTACTGTGTGGGTAGAATGTCCGCCTTTGTGTTGTCTCTACTGGTGTTTTGAATTGTGAGCTCCTTGAATCAGGGACTGTCTTTGTTTTGGGGTCTTATATGGCACTAATCATGATGCTGGTATGTATCAAGTCAGAATAATTATTCAAATGGTGCTGGTTTGGGATCAGGTTTGTCCCTGGTATTAACTCCATTGACTTCCCTGTAACAGTGCCGTGAAATTTGCTGGGCCAGAACTTTCCAGCGGGGAAGACTGAAGTTGGTCATTTAACTCTATCAGTGTTGGTCCTTTTAGTCTCCTTCCCCCCACCCTCCAATTGTTAAATATGCTGAACACAAAAACCTCCCATTGAGCTCCACTGGGACCATCCACGGGGTTAGTTAGTGCTGTGAATTGCTGCAGCCTCAACTCCATAGGTTCCTGATTTATCTGCAATTGTTTAACGCAATATCTAAGTTCTACCGAAAGCTTCACATAAAATGAGAAATTCCAAAACAGTGGGGGCTGGAAGCAGCCTGACTCAAGAACACCCAACTAGTTAAAATTAATTTGTTCACCCCAAAAAAAACCCCAAACCCCTCATTAAAGAAGTTGTAACTTAACTTTACCAGAGAGAGGAAAGAAAGTTGCAAAGGTGGAAGAGCAGTCTTGTGTTCACTTGGTCCTCTGCTGCTTGTACAGAGACTGAGGCCTTGTCTTCACTCCGCGGGATATTGCTACTGCCGTGATCAATCTTCCAGAGTTTGATTTAGCGGGTCTAGTTAAGACTCACTAAATCAAACTCAGAGGGCGCCCCTGCCAGCAGCCAGTACTCCTGCTCCTGTGAGGAGTAAAGGAAGCTGACAGGATCATTTGCCCATAAGAACGACCACAGTGGGTCAGCCCAAAGATCTGTCTAACCGAGTATCCTGTCTTCCGACAGTAGCCAATGCCAAATGTCCAAGAAGGAATGAACAGAACAGGGAATCATCAAGCAGTGCCTCTCCCTCACCCATTCTCAGCCTCTGACAAAGGTTAGGAACACCATTCCTCCCCGTCCTGGCTGATAGCCATGGATGGCCTTAACCTCCATGAATTTATCTAATTCTCTCTTGAACCCTGTTCAAGTCCTGGTCTTCACAGTCTCCTTTGGCAAGGAGTTCCACAGGCCAACCATGTGCTGTGTGAAGCCTTTTGTTTGCTTTAAACCCCCTACCTATTAATTTCATTTGGTGACCCCTAGTTTTTACGTTATGGGAACAAGTAAATAATGTTTCCTTATTCACTTTTTCCACACCAGTCATGACTGTATAGACCTCTATCATATCCCTCCTTAGTCTTCTCTTTTCTAATCTGAAAAGTCCCAGTAGCTGTGGGGATGGTGCCAAGCTCGGTTTAAGGTAAGCCAACTCCAGCTATGTATTCTACATAGCTGGATTTGAGTACCTTAAGCCAAGCTTCCAGGTCTAGTGTACACCTTACATTAGACTGGGACTGTGAAAGGCATCTAAGTGCTTGATTCTGCTGCTGTTGAAATCAATAGCTAAACTCCCATTGGCATCTGTGGTGCAGGATCAGTGCCTAAAGGAATTTAGGTACTTAACTAATTCTAAGGCCAAGTCTTCACTAAGCGGAAGATCAATGCTGCTGCAATAGATCTTCCAGAATTCAATTTAGTGAGTCTAGTGAAGACCCACTAAATTGAACTCAGAGCATGTTCCTGTTGGTGGCCAGTACTCCTGCTCCTGCAAGGAGTAAAAGAAGCTGGTAGGATCATTGGTCTCCCACTGTGGGAACAGCAGGGAAGCACAAGTCAAGGTACGTTGACTCCAGCTACATAATTAACGTAGCTGGAGTTGTGTATCTTGATTTGACCTTGTCCTTTAGTGTAGACCCGACCAAAACTTCTTCAAAAATTCCATCCTTGTCAGATTGCAAATGGTTGGCCAGATAGTCCCTGTGATCTGTCTGGCATATAGCCAGATAGTGATATTTATACTCAAGCTAGACTCTTATTGATCTCAGTGGAAGCTTTGCTCAGATGAGAACTAGATTTCAGCCTTATATAAGATTATAGGCAAGGCTTTTTTCATTGGGAAAATTTACTATAAAAGAAATTTACTAAGAAATTTACTATACAAGAAAAACAAATTCCCAAATCAGTTGTTCCACTCTGAAGATGAAAAGAATATTCCATCTTGGTAGAAAATAACTTACCATAGCATAATCGGGCCTCCACATAGTTACTACCTTGTAAAAACTGAGAAATGGTCCAAAACGATTTTATTTTTGTAACAATCAGTTCTGGACCAAAGCTTTTCATGTCCATTTTCCGTTAGTTACTCAAAAAAATACAAGTTATAAACCTGGTTGGAAGGATTTGATTTTTATCAGTAAATATCAGTAAAAGTCAATCATCGTACACACCTAAACTAACGAACAAAAAATACTTCCATTGATGATGATAAAAATTTATCAATAGGCAAAGTAAAAAAGATGAAGTTTGAGAACTTAGAGTTTGATTTAAGGATATTTATTTTATACATTTTGACATGTGATGTGGACAAACCATATTTTAACAGCTGTAAAGTTTTGCCTTTTGAACCTCAATGCCTGCTGTCATTAAAAAATTGTCTGAACCTCCTCCCAGTTTCCCACTGCTGTGAAAATGTCAATCAATAAAAATTTTTAAATGAAGGTTGATATTATCCATAGAAATGTTTTTTTTAAAAAAATCTGATTCTGCCAGCTCTATTTATAAACTCTGGGAAAACAAAGCTCTTAATGAAACTGCGACTTTAACAAATGTCACCCAAATGGTGCAGATGGATTAGGAATCATCATTCCTTACACAGTGCTTCTACTGCGCCGTCTTAAAGAAAAGGCGGCCCAGGCTCAGCCGGTACAAATGGACTTTGGAGTCTTTGAAGCTGTACCAGTCCATACTATATAAGGAGTTTTTTTAGAGAGCATTTTAAAATTTTTCTTGGTTTTAAATTTTCACAGTGATGCAAGCTTATCGGGGGAGGAGAAGTGTTAGAAAACCAACTTCAGTTAATTCTATACTTAGATTTCATGAACCAATTATCAAGTGAAAACTAGTCAGTCATTGTAACAGCCTTAACATCAAGGGCAGAATTTCGGGAAAGTGGGGAGGGGGGGAGGGAGAGGGAAAGTACTTGCATTCCCTGATTTATTCCTCTGCCCCCTCCCTTCACCAGCCAGGTGTAAGAGGCATGCATGGAATGCAAGTACTTCCCCTCCCCCCCGCCACCTGATAGTCCAGGGAACGGGATGAAAAGCAAGCCACATCCTGGTGCGCACGGCTACTGCCCTCCTGAAACTCTGCCCTGTCTTAACATGAAGTCACAGACAGCCAGATCTGTCTTTCCACCCAGCTGAGCATACCTTTGTGGTAGATGGTGCCTTACACCAAGAATCACAGCAATATTCAGGTTACTCCCAGTCCCAAAGGACTAGTTACTTACTAGCCTCGATTCAATTGCACCTTTGATCTCAAGACAAACTTAACACTTGTCGCCAATCCTATAATAAGCTATATAAAAATTCCTTAAACAGGAAATGAAAATGAGAGTTATTTACAAGATTAAAGCAGATAAACATAAATAAACAAGCAAGTTACAATTTTAAATTTCAAAAGATAATAGAAGCTTCTATAATTAGCAAGAGCTATATACGTGCCCTTTAGAACTAATCCAGGTTAAGCAGCTGGGGCTCTCTTTCTTATGCCTGGAAACACTTCGCCACCCAGAGTCCTGAGGAAGACCTCTGTGTCGCTCAAAACCTTGTCTCTCTCACCAACAGAAGTTGATCTAATGAAAGTTATTTTGTCACCCATCACTGAAAAACCACAAACTGTAAGCATCGTATGTCAGAATGGCCAAAGCAAATATCTTTAAATCGAACTCTAATAAGTCCTCAAGCAGCATTTCTGAATTTTGATTATCTGTGGAAATATGTTGTCATCAGTTCATGTGTACAGTGAAACTGACATTTACCAAAACACATCCTAATCCTTACTCGCCTCGCTGCAAATATGTCTGCTTTATAGTGATTGATTGCCATTTGTCTGTTTTATGACTGCACCATCTCTGCGCCCGGCATATGGTCGCCTCAGTCAATGCTTTCCTGGGTTTAGAGTTAGAAAAAGGAAATGCTGAATAAAAACTGAATGCCTCCTATCTTGTCTGTGAGTGCAGGCCAGATACACAAAGGAGCCAGCTGAGATGCAAGCATGTCCAATTACCAGCCACTGTTCTCAGGCAGAATGCCTGTGATTAGAAATGTCACACGCAGCCAGAAGGTTTATCATCTTTGTCTCTGCTTCTGTCTGTTTTTTGGGGGTGAGGGAATTAAACGAGTGGCTGAGAGGCGGGCGGGGGGGGGGAGGGTGACCAATGGGCTGATAACACATTTGAGCTTTGCTGGCTATGCAAGACGGTTGTAGAGAGAAAGTGTCCGAGAACAGAATAAAGCACCAGAGATGGCCACTGTAACTCTGCCTGTTCGACCTAATGTAAGATAAATCGAGTTGTAGGCATTGATGCCAGAAGAGATCCTTGGAATCATCTAGTCGGACCTCCTGCACCACACAAATCATAGGATGACTCTGGATTAATTTCTGTTTCAAGGACAATAGACATTGGGTAGAACTTGAGCAACTCTTTCCGATAGATTAGGAACGAGTATCTGATTTGGGTAGCCTTTTCCTTTCAATCTCGAGTGCTAGCATTAGTCCAAATTGTTGTCTGTGTGTTTAATGGGTGTCATCACACCTGTTAAGGCCTGAGCTTTTATCCTGATGGGCCAACCCGCATTTGTGTACATAGTTCCCCACTTTATAACTCCAGGTGTGGGACTCTGTGTTAACATGTCTGCCTGTTCCTTTTTAGCAAGACTGTTTTAGAAAGTAATGAGTGAACCACGGTACTACAGGTGTACAAGTAGCTGTAATCTCTTGTATTTTATTCATTGAGGCTTTGTCTGCACTGCCGGCTTTGCCGGCAGAACCTATGCAAATGAAGCGTGGATTAGCATATCACTGTGCTTCATTTGCATAATTCATGCAAACTGTTTTTTGCGCAAAAACCCCGTCCACACTACTTGTTTTTGCTCAAAAACCCCTGGTGCAAAAACAGTGTGCATAAATTATGCAAATGAAGCACAGCAATATGCTAATCTGTTCTTCCTTTGCATAGGCTCTGACAGCAAAGCCAGCAGTGTAGACGTAGCCTGAGTCTACCTCCAGCAAAATGGGACATGACTGCCTAGAAAGGTATCTGGGGGCAGGGCCATCCCTATAGGAGTGCAGGGCCTGGGACAACCCCCTCCTCGGCCCCAGACCCTGTCCCCGCCACATCTCTTCCCATCCCTGCTCTGTTCTCTCCCGCCCCCCATTGCACCCCTTCCCCAAAGCCCCCTCACCTGAGCGATGTGACCTGGGGCGTTACTGGGGGACTTGGCATAGTAGGGGTCAGGCCACTGCCTTTTGCTGGCTCCAGGCCCCCCAGGAAATCTCCCAGGCTGCCCTGGGTCCCATGGATGAGGTTGGAGCAAACCTCCATATGGGGGACTGTCATGGGCATCTGGTCTGCAAGGCAAAACAAGGTACCGCCTACCCAAAGCTTCAGCTGTACTGGCCCCGCCCCTTCCCTCCCCGCCTCCAACGGCTACGTGGGGCTGCTCTGGGACATTTAATGGGGTTCAGGCAGGGTCCAGGGCAGCTGGGAGCCTCCTCAGACCATCCCTGACAGGCGCCCTTCCCGCAACAGCTATTTGACCATCACCACTTTGGCTCTAACTGTGAGGTGCATACCTTGACTAGTGCTAGCGGAGCCCCAGAATGGGAGTGAGCCCTACACAAACACCAGGGTGCATAAGGACTCTTTTCTTCTACTCCTCCCCACGTGGGGATGGAGTCCTCATCCTCCTACATAGGTTAATATTCGAGGGGAGAATTGTGCAGCAGCTCACTGCCCACCCTATAACAATACTTGAGAGCAGTGTTCCCTGTAAGCTGAGCACTTGGGCGGCTCCCAGGAGAGATTCAGGTGTGGTCCAGCTGATTAGCAGAGCACTCACAACTGGCAGTATGTGTTTCTCCTGGTGGTGCACATTCACACATGCCTCGGTGCACTTAACAAAATTTATTCCTCCCACGAATGGAAACAATTTAGAAGGAACACTGCTTGGGATGTCAGGCCTCAGATAGAGCCCAACCTCTTCAGTGCTTCTTCTGGGCCTCTGTGTCTCTGTGGTGCCTCCTAGACAGCTTCTGGCTAAATGCTAGTCACACTCAGAATTAGCTTGACATACACTTTTAGAAATGGCAGCAAACTCCAGAGGATACTGATACTGTGCTTCATACAATAGCAGACTTTGCCAGGCGCTGCTACTGGCAGTGGGGGCTGTTTTGCACGGAAGCCAGCTGCTCGCGCCGCCTTGGCACATGGCATGACCCAGATGCCAAACTCTAAGACAAAACTTTCCAGCGGCGGTGCGAGGATGGAAGCCCTGGACTCCCTTCTGATTTTGCTGGCAGAGCAGCCGGTGGCGTCGTGCCTTGTTCTTCCTGATGCTATTTTCCTTGAATTGTGAGAAATCTTGTATCTGTTATATCTGCTAACTAAATATATCAACAGATAGTTAAATCCTCCTTATTGGGTTTGTGCCTGCATGCTGGTGTAGGTTTCCTTGATCTATTCATCTTCATCATTTGCTTTGAAGCTGCCAGGGTGTCTCTCCATTTGCACAAACATTGGATTCATAATTCATGGTAGCCCTAGGACGTCATGCATTTTTCCAGCACGCTTGTGTACATTGCTTCGTGAAGTGTCCTTCCTTTGTGACTTTTCCCATATGGGAGCTACACACTCTCAGGCTCTCGATAGAAAAGAGCTATGTCGATGAGGCAGAAGTAATAGTCCACATACCGTTTGAGGTTGATGGTCGAGTCGGGTCCAAGGTTTCAGGTGGGAGGGGGTTGTTTTGGTTCGTGTCAGTGTTAACCCATTGTCATGCTTTTTGAACAGCTCAGTAACAAAGTCCTTGACAGAGAAACTGCAGACTGGAGACCGTACAGCTATCTGAATGAACTAGGTCAGTAATTTTAAAGAATTTAATTGTTTAAGTAGAAGTCAGAGGCAGTCCAAATCCAGTTCAGTCCTCCGTAACGGCGCTAACAATAATATAAAACTGGCATTGTTGTTAGTTCACTGAGAGAATTACTAGCAGCACAAGGTTTAAACTTGAAGTAGTTTTTTTTGCCACTGGCCACACTACAGAAACTGAACAGATGGTCTGGCTTTCGGGTCGTATCTGTTGAACCCCATTGTGCTATTCCAGCGGTTCTCAAACTTGAGGGACTCCCGACCCCACCCCTTCACCAAGACTCCCCTTGCCCCACATCTTCTCTGCGGCCCCGCCGCCTGCTGGCTCTATCCCTTCTCTCTGTCACTGGTTCTCTTCCTCCTCCTGCCCCCCGCCCCTTCACTGACTTTCATCAAGCTGGGGATAGGAGTTGGGGTGCTGTAGAGGGTGAGGAGTCTGGCTGGGGGTGTGGTTTCTGGGGTGGGGCTGGGGATAAGGGAATTGGGGTGCAGGAGGGGGCTCTCAGCTGGGGTAGAAGGCGGGGTGCAGGGGGAGTGGGCTTCAGGATGGGATTTGGGTGTAGGAGGAGACTCCAGGATGGGGTAGGGGGTTGGCATGCGGGATGGGATTTAGGATGTGGGGTCCCGGCTGTACTTACCCCAGCGCCTAGAAACAGTTGCCAGGTCCCTGCTTCCCCTAGGTACAGGGGCAGCCAGGGAGGTTCCACGTGCTGCTCTCATGTCTGCAGGCACCGCCTCCACCACTCCTATTGGTCACGGTTCCTGGCCAATGGGAGCTGCAGAGCCAACACGTAGGTGGGGGCAGCACACGGAGCCTCCCTGACCGCCCTTGCACCTAAAGGCCGCAGGGATCTGGTAGCTGCTTCTGGCAGTTGCGTGGAACCGGGCAGGTAGGGAGCCTGCCTTAGATACAGGAGGCATTGGGAGGGAAGGGGTGGTGTTGAGGGAGGAAGAGAGAGGGAGGAGTTGATCAGCTGGGCCCCTGGGGATGTCTTTTAGGAACGAACAGTGAAACTCATTCACGTTACGCTTTTTTCCCCTCCCCCCATCCTTCTTAAATTGGTAAATAAGTTGGGAACCCTTTAGGCCTTGTCCAATAAAAGCCTGTCGCTAGAAAGGAGGGGGGTAGGGTAGGAGCTACCACAGCCCACTGAATCCACCAGTGCCCAATTGAGGTCTGCTGTGCCCCGCCAGCATGTACAAAGCAACCCAGCTACGGCAGCGAGTCAGGTCCAATGTTCCTTCCTGCTCCCCAGCATGAGTTCTGACAGGGCTTTAGCAGCCAGTATCTCCAGGAAGGTGACATGTCGGGCTTTGCATGCCACTCGAAAGCTCTCCTGTCTGAGCACTGGAAAGGTGGCTTCTCAGTGGCAGAAAGCGTTTGCTTCTACCTCGAGCCCTGTGGTTCTCAAAGCGTGGTCTGCGGACTGACTGTCATGCGGGTGGGCTCGGAGTGCTGGCTCTGAAGCCTGCCACTCCACCCTGTGAGGGTGGCGCGCCAGCACCGGCTTCCCACTGCGGTTTGGGGCAAGCCTCGTGGGCCAGATCCAGCTTGCAGAGGCAGGAAGCGACTCCCTGCACTGTCGCTCCCCTGACTGGGGGAACGGCAGTGCAGGAAACCACTCGACTAGAGGCTTTCCCCGCTGCTCCTATTGGCCAGAATCACGGCCAATGGAAGTGGCAGGAGGCACAGAGCCAGGTAAGCACCTCCCATCCCCCTCATGCCCAGACTCTGCACTCCCACCCCGCTCCTGCACCCTCCCTCCTGCTGAGACCCTGCTCCTGCACCCTACCTTCTGGCCAGACCCCACCCCTCCACTCTCCCTGCACCCATTTTGTCATGGGTGGTTGGCCAGTGGTCCACAGAAAGGTCTGCGTTGAGTGGAGTGGGCCCTGGGTCAGAAAGTTTGAGAACTGCTATTCTAGTAAGTTGTGAAATAGTGGCTGCTAAAATCTTGCTGGAAATAAAGAGTGCGGAAGGCCTAGTGGGAAGTATAATTGTGTGGTATCTCGCAACACACCAGGCAAAGGAATGACTGTGAAATACCACTGGGCCTTTCCCCTGTCACTGTTCCCTTGGTTAGGCAGTGCTTTGTGGGCACTGAGGACAGCAATGCCTATACCATAGGCCAAGTGTCATCTGCAGTTCCTGCTTCAGGAAAATCACAAAGCTCTCTGCATCACCAGCCCCTGATGTGCTCATCTGCATGGTAATTCATAGAGCTGCTGTTGCTATTCAGATGTGTGTTTGCCTGTCACATTGAGGAGAAGACACATGAATTCTTCTCAAAAGTTTTTCTTCGTCACAGTGCAAATGCGATTTTCTACTCTACTACTGCAAATGCGATTTTCATTTTCTTGTGGCCTCTTGCACCCCCGTCATACCAGAATTTGTTTGCATGCCTGCCGTTTTTCTAGCAGAAGCATTTCTTGATGCCTTTAGCTATGGAAAGAGTGACGTTCAGTAATGAGCAGATTAGTAAGAGATCTCAGGGGGAAATAGATGCTGTTTCTTTCCCTTGCACTTTGTAGCCCAGATGTCTTGTTCTTGACAGATTTTTTCAGGAAATGTTCAATTTCACCTGGAAGCATAAAAAATGTGACTTTTCTCTGCGCTTCAGCATGGAAGTTATTGCTCACCCAGCCTAGTTCTCAAAACACAGCCTCGTTGGTCAAGAAACAAGGCCATTTTTGCATGAAAAACGAGCGGATTCTCGTTTGAAAATGCTGCTGCTTTGAGCAATGAAAGTCTCAGAATCAGCCCATCTTCTCACATTCACACTGAACTGTGAAAACCTCAAACCCTGAATCACCAGTATTTCTCACAGCCCTCGCGGGACGTAGCATGTGAATGGACCTTCTTCCCATAGGGCTGAATGCCGGATCCTGATCCCAAAATCATACACTGGCCAAAAGATGGTGGCAGAGAGTTGCTCCTTTATTGTGTCCTTGAAGAGCACTAGATACCATAAATATGTAGATTAGATGGAAATGGCAAAGACAAATTCATGGCTGACCAACTGTTACGGGTAGGAAACTCATCTTCCCTCATTGCTTTCCTGGCTCTTTCTCCACTCATCCCATTTGCTCTCTTGCTGAGACAATGGTGCTTAATGGAGGTGCTTTTCAGACCTACCAGACCAAAGCATCAGCCCATGAAGCCTCCCTCAGTCTGATTATAAAGATGAATTCCAGAAAATAAGATCAAAACTAGAATCCCTCCTTGAAGTTTGACTCCGAAATATCCAGATGTTAAGCCCTACAAAACTCACTGGTTTTGTTACAAACCAATTCCACAAGCCATATACACAGGGAAGGACTGGAACTACAACTCATTCACAAGTTCTATTCTCACATCCATGGACTTAATAAAGATACTGGATGGCTGGGTCATTATCAACCTACCAAACAATGAAGGCGACAATGGTTCTTTGTCTATATAGAATCTCGTGCTACTATCTACATATTTTGTCAGTCTTTAAGTGCTACCTGACCATTTGTTGTTTGCTAATTAATGGTTCTTATCTGCCTCTTTTGACTATCCTGCCTTTAGGTACTTAGAAACTATTAGTTTTACCTATTACATTCCTGCTCGGCTTTCCCCTTGATATATTTTTTACCCACTGCCTCTTCTTGTCCCTCCCCGCCCCCCATTTTTTCCTTCTTCCACTCCTCCCCCGTCCCTTTTCCCCTATTTATTTTGGTCCTGGACATCCAACACTCTGGTCAGCTGAAGAAGTGGACTGTGCCCACGAAAGTTCATGATACCATCTACATGTTTTGTTTGTCTTTAAAGTGCTACCAGACTATTTGTTGTTTTTTTCAGTTTAGTAAAGAATAGTACAGTTTTTCATCCTTGCTTTGACCTGTAACCTGTCAAATGGTTTACCTATGTGTATAAATACATAACTTTGGGAGGACCAAGGGGATACATTTTGGACATGCCATGCATGCTAGCAGGCTTTTTGTGTGTAGTGTTCTGCTGCCGTTCAAGCGCATAGCTACTAAAGGGAACGGCAGCAGAATACTGCCGTTGTAGATGAGAAAACAAAACCATAGATAACCATGTTTTCCTTCTCCCTTTCATCCTAGGGAGGCCTATTCAATAAATCATGGGTCTTTGTGGTTTCTACAGTTAAGATTGTCCCAGCAGGCTGGATGTCTTGGTATACCTTTGGGAGGCATCTTTCCATTTGATTGCCCTCAATTACCAGTTGTCATCATGAATCTTTGCTGAGTCATGGGTCTGTTTTTCATAGCAGAAAAGAGAGAAAGAAGTGCAGTCTGAGAACACGTTTCGATTTTCCAGCTAAAGGAGTGATCATAACAGGGAAGGGAATGGGCGAAGGAATGGTTTCTTCTTTCACGTTCATGCCCTTTAAGCATGGTCCAGCAATGATGAACATTTAGGAGATAACTCTATTATGGGAAGGACGAGCAACAGCTTCCCCAGCGATGGCTGAAAAAATATGTAAGAATGGTTGAGCACATGGACTCAGGCTACTAACCACACACTGCCATAACAAACGCTCTACATTTTTAATCCAGGGCCCAGTCCAACTCCCATGAACGTCCAGGGGAGTCTTTCCATTGATTTTCATGGGAGCTGCTCTGGACTCAGTAGAAAGGAGGCCGTTCAGAAAGAGGTGAGCAGTGTTGTCTGTGGGGATGCACAGAATTTGGCCCCACATCCTTGCAACTTCCTTAGCGTGCACCTTTTAGACCCGTAGAGCCAAGCACCAGAGTGAAGGCACATTAAGAGAGTTAGGGAGCATAGAATGGACCACATTCGCTCAGTTGCATCAGCATATTCTTGACTTGTTTTACTGGTAAGTCATTTTTCAACCCTTTGATTCCTGCTGGGAAGTAAACTTGCTCGCAAAGGGACCGGGTTTTAAATTGAGTCCACAGTATTCACCCAGTCACGTGTTTAGAATATGTGGCAAGGCTCCTTGGATCTCAGTTACATTTCCATCAGACTTTATCATCATAACTGGCACATTTCCCTTCTGGATTCTAAACTGGTTGGTCAGACCTTGTGCACAGAGGTAATCGTATCCATGTAAGGGGATTGGAGGAGCCTTGATGGAGACAGGCACATTTCAGACAGATAAACCCCAGTACATAATTTATTGTCATGGATGCACTGCAGAGAGATTAGTGTTCGAGGCACCATAGACTTTGATGTGTGGTATATTACTTGGTTGCATTACTTGCATGAAACCTAGGACTGTCAGCTGCAAGGTGTGGCTTGTCTTTGTTTTTTTCTCTTCCCTGTCTTCCATTCCAGGAATGTGTGTATTGCCTGTTTGTCTGGCTTTAGAATATTCTGGGTCATGCTAATTTGGCATGGTGACACCCTACAATAGCAAGCTAGTATGTGTGTGCCAGGGAGAAAAAAAAAATACCGGTAATTGTGTAACTTTCAGCCTCCAGAGCCCACACTAGAAAGGTCCGGCATCTCAACCCTCTCAATACGTTTTAAAAAGCAACATTATTTTTCTAATTAAATCAAGTCTTGGTAGCAGCATGCTGTAAGACTGGCTGAGTGCGTCTGCAAGAGGGGCTTTTATAATGCGGTGTCTCACGGCTATTACAAATACGGACGTGCTTCTTCTGTGTGAACGAGGCCTCGGCCACAAGGATTGGATCCAAATTTAGTTCAGATGTCAGGCTGTGTGAGAGTGCTTCAGTCTAGGATTTTGGTGTGGTCTGTAATAGCAGAGGACAGTAGGGCCGTCCTTACCCATACACAGAGCACGCAGCTGCGTGGGGCACCTGAAACTTTGGGGCACCGCTGGGTCCTAATGTCCACCCACCCGCCTTCCTGGCCCTGTTCTGTGGCTCTGCTTCTGCTGGAAAGGGGCTACCTAATTTAGAAGTGAGCTGGCAATGAAGCCATTGAACAGGCATGTGCCACCCCCGGGTATATACTGTCAGTTTCTGAATTGGCTGTGTTAGGCTACTGGACCTTACGCCAGGGTGGCACTGCTCCTGCTTCTCTCCGGGGGCCGGGTCTGCGCTCCCCAGCTGGCGGCTCCTCCTTTGAGGCTGGGATTGCAGTCCCCGGCCTGTGACTCCTCCCAAAGGACAGAGCTATGGGGCCTGGCCCCACCCTCCAGATTATCCAGGGGGAGCAGGGCTCTGAGGGCCCGACCATCCTGCCCTACAGCTGGTTGGGAGCGGGGCTTCACAGGCCAGTCCTGGCCTCCAGCTGCCTCCCCTCTACCCGGTCTCCTGCTTTCCCCCTTTCCCCCCTCCCCCGCGTTGCAGCCTGTCTGAGGGGCAGGGCTCTGGGGGCCAGCCCTAGCCTCCAAAAGCTGACCCTGCCCTGAAGCATATCTGGGGAAGCAGGGCTTCAGGGGCTGGCCTTAGCATCCAGTGCCCTCCACCCTGCAGCTGGTCCAGAGAGGGACAGGGCTCTGGCGGCCAGCCTCAGCCTTCAGCGGCTCCCCACCCCCAGGCCTGCAGCTATTCTGGTGCCTGGCCGCAGTTTGAGCCCCGGCCTACAGGAGGGGGTGGGCTGCGGTTACTGACCCCAGCCTCTCTCCTGGGGGAGGGGGGGCGGGGGTTGCAGTACCCAGCCTTGAGGGTGGTTCCCCCACCTCCTCCAGCACTGTTTAGGAAAGGGGGGTACTCACCTGATCCAGTGGCTGGCCATGTGGAACCACGTCCCCAACCGGCCACTCTCCTGCTGGTGTGGCTGCCCCAGTGGTCACTCTGCAGTATCCCCCTCCTCCAGTCAGCCCCCTCCCATTCCATGTTATGGAAAACAGCCCCATTCTAGGCACTTCCCGTTTTCCTGGCACAACCCAACCCTGACGTTGCTTTAAATTAGGATAAGAGGAAACTGCCTACCAAAGTTGGTGGTCCTAACGTGTACCATTTAGGAGGAGTTCTTCAACAAACAGACTCACAGACAGATGCACTCTAAAATATATAGAGAGATATGAAACGTACATATATAGAATATGCATATGTCTGTATAGATGGAGCTCAGTCAACCAGTGTTCTCTGGCTCAGTGATAGGTGACTTGATCTTTATTTTTGGTCCATGTGATATGCAATTCAGTAATAAAACTAGCAATTTTGTTCTCTTTGGCAGCTGCCTTATTACGCACAGGGCCCATACTTGTGTGTCTTGAAAACATCAGTCATCAAAGTTTTCTGTAACTTTTACTGCATGTTGACTCAATGTTGGATATATTCTGTACTGTCTGTTCCATTTCTTCTGCCTGTTTTGTTTTTTGTGTGAGCTTATTAGGCAATAGAAAAGATGGGGAAAGTCATGAAAATCAGACCCAGGGTTCTTTGGACAGTCATACTTTTGCTTCCACTGGAATATAAGGAAATAGTTGACATTGGATTAGGTAAAAGAGACTTAAATTGTTGGTCAGGAGGTGGGGGGTGCAGGAGTCAGGTAGGGGTGGTAGTGCAGGATTCAGGGCAGGGGATGGGGGGGCTGGAGTCAGGGCAGGGGGCTGGGAGAAGTGGACGGCTCAGGGCAGAGGGTGGAGGTCGGTGTTCCCTCTAAGATTTTCCATCCATGAGCAGAGTGACTTTTGTCTTGTGCACCAACAGTGAGGTCACAGGCACTTGTTCAGATGTCAGCCACCAGTGGCGCTGTTCCCCGAGAGACTCTCCCAGGTAGAGCCCCCCCACCTCATGGGGAGAAGGTGAGACTGCCCGCCCCCCCCCCACCCCCGGGAGCATTGCTCCCTAGGCAGCCTGTGTGCAGGGCAGGGACTGCTCCAGGCTGCTTCTCACAGGGCTGCTGAGAGTCCCCATCTGGGGCAGAGGGAAGCAGCTGCCAGCGCCCAGGGTTTGCAGGGAGTGAGGTGCTGGGGGTGGGGCAGTGACATGTGGCGAGTGGGGGGCAGGGTGTTGGGGGCAGGAGGCTCGGGGGGGCAGAAGAGAGGTGCAGGAGGGGGGAAGAGAGATGCAGGAGGCTACGGCCCCAGGAGCAGCCACACCACAGCCTGGCTCTAGCTTTGGGCAGCTACCACACAGCCAGCCCAGGGAGCAGTCAGGAAGCCACTTCGTGGCCCTGAACACAGCTCCAGCCCTGGGGAAGGGCTAGGACTGGAGCTGGCCTCCCCCACCGCGTTGTCCTGGCTGCCAGAGTGGCTCCAGCCCCTTGCCACACAGCCTCAGCCCCCTGAGTAGGCCCCTGGCTGGCCCCAGGCCCCCAGCCCTCTCGAGCCAGCTGTGGCCCCGCAAGCAGGCCCCCCCGAGCCAGTCCTGGAGGCCCCCCAAGCAGGCCTCCCTCCCCGCCCTTGAGCACTGGGTGCAGATCTGCTCTTCCCATCTGAAAAGAACAAAAGGTACATGAGAATTGGAATAGTACAGAGAAGGGCAACAAAACATATTAGCACTCTGAATTAGCTTCCATGTAAGAAGGGATTAAAAAAAAAAACAGTGAAGGGGGAATATGACAGAGGTCTATAAAATCATGAATGGGGTGGAGAAAGTGAATTGGGAACTGTTACATACTCCTTCACGTAACTCAAGAACCATGGGGGTACCCTGATGAAATGCATAGCCAGCAGGTTTAAAACCAGCATAAGGAAATATTTCTTCCCACAGCCTGTGGAACTCCTTGCCAGAGGATACTGTGAAGTAGAAGAGGATTCAAAAAAGAATAAGCTACCTTCATGGAGGATAGCTCCATTTATGGCTGGTAGCTAAGATAGTCAGAAATACAATTTCATGCTCTAAGTGCCAGACGCTGGGAGGGGAGGACAAGGGAGGACTTGATAAATTGCCATTTCTGTTCATTCCCTCTGATGCGTCTGGCACCAGCCATTGTCGGAAGGCAGGATACTGGGCCAGATGGACCATTGGCCTGACCCAGTGTGGCTGGTCTTGTGTTTTTAGCTAGTCATCTGTATCAATAGCTTCTGAACTACCAAATTGCAGGAGTATGTTAGTGGATCTAGAAAACAGTCCCCAGCCATTTATTCAGAACTCTTCATCAGAACATTGTTTAGAAGAAGGGTGGGGAACCTCAGGCCCCAAAGGCCAGATGCGGTCCCCCCCAGCTTGCCTGGATCCGGCCCCTGAGGCTCAGGGTCCCTCCTACATTGGGGAGCCAGTGCTGGTGCTCCAGCCCTCCTACTTCCCCACCACGGAGCTAGAACTCATAAAATCTACTAGGTTGGGCCCCCTTAGGCTCTGGTGAGTGAAGGGAATGTGTGTGTGTGGGGGGGGTCTTTCTCCTTCTCAGTCAGGGTGCCACATCAGTCAGGGGTCTTTTTTTCCTGCTTTTCACTTCTGTGCATCCCTCGACTGATTTTTCTGTGGGTCAGAAAAAGGTTCCCCACCCCCGGTTTAGAACTTCCTAGGCATAATGGAGAGATTTCTGTATACGTCTCATGAGAGCACCCAGCATTGATAAAACAATGCGCCACGTAGAGTGACTTCATGTTTCTGTGAACATGGCTGCTTCTTTCTTGGGGTAAACCTTGACCTGATAAGTCAGTCAAGCCATTCCTCTCTACAGACATCGTTGTCTGCTCCTGCATCCCTAACATCAATCAGGATTGTGCCCGACAGTGTCTCTCCGATTGTTTTCCACGCTTGTTTTCTCTCTAAATACAATGACTTCAATCAGTTTTCAGGAGATTTGCAGGGACGAGGTCATGTTCTGAGGATTATTTTGAACATCTTGAACAGGTGGACTCACGGACAGACAGACGCACAAACTCTCTAAAATATATATATAGGCTGCCATAAGTGTGCGCAGTGGTTCACAGACAAAATCTGAGGTCCATGCTCCTCCTTCCTCCTGAGGAAGGTTGTTCCTCTTTGTTCTGCTATGGCTTTTGTAGGTCAGGGACTCTTTGCGTGGCATTATTGCATAAATAAGCAATGTCTCTTCCTGTAGGCTCCACCCACTGCTCATTGTCGGCTGGGACTCGCCCATGTCTCTGCTTCCACTCCCTTTCGAATGGCATAACCCACTCTACTTCACTAACCCTCAAGAAAGGTGTCTCTCGCCATCTCTGTTCCATATAGGCTGAATTTATCTCCATCCCAGTCACTATTTGATTGTAGTCAGAGTGCCTTCTCTGACACACACAAGGAGACGCGGCACTGAGTGAGAAGGTGCCATTTTTGCTAGGGCTGTTGATTAATTGTAGTTAATTGACAGGAATAAGTAAAAAAGTTAATCGCAATTTAAAAAAATAATAGTTTTCATCACAGAGCTAAACAATAGAATACCAAATTAAAATGTATTAAATATTGTGGATGATTTTCTGCATTTTCAGTTACAACACAGATAAAAAAGTGGAGAGTGCTCACTTTATATTATTTTTATTACAAATATTTGAACTATAAAAATGATAAACAAAAGAAATAGTATTTTTCAGTTTACCTCATAGAAATACTGTAGTGTGATCTCTACAAATGTAGATTGTTATATAACTGCACTCAAAAACAAATGTAGGTTGCTATATAACTGCACTCAAAAACAAAACAATATAAAATTTTAGAGCCTACAAGTCCACTCAGTCCTACTTCTTGTGCAGCCAGTCGCTAAGAGTAACAAGTTTGTTTACATTTGCAGGAGATAGCGCTTTTGTAGTAGGCACTGCAAGGTATTTATGTGCCGATATGCAAAATATTCGTATGTCCTTTGTGCTTTGGCCACCATCCTAGAGGACATGCTTCCATGCTGATGATGCTCTTTAAAAAAAAAATGTGTTAATTAAATTTGTGACTCAAATCCCCCAGGGAGAGAATTGTATGTCTCCTGCTCTGTTTTTACCCACATTCTGCCATATATTTCATGCTATAGCAGTCTTGGATGATGACATGTGGTTCATTTTAAGAACACTTTCACTGCAGATGACAAAACACAAAGAATGTAGCAATGTGAGATGTCTGACGATAACTACAGTGCTTGACCCAAGGTTTGAGAATTTGAAATGCCTTCCAAAATTTGAGGGACAAGGTATGGTATATGCTTTTAGAAGTCTTAAAAGAATACTCTGAGGCTACATCTAGACTGCAGGCTTCTTGCACAAGAAGCTTTTATTGGAAGAGATCTTCCGCAAAAACTTCTTGCGCAAGAGCGCATCCACACTGCAAAAGCGCATCGAAAAAGCATCCAGACTGCATGGACACTCTCTGGAAAGTAAGCACTGATTGGTATGCACAGAATGGCCACCAAGGCACCTGTGCTTTTTCCTCTTTCCTCTTTTTGCGCAAAAAACCCCTCTTCCCCGTCCACACACGCCTTTTTGCGAAAGAACTCTTTTGCAAAAAGGCGTTCTTCCTCATAGAAAGAGGAATACCAAGTGCGCAAAAACCCCTCTGTTCTTTCAAGTCTCTTGTGCAAAAATGCGCTTGAGGTGTGGACGCTCCATGAGTTTTTGCAGAAAAAAGGCCGTTTTTTCAGCAAAATCTCTGTAGTGTAGACATAGCCTGAGTGGAAACTAAAGAACCTGCACCACCAAAAAGGAAAATCAACCTTCTGCTGGTGGCATCTGACTCAGATGATGAAAATGAACATGCGTCAGTCTGGACTACTTTGGATCATTATTAAGCAGAACCTTTTAGCAGCATAAGAACGGCCATACTGGTTCAGACCAAAGGTCCATCTAGCCCAGTATCCTGTCTGCTGACAGTGGCCAATGCCAAATGCCTCAGAGGGAGGGAACAGAACAGGGACTCTTCAAGCAAGCCCTCTCCCATCACCCATTTCCAGCCTCTGACAGAGTCTCAGGACACCATTCCTACCCATCCTGGCTAAGAGCCATTGATGGACCTAACCTCTATGAATTTATCTAATTCTTTCTTGAACCCTGTTAAAGTCCTGGTCTTCACAACACCCTCTGGCAAGGAGTTCCACAGGCCACAGCGTACTGTGTGAAGAAAAACTTCCTTTTGTTTGTTTTAAACCTGCTACCTATTAATTTCATTTGATGACCCCTAGTGCTTATGTTATGGGAACAAGTACATAACTTTTCGTAATTCACTTTTTCCACACCAGTCATGATTTTATAGCCCTCTGTCATATCCTCCTTAATCTCCTCTTTTCTAAGCTGAAAAGTCCCAGTCTTTTTAATCTCTCTTCATACAGGTCCCATTCCAAACCCCTAATCATTTTTGTTCCCTTTTCTGAACCTTTTTCAATGCCAATATATCTTTTTCAAGATGAGGCGACCACATCTGTACGCAGTATTTAAGACTTGGGCGTACCATGGTTTTATAGAGACAATAAGATGTTCTCTGTCTTAGTCTCTATCCCTTTTTTAATCGTTCCTAACATTCTGTTTACTTTTTTGACTGCTACTGCACATTGAATGTTTTTTTTCAGAGAACTATCCACAATGACTCCAAGATCTCTTGAGTAGCTATAGCTAAATTAGTCCCCATCATATTGTATATTTTGTTGGAATTATTTTTTCCAATGTGCATTACTTTACATTTACCAACATTAAATTTCATTTGCCATTTTGTTGCCTAATCACTTAGTTTGGTGAGATCTTTTTGAAGCTCTTCACAGTCTGCTTTGGCCTTAACTATCTTGAGCAGTTTAGTATCATCTGTAAATGTTGCCACCTCAGGCTACGTCTACACTGTAGCCTTTTTCCAGAAAAGCTTATGCAAATGAAGCGCCGAGTGGAATATCGCCATGCTTCATTTGCATAATTAATTAGCAGCTGTTTTTGCGCAAGAGGCTTTTGCGCAAAAAGGAGCTGTGTTGATGGCTCCTTTTTGCGCAAACCCCCCTCTTGTGCAAGAGCCATTCTTCCTGAAGAAATGAGGGGAAACGGCTCTTGCGCAAGAGAGGGGTTTTTCACAAAAAGGAGCTGTCTACACAGCTCCTTTTTGCACAAAAGCCTCTTGCGCAAAAACGGCTGCTAATTAATTATGCAAATGAAGCGTGGTGATATTCCACACCACGCTTCATTTGCATAAACTTTTCCGGAAGAAGGCTACAGTGTAGACGTAGACCCCCTGTTTACTTCTTTCTTCAGATCATTTATAAATAGGTTGAATAGGATTAGTCCCAGTATGGACCCTTAGGGGACACCAGTAGTTACCTCTCTCCATTTGGAAAACTGACCATTTATTCCTACCTTTTGTTTCCTGTCTTTTAACCAGTTATCAGTCCATGAGAGGACCTTCCCTCTTACCCCATAATAACTTACTTTTACTTAAGAGCCTTTGGTGAGGGACCTTGCCAAAGGCTTTCTGAACATGGCTTTTCATGGGCATATGTCCTCTAGAATGGTGGTTGAAGTGTAAAGGAACATACACATTTTTAGTGCATCTGGCATGTAATTATTTGGGATGCTGGCTATAACAATGTCATGCAAACACCTGTTTTCCCTTTCAGGTGACATTGTAAACAAGACGCTGGCAGCATTATTTCCTGCAAATGTAAACAAACTTGTTTGTCTGAGTGAGTGATTGGCTGAACAAGAAATAGGACTGAGTGGACTTGTAGGCTTTAAAGTTTTACGTTGATTTATTTTTAAATGCCGTTATTTTTTGTACACAATTCTGAATTTGTGAGTTCAACTTTCATGAAAAAGCGATTGCATGACAGTATGTATAATGGGGGAACTGAAAAATACTGTTTCTTTTGTTTTTTACAGTATAATAAAAATACAGTACACTTTGTATTCTGTTGCAATTGAAATAAAAATATTTGAAAAGGTTAGAAGACAGCCAAAATATTTAAATAAATTGTATTCTATTGTTGTTTAACAGTGCAATTAATCACATGATTAATCACCATTCCTTTTTTTTAATTGTTTGACAGCCCTAAATTTTACACAGTTACTTTCCACTTTGGCTGCACTGGAACGAGCTCTCCATTGCACTTCAAACTCTGGCAAAACAAAAGGCCTCTCAAGAGGGCAGAAATAACCCTCAGAGAATACCCTTATGGTAGAGGTGCTGGAGCAGCTCAGTCCTGCTGCTTCCAGTTCCTGGAAGCTATGCTGGGTACAGGGTCAGATTCAGACATGCTGAGGGCCTAAGCCAGGGGTGGGGAACCTAAGGCCTGGGGGCTGAATACAGCCCCTAGCTTTCCTGAATCTGGCCCCTGAGGCTTGGGGCTTCCCCCGAGCATTGGGGAGATTGTGCTGGCACTCCAGTACCCCTACCATCTCCCTGTGGGGCTGGAGCACACAAAATCTGTTAGCCGGGGCCCCCCTAGGCTCTGGTGGGTGAGGGGAATGTGGGGAGGGACTTTCTCCTTCTAGTCAGGGGCCACGTCAGTGAGGGGTGGTTTGGGGTTTTTTTGGGGGGGGAAGGGGTTATTCTCGCTTGTGTGCAGCCCCTGACTGATTTTTCTGTGGGTCAGCCCCGAACCGGAAAAGGTTCTCCACCCCTGCAGCGATGTCAAGTTTGAGGCCCCGTAGCATTACCAACAATGTGTATTAGTCTAACAGAAAGGTCAATGAAAACAGAAATAATAAAGTTGGGTTTTTTTGTAGATGCACCTTTACATAGATGAGGAGGCCACCAAACACTAGTCTTTTTTTCTGTATTTAGAGGCCCCACATAATCGGAGGCCCTGAACTGTAGCTTACTGAGCTTGTGCATAAATCTGGCACTGGCTGGGCCAGGAGGAGGCAGGCTGGGATAGGAAGGTGGTTCACAAGGGGCCGTGGGAAGCAAAGTGTAAGGCTGCTGTTACCAGGGTCCTACCACCCCAGAATATGGGGAGCACTAAGGTGGTCCAGAGCCACCTTTGTCCTTCTCCTGCAGCTCTCTTTCCTGCGCTCTGCCCAGGGATGGATCAGTTGTGAATCCGGGCCAGCTTTGGACTGTCGGTAACACAAGGGCAACAGTGATTTACGCAGTGAAAAACAAGGGGAGCTGTGTGGCTACTGCAGGTTGCTGCTGTGAGGGGTAGGGTGGTGGTGAGAGAGCATGTTCTTTTTTCTCTGCAGAGCCCCACGGACACTTAAGAATGAATGGCTAGGAGCATCCTTGAATAGCGAATTCACAGAGCTTGTCTAACAACATTGCTTGGTTACACGATTGTGACGTTTAGACATTCCATCGAGAGGGTGCAGTTTCTGTAACTGCACTTGCATTGTTTCTGTTAGCCTATAAGAAACGACAGACTATGAACTTTTAAAAAAGCAGAAGCTATGTTTAGTGATTGCTTAAACCTGCTTATTTGTCTGGTGTGATTGTAAGCAACCCCTGATTAGTAAAATCAAGTAAGATTCCCTCCCCCACAAGCACGTTCCTATGAAATTTCATAGGTAAAGTTCTTTGAAATTGGCAGTTCACTGTAAATGGCTGTCCTTTAAGCCAGCTGTGTAGCCACTGAAGGATAATTGTCTTGTCCATTTACTAAATCACGTGCAGATTTTTAAAGTAAAATCATGTAACTAGCCTTCAGCATATGTGTGCGACATCTCTGAAGCAGCCAGTGAATAAATAACTTGGAAATCCACAAATGAAACATCCCGTAAGTGTCTTGTAATATGATCTGGCCCATAATCTGAAACTTCTAGTGGTCTGCTGGTTGGTTTGGGGGTTTTGTGTTTTAGGGGTTGGTTGGTTGCACACACATAAACCTGTTATTTCAATAGTGAGCTTATCAGCATGGGTTGTTTTTTTCTGCCTTTGGGAAGGACAGTTTGCTCTTGGTAAGAAGCAGTGACCTGACTTAGGAAAGCACTCCTCTTCAGAGAAACTCCTAAGTATGAGCTTAACTTTAAGCATGTGCTTAAGTCCTGTTTGAAGGCAAAATGGGGCTGAAGCACCCATTTAAAGCTAAGCCCACACCTATGCATGTCCCAGAATAGAGTCCTTGGTGAACAGAGGGGAAAGAATGTATGCTACACATTAGTCAAAGCACTCCAATTTACATAAATATTCATTTGTTTTCCATTATATATCATTTTTATGCAGGTGCTTGTGGGATGGATAGACGTCAGAACACATACATAATGGAAAAAAGCTTCAAAGGTATAGTATCGAATGCTGCAGTGACCCTAGCAAGGAGTTTGACAGGAGGAGGGGAATGGTAGACGAGGTGAGATAGGAACCCTGAATACCCAAAAGATGGTTGCATATGAAAAGAAAGCAACAGAATGATGATGTACAAAATATACCTGCCTGGCTCAGCTGGTGGCCCTCTTGACTCTGAGCCAGAAGCGTATGACCCGTGAGGTCAGAGGTTAATACCTCAAGCTGACGCTGCAGTGTAATACTAGCAGCGATGCTGCACTGCCATCGGTACTGTCATTTGGAGGAGTTCTGTCTAGCCAGGCAGAAGTTAAAGGTCCCTTAGCACAGCTGAAGACCCTAATTTAGGGTACGTCTACACTGCACCGTTTTTCCGGAATAACAGCTGTTATTCTGGAAAAACAATACTAGCGTCCACACTGCAATTGCGTCATTTCGAAAGAAAGTTGAAATACCGGAGGGCTTTTTCCGACGTTGGTAAACCTCATTCCATGAGGAATAAGCCCTTTTCCAAAAAAGCTGTTTCGGAAGGGGGCGAGGGGTGGACGCTCCACTGCTGCTATGTTGAAATAGCTCCTTACCCTGGACAGTTCTAAAGTTATTCTTCCGCAGTGCCTCCTGGGGCTCTAAGTCAAGATAGCACGTCCACGTTAGGGGAGCCAGCCTCAGACTAATTTTGAGGCTTCCCTGTAGTGTGGATGCTCTGTTTCGAAAGAACCTTGCAGTGTAGACATACCCGAAGTCTGTATTCCTGCCAAGACTTTGTAGCACAATTGCTGAACATGTATTGGCTGGTACCTATGCCCGCTAAGTCTCTATGGTCACTGAATGTATTGCATGGTAAAGCTCTTCAGGAGACCTTCCGCTTGCACAAGTAGTACAAAACAAACTGCCTTCTGTGTGAGCAGCGTGCACTACACAAAGAGAATTCAGGCAACAGGCTGGAATTAGGTCACTGCCAGGGATGAAATGGCTTCCTCTTTCACGCTGAGTCATTGTAATCAGTCACTGCGGTGGTTAAATAATTAAACAGCCCTGGAGCTGAGTGCACAGCTCAGAAAGGTGGAGCACATACTGGACCTGCCTGAACACTGCTCAGACCCAAGCCCAGCAGACCCTTCCTTATCATTCAGGAAGCCCTGGGCTGCTTTATTGATCAGGTGTGTGAGGGCATTCCAGTTCTGGAGGCGAGAACTCCACACACAGCGAGCTCTGACTCCACCAACCCTTCTCCAGTCAAGACTCACCTTGACTGCTGTGATCCTTTGGGCCAGTGAGGACGGCGGGGTTGGTGCAGAAAGTAAAACCAGGAAGATTCAGTATCCCTCCTAAATATGCAGGTTTATCAGGCCAGAATCTCAGCTGGCATGACGCTACAACTGTTTGCATCATCTGAGAATTCGGGGAACTAACTATTGGATGGTCTTCTTCAATAATATTCTTTTTGGGTTTTTATCCTGCAATCCTTACTTGTACAAGCTGTTCTCACACCAAGCCAAATGGGACTGCCTATGTGAGTCAGGGTTGCAGGCTCCGGCCCTTTAATTAAATTGATAGATGACCCATGAGTGAGAAACATGCATATGGCAATGATCAGCTCAGAAAAGTGGATTACGAGCCCACAGGCAGGTCAAGAGAATGAAAATATTGTTTGTTTTATAAAAATAACTAATATAATATGTAGGAAAAGATTGATTTCTGCCATTGTCTTAAGTGAGGATAGTTAGTACAGCTTCATGGAACCCCATTATACATGATCTGTCAAAATACTAAGAGAAAAATGTTAGTTTTCTTCTTGTTTTTTCTTATTACATTGATTGGTAATGCTGCCAGTGACTTGACTGATCTCCCTATTCAGTTAAAGCCCTTTATTTTCTAAAGAAAGAAAATCTACTGTACAATAATTAAAATCAGTCTCTATTTATTTTTATGGAGTGACAGTAAGGATGGAAACATGCTGTCTGAATTTGCACCCTCAAGTCATAGCTGGTCTGGAGAAGACCTGGAGAAGAGTTGTGTATAAGCTCAAAAGCTTGTCCCTTTCACCTGCATATGTTATCTCACCCACCTTGTCTCTATAATTAGCTTTGCCAGAATTTTATTTTTTTATATAATTTCAGTGGATAGTAATGATGCTCATTTTCAAGCTTTTTTTCTGGATTTAATTTTTCATAATTACGGGCGGCGAGGCAACATGTACTTAATGACAGGAGACACTGAGGCTACATCTACACTGCAGGTTTTTTGCGGAAGAGGAAATGCAAATGGAGCACTCGTTTGCATATCTCCTGCTCTCATTTATATATCTTCTTCTGAGCCTTTTTGCGGAAGACGTTTTTGCAATAAAAAGCCCTGTGTAGATGGAGCCATTAGTCAGCAAAAAACGCTTTTGCGCAAGAGCCTGTAAACCTCATTTTTTGAGGAATAAGGGATCTTGTGCAAAAGGGGTTTTTTTCCAACAAATGGCCCTGTCTACACAGGGCTTTTTATCGCAAAAACCTCTTCCGCAAAAAGGATCGGAAGAAGATATGCAAACGAGAGCGTGAGATATGCAAATGAGCACTCCATTTGCATTTCCTCTTCCGCAAAAAACCCGCAGTGTAGACGTAGCCTGAGATTCAAACAGTTAAAGCTTTAGAACCCTTAAAGCACAAATTGTCAGGATCCCATTTCAAAATAGAAAATATCCTTAAATGGAACTTTAATAAATTCTCAAGCAGCCACCTTCTTACTTTGCCTAGCAACAACATTGATGCGAATATTTTTTCCTTGGTTTGTGTCTTGTCTTTATGGTGAAATTAACATTTGCTGTTAAAAATGAAATCTTTCTAAGCCCCATCCTAATATGTATAGACAGAGAGATACATGTATGTGACTACGTAGGTAAAGAAACGCAGCCACAGTGGACTCTGGATGGTTATCCCCAATGTTACGTATTTCATTATTTATTTAGGATTCTAGCCTTTTTTCTTTACATGGTTTGTTCGCTTTGCTTGGTGCTGTTCATAATTCACACCCACAAGTGGTCCAGTCCACCAAGAAAAGTAAAGGTCTTTGTTAGTTGCTTGCTCACATTATAAACAGACACAACTGATGCTTACAGACGGATTGGCACCGACCTTGTTACGTGATTAGCTGGGTGCCAGATTTTTCAAAGGTATTGAAGTGTTTGCAGATGCAGTTGGGATTTTTCAAAAAGGGGGTGTGATGAGTTTTCACAAGAACACTGCCCGTGTGAAAAAACAGCACCAGGGGCTTCACTGTACTTGAGTGGGGGGTTGTATAAGAGTGCTCTGTTTTATTGTTTGTGTGCAGTCCCTCTTCTTAGATTGGCCTCAAGCCAGGTCCACTCTAAAGGGGAAGGTCGAATTAAGATACGCGACTCCAGCAATGTTAATTACAGAGCTGGAATCAACGTACCTTAATTTGAGTTTCCTTACCGTCCTCACAGTGGGAGGCCGATGAGAACAAATGCTCCTGTCAGCTTCCCTTACTCGCAGGAGCAGGAGTTCTGACTGCTGACAAGGGTGCCCGCTGAGTTTGATTTAGCGGGTCTTTACTAGACCCGCTAAATCAAACTCCAGAAGATTGTTCGCAGCAGCATTGATCTTCCCCCATGGAAAGACAAGGCCTCAGTGCTGTGTCCCAAGACATCAATCTGGTAATGACGTTTTCCCTGGAACACTTTCAGTAATTGCATAGGGTTCATTTGATTCATGCATCAGGTATTGGGAGTAACGGGCTTTCTGCAGTGACCAGACATTTAAAGAACAGAAATTTATGCATCCCACTGAGAGTGCAGTCTGGTTTCTGGGGTGATGGGCCCCAGATGGGTGGAAGGGTGGTGCATAAGAAGGGGAAGGGAGGGGAAGAAAGAACTACAGGACTGTAAGCAATACTCGGCAGTGGCTTTTAATCCAGGAAGTGCTTTTAGTGGCAGGCAGCGTGTGACACATCGGGTGTGTTCAGTTCTGCGCGGGGGCAGGTTCTACTTGTTCTACTGAACTGTACAAAACTCTCACCATCTTCTGCCCCGAGAGAGGGAGCAAGCCTGCAAAGCTGAGTCACTCAGATAAGACCATCCCAGTTCTAGGACAGTTAGAGTCACACAGAGAAAAGCTTTTGGCATTTCTCTACCTGGACATGTTTAGACACGTTGCTGCAGCGAGGATTCACCTGGCGATGGAAATCCAGGGGGACAGATTGCCCCATGCTGCCCTACTGCTGCTCAAACCCAGAGAGGAAATGCAAAGAAACATTGACACAAAATGTTAGCACCTGATCCTGCCGACCCTACTCGCACCAAGTCTCCCAGCAATGGGATGACTAACCCGGGCAGGGCTCAGAATATCAAGCCACTAACCCCTGTCTTTCCAAATAAGGAATGTAACATTCTTTTTGTTATTGTCTGTGTGAGAGCAGCAGCTAGAGGCCTCCGTCTCAGGCAGGGCCTGGTGGTGCTGACAGCAATACAGACATGTTGCCTGAACAAGGGTGCCATTTTGGGAGAGCCAGGAGTGGACGGGGGGGGGGGAGGCAGCCATGTGTTCCAGGAGGTGGCTTGTTTTTCTTCCTGTTCCTCCAACTATCAGGGAGCGAGGGGAAACGACACAGCTTGTGCACATGGCTCTCACTCCTGGCTGGTGGGGGGAGGAACAGAGAATTAATTCACGAAAACTGTGTCGTTTCCCCTCACTCCCTGATAGGGGACCGGGAAGAAAAGCAGGCAGCTTCCGGTACGCCCGGCTGCTGCCCGCCCTGCCCTCCCGAAACGGTGCCTTTGGCCCTGAAGAGCGTACAGTTTAAGCAGGCAGAGAGAGGAAGTGGCTTACTCGAGGTGGATGGATCGCTCCCTGATACAGATGAGAAGGGTCTGGCCTCCCAAGGCAGGCCCTCTCCACTAGACCCTGCTTGTCTCCTCGCTTAGCGCTGCATTTGTCCGCCTCAGTCGCTTCGAAACAGAGAAAGCCGCTTTGCCTTTTTCAGTGATTCTTCATTCTCAGCGGGTGAGTTCAGAGAGTCACCATGGCCCGGCAGCACCAAGCGGGTGGCTCAGCAACCATACAAAGGAGGCAGTTGGCACAGCTAGCTGTATTGGGGACACGGCTACATTCCCCTCCTCCCCACTCATCCCTCTTTCCTCTGGTTTTGCTCTGAGTCTGCTTTAAAACAGCTTCTAATGACACCCGCCTCCGTAAAGCCTGTGCCTTCTGCAATCCCCTCAGACTGTGTTTGCGGTGCGGGAGATGGGCATTGGCATGGCTTGTCTCCTCAGACACCTTCTTCGGGGGGGGGGGAGCGCCCAGGGAGCGTCGTGTTTCTTACTGGCTAAATTCTGTCGTTCGCCAAGTCGTTGACGTTCTTTCCACACCTCTGCTTTTATTGTTGCTCCGTGTGGTCCAGCAAGAACTCAGTCTGATTTTCAGCAGCAGCTGGACTGCTTTCATGCTTGTCATTCCTTGGGGCTGACCGATGTCTTTCCATGTTTGGCATCAACCAGAGGGATTCACGCTTTTCAAAGCGAGCATCAACCACTCTGGGCTTTGAACATTTCCCTCCAGCAAAAGAAACCCCACTTTGCTGATTTGTGCAGACTGGGCTTGCTCACCACCCGCCCTTGCCAGTATGGATGGGATAGTAGCTGGACAGACCCAGGCTGTGGTCCCACATGGCATAGTAGCCGAGGCGCCTCTTCAACTAAACACTCAGCCTGCCAGACGCGCTTCATCCTCCAATGCAAAAGGGCCTTAAACTCAAAGCCCTGGACACTGCCTCTCTGCTGGCTGCTGAGACGCAGACCTGATGTAGCCTTCAGTGCGGGGCTTTATTCTCAGCTCTGCCTAGGCAGCTTCCTGGGGCGAGAGAGAGAGAGCGGTCCCTTCCCTGTGCCCTTCCATTCGGAATGCAGTAAATCTGCCTTTGAGGCAGGCTCTGTCCTCTCTTAATTTCTTGAGCTATCCAAGGAACTCCCCTTGGTGCTAGATCCCCTGGATCTGGTGTGATGCCACCTTCCTGTAGAGGGGAAATGGGGATGGAAGGCCCCAAAAGTCAGGAGGTCGCCTTAGAAATTCATGAGATTTTAAGAAGCAATCAGTGTCTGGGTCTTTCAATTTGTCTGCTGGTGTTTGAACCCTGCAGGGTCCCCTTTATAAACTCCTTTGCATCCCCACTCTATTTCTTAGATGAAAGCAGAGACTCTTCTTTGAGTCATGTTCTTATAGGTGCTCCATGTTGGGGTGCTGCATCTTTCAAGCCCTAGATGGGAGATTTTTTTCCACTAGCAATGCTTGTCCAGCCCACATTTGTGTCCTATGCCTCCTCGTGCCAGACACCAAGGCGAAATAGGGGTGATGGGTAAATTGCCTTCAATTCTTCTACTGTTTCAGCCTAAGACCCACCCCGAGCATGCCTGCTTTGAGCATACCCCAGCTATTTTTATTCTTACACAGGTTGAACCTCTCTAGTCTGGCAACATCCATGGTCTGGCAACATCTGTGGTCTGGTATGGTTTTGGCTAGCCAGATGTCCACTTATCATGAGTGTGGCTGATTTTCCTGTGGTCCCATCAAGTTTGTTTACAGCCACCAGTCCTGGCTCCTAGTGTACTGTGCTTTTATTTAGCTCTAATTTACCCCTAAATGCCTTCTAAGAGCCCAGTAAGCAGTGGAAGTGTTGGTAACGCTGCTAGACCAGTGTTTCTCAACCTTTTTTTATAAAGTACCCCTTTTTCAAAAAAATAAATTATAAGTACCCCCAGTACCTACAGTTTTCAGACATACAATTTTTTTGCTACCATTGCAGCACATTTGTTTAAACAACTTAATCATAGCGAGGCGGGCGATGAAATTTTTGGTTGTAAAAAGTACAAAAATAATAAAGCGCTATAAAACCTAAAACAAAAATTCAGTTTTTTTCCAAATTTCAGTTGTGTTGACGTACCCCCAGACTTCTCTCGAGTACCCCAAGGGTTCTTGAACCACTGGTTGAGAAACACTGTGCTAGACAATACTGATCTCCCACGATCCAGCAAATTCTCTGGTTCGGCACCGGACAGGTCCTGAGGACGTCACACTAGACCTATAGCTGTTTAAGATGAGTTAGAATGGTCAGTGATTAGTAGCAGTTATAGTTAATAAGTGTTGCTTGTGAGAGGATAGGATTTTCAGACTGTTAATGATGCAGCGCTCACACTGGCCAGTGTCCGAGTAAGGTCAGGAGACCCTCCCCCCATACATGTGTCACCAAGCAGACACATCCAGCTCCTCTTCTACCTTGGCGCAGATGTCCCCTAAGAACGGGACGTCATTGGAGGCTTCTGAGAAAACAGGAGAATGGATTCTCATGTGAAGCAGCGTGTTCCCAAAAAGCCCAGAAGCTCTGTGAGATCTACAGTCTCCAAAGCATCAGTCTCCCAGCTCAGTGCCCTGGAGTCACAGGACTCCTCCTCTGGTTCTGATGGAGCCGGTAGGCCCCAGAGCTCGAAGGAGAGATGGCTCTTGACAGGGCTTCAGTGCCCTCTACCCCGGACAAGGAAGGAAGGCATAAACACCCCTGTCCAGTATCATCAGGATCAGTCCCACCGTCGGCACCTACCTTTTTGGAAAGACCAATTCAACATCCATTGCCCTCCTCCATCGCTAACCTTAACAACAGGTACATCACTGTTTGGGAGGGGGAGCTCATCTCTACTGTCATGGCTGAGGGCAGATGGACAACTTAGGAAACCCATCTCCACATCAATCGGTTGGAACTCAAGGCAGTCAGAAACCCCTGCCTCATGATGGACAGTGTGTCCTGCATGTTCTAAATCAGCAAGCAGGGAGGAGCAAGATCCCCTTCCATGTGGGCTGGAACCAGGGAGTTACGGACTGCTCCATGGCACTCAGCAAAACACCACAGCCAACGTTGTCAACAGAAGCTTCTTACAGGACGACAGAGGGGAGTTAGACTCTCAAATCTTCCACAATATATGCCAAAGATGGGAATATGCCAATATATCGGCCCCATCTCTTTGCCACCTGCAGAAACAGGAAATGCCCTCTTGTCTACTCAAGAGGGGGTCGTTGGGAGACATGCCTCTTCCGGCCTGGAAGAAGGGTCTTCTCTGAGATGTTTTGTGAGGAACGAAATCACACAAATGGGCCAGGGTTATTCTTTATAATACCAACGTGGCCAAGACAAGCTTGATACCTTTACCTGTGTGTCCATCCACTGCTCAAGCTCCTGCCCACTGGTTGCCTCCCCATCAGATGTTTTCTGCCTCAGGACGTTGTTCCTCAGTGGTTCTTGGGGTTAGAATCCTCCTGCCCTGAGGAAAAATTGATCCAATTGGTCACCTGCCCTCTCTCTCTCAGACATCCTGATAGTCTCTGAGCAGAAATTGTGTATCCCTAGGATCTATCCACAAATTTGCTTTGCAATTGCATGGTCCTATTCAAGTGGAAGGCCAGCAGTTTTTACCAAACAGTAGAAAGCACTCAGTCCTTGCTACTTACCTGTAGCAATGAGAGAGATTCTTCCCTTGATACTGTAATCGCTGTTTCCTGCCTGAATCTATACCTCTTTCCATCATCCTGGACCACATCACCACAAGCAGCATACTGCCGTGCCGACACACACAGATCAGCTGCCATTACATGGCACTCAAAGAAACCACTGGAGATGTGCGAAGTCGAGGGAAAGCACCTTGTTAGATACACACTGAGAGTGTCCTCCGTAGTTTTGATTATACCAGGGAGATTGTATTTTTGCCCTATTATCAGGTGATTCTTGGATAGTGCTTGAAATGTGATTATAGATTCTAAGTCTTGGCATTATTATAATATTCCTAGGATACTCAGTAAGGCTGCGTCTAGACTGGCAAGTTTTTCCCTATTATCAGGTGATTCTTGGATAGTGCTTGAAATGTGATTATAGATTCTAAGTCTTGGCATTATTATAATATTCCTAGGATACTCAGTAAGGCTGCGTCTTTTGCGGAAAAACTTGCCAGCTGTCTACACTGGCCACTTGAATTTGCGCAAGAACACTGACGATCTAATGTATGATCGTCAGTGTTCTTGCACAAATACAATGACTCTCCCGTTCAGGAAAAAGCCCTCTTGCGCAAATGCTTTTGCGCAAGAGGGCCAGTGTAGACATCTGAGAACCGTTTTGCGCAAAAAAGCCCCGATGGCAAAAATGGCGATCGGGGCTTTCGTGCACAAAACCGCATCTAGATTGGCACAGACGCTTTTCCGCAAAAAGTGCTTTTGCGCAAAAGCGTCCGTGCCAATCTAGACGCTCTTTTAACGGAAAAACTTTTCCGTTAAAAGCATTTGCGGAAAATCATGCCAGTCTAGACACAGCCTAATTGTATAACAAAAGGGCAAGAAGGCTGATTTGTGGATAGGACTAGCATATTCTGATGTGAGTAGAAAAAAATGAAACCTCATTCTATGGCATAGTCCTCAGTGTTTGGGGAACTTGGCCTTGGGTTAATATCTGAAGAGCAGACATTCCTGTTTTCTGTTTGTGTCCTGTTTCATAGAATCGGAGATTAGGGTTGGGAGAGACCTCAGAAGTCGTCGAGTCCAATCCCCTGCCCAAGGCAGACCAATCCCAACTAAATCATCCCAGCCAGGGCTTTGTCAAGCCAGGACTTAAAAACCTCTAGGGATGGAGATTCCACCCCCCTCCCTAGGTAACCCATCCCAGTGCTTCCCCACCCTCCTAGGGAAATAATTTTTCCTAATATACAACGTAGATCTCCCAGACTGCAACTTGAGACCATTGCTCCTCGTTCTGCCACCACTGAATTCAGCCTGGCTCCATCGTCTTTGGAGCCCCCCCTTCAGGCAGTTGAAGACTGCTATCACATCCCCCCTTACTCTTCTCTTCTGCAGACTAAATAAACCCAGTTCCTTCAGCCTCTCCTTGTAAGTCATGTGCTCCAGCCCCCTAATCATTTCCATTGCCTTCTGCTAGACTCTCTCCAATCTGTCCACATCCTTTCTGTAGTGGGGGAGCCAACACTGGACTCAGTACTCCAGATGTGGCCTCCCCAGTGCTGAATAAAGGGGAATAATCACTTCCCTATATCTGCTGGCAATGCTCCTCCTAATGCAACCCAGTATGCCATTAGCCTTTTTGGCTACCTGTTGGCTCAGATCCAGCTTCTCATCCACTGCACTCCCTCAGTCCATTTCTGCAGAACTGTCACTTAAGCCAGTCAGTCCTCAGCCTGCACCAGTACTTGGGATTCTTCCATCCTATATTTAACTACATTTATTAAACATAAACGCAAACTTTGTGATCTCATGGTTAAAGTCGATTCAACCACTTTTTACTATAAAAAATACCACATACCTAGAACTGGTCAGAATTGTTTGATCAAAATGGTGTTCAGTTGGTTTAACAAAACAGAATTCTTTCATGAAATGGTATCAATTTTGACAAAATTTCATTTAGAAAAATAATTGAACATTTTTGTAATGATTTTTTATTTCTAAATGATTTTGTTGGCATTTACTTTACTTTATTATATAGATAAAAATTAAATAAAAGGGTTGAAATCACAATGACACATTTCTGACATATCAAAAAGAAATATTTGGATTAATCCCAAAGGAATGTTTTTCCGAATTTCATTTCACACAAAAAGTTGATTTTTTTTGGCATTTTGTTCGGATTCTAGATATTTTTTTCAAGCTTGGTGGTGTGGTGTGGGTTTTTCTTTTTTTTTTTTTTTTTTTAATTAAAGAAGGATAGGAAATTATTTTTTTTACCGGTTCTTAGCAACCTTCCCCCTCTCCCCCAAAAAGCCCCAAGACTAACTTGTTGAGCACAGAATGAATTTTCTGCAAATGTATAAGTCAATTAGTTTGAGTTAAAATTAATTTAAAATGGGTCTTGGAACAACTTTAGCACCTCATGTCAGACATTTTTTTTCTCCCAAATCATTTAAATAAAAAAAAGCACAGTTGCTTCCAGCCCCCTTAGAGTTAAAACTCACTGATCTCTTGTGCATATTGTACCTAGCTGTTAGTGGTTCCCAAGCGCAACCATGTTTCCAAATACGTGCTGGGCTCTATAAATTATCCTGTTCAGATCAAGGGGGTCGAGTTTCTTTATTTCAGCACATAACGGCTATGAACATCAGCAGGAATCATCCCTTTGGGATGCTATTTCGCCATGCCCCCAGCTAAAGGCATGCGGACACAGAATGGTTTAAATGAATCTACAGGGCCGAGTGACACAGCTCTGTTACTTTATGGCATAAATCCATTCATTACACTAGTTACTTCTGATTTACTCAGCTCTGAGGCCCTGCTTGCACTTTAGTTAACAGTTCTCGCAGCATTTCTTTGTAAACCCTCGTTTGGGAGCTACAAATATCTGAGTTGGATTGGATTGGATCACGTGCACTATAGGGTGGGAATTTGTTTGGATCAAGTCCAACGTGCACGTTTCCAAATAAGAAACAGCCCAGATCAGTTCGGTTGTTTACTTGCTCCAGGCAGAATAGAAATAAATGTTTTTAATGTTGTAGCTGAAATGGGTTTGCCATAATCTACTTTATGGGAATTTAATCCCCATCCTGCACATGTCCGGATCCCTTCTGGGCCTCTAAGCCTTTGGGACACTCTCGCTGGTGGGCTCTTGGGCATTTGAAATCTGCAGGTGATCGTTTCCGCTTGCTTTGACCTTTTGTTGATGCTCATACTGTAGGGCCCTGTGGATTCCTGCCTTTCCTCTCCTGTGTACGCCCATTCATCAGCATGAATAGCGGGAGAGACGCAGGTTTGCTACATTCTCATTTGACTTGATTAAACAGTGTCTGTGTCCGTAGAATTTATAGCCCATTTGTATTAAGGGCCTGTCCATCAATTCCGCGGGAAGGGTCATTTGCAAAATGAACAGCCTTCGCTATGAATATTTACGAGCCACTTGAGGATAGCGTTTGCTAGACTGGAACATAAGCAATATTCCTGGGCCTGCCAGCTCAGGGCCTGTCCCCCTGATGTGCTGAACTCTCCTCCCTCACTGAGGTGAACCCAATGAGAGCCAAGAGCACTGAGCATTTTAAGATCAGCCCCCTCCCCCCTCCCGTCTTCACTCAGACAAAATTCCCACTGAAGTCAATGAGAGTTTTGCCCTGGTACAGGCTGCAGACTTGGGCCCAATGTGTATTGCAAACAGGTAGTTTCATTCTAGAGAGGTCCATGTATTTGCGTGATTGCTATAGTCTTTGGGTAGTGTCCCTCAGCTTTTTAAAGTCTGCACAACAGACCTTTGTTAACACAAACACAGAGTGAAAAGGTAGCTTTGATCTTTTAGGGCCCAATCCATTGCGCATTGAAGGGCGTTTTCGATGGAGGGTGGACCAGGTTCTTAAAAGTCAGAAGAGCAAATTCTGTTCCTATTTTATACCAGTGTAAATCTGCAGTAACTTTTGTAGCCAATGGGGAAACGCCACACTCACACCAATGTAAGATGCTTCGTTTTACATCCTTCCAAACCTGCAGTTCTGTAACTGTTAAAAAGCCTTAATTTGATTGTTCTATGCACTGCATTGGTACTGGTTCCTCCAGGGGCATCCCTCATGTACGCACCTTGTGGGTCTGGTCTGTGGTGCCTTGCTGGGAATGCCCCCTCAAGTCTCTTCTTGCTGATCTACTAGCCTGCCCGTTCTCCCCTTGCTCCCCTGCTGGTCTGGCCCCACGTCTCACCACAGGGATACGAACTGAGCGCTGTGATAAGAGTCCCTCGTAGCTAAGACTCCAGTGCTTATACAAAACTCACTGTAGCGGGTTACCTGGGCTCAGTGAAGGGTTGTAAATAACTTAAAAAAAATCAGCTGTTGCAGTCAAAAGAAGTAACATGCATTTTGCCAAGCAGGATCCTAGAACTGCTATTGCCCTGCTGTTGGCTTCCTTTCTACCGATCGATGCTGCCTGCCCTTACTCCCACAAGTAACGAACAACAGCCAGTGGGCTGGTGGGATGAGTAAGGCTTGCAGGATCAGGCCTGGGGGAGGAGGGGGCTTTCTGAGTTTGGAAATGCAATGTGGGTCTCACAGTCAGTAGCACGGGTTAATAGGCATCTGCTAATCTCCTCCAGTGTGAGATTCTTGGTTTTGCTGGCATAGGGAAGCTATTCATTTATGGCAGGTGGTTTTTGCACTGAAATGGAGAGAGAAAATATTTCAGGAGCAGATACTGCATAGAGGGGTCCAGAATTTTGCAGTCAGGCTAAGAGCATTGTCTGGCGCAGAAGCCAAGCATCAGACTAGAAAACAGGCAAGTACAGACAGGCTGGTCACCCCTCCACTCCCAGACCGTCATGTGGAAGGGAGTCCGCAGGTGGAGCTGCCTCTTCCAAAAGGAGGATGCAGGTCGAACCCCCAGAGTTGTGCGCAAGGAGCAAGCAGCCAGGGAGGAGAGGAAGGCACCTTGGCTCAGACCCTTAAAGGGCTGTCGGCACCACACATGCACGGTTGGCAGTGGAAGTTAGATGCTGAATGCCTTTGAGCCAGTCATGCTGCCAGGGAGCTGCAGCAGCAAGCCCGCAGACAGGGGAGGGGCAAAAGGGACAACTACCCAGGGCCTAGCGATTCATAGGGGCCCGGAGCTCTTAGCTGCCCTTCTCACAGCTCTGAGGGCTGGAAGGGGATGCACCATGGACTGACTGCCTTTGGCCCTGCCCCTTCCACCCAAGGCTCTGCCCTTTCCTGGGGCACAGAGCCACACCCCCTCACCTACCTTGCCCCAGGGCAGCTGTCGGCCCCGCTATGCGCACACACGGCCATCCAAGCGGTTTCAAACACCCCCAACCTTCCTGGAAAGCGCTGGTAGATTTCCTTAGCTGGCCCCACCAGCAGGGAGGGTCAGGCGCTGACTCAGTGAGCGAACTCTCCCAGAAGGGTTTGCATCAAGACGATCTGCGACAGAGTTGGCTCCTTGCTGACCTCAGCTGACGAGCTGATCCTGCAAGATGCCAGGTGCCCTCTCATTCCCCTCCAATAGGCGTCCAAAGCTCTCAGCATCTCACTGGATCAGGTGACACTTTTTGGTTCACCGAATACCATTATCCCACAGACAGGGGCTTGTAGCAGGCTCTACATACACACTAACTCCTGGTACCACATCCTGGAAGCTTATGCGGAGTCAGTTACACAATAAACGGCCACACTGAGTCAGGCCAAAGGTCCAACCAGCCCAGTGTTCTGTCTTCTAGGAGTGGCCAAGGCCAGGTGCCCCAGAGGGAATGAACAGAACAGGGAATTATCAAGTGACAAAGTATTTCATAGTAATGGAAACAAATAGCATAGAAATATTTGTAAAGGGGAAGAGATGTCTTTTGTTGTCTGTTTATTTCTTAACCTGAATTTCTCTTTTTGTCTCCCATATTAGACAGCGGGGGCAACTGGGAATTCAGATATTTTGCAAGTCCCACCGTTGCACCGGGCGTGTTTCATAGATCCCAGGATCTGCCTTTGTACTGTAAACCAGCACAAGAAAATGCCTCATCTTTCATTGCATCGCTCTAGTTCTAAATTAATGGCAGTGCCCGGCAGCAGGACTGCACACAGCAGCAATGGCACGTTATTGAAAGTCAATGTTAAGACTTATTTCTTCTCTTTTTTATTATTATTATTCTTTCTTTAATAGCACGACTGGCACAAAAATTCACAGCCAGTTTCAGGATTGGATAGTTCCTGGTAGCTTCCTTATCTCATGCCAACCTTTCTTTCCTTTTATAATTGTGCTTGACTTACAATTGGATGTATTTATTTCGTACTGGGGAAAGGAATGACCAGTGTTTACAGCATCCCCCCCCAAAAAAAGAAAGAAACCACCCAAGAGACAAAAGATGGGCTTCATCCCACTGCAGAATCTGAAGAATTTCTCTGAGACCAGGGCTCTCTCCCCTACTGAATTTTTATCATCAGATGGAAACATTAAGAAATCTAATCCTTCCAGTGCTGAATGGCCCCTGAAATTACATCTGACAGAGGACCACTAACCACTTTGATTGATGCAGTTCTAGGGCTGCTGGAAAAATTAATTTTCACGCATATGGCATTTGATGTTTTTTTGCCGCTCAGGATACTAACCCCAGAGTTTCTCTCGTATACCAAATATCAACAGTAATGACAACTTTCAAAGCTGGCTCAGAGCAAACTTGTGCATGTTTCCCAGGGTCCGGGCATCTAAAGAAGGGGTGACTTTAGCACTTGGATCCTTGAAGGGGGGGGGGGGGGGGGAGCTGGGAAAAGTCACCAAACTGCGTTAGACCCTTTCACAGAAAACACCTTGGTACAAAGTGAGGTTTTCCTACTACATGTTGGGGAGATGGATTGTGGATGAGTTTGGATAAAGGGATGACTGATAGATGCAATGCTTCTGATGTACCCAAAGCATAAGCGATGGCTTTTTGTGCTAGGTGGTTCAAGGATTAAAGTTCTCCCCACTCTCTGCAGAGGTTCAGTTGTAGCCAACGTCCATATTGGACCTAAGAAACCTACTCTGTTCTTGTCTTGCAGAGTATATGAAAGAATCTGTCTGCAGCTCAAGCACCTGTTCTCTGAACAGCAGCGAAAACCCATATGCCACCATTAAGGATCCACCCATCTCGACATGTAAACACTTGGAGAGCAGTTATGTGGAAATGAAATCACCCATTCACAGGGATTCGCCCTATTCAGAAATGCCCACCGCGTCAAAGACTAATAAAAATATATATGAAGTTGGTAAGTGTCCTAGATTACCAAAGAAGCTCCGTAGCTCCACAGAAGCAAACATTAGTTTGAGTAGTATTGTCTCTCGAGTTTTCCTTTGGGGCAGAAGTCATTGGGATTTGGCAGAATCAAGCAACAACTGTGGTTTATGGGACGGGGAATGAAATGATTTTGCTAGCGAGGGTCCCAAGTTTGCAATCAAAGAAGCAGCCAACCCATCGGCATGTTTGCTTGTTTTTAAACTGTTTTGAGTGTCAAATCTAGTTGCAAGATTAAAAAAGAAAAGGCAGATCCTTTGAAAGTGTTCTTTGCAGTCCCCTTGGAACGAAGCCTGGAGTGGCAAAAAGAGTTTGGAAAGGATTTGCTTTTATGCATGTGTTCAAATGAGCATATAAAGCTCTGACAATCGGAGCTGGCCACCTGTTAGTGATTGTAACCCATGTTTCATTGTGTCTTCAGAGCCCACTGTCAGTGTGGTCCAAGAAGCCCGTGGTCGTAGTGCTAACTACAGCCAGAATCCGTATGACCTGCCTAGGAACAGCCACATTCCTGGTCATTACGACCTTCTCCCTGTAAGACACAGCCCTACCCATGGGGCATCTTGGGACAAGCAATCTTAAAGGGATACGCTTCGCTGTCGCGATGTGCTGCGAACATTATCTCTGACTATACAAAAGAAACGAAGACAATCCTTTTTGGTTTTGCAATACACTGACGTGACTTGAAATAGTATTACACAAGGATTCTAACCTACCAGAACATCCATTTGGGCCAACTGCTGCTGCATGATATTTAAAGAGATGTTTTTTATAACAATCACAGAAAATTAAAGAACCATCACCTCCATCTGGCTGGAATAGTTACTCCAGGAAGCAGTTTATATATTCCAGTCAAAGACTCTGCAGAGTTTGCTGAGCTGTGAAGTAAAAACAACCCCCCAACTGTAAGTCCTTAGAGCTACGGATGTACATTTCTACCACCCACTTAGAGAGACCTTTACTGTTAGAGACAAGATGTCTAAAAAGATACTGGAGTATATTTTACATACACATCGTGGAAAAGGATACACTCAACAAACAAACAAGCCAGGAAAGACTGCTGTCTAATTCAGCTGATATAGTTTGTAAACCATGGTTCATGCTATCATCATATCCATGCTGTGTACATGTCAGTTTTATTCTTGGTAATTAGTTTTGCAATAAGTGCCTGTCTAGACAGGCTGCCGCAGTATTTTAGAAGAGAAATATTACATGCACACAGTCAGTGGTTAGTCTCAGTGCCTCATGCTCATTTTAAGTGATGTAAATCTTCACACGTCTCCAGTGATCTTTAACTACAGAACTCATCTAAACAGCGTGTCTCATGCGCAACATATATAAGAACGTCCAACAATGGCCAGTGGCAGATGCAGCAGAGGGAGTGAATAGAAAAGGGCAAGCGAGTGATCCATCCCCTGCTGACCAGGCCTAGCCTCTGGCAGTCAGATGCTTAGAGATACATTTTTAACAAACTGTAGGACCCTTTGATTGTAGATGTGTTTTATTTGGCCTTGTATAGATGCTACTTTATTAGATACAGGAGCCCAGACAGTCATCTGGCATATAGCTTCAGTGACTTCAACGGAGCTATGCAGATTTACAGTAGCTAAGTTGCTGTCAGTGTTTCAAAAATCTAACCCTGTTTCTGTTCTGCACCCAAACCAATAGTTTCTAAGCTACTATGTGGTTTCTAGGTCATCTTTACAAGCCAATCTATCATAGCTAAATTAATGACATGCCATTTCTAATAAATCCTTTAATTTCATTTGCATTACCATGCTGTGCAACTTTATCCATCACCAAGTCTACCTGAAATGTCATTAAACTGAGCTGTGACCAGATGTCCTTTTTCAACAGCTGTTTGTGGAATAATCGTTAAGAGGTACACCTGTGGTATGGCTTTGGAATAAGCCTCCCAGATTATTTTTTGTAGCCCTTCTTGACATAGACAGTAGAATACGTGCTATTAAGCAGTTTCTTGTATATCTTGAGCATGAAGTAGTATTGATTCTAAATATGTAATTTTATTAATTAACTGTGGGAGTAGCAAATGGATTGAGTCTTAAATATAAGTCTGTTGCGCTTTTGCTGTTCTGATGGAACCATAAGAGAAAGAAAATCAACTGAGATCGGTTTGTTAAAGCAGGAATTGATTGGTAAAAAATACTGATGCAGGAAAGAGTGGCCTACGGGACAGGTAGTACGATTTAGAGCCTTTCACTTCTAGCTCGCTGGTTGGAATCAGGCTCCAGCTGGAGCCATAACGTTAACTGGTGGGGGCCAGTCTAGTTCCTAGCAAACAGGAGTTTATCATCTGGAAAAGCCCCTTGCAATTTGAACCCTTGATGGTACTTGCCAAGAGGCCAGGAGCTGAATGTGCTGTGGAGACTGGGAGTGAGGTCTAGTGCCAGGGCAGTGCAAAGAAGCTTGCACTAATAGTGACCCAGCCTGTGCTGTACTTTGTGCATCTCTACTGTCAAGCCAGCAATGTATACTACATTCTCTTGGCTAGGGGCAGGGAAAAGCCCTGGCAATACTCCATTAAAAAATCTGGAGTTTTTCATGAGCAGGGGGGCAACTGCTGCAGTTTGGACTGAATTCACTCCAGAGAAATCTTTCCCCAGAGGGTTATAAAGAAGCTAGTTTTCACGTTGCAAGGAATACATAACTATTTACATGAATGCTGCATGTATGCATGGGGGCAAATGATTGATCAGCAATAGTAATTTTGCTTTCCAGACAAGCCTTATTCAAGATGTAACTAGACAAGTGTTTTTTTAATTAGGGCCATGTAGGGATATATTTTACGTAGCATATAGAAAGACTTACCTCATAAATATCAATAAAAAGGCAGTTAAAGCTATTGTTAGAGACTTACCACACATCTAGCACTAGCACAAGCCGTCTAAGCTGCAAGCCTAACCAATGTATATGTTGTGTTTCTGTACAATACGAGATGGGACTTGAGAGAGCAGTGAGATACTCGATTTTTTTTTTTTTTCAAAGCTCGATTTCCAAGCCAAATGAAACGATGTGCTTAGAGTTTAGCAGGAGCGAAAAATACCTTCTTGTACATTACTTTAGAAAATAGACACTGAAATGGCAATACTTTTTTAAAGCAAGACAGATTTGTAATATATTTGTTCACTGTGCTAAGGTGCTCTACCTTGTACAAAATAAACAGTTTCTCTCAATGTGCACTTCTCCCATGTTACTCATTCGCAGCCTAGACAACGGTGGAGGCATGAACATTTCCCATATCACAGGACTGGTTAACAAAGGGCTTACATTTGCCTACCAAAACAACTCTTGACAGCATGCAAGCCAACAGGCGGCTTGACAAGTGTATTTCAACAGTTCTGAGACGGCATCTCAACCCCAAAATGAAATCAGAGCATAATTCCTGAGCCAGGAGCTAATCACATCCTAACTTTAAAGCAAACTATTGGTAACTGGTAAGTACCTTTTCATCAGTTGCTTGGCAACTCTTACTTCCCCATCAATTAAACGTGCATGAGCAAAATGGAGCATCAGAACGGTACAGTCAAACACTGACCCAGCTCACGCACAACTGTAAATGCATAAGAGCAAGGGCAATTCCAAACATGCCCCTATCCAGTCCTTTGGGCTTTTTATGTAGTAAGTAGAGGCTGCCATCCTGTAACATATGTTATTGTACACAGCTGTCCCCACAAATTGACTTCAATGCCATTGACCTCAGCCAGTTCACTGTAGTCCATCTCTGTGTTGTACATTGCAGTGTCAGGGTCTAATCTATCATATGCCTTAATGCTGATCAGTAAATTACAAGCTAAACGGTGCAGCAGAAGCAGCTACAGAATTAAAGTGCTCTCTATGGCAGTATAGTGAACCGCTAAACTGAGCCCTTTTTCAATATTTGCAATTCAAAATTTCTGCCCCCAAAAATCTTGTTAAAGCCACACATATAATCCTCTTATTTGTCAAACTCCATTAACTATTCAACTCTGGAAATCCATCAGGTTTAAAACAGTTGAAAGAGTTGTACTCAGAAGTCTCTACAGATTGTAATTCTGTACTCTTTCTCTTAAGCTTAAAAGCATTACCACAACTAAAAGGCAGAAATACTGATGCTTGCAATATGGGTGTATAATTGCTAAGGTTTGGACTTTCAAAAAAAAATGTGTAAGGAAAGGCTTCTGCTAGATAAATCCCATTTCATAATTTAATAGGAATGTTAAAGACCGCACAAAAGCTCATGCAGGTGCCCAAGAGCTGTGTGTATTATCATCAAAAGTCACCTATAGGGGAGAGCTGATTCTGTGTATAAGCAAAGCCAATTACATTGAGGGAGCAATCTGTAATGGAAGGGCAGTACAGCCCCTGCTGGGTCATTTATTCTGCATTGGCTCAAAAAGAAGTGGAACACCTAGTGAATACATCAAGGGACTTTCTGCAGCACCTTTTGTAGTCTTTGAAGATCTACCCAGCTGAGTAACGGGACCAGCTCTATTTAACAGGTGAAGGATAAGGACAAAGGATCAGAGCTTACCGTGGTGCCACATATTTGGACAAAACATACTTTATGGAAAGGAATAATGAGCAAAAACTAGGAATGGGTAAGGAATCCCATCTGTAGTATTAAAAACAAACAGGTTTCCTTTTGCTAAATTACCTCTATTTCAAATATAGCAGATTTTTCTTTACAGAGTAGTTCATGAAATAATTGCATATTGCTGCAGCCCATGAGATGTACAGTGTCTCTTCTTTCCCTGCAAGGGATTCCACTGTAAGCCTCAAGATGTAGTTACACCTTACCTATTGCTGTAGCGTGGTGGTGGTAGTTTCTTGTCATCAGCAAAGAATGGATACATTTTTACACAAACTCAAGGAAGCATTAGCATAGCCATTATTTCCTGGGGTAAACGGTTATGCTAGACTGTTACAACAAAAGTTTGAGGGAAAGTGAAAAGCCTTCTAGTGTTTGCCCCAGCCACGAGACTTTCACTGTCCATATAATTGGTCATATAGTCTCAAAATTAAGCAAGTCTTGTACGAAATACTATAAGACTACTTGAGTGGCCCAGAGTCATCGCCAGGGTCTCTGTCAGTCATTGGCTCAGTCCTGACTCAGAAAGACAAGCGCTACCTGTTGGATCACTCAGTATTGCCTGCCACACTGTATTTTCCTTGTAAGGCTCCCATCTGCTCTGACCAGGCCTGAGGCTGCTTAGAATAGCAGTCATGGTTCTTAACACTGACAAAGTCTTTTCCCAGTTCTTGTGCACAAAAGTGAACTTCGGCAGGAAGGAACTGAAGAAAAATAGTTGGCTGCATGTTGCATTTCTTCACCACTGCTATTGTTAATCTTTTTGGCCATGATTTGAAAGAAAGCTTGCAGAAGCTGTTTACAAGTGAAAATAATGGAACCACTGAACAGGGCATAGAGAGAGCAGCTGGCCACACAAATTGTACTTGGAGTTGCCAAACAATGGTGAAACAGAGGACTTAGGAGCCTGAATTCAAAATGCTTCAACATGCACAGCTGTTGAAGTGCACATCCTTAGTGCAAACTGATGGTCTGTCTTTCAGGGTACATGTTACATATGCAACTAGTGGAGTTTGTGGCAACTAATTCCTCCCAAAAAAGTGCCCGTGACATCATCTGGAATAGTCCCCTGTAATTCTTTATTAGCATGAATGATACTTTAAATCAAATCAACCTTAAAAAAAGAACCAAGTTACAGAACGTGCATAAAATACAAAGTAATTTACAAACAGATCCAATACCATCTTCAGAACTGATACACTAAGAGGAGAAATCTATTGAAAAAAATATGACTGACTACAGCAATGCCTTCCGTGTGCCTTACACATCATGAGCACCGCAAGACAGAAAGGTTGCTATGAAGTGCAGCAGTTTATGTATGCCCACGCATAGATGCTCCAGGGTGATTGTATCAGTATCTGAGGAATGTTTCCCCAAACCCCCTTTCCCCCTCACATTTTTTCATAGTTTTTTACATACTGTACGCGTTTAAGTGCCAACAACTCAAACCACTAAGAGGAGAGTTCTAGGATGAGAGGGTGTTATGCACTGCTTTCAAAAAAGTGTAGTGGCAGAAGGCACAGTTCATAACCGCATCATCCTTGAAGTCAACTGCACTGACTTGTATTGAAATCAGTCATTAGCCACACACACTTTCAATAAGGAAGTGATTCAGATTATATTAATCAATGGAATGGAGCCACTGTGGCAAGATTCCTTTATAAATTATTTTGACATCATGGAAGTTGGTGACCCGGCCTTAAGCATTTGCAAATATAAAACTACAGATACATGATACAGCATCCTTCAAGTTTTCTTCATTGTAGAAAGGAAGAACTTTCTAATCCCCTGATACCGTCAGTACCAGGGAGTCCAATTCCTGGGCAACACATAGTGCTGCAAGTTCCAATATCAGAGAATAGTGAATCCATTATTTAGCTCATGTTGCTTTGTCTTATTTCACAAGAGGCACCTTGAATGAGATCCCACCATAATCTCCCATTTCAGCCTCACAGCAGCACTGCCTAATATGACGACCACATTTGCACAGCTAGTAGAACTCAAGAGCCCCATTGCACATAGTGAAGGCTACAGCTTCTTTGCAAAACAAGAATCGTTTTTGCCACACTATTTAGTAAGACAAACCCACATGCCTTGGCCCCCTCAAGATGTAACCAACACATTTAGCTTTACTATAATTTAAGAGCAATAGGTGTTTCATAAGCCATTTTTGGATGCAATGTGTAACAGCTGCAGGTGGGGAAAGATCTAATTTCAGTAGCTCAGGGTCACTAACAGTGACAGCAATGGTTTTGGAAGGGTCAGAATTCACACTGCTGGTCAACAAGGCATTAACATTTTGATTACAAAATGGAATTCTAGTATCCCAACTGGTGGTGGTCACATTGGAAAATAATCAATTGGTTTAATACATAGTTTGAAATTCTAAGACTGGTGAGGCAGAGTTGTGAAAATGCTGCAGCCATTTGGAAGCAATAATGATTTTAAACACTAAAATCAAAGTGTTAAGACATGAGAAAAATCAGAAGGAATATGAGGAAGTAATTGAACACAAAGTAGTAACCACAAGAATTACAAATATATTTAAATCTTGGACCTGGGGAATATACACAGCCTTTTAGGAAAGAAGAAACAAATCTTATATATTCTGACAGCACTGCATCTTTGGTTTGTTTTCAGTGGTTGGTGGGACATGGATGGGAACCACATTGTTGCTTGGAGACATATCATTTTCACGTCTGTCTGACATTTGCTTCTGAGAAACAATACGATAGATCTCTGGAAAACGAGAACAGGAGCCAGTTACTAGGGACATATTTTCAGTCAGCACCACCGTGAGTTACTCACATTCAACATCTTCTGGGCTTGATACATAAATGAGCAAAGTTTGACAATACCTCCTAACAAAATGAGAAGTACAGTTCTGTAGGTATCATGCAGATATCTTCACCACCACATTTCCACTATCCTGTGGAAGACCATTTGCTTTTTACCAAACTAGTTATAATTCCCTGCACCTTTGCTTTTATTGTTACTTTCTTTGAAAGGGGGGAAGCTATATTGCAGCCAGAAATTGCTAGCAAGAGACTTAGGCTATGAGAGACTGAAGTGCCCTGCTAGTTAAGAGCCATATGCAGCTTTTGCTCCTTATCATCATAATGCTGCGGATACATCTGCAGATGCTAGCATGGCTGAATGGAGCTGTTTGGCAAACATTTGTATCTTTCTGAGAGGGCTCAGGGGGACAGTTGCTCCTCTGCTCCAAAAACCCTTATGCCTCTCACGTCTGATGTATTTGCTGGTAGGAGAAGCAATCTTAGATTGTAAAGCATTTAGAGGTCTCCAGAGTATGGGACAAACTTGGTTTATGTCTAGATCCATGACACACACATCATGGGGAGAGTTATCAAAAGTGCACCTGCCTGAATAGCATAGATCTGACTCTCAATCTACAGACAAAATGTGGATGCCAAACTGAAAGAAAATAAAACTTAAAATGGGAATGCTCAGCTCAAATTCTTGTGCCATTCCAAGTGCCTCTGAGGTGCAGCCCTCACTCGGATTTGAAGCCTCACCTCAAAGTGTCCAAGTAGCTAGGGAGTGCAAAGCAGATCATGGGCATTAAGCATTTCTGTGGCTGTAGTGAGTGTATCTCTCAGCTGCTCAAAGCGGAAGAGACAGTATGACCATAAGTAGGCACCTGGCTTTAGAAAAGGAAACGCAATACATGCATCAAAATGGAGGGGTCAATGGAACAATGTCTTGCAAATTCTCATTCAAAAGTACAGAACTCTGCCAAGCTTTTCTTACAGAGGTGGGAAAGATTTCCGAGCTCTGCCCAAAGCTACTGTGATTTCAAACTAGAGTCAGGTATGCCAGTTGGTACTCCCTTGTATCCTAATGGCAACACCCTGCAACAGCCAGTAGTACTGTTCCTCTAGAGCAGTGGTTCCCAACCTTTTCACTAGTGCAGACCCCCGATTACCCCCCAAACCATTTGCAGACCCCCATCAAAGCCAATTCTAGCCCCAATTCTCATAGTCAGCGGAGTATTTTCTCACTTTTCGTTTACTTATGTCTGTTTGATTAGACGTTCCACTTGTGGATGCTTCACTCTGCTCATCAGTCTCCTTTCTCTTCAGCGAGCCTGATTTCAGCCACAGATCCATGCTGAATGTATGGGCTAACGTTTGTATGCTTCTAACCGGTGTAATCAGCCGGACATTTCAACACAAGCAAATTGAGCAAATGTGAAGATAAGTCCAACAACGTGCACAGCCCCATATCTGTATCAGTAGGTAATGGGAAGAGGGAGCTAGAAAGGGTTTCCAGCAAGTGGGGCTGGGTTGAAGAGCAGTGAAGGGGAAGGGCAGAGTTTTCAACAAGTTGTGAACAAAGTTAAGCCCCAGTAAATGCAGTCACCAAGGGACTGACAAGACAAGTCAGACCTGAAGTGCTGTCTGTCCAGTAGGAGAGCTGCATACAGCCATTAGAATGCTGACTTGCTAACCGGGCAAAGGGACAAATACTCTGGGGCCCAGAACGAGAGGGCTGTGGATAATGCCAAGAAAACTAGTATTTGCCAGTGGCACAGGCAGAGAGGAGCAGCAAGTTGGGGGTTCAGAACTGACACATCCCACATCTCATTAAACACACCGGGAAGAACCAGTTCAGCTCATCTCCATTCGACACGTTCGGCTACACAAGTGAGTTGCGGATATAAGCAAAGCCAACAGTAGCCACCCACAACGAGAGGAAGGAGGGTTCTGGTTTCAGAAGTATTAAGGTTTTCAACCCTGTCTTTCCAACGCAGCCTGCAATAGCATTCACGGGCTCTTGTCCACAGGAGCAAATGGAAGTTGTAAATGGGCATCAACATCAAAGCAGCAGACTCCATTACTCCAACAGGTCCCTGCACTGAAGACCCCACGACTGCTGGGATAGCAATGCTAAGGGCCCATGCACCAAGGTGATGCATCACACCCCATCTGTAAGCCAAAACGCCACACGCCGTAACAGCAGCCATGGCACTCTTGGAATAACACGTGCAGGTGCAACAGGACACAGTACTGCTGGGTGGATGGGGGGGAAGCAGCGCTCCTCAAGGAGCAGCAGTTTCAGGCCCAGTTTTACCAGCCACTGCCCAGTCGCGTTTCCTGTACATGTCCAGGATATCTGACCTTTGACTATTTAAGAAAAAGCGAATGCTGCTGCCTATACAGTTCTAACTCGCAGCAGCACTGTGGCAGTGGATAACTTTTGCAGACACCAATCATGACAACAGTATTTTCATGCAGAAGCGTTCCTGAGCACACTCTCCGGTGCATTAGCACTAACATCCGTGTACCCTCAGCCAGCACACCCAACCTGTTCCACAGCTGTGAGCAGAGACCTGCAGCTTACAAAAACCGCCTGGTTTCATGTCCCTGTGTCTCAGTCCTCCAGCTCCCTCGCCAGTACCCAAAAATTGAATGGCGTTTCACATGAATTCCTCCTCTGAGTGCTGAAATTTACCCTCAGCTGACAGTTTATCTACAGCCTCCCCATCACATGGTATTATCCTGTGGCAGCAGAGGCTATGAGGGCTGCACGAAGATTATCAACATCTGCAGGCCTATGCTACACAACTGGCCAGTCCCTCAGGAGTGCACTCGAATGAAGATCCACAGGAGGAGATGAATGCTTTACACTGCCTTCGCGCTCAGGCACACCAAGCTCTTTAACAGGAAAATTCCTAGACAGTGTGTTACTGGGGGCAAGCCCCCACAGAAGAAACATTACAAATCACTAGAGAAGCAGCCCTGAAGCAGAAGAAAGAGGCTGATTTGGAGAGGGGGGACAGAGAGCATGGTACCCACTCGAGACCAGATTCCCTTGTGCACTAAGGCCACCATGCAGTGCTCTGGCCATACAGAGGACTTTCCAACAGATGTAGTTATAACAAATGCTCACGGTAAGGCCCCCTTGCACTGCCACACAACCCCATAGTGGGGACGCCGAGGCCTGAGTCTTTCCCTAGGTTCTGGCGTAGGGCCAGAAATAAGGGGTTTAGGATGCAGAAGGGGTCTCCAGAGTGGGGCCAAGCAGTTTAGAGTGCAGGAGCAGGCTCGGGGTGGGCTCTAGTAGAGCACTGGGGTGCAGGAGTAGGAGGTTCAAGGTGAGGATCCAGGCTAGAGGTGCAGGCTCCAGCCAGGCACTGCTTACCTCAGGCAGCTTCCAGTAGTGGAGCTAAGGTAGGCTTCCCCTGCTCCCGGAGGCTGCCCGTGATGTGGCCAGGCGGGTCTGTGAAGTGCGCACTGTCCACACCAGCAGCTTCCATTGACTGAAGTTCCCTGATCCTCCATCCCAGTGCCTAGGGGCTCTGGAGACAGCCTAGCATCCTAGCTTTCTCCCAGTGGGGTAAGCCGGTGCTCACGGTTCCAGTGCTGCGTGGGGGTTTGCTCCAGCCCTTGCCGATTAACTAACCAGTAAGCATCACTCAGGAAGGGTGATGCTTACTGGTTAGCCAGTCACATGCCTCGTATGTGCACATGTGTAAGCTACACACACAGCAGGGGAATCACCCTTCCCGCACCCATGAACACACACATTTAAAGCGGCTCTAAAAAAGAACTGAAGGTGTGAATGGCGCTGGAGAACGGGGTGCTGGAGAACCCTGCTGTCAGCCTCCTCTGGTCCTACACATTTGAGAGAAACGGCTTGGTCAGAATACTAGGTTCAGCGCCAGAGCAGTTAGCAATGCTGGGAGCCCTGCTACAGGCTGGCTGCCAGTGCTTTGAAACACCATGGCGAACCGGCTCTGTGCTGGATTGCACAAGCGACTAGGCATGAAAAAAACAGCAGCCACCGCCTATTTACAGTGTACTGCCAGCATTGCTTACACTGGCGGACCTGAAGGGGTACACCACTTCTGTGTGTCACACCAGTTATTAGCCTGTTGGGTTTTATTCTGGCTCCTATAGGATTTGCTTTGAAGAATAAGTAATGCTGCACCTTCCAGCACTCTATTCAAAGGACATAACCCTTTGCCAGGCGTAAACTGTCAAGCAAGCAGTGATGGGTGGCAGCAATCACACTTTGAATGTCACACACTAGAAATGACCCTCTCCTTCCACCCCCAATTATTAGCCAGCTGTGACAAATATGATCAAGAAGTTTACTTGCAGAACCCTTCATCCTCCACATACCAGCTGAAGTGTGAATGGAGGCAACCTCTTGCTAATGTATTTACTTCCCTTTATCTCCCTGAGAAGAGCTCAACTAGAACAAACTCCATGCTCTCTAATCGTTAGAAGTGTTTCCTCAAACTCGACCCAACTCCCCCCAAACAGGAACACTATCTGCATGCCCAATGGTTCTTTATCTAAAATACTGTCATCGCCATACGCAAGGAACAGCTACATTTGCTGAGTGGCGACCAACTTTCCTGAAGCCAGTTAGGGCAAGATTTGATGCATTTGCTCTGATTACAAAGTGCACCTCAGAAAGGAGACTTAAGCAAGGAGGTAGAACATCCACTACTTCTGGAATAAAAGACGCTGATAAAGGCATGTAAAACCAGGCAATGCAAGGTGGCTTTGAAAACAACCTTCATTCATCTATCTATTCCCCAAGAGTAAATTGCTTCCCCATGGCATTAGCAACATTCGTCTGAGGATCACCCAGCTCTATAGAAATAAGCCAGCAGTCTGGTGCAAATGCCTTCATGGAACAGCGTGGTGCAGCAACACTGTAAGGGCAATTTGCCGGCTGATGAGTTACACAGAATTTGGAAGACACCAATGTCCACAGCGCTCTTCTGCTCACTTTCCAGATTTGTTTCCTTTACACTGCCAGAGCTGAAGCGAATACAAACATCTGTGCCAAGGGTCCTTACCCCTCCCAATGGTCAAGAAGGGACAGCAGAACGGTTCAGTTTGACATATAGAACACATCCATGGACATGTGGGTAGCATGCACATTTTGACATGCATTCTGATCACATGTTCAACTGTATATGACCCTGCAAGATGGTGAGGGCATTTGGTTGCTAGGACATGGAAAAGAGCAGTTAGAGAGTCTGCTTCTCCCAAGACACTTCTGCACAATGTGCATGCCTCAGACTGAACCTTGCAGATTACCTGAAACTGAAATGGATGAAGATAGGAATTCCAACAAGCTTGCTAGCACCTGCCTAATGCCATCTACCTATTACATGTCAACCACTCCCCTGCTCCACACCCAAAGATAGCAGCAGGAGGTACTCAGCAGAGATATGCAGGTTGATAATGTTCCTCACATTTTCCAGTTTTACTCTTTTGGCCTTAATTTTAACATTCATAGCCATCACCACTGACTGGTCTGACTTTTTAGAAAAGGAGCCACAAATGATGGTTAGAGCAGAAAATGGGAATCAGGATTCCTGCACGCTAATCCAAGCTCTTCCCCCAGCTCTACATGGATGCAGGCAAGTCAATTAACTTCCTGGGTCTCAGTTCACCCATCTGTAAAATGGGTATACTTATGTATTATACAGTGATACTAAGGGGTTTGGGGGTTAAAAAAGGCACTTCAGGAGTCTCCGAGAAACACTAAAAACATAACTACAAGTGCAGTGATAAGAGTTCTATTAAACAGGCGATTCAAGAAGAGAATCTGTCTCAGACAGAGCATCCTCAGAAAAAGCCTGATCACTTTGGGTACTTCCCTTGTTGGTTAAATACATGCCCATTCTTGGCAAGACATGCAAACAACCTAGGAACGCAGAACCCCAGCCAGGCCATCATCTTACCTGGTTGGGACAGAGGGAGGCGCCTCCTGCTCCACCTCCTTCTGTTGCTGATACTGGCAAAAATTGGCCGCACAGGCAGGGGAAGCAGCCGTTGGAGGCGTGCACGCTCTCTCCTCCTGCCCCCCACCGTGTGGGCTCTTCCGGCTGCAGCTGCCAGCCACCTGCCTCTTCCTTCCCTCCCCCACCCTTCACCGTGCGGTTCTTCTGGCCCTGGACCCCAGAGCTGCTGCGGCCCAGCAGTTGGGAACCGCTAAGCTAGGGAACTGCCGGAACTCACCATGGGCCTCTTGCTCCACTGCATCATGGCTGGCAGGAGGCAGCTTCAAGCTGGCTATGCTGATGCTGTCACTGCTGGGAATGCCCTTCACACAGATATGGCCAGTTACCAGCCACTACCTACTGCTTCTGGTGTACTTGCATGGCCCCACCACCACAATATTCAAGTGTCCCACAATCTGTAAGGTATTGGTCCTCAACATTCACGGGAGGCAAGATAATGCTGATCTCTCCACTTTTCACAGATGGGCAGTTGTGGCACAAGAGTTAAATGATTTGCTCAAGATTGCAAAGAAAGTCTGTGACAGGGCAGCACATTGAACCTGGCTCTCCCAAAACTTAGGCTAGTGCCATAACCAACAGACTAGAGAATCTGTCCGCAGTTTCTAACTCGGAAACACTGCATGTTTAAATGGCAGAGATGCACGCATTTGCAGTTCCTCATCTGACAAGCACACGCACAGACCGCACAAAGCTCTGCTCACCTGTCAGAATAGTCTGGAAAGCAGCTTCCACATTCGTAGAGTCTAAAGCAGATGTCTCAATAAACGACAAGCCATTCTTTTCTGTGTGGGCAGAGAGATCACAAGTTTCAGTGCAGGCGCTGCACGAGGGTTTCCCATCAAGCAGTCCTTCTGTGTCAGAGACCAGATGGATTGCAGTTCCTGTTGAAAACCTCATATGCCAATATAAGTGTAGTTATGAACACAAATGTTCTCTCTTCTAAAGGGTGAAAGGAGAAGAGTTGCAATGGAGGTGGGTCTGTCCCCTTAAGGATAGTAGAGCCTGGGGGTGGAGGGTCAGCCAAGCCTTGTTTTGTAGCAGGACTCTGCTGAAGTTTGGGAAGATCTGAGGTAACATGTGGTGCAGGACCATGAAGAGGGCAGGGTAAGACTCCCTGCTCTTCCAGTCAACCAGCTCTCTCAGACAGGGAGAAACCACCAGGAAAAGGTTACTGCCCAGGTATATGAGAAGAACTAAAGTCAGAAGAGCCATCTGGGGAGAAGCTGGTTAGAGACCAGAGCTGGCCTGAATTAAGGAGTGCAGCCCTCCTTGTTGGGCTGTGGGCTCCTGTGCCAAGGGGGAGGCTGGGGAACCCCTGCACCGAAAGGGAAGGTCTCTCTGGGCACAGACCAACTTAAATTATACCCTAAAAGGAGGGGAATGTTGTTTAAAAAAAAACTCTGGATGAGGGAGGTTTATTTCTCAACTCCGGGGTGGGGTAGGAGGGCCGAGGGAGCCATGCCTGCAGGGCCTCCCCATGCCATGAGGGGACACTGACATGGCAACTTGTCCTGAATATCCAGTGCCAGTAACACTCACATGCTGCATGCTTAGACACCAGTCTACCCCAGAGGCTTATCACCCAAGTATATGCCAGTGAGACTTCAGAGCAGTGGTTCTCCACTAAGGGCACCCCTGGGGGTAAGCAGAGGTCTTCCAGGGGGTACATCAACTCATCTAGACTTTCACTTAGCTTTACAACAGGCTACTTAGAAACTAGTCAAGTCAGTACAAACTAAAACTTCATCGTCGATGATTTATGTCTATTGCTCTGTACTATACTTCTTCTTAAACCCTTATGCTCCTAGTGGAGCATTGGTCATCTACAAGTCTCCTCCACTTCACTTTGGGTACGTCTAGACTACATGCCTCTGTCGCCAGAGGCATGTAAATTAGACATACCTACAGTCAATGAAGCGGGGATTTAAATATCCCCCGCTTCATGAGAATAAAAATGGCTGCCGCGTTGTGCCGGCTCAGCTGTTTGTCGGCACGAACCGGCAGTCAAGATGGGGGATCGGTCGGCAAGGAAAGCCTTTGCTGACCAATCCTGTAAACCTCATTGTACGAGGCATAAGGGATCGGTCGGCAAAGGCTTTCCTTGCCGACTGATCCCCATCTTGACTGCCGGTTCATGCCGACAAAGAACTGAGCCGGCACAATGCGGCGGCCATTTGTAGTCTAGACATACCCTTAGTCTTGAGACAAAACTTCTAGCTGACTCCAGGACTAAGCCAGTACTATACGCTGAGATGTAATTGATTTTTTATAATTATATAGTACAAATGAGAAAGCAAGCACTTTTTCAGTAATACTGTGCTGTGACACTTGGATTTGTGTCTGACTTTTAAGTGAGGTGGAACTTGGGGGGCACACAAGACAAATCAGACTCTTGAAAGAGGTCAAGTGTCCGGAAAGGTGGAGACACGCTCCTTTAGAGCACTTCCGCAGAGTGTGGGAGGGAAGGAGCTTCTGGGATTATTCCTCACCTAGTCCCCTTTCTCCACCCCGCCACAGCAACATTATGACATAAGTTAGTGCTGCTTCTGGAGGGCTAAGATTAGGGAGCCATTCCAGTGTCACGCAAAGGAGAGCTTGCTACTCAAACTCTCCCCCAAGATATATGGCACCTCACTTCAATGCCACCAGAGCACTGAGATGCAAGTCTCTTCAGGCAAGGGGTGATAATTCAATGAGTGGAGGGACAAGGAATTGGCTTTAGTTCTTTTACATTTGACTTCCATGTTCTTTCTTCCATTCTCTCAGCCTCATGTCTGGATGTTAAGTGTTACATGGAAAAGGGAAACCCTTCTGCAAGCATCTCAAAGCTGCCCCTGACTTTCATTTAATTTAATAAGAATATCTGTGTCAGAGGGGAATGAGCCTCAGGAATTCTGAGACCAAAACTGCAGCTTCCCAGTGTCCTCTAATTTGCAGGCAAAGATATCTTCACTTGACCCACAAGCTGCATTCAAGCACCTGCATGAATCAGTACCTATTATTAATGCAGGGGACTCAAAGCCACATTCTAGTACAATGTGAAATTTATGTACGATGCTAGTACAATTTATGAAAACAATGACTAATCCTGCAGGTGAGCCCAGAATTTAATTGCACATGACTGTGCAATGATTACAGTTGTCCCATAAGTTTTTTAGACAAAAGCTCTTATTTGATTAAAAGGTCTTACCAGCTGAGTTTGGTACCTGCTTGGGGAGAGGCCTACAACAGCTGAACAATCCAGGTCTGTGTACTCGCCTTCTTCCCTACTGTGTCTACAGTTGTAAATCTAAATGTAAATCTAAATAAAGCATGGGCCTTGGGGATCATAGACTAGAGGAGGCTGTGCTTCCCCGAACATTCAGGTGTGGGCCCACTCCCAGCAAATCCCCTCCTCCTGCTGTCCTACTTGGCAATGCCTGCCCTCCCAGTGTTCTGCAACAGAAGTGTCTGCCCTCCCAATGCCCTGGAGCTGGGGACACTTGCTGGGGGCCAGGGCCAGCAGCCACAGTGAGGTGCCTTTGGACTCCAGCAGATGGTCATGAAAGGGATGGGGCTGGGGGGGAGGGGGTGTAAAGTGCTATCCCCCCTGCAGCCAGCAGTTCACATGCCACCTAGGAAATAAAGGATGGTTGGAGGGACCAGCAGTGCTACTACTCAGCATCCCTGTGTGTTGGAGCAAAGGAGCATGAGACACTGTATCTAGGCTTCAATGGGCATTGTCACTGCAGAGGCCTCTGGCTGACCATAGAATGGCATCAGTATTGGTGCTGTGAGGTTGTTCGCTAAGAGAAAACCACTGACGTCTGTGGGTAGAGCCCTGCATGGATACTAAACTGGTATCTGCATCTGAAAAAATGATCTGCAGATAGCAGTAGCCACAGATGTGGATGCCCACGAATATCTGTAGATCTGCAGGGCTCTATGGGGAAGTGCGTTAACCATGGCTGAGAGGCCTAGTAACAACTCACCCCTTTGCAGCCAAATATAGACAGGCTTTTAAAGAACGAAAACACTCGATTCCCAGAGAGGGAATACCATCAACATATTAAATTTAGCCACTAACCTGCAAAAGCTCTGGCTTCATCCGTAGGGACTGCCCGCAGGTGACGCAAATCGCTCTTATTACCCACCAGCATAATGACAATGTTACTGTCAGCGTGGTCTCTCAGTTCTTTCAACCATCGCTCCACGTTTTCATAGGTAAGGTGCTTGGCAATGTCATAAACCAACAAAGCCCCAACGGCCCCACGGTAGTACCTGCAGATAGACACGTGCATTCTTGAATCAGAATCATGCCGTTCAATGCCAACAATCCTCTGTGCTGTAACAGAAAGCGAATCAAATCCGACTGCTATTTGACAATCCATTCTTAAAGTAAGCTGACCCATTTCATTTTCTTCTGATTTACTTTAAGCCAGCTTTTACCAGACACCTATTCCAATTAGCTAAAACTGCTGCATCAGGACTAGTGTTGTCCACCTTAGCATTAATAGGGTTTCTGCTTTTATGATAAAACCTCAATAGTGCAAAAAATCTGGCTCTTTACATAGTGGGCATGTAATATTGCCACTTACAGATGGCCAGAGATGCAGACAAGTCAGGCAACTTGATCAGGGACTAGCTAAAAACCTGGAGCTTGGTTTGGTTGTTTAGGACAGCTACTCCAAGCTTCCTATGGATCTATTTTATCAAGATCCCAAATGTCCCATTTACTCCCATTGGTTAAGGTCCAGCAGGCCCCCAACTAGCTTCATATTTGCAGTGCTTTGAAGGGGAAAGAAAAGATCAAATACAAATATATATAATAGAAATATACAACACTGAAGACAATTTACTCCTGAAATGCATTTTTTAACCACGCAGATGCCAAGGACATTAGAAGTCAGCAAGTTTGCCCACAAAATACCACACTTTCATCAGTCTCAGGTTTAACCACTTTACGGAGAGAGCCTGGGGTTGCCAACTACCTAATCCCACAAATACCCCTGCCCTGCCCCAGCTCTTCCCCAAAGCCCCAGCCCTCCTCTGAGGCCCAGCCTCGCTCACTCTTCCTTCCATCACGTGTTTTCCCCCACCCTCAGTCACCTTCACCGAGCTGGGGCAGGAGATTTGGGTGCAGGCTCTGGGCTCTAGGGTGGAGTTTGGGTGTGGGAAGGGGCTCAGAGATGCAGCAGGGGTTGGGTGCGGGCGGGATATGGGCTCCAGCTGGGTAGTGCTTACCTTGGGAGGCTCCCAGTCAGTCAGCAGTGCAAAGGCAGGCTCCCCGGCTCACACCACTCCGGAAAGCCTTGTGGCCTGGCGGGGAAGGGGGCAATCTGTGCACTGGGTAAGCCTGCAGCCCACATGGGTGACAGTTCCCAGCGAATGGGAGCTGTGGAGTCAGCATTCAAGGAACGGGCAGTGCACACAGACCTCCCTTCTCAGGGGGCAGCACAGAACCGGGGCAGACAGACAGAGAGCCTTCCTTAGCTCCACAGTGCTGCCAGACTATTAGGGCCTAAAATCACCCAGAGTGGCTTCAGTAGCCTCTGGGATAGAGAGCCTGATTCCAGGAGACTCCTGGTGAAACTGGAAGGGCTGGCAACCATAATTACAGCACAAAAGATGCAGAGTTCTAATTTGTCTCATTCAGAAGAAAACTGAAACCACACACTAGTTCTAGTAAAAATATACACTGTGCTTATCACTTACGCTGATGTTATAGCTCGGTACCGTTCCTGTCCTGCTGTGTCCCATATCTGAGCCTTTATTGTCTTGCCATCAACTTGAATGCTTCTGGTTGCAAATTCCACTCCAATAGTGCTTTTGCTTTCCAAGTTAAACTCATTGCGAGTGAATCGAGAAAGAAGATTACTCTTGCCCACACCAGAGTCTCCAATAAGTACAACTAAAGACAAGACAAAAATCATCATCAGGATGGTACTCCATCTGTATATACACTCTGAGGCTTTGTAATTATTCACAGAAACATTTACTTTTCACAATGAGATCTGGGCAAAATGAGGCAGCAAAACAAAGTCAGCTGTCTTAGTTTTATTGCTCAAACATTCTCCATGCTTCCAAAGAAGTGGAGATACCAAATCCACCACCATTTGAACAGGTTCTGAACTTCACTTTTTACCATTAAATTCAAATCTTAGATCTCCCACAGTAGGAAGATACTCCATAATTAACATGTTAGCTGAGCACCTCCTAAGGGCTAAACCTGGCTTTGGCACCAAGGTGATCCTTGGACTAAAGCCAGCTGGAGCTTGCCAACCGTATTTCTGTGACAAGAGTCCTATGGGCCGGATCCTGGCCTTCAACTGTATCTCCTAGGCCTTTTGGCAGGGGACCACATGCTTCCACAAGTCAGGGATTCCTGACACCAGGGGAATCCCTGGGATGCAAGAAACCAACATGGTTAGTCAGTTTTGTCAGCTTCTTGGGCCTGGCAGGGTGCAAGCAATCCTCAGCTGGTAGAACTGGCTTTAGGGCACTGTGTTAGCCAGGGTGACTTGGAGCAGCCCATCTTGCCAGGGCTTTGCCCTTTTGCGCAGCTCCAGAATGAGTGGAGCAGAACGATCTTAGAGCCACCTCCATTTTGCCCTCTGTTTAAATCCAACTCTTCCAGACCCTGGTATCTGGCTTTTTAGAGCAGTGGTCTCCAACCTTTTTAACCGCTTTTTCAATTTAAGTGCAACATAAGATCTACCTCAAACCCAAATACCTTTGCCCCATTCCTTTCCGCCCCTTCTTTGAGGCCCTGCCCCTGCTCTACCCCTTCTTCAAAGCTTCACTCTGTCCCTCTTCCTCCCACATCCTTCCTCAGAAGCAACTGCACGTACTGGGGGAACAGCAGTGAGCAGACACTTCCTGGAGGCTTTCCCCGCTGCTCCCAATGGCCGGAATCCAGCCAATGGGAGCAGCACAAGAACATGCCTAGGACCAGCACTGAGTGCAAAAGCAAGTCAGTGCCACTCCTTCCCCTCATGCCCAGACCCCGCACCCTCCAATGCACCCCCTCACTCACTCCCTCCACCAAGACCCCACAGCCCCAGCCTGCTCCTGCATGCTCCCTCCTGGCCACACACCCTACTCCCAGCCTGCTCCTACACCCCCATCCCTATCCCACTCACTGGCAGCCCTGTCTTGCACACTTAACCCTTCATTTGGTCCCGTCCCCAGAGCCGGGGGGGGGAGGTGTCCCACAAAATCCACTAACCCAGAAGAGTTAATCTCACCTGAGGCCTTGAACCTCAGTGCTCCCTACCACTACCCCCATTACTGGGCTGGAGCACCAGGGAAGTGAGGTGTTTCAGTTGGGGGCCACATCAGTGAGGACTGGGGGTTTTGGAAGGTGGGGTGGTTTTTTTTTTTGTTTGTTTGGGGGGTTTTTTGCTTCTCACTGGTGTCATTTCCCGACTGATGTTTCTGTGAGTCAGTGGCCCCCCAATCCAAAAAAGGTTCCCACCCCTTCCATAAAGCCAATGTTGAAACCTTGTGCGTTGGACAATATTTTCTTTATTTAAAATGAAGCCCCAATCAGGGCCCAGCCCCCATCTGGCCACGGCATCCTATCCTCGGCCCTGATCCAGTTATAATGTAAACTTCAAAGAAATGTGCAAAAAGATGCAGCAGCAGAAATCCCATTAAATATAGTCTGCGAATCCAATGTTTCATTTATGCTATCAATTATGTCATTAAGCAGCTGTATATTTCCAGTCATGCAAATGGGCATTCTCCTACATCTCTTTGTTGACCGCTTGTTCTGAATTTTGATGTAGTTTAGCTCTTTGTCTTGAAAAGGTTGCCGATCCCTGACTTAAGGGCTCACAACCAAGTGGCGGTGACACATAACTCTAGTCATGCCATTCCTTTGATTCACAGCAACAATGGCCATGGGGGGGATGATCCTAAGCCCAGGCAGCAATAAAACCCTTCCTGCACTGATAACAAGGAAAATAAACTGAGGATAAACAGAGGGCTAGAAAAGCAAAGCAAATAACCTGCAAGCTAGGAGTGAGCCAAGGCCAGCAACACAAAGGAGAGCCCACCACTGCATGGCAGATGATTTTGCTGGGCAACATTAGTTTTTAAAGTCTGCAATATTTTGCTAACTGCCCCTCAGATTTAGCATTAAAACTGGAAAAGCTAAGGTATTGAAGCACAAGGCTGTTGGCTCTGCCTTCTGAAATATTAGCGCTCTCTAGATGTGAGAAGAGCGGACCAATGTAAACAAACACAGTTCCCGTATTAAAAAACAAGAGTTCTAAGTCTGCAGAGAGAAAACTGCTGCAGCCTAACACAGCAGGTTTTCCAGTTACCATCCGCCACTTCCAAGTTTTCTGTGCCTAAGTTAAAAAATTCTAAAAGCAACACTGGC